>CM061749.1:41513565-42740820 GCA_030979885.1 Lolium multiflorum | reverse complement strand
GTCATAAAAATTCAGGAAAAAACCAAAAGAATGATAAATAAAGCACATAGCATTATTGCTATATATATTCCTTATTCAAGAAAGGATTAATAAATAAGGTCTAGACATATTCAAACTAGAAAATCATGTATATATACTTTTAACCTATTTCTGTCTTATATATGACAGTGAGAGAAGTGGTTTTGGAGTTCGAAACATGAAATTTCAAAGAACATCCCCAAAGTACAGCTTCATTTGAGTGACTAGAGGATCCAGGCTTACCTTTTGTTTCATATTTTATACTTGTTTAAATCGGGTCAAACATAGGATTTGACCAAGATTCAAATGGGCATAAAATAAAAAAACAGAAGAATGAAAAACAAGCCACATAGTCTTCTTATATCTATAGTTTATAGTAAGCCTTACAAGTTGGTAAACAAGGTTTAGACATGTTCAAGCCAGACAAAATCATGTATCTAGCCCCTAACCATAAACTCGGTCGATCTTATGAAGTCTGACATGAAGAGAAGTCGTATTGGTTTCAAACATGAAAATTTCAAAAACCACCCAAAATCTTCAAATAGGCATATAACATTCAAAAAACTAGAAAAACTAGAAAAAAAACCAAAGCACATATATAGCTCATATGTCATATAGTAGCATTCAAGTTGATAAACAAGCATGTCTAGACATATTCAGACCTGACAAATCATGTATCTCCCCTAACCCTAGCTCTACATATATCTGTGAGTCAACCATGAAGAAGTGGTTTCCATTTCTGACATTGAGATTTCAAGAACCCCAAAAGCTGTTTTAAATAACTAGCTAGGAAGGATCCATGCTTACCTTTTCACTTTCATGTTTTAAACATTTTAAAATCTTGAACACCTAGGATTTGTACAAGATTCAAATGGGCATATATAAACATTCAGAAAAACAAAAACCAAAAAAAAACACATATATATATAGCCTTCTTATGTCATATATATATATATATCTATATATATATATATATATAGTAAGCATTCAAGTTGATGAACAAGGTCTAGACATATTCAAAACAGAAAAGGCATGTATCTACTCCTTCTACTTTGTCTTATGAAGTCAAACATGAAGAAAGTGGTTTCGGGTTTCAAACATGGAAATTTCTAAAACTTTAAAGCAATTTAGAGTGACTAAGAAGGATCAGGCTTACCTTTTCATTTTCATGTTTTAAGTTTGTTTAATCTAGTCAAACCTAGGATTTGACCAAAGATTCAAATAGGCATAAAAATTCAGAAAAAATCAAAAAAAAATGAAAACCAAAGCACATAGCCTTCTTACGTCATATATATAGTAATTAAGCATTAATGTTAGACAAACAAGGTATAGACATATTCAAAACATACAAATCATATATGTTCTACCCCAACCCTAAACTATGTTTTGGGGATTTCTTTAATGATTCCTAACACCCACATTTCATTGAATTACTTTGATAAATCAGCATAAAGTGATTTAAATATCTGAAACTATCTTGAAAGTACTAAAACCGTAAAAGTTGGGAATTGGCACTAAAATATGGCGTAATTTATCTAAAAAATGTAGAGTTGCCAGTTTGACTCGTATCTTATATGTACACCATTCACAAAATAAACATATTTTGTCATCTAAAAAATGAAAAAAAAAATTTATACCGAAAAGTTGAAAAGTCTAGTCATTAACATTGTTGGGAATGGCAAGATGCACCACCATGCCCAATTTGGGCACATTGTAAAAAACTGTGCCACAAATATGGCCATAACTATATCATTTGGCTTGCAAACCATGAATCTTCATAGATAGTTCGCTTTGTGAAGACATTTTGTTTTCCTACCCTATCACATGTTTCTTATTTTCCCTGTCAACTAACACATACAAGCACACTCCATGTAGAAGGGTTTCATTTTTCAGGTTTTCTTGAGTTTCATTTATTTATTTCAAAACCAGGTCAAAATGTTTTACATGATTATCCTGCAAAGGGGTTGAATATTTCATTACTATCGCTGGTTTCTATATATAGTAAGTAATATGTATATAAAAATTATTTATGGGGACTTGTAGGACCAAGTTATAACATATCTACAATTCAAAGTTGAATTACTTTCAATAAATCAGCATAAAGTCATTTAAATGTGCGAAACTAGCTAGAAAGCACTAAAAACGTTGGGAGTTGTCATTAAAATATGGCGTAATTTATTTAAAAAATGTAGATGCGCCATTTTGACCCATATCTTTTCTACCCCATGCACAAAAAAAACATATTTTATCATCTAGAAAATGAAAAATGATTTATATCGAAAACTTGAAAAGTCTAGTCATCAACATTGTTAGAAATGGCAAGATGCACCACCATGCCCAATTAGGGAACACTATAACAAACAATGTTGTCCGGATAATCAAACTTGGTAATATGAACTATGAGATTGAACAAAACGTTATATTTGGTTTACCCTTTGAACCTCCTAACTTACCACAACATTGACTTCTTATTTTTTTTTACAAATAGATATTTTAATATCCCATTGTTGTGCAATAATATATGTTTTTATTATCTCAAATCAATTAGCATTTGATTTTAAAAAACTACCATAATAATTCATGAGAAAGCGTTGAACAAGTTTCAGAATGTAATTTTAGACTTGATAGTTGATATGACCAATAATAGACTTAAATTAAATTGGATTTCAAAGTTCAGACTTTATAAGCGAATATAGTTTCATGTTGCAGACTATGTATTAGCTTGAGGGGCAACCCTAGAATAAAGTAGGTCGGTCACTTACGTGTGGTCCCATGCGTGTAGGTCCCACACATCAGTGAGCACAAGTCACGTGCGGTAGGTAGGCAAACTCCCAGCCATCTTCTTTGTCAAGTAAAGACTCGTCGTCAAGACTCTCTCTCTCTCTCTCTCTCTCTCTCTCTCCTTTTTGTCGCTGAAAAAAAATGAATATTAGACGGGCGCGTAACTGCTGCAAGTCTGCTTGAAACTCTGTGTAGCAGATCAGTCGTCAGCTTGACTTTCTTTTCACCATAAATAACGGCGGCCCCGGGCCACCTTTGCTCTCCCTTTCTCTTAATTTCTCCTTGAGTGTGATCCCTCTTCCACCTTTTATCCTTTGCACGATCGAAACTCCACTTATTGTTGTCATTGTTGCACAAAGCACTCACTTAACCTGTTCTTTTGCACATATCACCAACTCATGTATTTGTTGCACAAAGGTCTAAATCTGCCGCTACTCTAAATCTGATGACCGGGACCTAGAAGGTAGTGATATCCCTTGTGTAGTGTGTTTTTTAGAGCTCTAAAAGAATATGAAAATATTTTAGCAATTGAAATAATATAAATTAACTAATATGGGATCGATGATCATGAAATATATTTTCTATCAAATATCAAGTGTCATGAAATATATTCATTGTAAACTTAGTGATAATCACTCAAATTGGACGTATCAGGCATCTCCCACTATATATGTTGTCCACACGACCAAGCAACAAGCATCCATGAGGAAAGTTTCTTATGGGTGACTTTCATCTCTGCCGCAAAACACGCGCCGAAATTGTTGGCGCGTCCCATTTCAAGCTACCCCAAAACCTGCGGTTTGCCAGTCGGCCTATAAACATCGGTCCGCAGAGGATATTTCCCTGTAGAGCACAAATTCGAACACCACATCTTTCTCATGCTTCTACCGAACACCTCCCCACCCCGACGACGGCCAGTGCCTGCCCTCACCGCCATCCATGCCTTCTCCTTGCCGTGCCCAGCTGACCGACCCGTTCTGCGGCTCCTTCTTGCTGGCAAACCGGATTAACTACTCATTGGCAGACGTTCTTTGTGCTCCATATCTCCTCTTAGGATCTGCTTCCCGACTACGTAGTCCACCTCACCGGAGATCGAGATGGGCAAACAACGCGGCCCCAAAGTCGACCACCCCCAACCAAAGAGTAAATCCGCCCGGGCCTCAGACGAAGGTTGATGAATACTTTACATGTCCGCCTTTGTTATATGCATTTGATTTCTTACACTAGTTTTCGTTGCTTTCTTGCAATGCATTCTTGCTGATATTAGATCAGTGTAGATAGTTGTTTGCCGCGTAGCTATATGAGATCTTAACCTACTGATCGAGAGGAAGATCGAGGTTATGTCCGCTTTCGTTATGCATTTCTTTTCCGAGAATCACTTCTGTGTGATATGTTTTGGAGGTTTGAAGTATGCATTTTACAAAGGTTATGATAGCAGTCAAGCTAGCAATTTGTTTATAGTATTAAACTGCCTGTATTTTTTTTATCTCGGAACTCTGCTGATCGTAACCTTACATCTACTGATGGAGAGGCAGAGCTTATGTCCGCTTTCGTTACGCATTTCTTTTCCAAATATCCCTTCTGTGCGGTACTTTTTTGGGGTTTGAGTGATCCCAAATTAGTTGTCCCCAAATTTTTAAATATGAATGTATCTAGACATGTTTTTAGTGTCTTGATGCATCCATATTTTAACAAACTTGAGACAACTAATTTAGAACGGAGGGAGTAGTTCACAATTCCTCCACCCCAAGCCTGAAGGCTTATTTATAAAAGTCAAACCAAGTAAGTTTAAACCAAACTTTGAGAACAATCTATCAAGAAATATAATATTTGTAGATACAACGTACGAAAATATATTAGTTATCTATTTAATGATATTAAATTTGTATTTTTATGGTTTTTATTTATTTATGTTTGGGATGGTGGTAGTACGTATTACAAAGGTTATGATAGCGGTCAAGCTAGAGAGAGCAATTTATTGATATTAAGCTATAATATTTTTCTATTTACAACTCTTGTATGCCATGTAGAATTACATGCTCTGGCAGTTCATCAATGAGGGTTTTATCACTTAACACGAAGTTCGGGATTTTTTTATCACAGAACCCTATAAATTTGTATCACAAAACACTAACATTTGGGGTAATTGTTTAGCAGAATACCGATCTATTTGATAGCCCATTAGTGACCTCGGCCACCGTCGGTTTAAGAGTGACCGCAGGAGAAAGACAATTAGACTTTATTTTGTGGTATTTGTTGTTAAACGCAAATACAAAACTGTTTGTCAACACTAGTTGTTAAATCTTATGTCCAGACAGTTCAAAATAAAATCTTATGTCCAGGGTAGTTGTATTGGTAAACATTATCAAAACCTTATGCTGGTACTGAATATATTACCCAAATCTCATGTTCTTGTGTGGTTATAATTTCTTGTGGATATTTGTCATATGGTAATTCATTTGTGTAGCATATGTAACAAGTGTGACTCATATTCTCATTTCCACAGAGTAAAATTTCTCACCAAAATTCATTTGTTTGTAGCAAACATGCTCATGTAGTATTGTAAATTGGTGTCACGCTGTAGGGTCATGCTCTTGTCAAAGCCGACTAATGACAAATAATGTGTTATGTGAAATAATTTCCCCAAATGTCTGGTGTTTGTGATTAAAAATCCCAACTTGTGGTGCTAAGTGATAAAACCACTCATTCAATAGACCGAGCCTTAGGCATGTATCATTAGATATTTTTTTTAGGAAGGCTGCAAATATTTATTTTGAATATTGCGTTGCTACTTGCTAGGATTTGAACTCAGGACCTTGTAGGTCTGATACCATTTCGAATTGCATGCTCTAGCAAGTTCATCCAATAGATCGATCTGTTGGAATTTGGAAGACCCTAGGCAATTAGATTAAGCACACGCCATTCCATATGGTTAACCATTGGCATGAAAATGACACTTATATGTGTTTGAGTCTATGTGGATTGCTTAGCCCTTTCCATCAGTTCGGACTTTTGGTTGCGTTGGCTACTGCATGAAGCTTGACATCATACTTATCCTAAAAATTGTTGCTGCTGCCTTTGTTGCCCAACATAAATTATTTTTGAGCCATAATTTGTTTGCCCTTTCCATCAGTCCGGACTTCCGGTTGCGTTGGCTAGTGCATGAAGCTTGACAATATGAACATCAATTATTTTTGAGCCATAGTTTGTTTGTCATTACACCTTTTGAGCAGTCTCAGTGCTACTATTAATTTGTTCTTATATGCACAGTTCCATGATAATCTCATCTGCATTTCTCGCTAATGCATGTTAGGTCTTCCACTCGAGAATGAGTACGAAGAGCAACGGAGGCAAACTATTATGCATAATAGCCGAGTTGCAGCCTCGTTGGGCCTAACACTACATCCTTCTACAAGGTCTAGTGCAAAAACGCCACCACCTCCCTCACAAAGGATACAACATTCTTCTGATTCAGAATTTGATCCTGCTGATTGTGATGGCGAGCTGACTCAGGAAGATGCCCTGGTCGACTATCGTCTGCAACACAACAAGGTGAGTTTTCTGTGTCCTGTCATCGAATTATTTGTCCCAACTTCCATTTGTTGTATCCCAGTCCTACCAAATATGTTACCCATGCCATGTTCAATCTCATTACTACAATTTTTCCTGCTTAGTTAACGTCTCATATATGTTTTGGCATATGTTGCCTGACTGTTTTTCCATCCCATCTGCATATCATCATCATATAATATTGTACATTGAAATATCATTTATGTGTAATAGACATCTGCAGATTCGGGAAAGAACTTTTCAAAAACGAATAGGAGGAAGAACACTCAACAGGAACCTCAGGCTGATCCCGGAGGATGGGTGACAGTGCGTAATAAAAAAAGAGTTAAGCCCGATGCTCGTGCTGCTCCTCCTGTACAAGGTCTAGCAAAAGAGGCCGACACGAGGTGGCGAACAGGCCAAGAATGATAATGTAAAAGGTCTCGTAAAAACCACAAACCATCGAATCGAGACGAAATGTTGACATGTGCCAGCCCACATTCCACAACCACCGGTTGCCAATGCGATTCTGACAGCAATTGCCAACAGAACCCAGTTCCACGGCAAATTCTAGCCAAATTGGCACCATCGATCGACAGTAGGTAATAATATTAAGGACACATGATGCTAGTCCCGGATGATACGGCCTCAAATGTCAGCAGTGCGCCACAACACAACAAGCGGTGATGATCTCCTCCAGACCACTTAGTCTGCGAACAACTCCTCTCCAGATGATGAGACCACAGCAAAAAAAGTATGCTTTTCAGACTTGTAGTTTGTATGCTCATATGTATCTATATACCATGATAGCTTGATGTAATGCTTAACTTGGTAGGTTAGCCACGATCAATAAAAACGAGGGGGCCAACGGTAGGAAAAAAACTTGCAGCTAAGATTTCCGGAATGGGTTCAAGATTTCGCATCACATCTATTGTATGTGGCAGAAGGCCACTTCATCCGCATGAATCTTCATATCTTGTATCACCGGTTGGCCATTTTATCAGGAATGAACTTCCTACCTTCCCATTGTGGAAGCAGCACGTTGACACCCCTTCTCAGTTCGAGAGTTTAGTGCATAATTTACACGTAAGTCATGCTTCTCCTGGTAATGATAAATTATTTCACATTGATCTGTCCCATTTCTTGTAGCTTACTGTTGTTTCTATGCTAACTCACCAATCATTCCACGTTGTGAGCGATTAAGGTTTGGACTCGATGAGGATAATGAGGGATGTAAATTTGTCATGCTTCCATATTCAAAGGGTATTAAACACTAACTTAAGGCGACATACTTCACTGGCCAGATTACTGCCAATGTTCGAACAAAGTCTCCTGCACCCTGTATGACTGACGAGCAGTGGGGAGATCTTGTCAAGCACTGGTCTGATTCAAAGAATGTGGTATGGCTTATGAGGACCGTGAAACCAGATTAAATTCCGAATACTTATTTGGCGCCAGTGTCTCACTAGTCTCCTTTTGCAGACGTTGTCTAAAAGGAACCAGGCTAACCAACGTTTACCAAGCAGTACAGGATCTCGTCACTTGGTTGGGCATCTCTGGCAAAAAGTAATGCCCCGCTGGTCTGTATTGCTACATATGTTACTCGTAAATTGTGTAGAACTCCGTGTGCATGTTATATTTCCATCATCCATTTCAACCACGTTATTTGATCTCCATATGATTGTGCAAAAATGCAGAAAGTAGATCATGCAAACAACATGCAACCAGACAAAGAGATGACTCTGGCAGCGCAGTTCGAGGCATGCCAGAAGAACAAACATAATGTGATAGGAGAACTTGCAGAAAGTGGTATTGTAAGTCTTCTTTATGATTTAAATTTTTTAACTACACACTTGTTTGTAGGAGCAATATGTCAATATGATCTTGTAGGCGTTTTTGTGAAAATACATTTGATGTGTAATCAGGCATACCAACTTGTAGGATTAGAAGTAGTTCATACACATTAAATCTACCGTCTTCATGTTTCTCTGTAATAACTTTTATTTTTACACGACTCAAAACTTTTCAGGCAAATATTAAATTGGAGATGGCAAAACCGGAAAGATGGTATGGAAAAAACTCATAGAAGAATGTATGGAGACATTTACCATGGTACTTAAAAATAAAGATAAAACAAAAAACACTTTCCTGCGAAATGCTGGGTTTTTGCAGTCCAAGTCCAAGTCCAAGTCTGCACAAGTTCTGGAGGAACAAATCCAAATAGAACGAGCTGCAGAAGATGTGTTAAGAAACCAAGTTGACATGTTGAGATCGAGATCAGAAGCATGTGATGCCCTATTGCAGGAGGCCAATCAAGTTTGTTATAATCTCTCAAAGACCCTAATAAAATGCCATAGATAATTGGAGATAAAAACACTGACATTGACATGTGAGTACATTGTGAAATGTTTCTGCGAGGCGGTGAGGCATTGTTCCTATTTTGTTGGTGGATGCATTTATCTGCGGCTGGGATCAACTTGGTAGTTGTTCCTGTGGATGTTTTAGAAATTGGTTGCCTAGCCTTTTCAATCCGTCCGAACTTAAACGGTATTAGAGCCAAGGTCTCGAGTTTGAATTGTTGATGGTGTGGTTCAATTCATCCTTAAATTGTTGGTGCCCCATTGGCCCTTGTAAAACTTCATGTGCCTACCTCAGAATCCAGTGTTGGTTTTCTCTTGTCACACACGAGGATGGCAGTTAATGTGTGTATAAGTGGGTTGCATAGCCCCTTTTGTATAAGGTTGCAAGTTTCCTTATTGTGTTGTGGCTTTGGGACTCAGCCTGCATTTCTGACTTTTGGTTGCGTTGGCTACTGCATAAGTTTAATATAGTTCCATGTGGTTTTTGTTGAGTTCTATAATAAGTGGATTGCCTAGCCCTTTCCATCATTTCGGACATGTGGTGTGCTATTCTGTTTTCCACGTATTGAACTCCTCTTCTTAACAGACTCCATGAGTAAGGCACTATGATTTTTTTTTGCGCATGAAATTACTCAATTAGATAACCAATCCATTTTATTGTTTCTCATTTGATCAGCCACTTGAGGTAAAAAGCCGAGAGTATATTGCACTAACTTGATATTTTTTATGAGGTAATGCACTAACGATTATTAGTACTCGAGGAAAAGCGGGTGCGAGATATTTTTCAGTGTAAGGCCTAGCGAGTACACGTAACGGTGCGGCGTGCGGTACACGGCGTGTCCACGATGCCTGCTGACCGGTTGGCGGTGCGATGTTGAACCAAACGTCTGTTTTTATGCCGAGACCAGCGAGTCACGTTGCCGAGCCCCCTCTCTCCACTCCCTCTTGCACACAGTCTCTGTTCTCCCTCACGCACGCAACCACCTCTCACGTCCCATCAACTTCTCCAAATCGAAGGAAAAAACACCAACCGCCCACGCGCGCTCCCTGCCGGCGATGGACAAGAAGAATGCGCCGGCGGCCGTCGCCTCCGTGAACTGGGCCCCTCTCTCGGCTGATGGACCACTTCACAAGATCGGCGAATGCTTACTGGCGAACGAGCAGTACGCTGACACCTACTCTGCTATGAGGCAAGTCTGCAGAAATTGGCGCTCGGGTTTACCTGAGCCCGACGTGCACCTGCACGAATGGATCATGCTAGACCACGGCCTTCCACGCGCTGCTGATTTCACCTTCCTCCACCTCCGCACCTCCCGCTACGTCACCATCGATCTAACGGAAGTTCATGCAAGGTTCAAATTCCTCTATATCTATAGAGTTAATCTATTTTTATTTTCAATCGTAAACATCTTAGTGCTGAATGTTATCTTCATCAATATATTTTAGATACTACTTTGTCGGCTTTTGCCGTGGCGTCATCGTGCCCAGAAGAACCAGCCGCACAAGATACGGCTTTTGAACCCACTCACAAAGACATTGAATACTATGTTTGAGGCGCATATGCCAAACGTTATTCAGAAGCTGTGATGAAGTCCCCGACTATGGTCTTCGTTTCAAAAGATTACCCGGCGGAAATTGCTTGGGTCGATGAGAGCACTCCAACTAAGGGTATAGATGAAGATTGGGGAGAAGGAAGATTTTCGATCGAGCACCATTGTCTACGTTGCATTACCCCGTTCAATGGTGAATTGTATGCAATAGGCTGTGAACAATTTTGAGTTCGGAGGAAATTAGTGTGCACCAACAATGTCCAGTTGGAGCAGCGTGCGAGCAATGTCAAAATGGATACACTATTTTCATTTCGAACTTGGAAATAACAAGTTCTACCTTGTGGAGTCGGATGGTGCTCTGCTGCTTGTGTTGTTGGACAACAAGCATTTGCAGAGGAAAGGTCAACCATTGGTGTCCCGTGTGGACACTGAGAGCCGCTCTCTCCATACCGTCAATAACATTGGCATTCGTGCCTTCTTAAATCATTATATCCGGTGTATCTCGGTCGACACCAGAGTGCCCGACACTTCGACCTGGCTGCATCTACTACACAGATTTTGGTTATATCAGAGAGTACTTTGATGATATAAAGGCATGGGATGAGTGGCCAATACATGTGAATAGATTAGGAAACTACGGTATGAGAAATGAACAAAGGCCATACCGTTTGGAGGATGTATTGGCTGCACACTGCAGCCGGAAGGAGTTCAATGAAAATTTCCTTCAATGGAGTGACGAAGAAATATATGTTGAATGAAGAACATATTCGTTCATCCTGGGGTATTCTAATCTTCATGTTGGCCATACATTGTGTCTTGTATTATTTTCAGATTAGTTTGTCACGTGAACATTAACATTGTTATTGGCTGCTTTTGGCTCTTGTATGGAGTTTATGTGAAGTATTATATTAGTTTTACGGATTTATTATCTTCTTTGTGAATTTATCCTCTTAAGCTTCTAGATTTGTTGATTTTGTTTGTAATGATGATGGCTTGATGTGGCTGCTGGCCTTAAGTGCCGAAGCAGAGCAATTAGTACTTAACCAGGTGTACTACCATCTTTATATTAGTATTATATTATATTACTTGACCATAGCCATATTCAAAATCAAATCTGATCAGGCGGCAAAATCTCCACGTAAACATATTTCAGGCGTGTTTTTGAATGGGATAAGAAGATAGAACACGATGATAGTAGCCGGTATTCAAGGTGATGATGATTTGATTTTGCACTTGGCCATGAGAGGTACTAAATACGGTCTCACAATTTTTATCATTATACTTGGACCTTAGCCAAATTCAAAATCTCATAGCGGCAAAACTTCCCGCCCACAAAATACAAAAAATTCACACGCTTTCAAATTCCCATTCTCCCCTTGTGGAGATGACAGAAAAGGAGTCGGTTGATGAAGTGCGCGTCATTTTTGGATCACCACCTCCCTAGCCCAGGAAACCCTCCCAAAAAATTCATTTCCCTCAGACCACTTCTCACGTCCCTCTCTCTACCACCTCCACGACCATATGCCAGGAACATCCCCTTAGGACTTCCACAGCCCCTGCCCAGAGCCCTCGCGATCACCGTCATCCAGTGCACTGGGCCGTCCTCGGCGAGTCATCAATAGGACCGGATCATCCTTAGAACCTCGAAACCATATGCTCATCCCGCAGCCTACCGCAGTCGCTGCGGCATCGTCCTCCGCATCGGATCTTGCTCACAGACACCGCTGTGCATGAACCGGATCAGCTTCCACGGCGTAGTCCATGATCTCGCTCTTCTCTTGTCGCTTTTCTGTTGCTTGCAAGTTCTTGTTTAATCTTGGGGGAACTTGTTTGTGCTAACGACGGCGCCGTTACGTCTTTGCAGATTAGATGAGTAACCATGAAGTGTAATGGCCGTCTCTCCAACCCCAAGTAGCACATGTAGCGTACTTCATCAGGATCTATCAACCCCGGGAAGGTCTGCTGTGACTCCCACGAGTGCTTCTCTAATGTAAGTCCTTGTTTTAGCGCCCTGTGCAGGTTCGAGATGCTTGTTTGTACGAAGCTCTTTGGATTCATTCTAGCTATGACCGTAACACGTTCGTTATTTTCTACTTCATTGCTAACTTTAAGCGATTGAACATTTTGGTTTGCATTCTTTTGTTCCGTAGATGTAGCCATCATAACTTCTATCTTGCTCGATCGTTGTTACAAAAATTATCACGCAGGTATTATAGTAACATCCTGCTATATTTAGTTCATGGCCAATTTTAAGTAAATTGCACATGTTGGTTCGCATTCCTGCTCTATAGCTTTTGGCATCGTAACTTCTATATTTGGTTTACATTCCCTGCTCTGTGAATCTAGCCATCATAACTTTATCTTGCTCAGTCGTTGTTACAAAAATTATGGCCTGCTACAATGTTGTTTGTGCCAATTTTTTACTCCATGAACATGTTGGCTTGCATTCCACTACCGTACTACGGTGATGCCATTGTTTTGTATCTAGTTCATTTTAAGCTAACAAAGTAAGGACTTAGTTTGGCATGCTATCACTCTGCTATCTAGCCTTTAGTACAAATAAACTTGTCATACTACTAGATAATAATTTTGCGTGCCATCTTGTTCTTCAAAAACTGCATTATTGACTTGTTTCTATGACTTGGCATGACGCTCATATAAAAGTTGAACATATTGGTTTGCATTCCCTCTTATACAAATTCACGGTGATCCTATAATGTAATGTCACAGGCCATCCTCGCTCCGACATTAACTTTATCCTCCATGTATTTATATTACAAGTTTATATCCAGAAACATCTTGATTTGCATCCACTTCATATAAGTTTAGGAGTATTATTTAGTTCAGCGAAATGAAGTAATTGCACTTGGCACATGTTGGTTCATTCCCTCCTCTTTAGCTTTTGCCATCGTAACTTCTATTTTGGTTTACATTCCCTGCTCTGTAGATGTAGCCATCATAACTTCATCTTGCTCAGTCGTTGTTACAAAATTTATAGGCTGCTACTATGTTGTTCATGCCAATTTTGTACTCCCTGAACATGTTGGTTTGCATGGGACTCGACAGTAGTAAGTCTGCTGTTTCATTCTAACATACTCTGTTATATTGTTGTTGGTATGCGGCATGCACTCTTTGTTTGCTTATTGTACGCATTACAATGATCTTGTGTTATAACGAGGAAATGATGAGTTCCAAATTCTTTGCCAAACAATATTAGTGTCTTTGCCTTTCCATTGTTCTTTGTCTTAACTTGTAATGTCTTTGTTTCAGATATGGGTGCTGCATGGACAACTTAAAAGATTGGCGGATCGCTTCATTGTATTGTTAGGTTTAATTACCATTCAATTTCTCTGGGTTCCGTAATATTTTTTTCAATGCCTTGGTGATGTAATATTTAGTTAGTTTTATAGTTCTTTCACATTTTTTCTTTGGTGCTTGTGGTAAGTGAGGCTATACGACAGAAATCAATGCTGCGTAAATAATCTCATATCTAAATCACAATTCCCATCCACAACGGCCCAATTAGCGAAATCACATATGTGCCGCAAAATCTCGCGCATGTGTGTGTAGGCATATGTGACAACTAAATAAGGTGGCCATACTTCTTAGGCCGGCCCATTTGATTCTGAGGTGGACCCCACACACTAATTAGGCTGGCCCCCTTGCTTTAAGGTGGACCCCGCAACCTCTTTTGAGCGACACGCCTAATTAGTTGAGCCGGCCATTCTTTTTGAGTGGACCCCACAATAAATCGTAGGCCTTTAAGAGGAAAGTGGGACCCACGTGTTTTTGGCCGGCCTTATCTTGGGCCGGCCCACCTTGTATATGGTGGACCCCACATACTAGTTAGGCCGGCCTTAACCGGAAAGTGGGACCCACATGTGTTTTGGCCGACCACATTTCTGTGGGCCAGCCCACATGCTATATGGTGGTCCCACGTACTAAATGGTAGGCCCTTTAAAGGAGGAGTGGGACCCACTGTGTTCAATGGCCCACTGTATCTTGTTGGTAGGCCCTCCCATGGTGGACCCCACATACTAATTGAGCCGGCCCTTTAACGGGAAAGTGGGACCCCTGTGTTTAAGCAGACCTTATCTTTCTTCAGACGGCCAGCAGCATATGGTGGACCCCACATACTAAATGGGTGAAGCCCTTTATGAGAAAGTGGGACCCACATTGTGTTTTTGGCCGGCCACTGCACCTATTTTGTTGGGCGGGCCACTTCTTGTATGGTGGACCCCACAAGCAGAAATGGCGGAGCCCTTTAAGCGGAAGAAGTGGGACACTGTGTTGCAGCCGACCCACTAAGCATTAGGCCGGCCCACTCTTCTCACGGTGGACCCCACACTAAATAGGCGGCCCTTTAACGGAGGAAATGGGACCCACTGTGTTTTGGCCGGTCCACTTGCTTCTTGGCGAAGCCGGTTCGCAGGTGGTTACAATGTTAAATGGCGGAAGCCCATTAAGTTTGACGATCCAACCTTAGAGGTTAGGCAGAGCCCACGTAACTAATGGACCGGCTCGCTATATAGTTGACGGTCAAACTATGTCATCTGGACCCCGCTTAAGACGTGGCGGGCCTCGTGTGGAGCCTGCATCTACCCCGGGGGTTTCGTGGGTTAACGCAGATTGGCGCGATTATGGCCTCCTGCGATGTCGGTTATGGCAATCGGCGATCAACGGGCTCCAGAAACACGCCATAACGATAAATTTTAAAATCAGCGGAAGAAACGCTAAAGCACAATGACAGAAAAAATCGTGGTGGACTTTGCAGCCAACGAAGTTTCCTATGAGAACCATATCGTCGGGTTAGGCCCATAGGCGACGAAAAATACCCCTTAACGAGACGATTTTGAGACGTTGTCTATGAACTTTTCTTGTAGTGATAGGTGCACTAGTTCGGCGAAGAGATAATGAAATACGGTGGTATGAATAAGTATGAACAGTAGTATGGCGCCAGAAAATAGCTTGCTGGCGTGGAGTTGATGGTAGTAATATTGTGAAATAAACATGCGGTAGTAACACAGCGATGTGTCGGTAAAAACGATAAACAAACGGCGATAGCGATGTTGGAAACGAAGGCCTAGGGAATAGACTTTCACTAGTGGACACTCTCAACTTTGATCACATAGCAGAATAGATAAATGCATACTCTACCTTTGTTGGATGATGAACACATTACGTAGGATTACAGAACCCTCAATGTTGGAGTTAACAAGCTCCACAATAATGCTCATATTTTGGTAACCTACCTTTAGTGCAAGATAGATCAAAAGACTAAACCAGGTACTAGCATAGCATGCACACTGTCACCGTCATGCATATGTAGGAGGAATGAATCACATCAATATTATCATAGCAATAGTTAACCCCCAATCTACAAGAGATCATGATCATAGCCCACACCAAGTACTACACACCAGTGCACCTGTGTCACCATTACACACGTGGAGGAGGAATAGAGTAACTTTAATAACATCACTAGAGTAGCACACTGATAAATAATTATTCAAAACTCATATGAATCTCAATCATGTAAAGCGCTCATGAGATCATTGTATTGATACATAGGAAGATGAACCACATAGCTACCGGTACAGCCCCGAACCTCAATGGAGAACTACTCCTCCTCATGGGAGCAGCGACGGTGATGAGATGGCGGTGGAGATGGCGGCGGTGTCGATGGAGAAGCCTTGGGGGCACTTCCCCGCTCCGGCGGGGTGCCGGAGAGAGACTCTGTCCCCAGATCTTGGCTTCGCGATGGCGCGCTTGTTTCACCAGGTTGCGTGCGCGTGGCTTCCTCGCGTAAGGGATTTCGATGCGAGGCTTTATGGCGAAGGAGGCGGCGTCGGAAAGGTCGAAGGCGGCCACACCATAGGGGGCGCGGCCGGAGCCGGGCCGCGCCCACCTGTCTGGGGCCCACAGGCCACACCCTACCGCGGCTCTCGGGTGTTACGGATGTACAGGGCAAAATAGGAACACAGGCGTTGATTTGGTCCAATTAAAGAATATTTCGTTACTAAGTTTACAAGAACCCAAAAACGACGAGAAAATAGGAGACGGCACTTAGGCATCTTGTTAATAGGTTAGTTCGAGAAAATGCACGAATATGACATATAATGTGCATAAAACATGTAAGGTATCATCAATAAAAGTAGCATGGAACATAAGAAAATTATACGATACGTTGGAGACGTATCATGGGGAAACTTCAAAACTAAGTCTATTTCTTGAACATAGAGACCTCACCAGGCCAAGAAAAAAATGGTAGGATTTACTATACAATGGTGTTTGACATAGATCTGATTTGACAATGCATACTTGTCTCATTTATGTGAACATGCATTTACGAAGTTAATATTGGCATGTATTGAACTATAAGATTCCCGGCGTGTTAATGTGGGAATGTATAGAAATAAGTACCATGTAAACATATATTTAAAACACAACTAAACTTGTGGAAAATATATTCATTATGGTTGATGAAATACTCCTCAGACAGAAGGCTTACATGGAATAAAAATGTTCAGATTTATAAAATGTTGAGATTTGAATAAAACTTAAAAAAGTTCAAACTTGAAAAGGTTCAAAATTGAAAAATATTAAAATAGAAAATTTTCAAAATTTTAAAAAAATTCAAAAACCGACTGGCAAAAACAGAAAAACAAACGAAAAACCAAAGAAACCAAACAGAAGAAAACTACAGAAAAAACCCAGAAAAGACGAAAAAACCCAGAACACATTACATTCGCTAATGGGCCTGGCCCAACGTATGCTCGCTTCATGCGGCCCCGATGATCGGGGCAGCAGTGAGTGGCGAATAGTGTTGTGGGTATACTTCATGGGTGTACCATCGACGATGGCTAGTCCGGCAAGGCCGGGTGGCCCATAGATGGTGATGAGGGCATGTGGCCCATCGGGCGACCCAGTTGTTGTTGATCCTGACGGAAGATGTCCAGGCCCAGGAGCGAGGGAGCCGGATCTAGGCCGACCTTTGGAGGAACCGGGATCCATGGAGGCGGTGGGGACCCGGATCCGGTATCGTAGATGGAAGGAGGATCATGACGTACCACGACTTGAACATTTGTGCCGTAGTTGGAGCGCTGTCCGGGGGCGGGGACTCTCCATGTAAACCCTAGATTCGTGCGCCTAACCTCGCCGGATCTCGGGAGCCCAAGAAGGATCCCGGGAGCCCTAGAGGCACAGCCACAACTCATTGTAACAAGCGCGATAGCGCGGATAATTCAGGACAAGCCGGCAATAGGCCTTGTCATCATGCAGTGTTCGGCTGGGCCAACTCGCGTACCACCATCCCGTGTGCACTCCGCCCACCCTACTTCTTCTCCCCTCGTGAGGATCACTCCTCCGAGGTACCGTCGATTCGAATAGGCAACGACGGTTGGCGCCCACCGTGGGGCTGAGGGGCGTCGGAGGCGGACAGGGAGGGGTTCGCCATGAGAGCTTCTGACAGACACGATCGCGGTGGGCGTGTTCTTACGGCCAGGAATTGATGCGCGTAGATGTACACGTCGTTGGGAACCCCAGAGGAAGGTATGATGCACGATGTGATTTTCCTCGAGTATGAAACCAGGTTTAATGCAGACGATGGGAGCCAAGAAGCACGTTAAAGGTTGATGGTCGCCGGAAATGTGATGCGCGCAACCCCGGATCGCGCCAACTAGGGGCCTACACAACACAAACCAAGTACTTTGTCGCAGCAAGCAGTGGGGTTGTCTAATCTCATGACTTGTGTAATAAAAGTTAACGTATCAGTGGAAGATGTTTGCAAAGAAAATAGTAAAACACAATTACATTAGATTGTATGCTATGTAAAGAATAGGACCCGGGTCCACAGTTCACTAGAAGGTGTCTCTCCCATAGATAAAGCATGTTGGGTGAACAAATTACAATTAGGGCAATTGACAAAATAGAGAAAAGGCATAACAATGCATATACACATGACATGGTAAATATAGATGTGATTTAATCAAGACATTACGATAATTATGAAATAGCCATCAGCTGTATCTATACCTAAAGTCCACCTTCGAGGTTATCATCCGAGCCCCCTCCGGTATTAAGTTGCAAAGCAACGAGACAATTGCATTAAGTATGGTGCGTAATATAATCAACACAATTACATCCTTAGACTTAGCATCAATGTTTTATCCCTAGTGGCAACGACACAACACAACCTTAGAACTTTCAGTCATTGTCCCTGTCAATGGAGGCATGAACCCATATCGAGCATAAATACTCCCTCTTGGAATTAAAGTAAGGCTTAGCCGAGAGCCTCTACTAGTAGCAGAGGCATGCAAGATCACAAACAACACATGAACAATAGATTGATAATCACGAGAATCATAGTACTCTCTATCCATCGGATCGGAACAAACACAACATATAGTATTACGGATAGATGATCTTGATCATGTTGGGCCGCTCACAGATCCAACAATGAAGCACAACAAGGAAGACGACCATCAGAAGTGCTTCTGCTGGACCCATGGTCAGGGTCAGCAGTTCTCCTCATCCTCCGGGAGCGACCATGGCGGTGTAGAGTCCTCCGGGAGATGAATCCCCTCTCGGCAGGGTGCCGGCGATCTCCAGAATCCCCGAGATGGGATTCGCGGCGCGACGTCTCTTGTAAGGTTTTCCGTCATCGTGGCTCTCAGTCTTGGGGTTCGCGACGAAGCCCGTAGGCGGAGGGTCAACGCGGGGGCCACACGAGGGCGGTCAAATCGGGGCCTGGGCCCCGCCGCGCCGGCCTCCTCCTGCCGCCTCGTGGCCCAGCCCGTTCGTCTTCGGTCTTCACAGGCTTAGTGCAAAAATAGGACCACAGGCGGATTTCGTCAATTAAAGAATATTTCTTTACTAAATTTACAGAAACCAAAAACAGCTGACTTGACAATGGCTCTTGACATCTTGTTAATAGGCTAGTTCACGAGAAAATGCATAAATATGACATATAATGTGCATAAAACATGTAGGTATCATCAATAAAGTAGCATGGAACATAAAAAATTATCGATACGTTGGAGACGTATCAGGCATCAAAATTTCTGTGCGTCAGAGGCAGGTAACGTGTTGAAGATAATTCACGAAGTGACATGCCATCATAATCTTGATCATACTATTTGTAAACATATGTAATGAATACAGCGATCAAAACAAGGTAATGACATGAGTAAACATTTGAATCATAAAGCAAAGACTTTTCATGAATAGTACTTCAAGACAAGCATCAATAGGACTTGTGTGTAAGAGTTAACTCATAAAGCAATAAATCAAAGTAAAGGTGTTGAAGCAACACAAAAGAAGATTAAGTTTCAGCGGTTGCTTTCAACTTGTAACATGTATATCATGGATATTGTCAACATAGAGTAATAATACAACAAGTGCAATATGCAAGTATGTAGGAATCAATACACAGTTCACACAAGTGTTTGCTTCTTAGGTGGAGGAAGATAGGTAAACTCAACAATAAAAGTATAAGAATGGTCCTTCAAAGAGGCACGCATTCTTATTATTTGTGCTAGAGCTTTTATTTTTAAAACATGAAACAATTTTGTCAGGTAGTAATAAAGCATATGAGTTATGTAAATTATATCTTCCAAGTTGCAACTCATGTCACATAGTATACTAATAGTGCCGCACCTCGTCCTATTGGACTACAGGATCTTTGCATGCCATGTTTCAACCAAGTGTCACAAAGGGGAACCTCCAGCCGCCTGTGCAAAGGTCTAAGGAGAATGCTCGCATTTTGGATTTCTCGCTTTTGATTATTCTCAACTTAGACATCCATACGGGACAACATGGACAACAGATAATGGACTCCTCTTAAATGCATAAGCATGTAGCAATGATTATTATTCTCATATGAGATTGAGATTTAATGTCCAAAGCTGAAACTTCAACCATGATTCATGGCTTTAGTTAGCGGCCCAAATGTTCTTCTCTAACAATTTTGCATGCTCCAATCACTAAAATGATAGATCCTTAGAACAGTCAAGACGGACATGCATAGCAACTCGCATGATATTCAACAATAGTTGATGGCGTTCCCCGGAAGCATGGTTATCGCACAGAGCAACAGCAAAATATAAAGTACTAAGTACATATTCAATACTCACGATAGTTTTTAAGGCTATTTTGTCCCACAAGCTATATTGCAAAGGTGAATGATGGAATTTTAAAGGTAGCACTCAAGCAATTTACTTTGGAATGGCGGGAGAAATACCATGTAGTAGGTAGGTATGGTGGACTAAATGGCATAGTAGTTGGCTCAAGGATTTTGGATGCATGAGAAGTATTCCCTCTCGATACAGGTTTAGGCTAGCAAGGTTATTGAAGCAAACTCAAGGATGAACCGGTGCAGCAAAACTCACATAAAAGACATATTGTAAACATTATAAGACTCTACACCGTCTTCCTTGTTGTTCAAAACTCAATATTTAGATATTATCTAGACCTTAGAGAGACCAAATATGCAAATCAAATTTTAGCAAGCTCTATGTATTTCTTCATTAATGGGTGCCAAGCATGCGCAAGAGCTTAAACATGAGCACAACAATTGCCAAGTATCACATTATCCAAGACATTTTAGAATTACCATGTAGCATTTTCCAATTCAACATATAACAATTTAACGAAAGAAGAAACTTAGCCTAGAACATGAGTAAAACCTAAAGACACATGTGTCCATATGCAACAGCCGAGCGTGTCGTGTCCCTCTCCCACAAAGTGAATGCTAGGATCCATTTTATTCAAAACCAAAAAAAAAAAAAAACAGAAAGCCAAACGCTCCAAGTAAAGAACACAAGGTGATTGAATAAAAAATATAGTTTCGGGGAGGAACCCGATGATGTTGTCGATGAAGAAGAGGATGCCTTGGGCATCCCAAGCTTAAATGCTTGAGTCTTCTTAAAATATTTCTTGGGGTGCAGGGGGCATCCCCAAGCTTAGAGCTTTCACTCCTCTTGATCATAGTATATCATTCTCTTCTCTGACCCATGAAAACTTCCTTCACACAAACTACAAGCAAACTCATTAGAGGGTAGTGTCAGCTAATAATTCACTCATTCAGGAGGTGACACAATCATTATTTTCATTTCTGGACATTGTTTTATAATGCTCTGGACATTAGTGGATCAAGAAATAAATCCAACACATAGCAAAGAGGCAATCATAAATAAAGGCAGAATGCAACCAAAAACGGAACAGTCAAGTAAAGATGAATTTAAAGCTGGCACCAGACTTGCTCAAATGGAAAAACTCAAAACTAATGAAAGTTGCGTACATATCTGAGGATCACGCTCGTAGGGTGACGAATTTTTGAATTTTCCACAGAGGAAGCCTTTGATTAAGTGACAGGGCAGCAATGCGTTTACTGCTGTGACCAAATATAACATCCTTTGACATAGAAACTTTACTTGGCACAAAAACATGATAAGGAGAGGTTGCTGAGTAGTAAACAACTTCCAAGACTCAAATATAAAACAAAGTACTGTAGAAAAAAAAACATGGGTTATCTCCCAAGAAAGTTCTTTCTTTATAGCCATTGAGATGGGCTCAGCAGTTTTAATGATGCCATCGCAAGAAATAGAAGTTGAAGCAAGAGAGAAAAGCAAATTCAAAACACATTTTAAACCTAACCTTCCTATGAAAAGGAATATTGTACACAAATAAATTCATGAAGAACAAAGTGACAAGCATAGAAAAACGCAAACACAAGTGCAATTTCAAGATTCTCAACATAAGGAGGAAACTTAATATCATTAAGATGCATATAACCATGTTTTCCTCTCTCATAATAATTTCGAGTAGCATCATGAACAAACTCAGCAATATAACTATCATAAAACATTCTTGTCATGAGCCATGTGCATAATCTCCTCATAAGCATAATCAATTTTATTAGTTGTAGTGGGGAGCAAATTCAATAAAATAGCTATCATTATTATTCTCATCACCATAATCATCATACATAGGAGGCATATTGTAATCTTAATTAATTTTCTCCTCAATAGTAGGTGGCTAAAAATATCATATTCATCATTGCAAGCATCATATATAGGAGGTAAAGTATCATCAAAGTAAATTTTCTCCTCCATGCTTGGGGACTAAAAATATCACAACCAGCATCCCCAAGCTTAAATTCTTCCATAGCTTTAGCAATAATGGTGTTCAAAGAGTTCATGCTAATAACCTTTCTACAACTATTTTGCAAACAAAGTTCCATGGGTTTTTTAATTTTCTCTTCAAACACATCATGTCCTAATTCAAGATAAAGTTCATAAAGATCTCTAATTTTTGTTGTTGTTTTTCCATTAAGCCTAATTAGTGAAAATAAAAATAAGTACGGGACTAGACATGATAACAAAATAAATTAAATGCAAGTAACTAATTTTTTTTGTTTTTGATATAAAGCAAACAAAGTAGTAAATAAAATAAAGCAAGACAAAAACAAAGTAAAGAGATTGAGAAGTGGGCTACCTGCAGCGTGTCCTGATCTCCCCGGCAACGGCGCCAGAAAAAGTTGCTTGATGCGTAGATGTACACGTCCGTTGGGAACCCCAAGAGGAAGGTATGATGCGCCCAGCTGCAAGTTTTCCCTCGGTATGAAACCAAGGTTTAATTATCGAACCATTAGGAGCCAAGAAGCACGTTGAAGGTTGATGGTCGTGAGAAATGTGATGCGAGCGCAACACCAGAGATCCGGCGCCAGCTTCACAGGAACCTGCCTGACACAAATAAGTACTTTGTCCCAACGAAAGCAGTGAGGTTGTCAATCTCAGAAGCCGTAACAAAGGATTAAACGTATACAGTGGAAGATGTTTGCAAGAAAATATTAAAACACAATTGCATTAGATTGTATTTTGTAAAGAATAGGACCGGGGTCCACAGTTCACTAGAGTGTCTCTCCCATAAGATAAAGCATGTTGGGTGAACAAATTACAGTCGAGCAATTGACAAAATAGAGAAAGGCATAATAATGCATATACATGACATAGTAAATATAGTGAGATTTAATCCCGGGCATTACGACAAAGTACATAGACCGTAATAATTGCATCTATGCCTAAAAAGTCCACCTTCAGGTTATCATCCGAACCCCCTCCAGTATTAAGTTGCAAAGCAACAGACAATTGCATTAAGTATGGTGCGTAATGTAATCAACAACTACATCCTTAGACATAGCATCTGTAATATCCCAGGATTAGAGGCAATAAAATGAGAGAACACCAAAGTGTGCATTGCATTCATGCATAGAAACCACTGTCGAGCATAAATACTCCCTCTTGGAGTTAAGAGTAAAAACTTAGCCGAGCCTCTACTAGTAACGGAGAGTATGCCAAGATCATAAACAACACATGAACAATAGATTGATAATCACCATAATCATAGTACTCTCTATCCATAGGATCCCGACAAACACAACATATAGTATTACAGATAGATGATCTTGATCATGTTAGGCAGCTCACAAGATCCAACAATGAAGCACAACAAGGAGAAGACGACCATCTAGCTACTGCTATGGACCCATGGTCCAGAGGTGAACTACTCACTCATCACTCTAGGCGACCATGGCGGTGTAAGGAGTCCTCCCAGGGAGGTGATCCCCTCTCCCGGCAGGGCTGCGGAGCGATCTCCGGGAATCCCCGAGATGGGATTCGCGGCGGCGACGTCTCTGGAAAGGTTTTTAGTATCGTGGCTCTCGGTCCCCAGAGGTTTTATGACAGGCTTTAGATAGACGGAGAGGGTCAGCGCGGGGGGAGCCACACGGGGGCCGGGGGTAGGTCGTAACGGCCAGGGCTTGAGCCGCGCCGGCCACCCCCCTGGCTGCCTCGTGGCTATTCAGATCGGTCTTCGATGTGAGCTTCGTGCAGAAATAGGACCACTGGTGGTTGCGATCCAATTGAGAATATTTCTTCACGGATTTAGAAACCAAAAACAGCCAGAAGAATAACAGTGGCTCTTGACATCTTGTTAATAGGTTAGTTCAGGAAAATGCATAAATATGACATATAATGTGCATAAAACATGTAGGTATCATCAATAAAGTAGCATGGAACATAAGAAATTATCGATACGTTGGAGACGTATCAGGAATCTTCCGATCGTCCCTCCGGATGAGTGCTGGATTCCGGCTAAAACTAACCCCGTCAAGCTCTCCATCGTCCAAGTTGGCGGCATACACATCTTCATCGACGACCGTCGATTCCGATGGAAACCCACTGGTAATGTGACCCATGCGGCCATCATTGTGACGAGGACGCGATCGCAGATCGATCCCAGTGCGGGAACTTCCTAAGGAGGATTCCGCCTTAGATCTGAGAAAATCAAAACCCACCCAATCCACCCCCGAAGCAGGAAATAACGGTGGAAGACCAATGCAGTCCCGCTGGTCTCGGTGTTGAAGACAGTGTCACTTCGTACCTTCATAGCCCATACCGCGGGGGCACGCCCCTCAAGTCGGAGCTGGTCCCGTGCGAGGTTGAGGCGGCCTGAGGAAACCTTGGCTGTCGGAGAAAGCGGAGCCCCGGTGGAAGAGTCGATTTTGGGGAACCTAAGCCCAATTTCCGGGGATACCCAATCCATGGACACTGAAGAGTTCGACCGCAGGGTGAAGGAATATGGATACGGTGACCAATCTGAAGTTGATTCCGCCCAGCCAAAGCAGGTACTTGCGACCGTAGCGGCGCTGGGAGAACATGGATCAGAAGCAGCAGACACCCAATCCGACCCCAGCCATCCCATCAGGGATCTCCAATGTCGCGGGAGCGACCCCGCAGGGATTCTTCCTCGGAGGACCTCCTGTCGCCTGAAGAGATGGTTGCACAAGCTGGCATGGATGCGGTTTATCGCTCGGACATTCTTAACAAACCCATCACTCCCGAAGACATAGAAGCATTAGAAGCTAAAAGACTGGAGCTGCTGGCCACAGCCAAAAAATTTAAGGACACTGCAGCCGCCATGCTGGAGGAACGGAAGCACGCCGCAGTTTTTGTGGAAGACTTCATCCAGCGCGAGCAGGAAGTGGACGAAGGACTGGCAAAGGTCAAAGAACTCCGAAAGCATTGGGAGGACAAGATCGTTGAAGCTCATCACGAGGTCGAAAAGCTCCGGCGTGACATGATAACTCCCCGCAGGATCACCTTCGCAACCCCAACTGAGCAGCAACCGCTTACCACCCCGAAGGACAATATGACGAAGGCTGCGGAGATCTTGAAGAAAAAGAACGAGGAGATCGATATCGACTACGTTCGCACGCTCGTCGCGTCAGCAATGATGCAGCAGAGCAAGGCAGACACTTCGCGCAAGTTGGAATCTAACCCGGAGCATTGCGTCTCCACCGCGCAGAAGGACGCCCATGATAATCGCCATCGAGATGACGAATCGCGAACCGGCTCTTCGGAACGCAGAAGGAAAGCCAGAGAGCACCCAAATCCAATCCCCGTCCCGTCAAGGACGCCTCCGTCAGATCCAAGAAAGGGAAAGGATGCAATGTGCTACGGAGCCAAGGGACCGTCATAACCCCTCTCCCCCGCCTAATGGTTACCCGCGTCCCCCTCGCCACCGTAGTCCAGCCGGAAACACCGGAGCCCCGAGGGCATGGTGGGTGGTATCCGCGACAACGTGGTGCCCTCAAGAAAGCGAAGCTTGAGGGCGTGCGCCGGAACCTGCCAGGAACCCGAGCAATGATCGTGAGCTGGAGTCTAGGAGGGAGTCGGAATGAGGAGCAGCGACAGACCCCGCTAGGAGCGGGCAACCCCGGGGCAACTGCTTAGTGACGAAGGCAGCCCCTACGGGAAGCCGGGAGCCGGCCAAGGGAAGGCCGCGGAGAATACGAAGGCGGAAGCAAAGAAGTCCAGATCGACCCCCTCGCGGTCTCCTCACCACCGCCTGGCGGTGGCGAGGGGTGGAGGCGGCTTGACGTGTCGACGCCTGAACCTGCCAGATGGTTCGACGCGACGCGTAGGGCATATCACGCAATCTGAGCGGTGCATGGGTCAAAATGCTTTGGCAGGATGATTCGAGAGGAACCAAAGCCAAGGATGAATCTCAAGCTACCCGGAAATCTGAAGAATTATGATGGCAGGCGGATACTGGATTGAGGATTACTATAATGCGTAACCTTCGCGGGGAGGAACCCCTATCTTTGCCGCATGCTTCGATTGTACCTTGTAGGTGCAGCCCGGATCTGGCTCAACGACCTGAGAAGAATTCCATCTTTGCTGGTTTGACTTTGAAGAACGCTTTCGAAACACTTAGAGGCACCTACAGGGCAGCCATGGCGACACAGGCATGTATCCAGGAAGAAGGGTGAAACATCCCGAGAATTTCCTCACCACGATGGTTGGCATCTGAAGCTTATTTAACGAGAACGTTGATAACCACTTGACAATGCACGCCTTCATTGGTGGCTTGCAGCAGCGAGGAGGGCTGCTGCGGCACAAGCTAACCGGCTTGAGTCGATGCAAACAAAGGCCGACTTTGGATGACTGTGATCACCATCGCCGGTGATCATCTTGCCTTGATGATGACGTGGCGATCTAACCTTCTGACAATCCCCACCACCTGCCGACAAAAGAACCGTGATAACGGCCAGCAAGCGTCACCAAGCGGAAAAACCTGTTGACCAAAGAATGGTGGGTCAGACTTGATCGCCCGCAGCCTTTCGAGCGCGGAGGCCAAGAGGCCCCGGAAGAAGGGGCCACAACGAGCGAGTGGAGCGCGGAGCCGACGGGGGGTCGGCGACACGGCAGGGTCACGGTGGCGGATCCCGCGCCCCCGCAGGCCTCGAGGAGTACGGAGACATGCCTGCAGCCGCTGGACCCGGTTACATGAAGTCACTCTTTCCAACACTGGTTACCAAGTGGTCCAATGGTTAGCTTGACCCGAAAGCGGGATACAGCGATAGGCCTCGCCCTCGCGGCAAAGGAGGCAAGGGCAAGAACAAAGACAAGGAGGAGGATAGTTCGAGGCAATGGATGAGGATGATAATTCGCCGGATCCCAAGGCAGGGTCCGCAGGTAAATCCAGCCATTCGAAAGAAGCGTGGGGGCTTACCACTTTCCTCGGAACCCCAACGATCCCAGCGCTACTTAGGTCGACTAGGATCCTGAACGCCACGGTTAAATTGTGCGCGATGTCTTCGGGTGGTCGGAAGTCCCGTGCGGCTGACGGGGAGGATCACCACGTCATCGTGCCAAAAAGATATACGCCTTGGTTGTAAGTCCCCGCATAGGCGGGTAGCTTCTCCAAGTGCCTCATGGATGGTGGAGCCAGCTTGAACATCATGTACCGGAGACTCTAGAGCGGATGAACCTCGCCAAGGAACAGCTCAAACACGGCTATAGGCGGGTTTCCTTGGCGTGGTTGGAGTAAGGCGAATTCTCTCGGCGGCATCACACTTCCGTGGCCTTCGGCGATATTCCCAATTTCCACGAAGAGAAGATCACGTTTGGAAGTGTTGCCCTTCAAGAGCTCCTACCGTCATCTTCGGCGGCCACTACAAGTTCCACGCGGGCGTGCCTAAATCTACAACAAGCTTAAGATTCCGGGTCCTAACGGGTGGATCAGTATCTGGAGACTACAAAAAGGCTCATGAATGCGAGTTAGGCGAAGCCGCCCTTCGCGAGTCTGTGATATACGGAGAGGCTGCAAGGCTACGAGAGCCGCGGTGGATCCAGTGAGATGTAGACCACCAAGAAGCAGATCTGAGCAGAAGACCTCCTTCAAGGCCGCGATAGAAACCAGAAGCGCGACCTCATCATGGCGATCCTTCAGCGAGGGTTCAGTCGGAGCCAACATGGACCCCGAATAGGAAGACGCGTCGTCGAGTTCCTCAGCGCTAACATGGATATCTTCGCGCAGCAGCCTTCGACATGTCAGGGTGCCTGGAGAACTCGCCAGAACTTTCCTCGACATAAATCGGGGCTAGCCCAGGTGAAGCAAGCTATGCGACGCTTTGGAGATAAGAAGTGATGACCCACAAGTATAGGGGGTGTATCGTAGTATCTTCGATAAGTAAGAATGTCGATCCCAACGAGGAGCAGAAGGTGTTCACAAGTAGTTTCGATGAAGGATTCTTTGTAAATGCTCACAAACAAGTATTCAAGGAGTTTGTATAAGAGATGAATAAAGTACGAGTAAGTAAAGTGCGAAAGTAATAATTGCAGCGAGTGGCCAATTTTTAGCACAAAGGACAAGACGGTTTGTTTACTTATAATGACCAAACGTTCTTGAGGACACACGGGAATTTAGTCTAGTGCTTTCGCTTCATGTAGCTAAATAATCTTCATTGTTTTGATAAGTGTTATTGTGGGTGAACCTATGCTAATGCACCGCCCTTCCTAGGACTAATACATACTTGTGATTATACCCCTTGCAAGCATCGCAACTACAAGAAAGTAATTAAGATAAATCTAACCACAGCCTTAAACTCTGAGATCCTGCTATCCCTCACGCATCGATATACCAACGGGGGTTCAGGTTGCTGTCACTCCGGCAACCCCACAATTAGCAAGCGAATACAAGATGCATTCCCCTAGGCCCATAAAGGTGAAGTGTCATGTAGTCGACGTTCACATGACACCACTAGAAGAATAACACCACAACTTAAATATCATAACATTGAATATTACACAACCATAATTCACTACTAACATTTAGACTTCACCCATGTCCTCAAGAACTAAACAGACCTACGTGTCTCTGGTGCTTCTATTCTTGTAGACGTGTTGGGCCTCCCAAACGAGAGTTTGTAGAACAGCAACAAGTTTCCCTTAAGTGGATTACCCAAGGTTTATCGAACTCAGGGAGGAAGAGGTCAAAGATATCCCTCTCATGCAACCACAACCACAAAGCAAGAAGTCTCTTGTGTCCCCAACACACCTAATAGGTGCACTAGTTCGGCGAAGAGATAGTGAAATACAGGTGGTATGAATGAATATGAGCGATGTCTGGCGCAGAAAAATAGCCGCCAGCGTCTGATTGATAATAGTGTGCGGAAGTAAACAAGCAGTAGTAACGCAGCAGTAGTAACACAGTAAAACAGTAAACAAGCAGTGATAGCGTATTTAGGAACAAGGCCTAGGGAATAGACTTTCACTAGTGGACACTCTCAACTTTGATCACATAACAGAATAGATAAATGCATACTCTACACTTTTGTTGGATGATGAACACATTGCGTAGGATTACACGAACCCTCAATGCCGGAGTTAACAAGCTCCACAATAATGCTCATATTTTAGTAACCTTTAGTGTAAGATAGATCAAAGACTAAACCAAGTACTAGCATAGCATGCACATTGTCACCTTCATGCATATGTAGGAGGAATAGATCACATCAATATTATCATAGCAATAGTTAACTTCGCAATCTACAAGAGATCATGATCATAGCATAAACCAAGTACTAACACGGTGCACACACACCTTTACACACGTGCGGGAGGAATAGAACTACTTTAATAACTTTGCTAGAGTAGCACACATGATGAATAGTGATACAAAACTCATATGAATCTCAATCATGTAAAGCAGCTCATGAGATCATTGTATTGAAGTACATGGAGAGATGAACCACATAGCTACCGGTACAGCCCCGAGCCTCGATGGAGAACTACTCCCTCCTCATGACAACAGCGGTGATGAAGATGGCGGTGGAGATGGCGGTGTCGATGGAGAAGCCTTACGGGGGCACTTCCCCGTCCGGGGTCTTGAAGAGAGACTCCTGTCCCCGAGATCTTGGCTTCGCGATGGCGGCGGCTCGGAACTTTTCTCGTGTCGTGGCTTCCTCAGTGGGGTTTCGATGAGGGGGCTTTAAATAAGCGAAGAAGCGGCGCGGGAGGGTGACGGCGGCGACACCATAGGGGGCGCGGACACCCCGGGCCGCGCCGGCCTATGGTGGGTGGGCTGTGGCCCTCTGAGTCCTTCGGGTGTACTGGAAGCTTCGTGGAAAAATAGGAACTGGGCGGTGATTTCGTCCAATTGAGAATATTTCGTTACTAGGATTTACGAAACCAAAAACAGCCGAAACGAGCGGCACTTGGCATCTTGTTAATAGGTTAGTTCAGAAAATGCATAAATATGACATATAATGTGCATAAAACATGTAGGTATCATCAATAAAGTAGCATGGAACATAAGAAATTATCGATACGTTGGAGACGTATCAGCATCCCCAAGCTTAGTTCTGCTCGTCCCGAGCAGGTAAAACGATAACAAAGATAATTTCTGAAGTGACATGCCATCATAATCTTGATCATACTATTTGTAAACATATGTAATGAATGCAGCGATCAAAACAAAGGTAATGACATGAGTAAACAAGTGAATCATATGACAAAGACTTTTCATGAATAGTACTTCAAGACAAGCATCAATAAGTCTTGCATAAGAGTTAACTCATAAAGCAATAAATCAAAGTAAAGGTGTTGAAGCAACACAAAGGAAGATTAAGTTTCAGCGGTTGCTTTCAACTTATAACATGTATATCTCATGGATATTGTCAACATAAAGTAATATAACAAGTGCAATATGCAAGTATGTAGGAATCAATGCACGTTCACACAAGTGTTTGCTTCTTAAGGTGGAAGGAGATAGGTAAACTGACTCAACAATAAAAGTAAAAGAAAGGTCCTTCAAAGAGGAAAGCATCGATTGCTATATTTGTGCTAGAGCTTTTATTTTGAAAACATCAAGAGAGTATAAAAGTAAAGTTTTGAGAGGTGTTTGTTGTTGTCAACGAATGGTAGCGGGTACTCTAACCCCCTTGCCAGGCAAACCTTCAAAGAGCGGCTCCCATTTTATTTTGTTTTTGGGTGGCACTCCTTCCAACCTTTCTTTCACAAACCATGGCTAACCGAATCCTCGGGTGCCTGCCAACAATCTCATACCATGAAGGAGTGCCTTTTTATTTTAGTTTTATTATGTGACACTCCTCCCCACCTTTGCTTTCTCAAGCCATGGCTAACCGAATCCTTCGGGTGCCGTCCAACAATCACATACCATGGAGGAGTGTCTATTTTTGTTAATTAATTTGGGACTGGGAATCCCATTGCCAGCTCTTTTTGCAAAATTATTGGATAAGCGGATGAAGCCACTAGTCCATTGGTGAAAGTTGCCCAACAAGATTGAAAGATAAACACCACATACTTCCTCATGAGCTATAAAACATTGACACAAATAAGAGGTAATAACTTTTGAATTGTTTAAAGGTAGCACTCAAGCAATTTACTTTGGAATGGCGGAGAAATACCATGTAGTAGGTAGGTATGGTGGACACAAATGGCATAGTGGTTGGCTCAAGGATTTTGGATGCATGAGAAGTATTCCCTCTCGATACAAGGTTTAGGCTAGCAAGGTTATTTGAAGCAAACTCAAGGATGAACCGGTGCAGCAAGACTCACATAAAAGACATATTGTAAACATTATAAGACTCTACACCGTCTTCCTTGTTGTTCAAAACTCAATACTAGAAATTATCTAGACCTTAGAGAGACCAATGATGCAAACCAAATTTTAGCATGCTCTATGTATTTCTTCACTAATAGGTGCAAGGTATATGATGCAAGAGCTTAAACATGAGCACAACAATTGCCAAGTATCACATTATCCAAGATATTTTACCAATTACTACATGTAGCATTTTTCCAATTCCAACCATATAACAATATAACGAAGAGGAAACTTCGCCATGAATATTATGAGCTAAGAACACATGTGTTCATACGAACCAGCGGAGCGTGTCTCTCTCCCACACAAGGATGAACTTATTCAGAGAACTAAGATAACAAAACAAAAACAAAAATAAAAGCACACAGACGCTCCAAGTAAAGTACATAAGATGTGACCGAATAAAAATATAGTTTCACTAGAAGAAACCTGATAAGTTGTCGATGAAGAAGGGGATGCCTTGGGCATCCCCAAGCTTAGATGCTTGAGTCTTCTTAAAATATGCAGGGATGAACCACCGGGGCATCCCCAAGCTTAGACCTTTCACTCTTCTCGATCACATTATATCACCCTCTTCTATTGACCCTTGAAAACTTCCTTCACACCAAACTTCAAGCAAACTCATTAGAGGGTTAGTGCATAATCAAAAATTCACATGTTCAGAGGTGACACAATCATTCTTAACACTTCTGGACATTGCACAAAACTTCTGAAAGTTAATGGAACAAAGAAACTCATTCAACAACAAAAGCGGCAATGCGAAATAAAAGGCAGAATCTGTCAAAAACAGAACAGTCCGTAAAGACGAATTTAAAGATGGCACCAGACTTGCTCAAATGGAAAAACTCAAAACTAATGAAAGTTGCGTACATATCTGAGGATCACGCTCGTAAATTGGCAGATTTTTTCGAATTTTCTACAGAGAACTGTGCCCAGATTCGTGACAGACAGCAATGCTGTTTCTGCGCAGCGATCCCAAATATAACATCAACTTTGACATAGAAACTTTACTTGGCACAACAACATGATAAGGAGAGGTTGCTACAGTAGTAAAAAACTTCCAAGACACAAATATAAAACAAAGTACTGTAGTAAAAAAACACATGGGTTATCTCCCAAGAAGTTCTTTCTTTATAGCCATTAAGATGGGCTCAGCAGTTTTAATGATGCACTCGCAAGAAATAGAAGTTGAAGCAAAAGAGAGCATCAAGAGGCAAATTCAAAACACATTTAAGTCTAACATGCTTCCTATGCATAGGAATCTTGTAAATAAACAAGTTCATGAAGAGCAAAGTAACAAGCATAGGAGGATAAAACAAGTGTAGCTTCAAAAATTTCAGCACATAGAGAGGCATTTTAGTAACATAAAATTTTTTACAACCATATTTTCCTCTCTCATAATAACTTTCAGTAGCAACATGAGCAAACTCAACAATATAACTATCACATAAAGCATTCTTATCATGAGTCTCATGCATAAAATAATTACTACTCCCAACATAAGCATAGTCATTCTTATTAATTGTAGTGGGAGCAAATTCAACAAAGTAGCTATCAAATATAGGAGGTATATTGTAATCATAATCAAATTTATCCTCCATAACAGGTGGTAACAAAAGACTACTATCATTATAATCATCATAAATGGGAGGCAAAGTATCATCAAAGTAAATTTTCTCCTCAATGCTTGGGGGACTAAAAATATCATGCTCATCAAAGCCAGCTTCCCCAAGCTTAGAATTTTCCATAGCATTAGCAACAATGGTGTTCAAAGCATTCATAGTAATAACATTCCCATTAGCATGCATATAAAGTTCCATGGGTTTCTTAATTCTTTCTTCAAACACATCATGTCCTAATTCAAGATAAAGTTCATAAAGATCTCTCATATTTTTGTTGTTTTCCATTATGCCTAACTAGTGTAAACAAGAAACCAAATGTAATTGCAGAGTCTAAAGGAAATAGCTTCGAGCACACACACAATGGCGCCAGAAAAGTACTGTTACCTGGAACCGAAGTATGAGTGCCTTTTACCTTTCCTCCCCGGCAACGGCGCCAGAAAAGTGCTTGGCGCGTAGTTGACGAGGGAGGAAAAGTGCTTAGTTGCCGGGCTTGCCAATGTGTGAGTGCCGTTTACCTTCCCTCCCCGGCAACGGCGCCAGAAAATAGCTTGATGTCTACGGGTGCTTCTATTCTTGTAGACAGTGTTGGGCCTCCAAGAAGCGAGAGGTTTGTAGAACAGCAGCAAGTTTCCCTTAAGTGGATTACCCAAGGTTTATCGAACTCGGGGAGGAAGAGGTCAAAGATATCCCTCTCATGCAACCCTGCAACCACAAAGCAAGAAGTCTCTTGTGTCCCCAACACACCTAATAGGTGCACTAGTTCGGCGAAGAGATAGTGAAATAAAGGTGGTATGAATGAATATGAGCAGTAGTACGGCGCCAGAAAATAGCTACGGGCGTGCAGTTGATGGTAGTAATATTGCGGGAAGTAAACAAGCAGTAAGTAGTAACACAGTAAAACAGTAAACAAGCAGTGATAGCAGTATTTAGGAACAAGGCCTAGGGAATAGACTTTCACTAGTGGACACTCTCAACTTTGATCACATAACAGAATAGATAAATGCATACTCTACACTTTTGTTGGATGATGAACACATTGCGTAGGATTACACGAACCCTCAATGCCGGAGTTAACAAGCTCCACAATAATGCTCATATTTTAGTAACCTTTAGTGTAAGATAGATCAAAAGACTAAACCAAGTACTAGCATAGCATGCACACTGTCACCTTCATGCATATGTAGGAGGAATAGATCACATCAATATTATCATAGCAATAGTTAACTTCGCAATCTACAAGAGATCATGATCATAGCATAAACCAAGTACTAACACGGTGCACACACTGTCACCTTTACACACGTGCAGGAGGAATAGAACTACTTTAATAACTTTGCTAGAGTAGCACATAGATGAATAGTGATACAAAACTCATATGAATCTCAATCATGTAAAGCGCTCATGAGATCATTGTATTGAAGTACATAGGAGAGAGATGAACCACATAGCTACCGGTACAGCCCCGAGCCTCAATGGAGAACTACTCCCTCCTCATGGGAGCAGCGGCGGTGATGAAGATGGCGGTGGAGATGGCAGCGGTGTCGATGGAGAAGCCTTCGGGGGCACTTCCCGCTCCGGCGAGGGTGCCGGAACAGAGACTCCTGTCCCCCGGATCTTGGCCCGCGATGGCGGCGGCTCTGGAACTTTTCTCGTATCGTGGCTTCCTCGTAAGGGTTTTCGATGCAGGGGCTTTAAATAGGCGAAGAGGCGGCGCGGGAGGGCGACGAGGCGGCGACACCATAGGGGCGCGGGCCACCCCGGGCCGCGCCGGCCTATGGTTCTGGTGGGCTGTGGCCCCCTCTGGTCCTTCCGGGTGTTACGGAAGCTTCGTGGAAAAATAGGAACCTGGGCGGTGATTTCGTCCAATTCCAAGAATATTTCGTTACTAGGATTTACGAAACCAAAAACAGCAGAAAACTGGCACATCGGCATCTTGTTAATAGGTTAGTTCCAGAAAATGCATAAATATGACATATAATGTGCATAAAACATGTAGGTATCATCAATAAAGTAGCATGGAACATAAGAAATTATCGATACGTTGGAGACGTATCAACTACTCACGAGACATCAAATGGAACATGATCAGAGGTGTATGATGACGAATAACAATCTGAACATAAACCTTGGTTCAACGGTTTCACTCAATAGCATCAATAACAAGTAGAGATCAACACTGGGAGAGTTTCCCCTATCAAACAATCAAGATCTAACCCAAATCGTTACGGCGATGACGAGGTGCAGCGGTGGAGATGGCGTGATGATGATGATGATGATGATGATGATGATGATGGTGATGGAGATGATGTCAGCTCGATGGACGGTGACGATGGCGTCGATTTCCCCCTCCGGAGGGAATTTCCCCGGCGGATTCCTGCCCGCCGGAGAGCTCTTTTCTCTCAGGTTCTCCGCCCCGCAGAGGCGTGTAACCTTTCGTGAGGATCCCTCTGGAGCTTAGGTCTTCGGGACGAAGTTTCGCGAAGAAAAGGAGGCGAAAGGGGCTGTGGGGACCCCACACCACATGGTGGCGCGGCCAGGCCATGGGCCGCGCCGCCCTATGGTGTGGGCCTATCTTGGGTCCACTTGGCTCCCCCTTCTGGCTTCCTTCGTCATCTGGAAAAATAGGAGTTTTGGTAAAATTTGCTTCCACAGTTGATCTTCTGAAATATTGCATCCTGACGGTGCTTTTTCCAGCAGAATCCTGGCTCGTGCGCAATCTCTAAATAATCATGAAACATGCAAAATAGATGAAATAATATAAGTATTGTGTCCCAATATGAAATATATCAATGAATAACAGCAAATTATGATATAAAATAGTGATGCAAATTGGACGTATCAACTCCCCCAAGCTTAGACTTTGCTTGTCCCCAAGCGAAACTGAGCTCGATAAACAAGACCACATGTTTATGGAGTGAAGAGTCGATAAATAAAATACGGACAAGAGGCATCATATTCATTCACACAAGACATTATAGTAAACAACTTCCTCATATAACTCAACTTGAAACAAGTATAAGGTAATCACAAATAAAGGTGCATAAGAAATCATAATTGGTAATGGCAAACTTTGTTCTTGGTCAGAGAACAGTTAACAGATTATACTTATCTATTGAGCAGCGCTCTCATATTAAAGCTTATGGTAAACTTACATACTCAATCATACTAATCTCCTCATAATCATTGATAATTTTCAAAGTTATATTCATCAGATAAAACTTGTACTAAACAAAGAAGAATAAAAGGCATGATTAAATATATCACAATATAGATGGTTGGATCACAACAACTCAAATGCTTGCTTAAGATGGAGGGAAATAGGTTTACTGACTCAACATAAAGTAAAAGACAGGCCCTTCGCAGAGGGAAGCAGGGATTAAATCATGTGCTAGAGCTTTTCAAGTTTTGAAATCATATAAAGAGCATAAAAGTAAAGTTTTGAGGTGTTTGTTGTTGTCAACGAATGTAGCGGGTACTCTAACCCCCTTGCCAGGCAAAACTCTCAAAGAGCGGCTTTATTTTTATTTTTGTGTGGCACTCCTTCCAACCTTTCTTTCACAAACCATGGCTAACCGAATCCTCGGGTGCCTGCCAACAATCTCATACCATGAAGGAGTGCTTGCCTTTTATTTTAGTTTTATTATGTTGACACTCCTCCCCACCTTTGCTTTCTCAAGCCATGGCTAACCGAATCCTTCGGGTGCCGTCCAACAATCACATACCATGGAGGAGTGTCTATTTTGGTTAATTAATTTGGGACTGGGAATCCCATTGCCGCTCTTTTTGCAAAAGTTATTGGATAAGTGGATGAAGCCACTAGTCCATTGGTGAAAGTTGCCCAACAAGATTGAAAGATAAACACCACATACTTCCTCATGAGCTATAGAACATTGACACAAATAAGGAGTAATAAAGTTTTGAATTGTTTAAAGGTAGCACATGAAATATTTACTTGGAATGGCAGAAAAATACCATGCAGTGGGTAGATATGGTGGACACAAATGGCATAGGTTTGGGTTCAGGTTTGGATGCACGAGAAGTATTCCCTCTCAGTACAGGTCTTTGGCTAGCAAGGTTAATTAGCAAGCATAAGAGTTGAGGGAAACAAACAAATATACATGTGATAGAAACAATCATGCATCTTACTTGTAAGCACAAATAGTTTTAACTTCAGAATACTAAGCTAAGAACTGATGAGAAAGATAATAACATTTTCTACATGTATTTCCCCTATTCTTCTTAAATTCAAAGTGTTGTTGCTATTGACCATTGCTAAGTTTGCCAAAACCAAATAGATTTATGATACGTCTCCAACGTATCGATAATTTCTTATGTTCCATGCTACTTTATTGATGATACCTACATGTTTTATGCACATTATATGTCGTATTTACGCATTTTCTGGAACTAACCTATTAACAAGATGCCGAAGTGCCAGTTCCTGTTTTCTGCTGTTTTTGGTTTCAGAAATCCTAGTAACGAAATATTCTCGGAATTGGACGAAATCAACGCCCAGGTTCCTATTTTGCCCGGAAGCATCCAGAACACCCGAGAGCCACCAGAGGAGGGCCCTGTGGGCCCAGATGACATGGTGGCGCGGTCAGGGGCCGCGCCACCCTATGGTGTGGTCGCCCCTTTGACCCTCCTGCGCCGCCTCTTCGCCTATTTAAAGCCCCTGCATCGAAAACCCTTAGGGAGGAAGCCACGATACGAGAAAAGTTCCAGAGCCGCCGCCATCGCAAAGCCAAGATGGGGGACAGGAGTCTCTGTTCCGGCACCCTGCGGGAGCGGGGAAGTGCCCCCGGAAGGCTTCTCCATCAACACCGCTGCCATCTCCACCGCCATCTTCATCACCGCTGCTGCTCCCATGAAGAGGGAGTAGTTCTCCATCGAGGCTCGGGGCTGTACCGGTAGCTATGTGGTTCATCTCTCCCATGTACCTCAATACAATAATCTCATGAGCTGCTTTACATGATTGAGATTCATATGAGTTTGTATCACAATTTATCTATGTGCTACTCTAGTGATGTTATTAAAGTACTCTATTCCTCCTCCACGTGTGTAATGGTGACAGTGTGTGCACCGTGTGAGTACTTGGCGTAGGCTATGATTATGATCTCTTGTAGATTATGAAGTTAACTATTGCTATGATAATATTGATGTGATTTATTCCTCCTACATATGCATGAAGGTGACAGTGTGCATGCTATGCTAGTACTTGGTTTAGTCTTTTGATCTATCTTACACTAAAGGTTACTAAAATATGAGCATTATTGTGGAGCTTGTTAACTCCGGCATTGAGGGTTCGTGTAATCCTACGCAATGTGTTCATCATCCAACAAAAGTGTAGAGTATGCATTTATCTATTCTGTTATGTGATCAATGTTGAGAGTGTCCACTAGTGAAAGTCTAATCCCTAGGCCTTGTTCCTAAATACTGCTATCACTGCTTTTACTGTTTTACTGCGTTACTACTGCTGCGTTACTACTGCATGTTTACTTCCTACAATATTACTACCATCAACTGCACGCCAGTAAGCTATTTTCTGGCGCCGTACTACTGCTCATATTCATTCATACCACTTGTATTTCACTATCTCTTCGCCGAACTAGTGCACCTATTAGGTGTGTTGGGGACACAAGATACTTCTTGCTTTGTGGTTGCAGGGTTGCATGAGAGGGATATCTTTGACCTCTTCCTCCCGAGTTCGATAAACCTTGGGTAATCCACTTAAGGGAAACTTGCCGCTGTTCTACAAACCTCTGCTCTTGGAGGCCCAACATTGTCTACAAGAATAGAAGTACCCGTAGACATCAAGCTATTTTCTGGCGCCGTTGCCGGGGAGGAAAGGTAAAAGGTACTCACACTCCGGACCTCGGCTACTAAGCTATTTTCCGGCGCCGTTGTAAGTACTCGAAGCTATTTCCTTTAGACTCTGCAATTGCGACATTTGGTTTCTTGTTTACACTAGTTAGGCATAATGGAAAACAACAAAAATATGAGAGATCTTTATGAACTTTATCTTGAATTAGGACATGATGTGTTTGAAGAAAGAATTAAGAAACCCATGGAACTTTATATGCATGCTAATGGGAATGTTATTACTATGAATGCTTTGAACACCATTGTTGCTAATGCTATGGAAAATTCTAAGCTTGGGGAAGCTGGCTTTGATGAGCATGATATTTTTAGTCCCCCAAGCATTGAGGAGAAAATTTACTTTGATGATACTTTGCCTCCCATTTATGATGATTATAATGATAGTAGTCTTTTGTTACCACCTGTTATGGAGGATAAATTTGATTATGATTACAATATACCTCCTATATTTGATAGCTACTTTGTTGAATTTGCTCCCACTACAACTAATAAAATTGATTATGCTTATGTTGGGAGTAGTAATTATTTTATGCATGAGACTCATGATAAGAATGCTTTATGTGATAGTTATATTGTTGAGTTTGCTCATGATGCTACTGAAAGTTATTATGAGAGAGGAAAGTATGGTTGTAGAAATTTTCATGTTACTAAAATGCCTCTCTATGTGCTGAAATTTTTGAAGCTACACTTGTTTTATCTTCCTATGCTTGTTACTTTGCTCTTCATGAACTTGTTTATTTACAAGATTCTTATGCATAGGAAGCATGTTAGACTTAAATGTGTTTTGAATTTGCCTCTTGATGCTCTCTTTTGCTTCAACTCTTATTTCTTACGAGTGCATCATTAAAACTGCTGAGCCCATCTTAATGGCTATAAAGAAAGAACTTCTTGGGAGATAACCCATGTGTTTTTTTACTACAGTACTTTGTTTTATATTTGTGTCTTGGAAGTTGTTTACTACTGTAGCAACCTCTCCTTATCTTAGTTTTGTGCTTTGTTGTGCCAAGTAAAGTTTCTATGTTAAAGTTGATGTTATATTTGGGATCGCTGCGCAGAAACAACATTGCTGTCTGTCACGAATCTGGGCACAGGCCTCTGTAGAAAATTCGAAAAAATCTGCCAATTTACGAGCGTGATCCTCAGATATGTACGCAACTTTCATTAGTTTTGAGTTTTTCCGTTTGAGCAAGTCTGGTGCCATCTTTAAATTCGTCTTTACGGACTGTTCTGTTTTTGACAGATTCTGCCTTTTATTTCGCATTGCCGCTTTTGTTAAGTTGAATGAGTTTCTTTGTTCCATTAACTTTCAGAAGTTTTGTGCAATGTCCAGAAGTGTTAAGAATGATTGTGTCACCTCTGAACATGTGAATTTTTATTATGCACTAACCCTCTAATGAGTTTGCTTGAAGTTTGGTGTGAAGGAAGTTTTCAAGGGTCAATAGAAGGGTGATATAATGTGATCGAGAAGAGTGAAAGGTCTAAGCTTGGGGATGCCCCGGTGGTTCATCCCTACATATTTTAAGAAGACTCAAGCATCTAAGCTTGGGGATGCCCAAGGCATCCCCTTCTTCATCGACAACTTATCAGGTTTCTTCTAGTGAAACTATATTTTTATTCGGTCACATCTTATGTACTTTACTTGGAGCGTCTGTGTGCTTTTATTTTTGTTTTTGTTTTGTTATCTTAGTTCTCTGAATAAGTTCATCCTTGTGTGGGAGAGAGACACGCTCCGCTGGTTCGTATGAACACATGTGTTCTTAGCTCATAATATTCATGGCGAAGTTTCCTCTTCGTTAAATTGTTATATGGTTGGAATTTGGAAAATGCTACATGTAGTAATTGGTAAAATGTCTTGGATAATGTGATACTTGGCAATTGTTGTGCTCATGTTTAAGCTCTTGCATCATATACTTTGCACCTATTAGTGAAGAAATACATAGAGCATGCTAAAATTTGGTTTGCATAATTGGTCTCTCTAAGGTCTAGATAATTTCTAGTATTGAGTTTGAACAACAAGGAAGACGGTGTAGAGTCTTATAATGTTTACAATATGTCTTTTATGTGAGTTTTGCTGCACCGGTTCATCCTTGAGTTTGCTTCAAATAAACCTTGCTAGCCCAAACCTTGTATCGAGAGGGAATACTTCTCATGCATCCAAATACTTGAGCCAATATTCATGCCATTTGTGTCCACCATACCTACCTACTACATGGTATTTCTCCGCCATTCCAAAGTAAATTGCTTGAGTGCTACCTTTAAACAAATTCAAAAGTTATTACCTCTTATTTGTGTCAATGTTTTATAGCTCATGATGAAGTATGTGGTGTTTATCTTTCAATCTTTGGGCAACTTTCACCAATGGACTAGTGGCTTCATCCGCTTATCCAATAATTTTGCAAAAAGAGCTGGCAATGGGATTCCCAGTCCCAAATTAATTAACAAAAATAGACACTCCTCCATGGTATGTGATTGTTGGACACCCGAAGGATTCGGTTAGCCATGGCTTGAGAAAGCAAAGGTGGGGAGGAGTGTCATCTAAATAAAACTAAAATAAAAATGCACTCCTTCATGGTATGAGATTGTTGGCAGGCACCCGAGGATTCGGTTAGCCATGGTTTGTGAAAGAAAGGTTGGAAGGAGTGCCACCCAAAAATAAAATAAAATGGGAGCCGCTCTTTGAAGGTTTGTCTGGCAAGGGGGTTAGAGTACCCGCTACCATTCGTTGACAACAACAAACACCTCTCAAAACTTTACTTTTATGCTCTCTTTATGTTTTCAAAATAAAAGCTCTAGCACAAATATAGCAATCGATGCTTTCCTCTTTGAAGGACCATTCTTTTACCTTTATGTTGAGTCAGTTCACCTATTTCTCTCCATCCCAAGAAGCAAACACTTGTGTGAACTGTGCATTGATTCTTACATACTTGCTTATTGCATTTGTTATATTACTCTATGTTGACAATTATCCATGAGATATACATGTTATAAACCGCTGAAACTTAATCTTCCTTTGTGTTGCTTCAATACCTTTACTTTGATTTATTGCTTTATGAGTTAACTCCTATGCAAGACTTATTGATGCTTGTCTTGAAGTACTATTCATGAAAAGTCTTTGCTTTATGATTCATTTGTTTACTCATGTCATTACCATTGTTTTGATCGCTGCATTCATCTCATATGCTTACAATAGTATGATCAAGGTTATGATGGCATGTCACTTAAGAAATTATCTTTGTTATCGTTTTACCTGCTCGGGACGAGCAGAACTAAGGGGATGCTGATACGTCTCCAACGTATCGATAATTTCTTATGTTCCATGCTACTTTATTGATGATACCTACATGTTTTATGCACATTATATGTCGTATTACGCATTTTCTGGAACTAACCTATTAACAAGATGCGAAGTGCCGGTTCTGTTCTGTTTTGGTTTCAGAAATCCTAGTAAATATTCTCGGAATTGGACGAAATCAACGCCCAGGTTCCTATTTTGCCGGAAGCATCCAGAACACGAGAGCCAGAGGAGGGCCCTGTGGGAGGATGACATGGTGGCGCGGCCAGGGCTGGGCCCGCCACCCTATGGTGTGGTCGCCCCTTTGACCCTCCTCGCCGCCTCTTTTAAAGCCCCTGCATCGAAAACCCTTAGGGAGGAAGCCACGATACGAGAAAGTTCCGAGCCGCCGCCATCGCAAAGCCAAGATCTGGGGGACAGAGTCTCTGTTCCGGCACCTGCCGGAGCGGGGAAGTGCCCCCGGAAGGCTTCTCCATCAACACCGCTGCCATCTCCACCGCCATCTTCATCACCGCTGCTGCTCCCATGAAAGGGAGTAGTTCTCCATCGAGGCTCGGGGCTGTCTGTAGCTATGTGGTTCATCTCTCCCATGTACCTCAATACAATAATCTCATGAGCTGCTTTACATGATTGAGATTCATATGAGTTTGTACAATTTATCTATGTGCTACTCTAGTGATGTTATTAAAGTACTCTATTCCTCCTCCACGTGTGTAATGGTGACAGTGTGTGCCCGTGTAGTACTTGGCGTAGGCTATGATTATGATCTCTTGTAGATTATGAAGTTAACTATTGCTATGATAATATTGATGTGATTTATTCCTCCTACATATGCATGAAGGTGACAGTGTGCATGCTATGCTAGTACTTGGTTTAGTCTTTTGATCTATCTTACACTAAAGGTTACTAAAATATGAGCATTATTGTGGAGCTTGTTAACTCGGCATTGAGGGTTCGTGTAATCCTACGCAATGTGTTCATCATCCAACAAAAGTGTAGAGTATGCATTTATCTATTCTGTTATGTGATCAATGTTAAGAGTGTCCACTAGTGAAAGTCTAATCCCTAGGCCTTGTTCCTAAATACTGCTATCACCTGCTTCTTGTTTCTGCGTTACTTTGCTGCGTTACTACTGCATGTTTACTTCCTACAATATTACTACCATCAAGCTGCACGCCAGCAAGCTATTTTCTGGCGCCGTACTTCTGCTCATATTCATTCATACCACTTGTATTTCACTATCTCTTCGCCGAACTAGTGCACCTATTAGGTGTGTTGGGGACACAAGAGACTTCTTGCTTTGTGGTTGCAGGGTTGCATGAGAGGGATATCTTTGACCTCTTCCTCCCTGAGTTCGATAAACCTTGGGTAATCCACTTAAGGGAAACTTGCTGCTGTTCTACAAACCTCTGCTCTTGGAGGCCCAACACTGTCTACAAGAATAGAAGTACCCGTAGACATCAATTTACTCAATGCTCCCAAAGTGATACCAATACTTAACAACAAGATAAATCATATGATAGAATTTGCACACTAAAATAGGGCGTGCAATATGTAAATGATAAGACTTCTCATTAATATTTCATATCGATAACTCACCCCAAGGGATACATAGACAACCAACTAAAGGAGAGATACTTCCTAACTGCAGCACATCTTATATGATAACTTCCCTACTCATGATATGACACTACTTGATAATAAAAGGTAAAGATAGTGATGATGTGATACGCGGCACTCCCCCAAGCTTGGAACAAACCAAGGGGATGCCAATACCGATGATGAATTACTCCTTTGGCGATGGTGGTGATGAATTCCTGACAAGCTTCTCAATAAGCTCCTGAAGCTCATCAATCTGTACATGAGGTTGCGAATCATCTCCGAATTGTGCTCGACGCGGTTAAAGAGTCTGTCCGACGGCGAGTCCCAACTCTTGGAGTTATTTCCCCAACCTTCAGCTTCAGGCTCCGTCCTTCCTGCATTGTTAGAACGATCTATATCCCAATTGCTAGGCAATGCTGCCTTGGGAGTCCTTTCAATTTGATTATTGTAGATTAGATTGCGGAAGGAATGGTGAATGCCTGAAGAAGATGTCCTTGGAGCTAGGTAATGACGTGGAAATCCTCTTCCGGTCCTAATCCGTGCGCTCTTCTTGGCGTTGAACGAGTTTGACACCACTCCGATGCTTGCAATGGTGGTGCGCGGGCGCTCTTGCGGAACTTCTTCGACTTCCTCTTCATCCTCCTTTACTTCTTCCTTGACGCTCTTGTCCTCTTCTTTCCACTCACGATCTTGATTATCTTCATCCGAAAGCTCCTTGCTCCTATTCTTGGAGACCATGGTGCTTCTAAACTGAAAACAGATCGAGAAGGCTCGAAACAAAACACGTCGAAAACGATATACGGACCTCCGGGGTCCGGGGATTATATAGTAAAAAATTCAGAACAAACGGAAAGTACCGGGTCGAACCAGTCGGAAAGGGGTGACGAGGCGGTGCCCTCATAGGTCGGCGCGGCCAGGGGGGCCGCGCCGGCCTATGGGGGCACGCCCTCGTGCGTCTCCTCCTCCGTTTCGATCTCGTAATTTTTCATATTTTCCAAAAACAGCAAAAATATTGTTCGGAAAGTAAATTGCGAACTTTTCATTACCAGTATTGTTACCTATTCAAAGTCGAGTTCTGGCGGACTGTCAATTTGTCCTTTGATGAAAGCCTCCGGTGTTTCCACTTGAATAATATCAACATCAACATTATAAGAATCACCCGAGATATAATGCTTGAGTCTTTGCCCATTCACCACTTGCGTAGCATTGCCTTGGAGAGAGCTAATTTTAATTGCTCCTGAACGATACACCTCCTCAACAACATATGGTCCTTCCCATTTCGAGAGTAATTTCCCTGCAAAGAATCTGAGACGAGACCGATACAATAGGACTTTATCCCCAATATTAAACTCTCTTTTGATAATCCTTCTATCATGCCATTTCTTAACTTTCTCTTTAAAGAGTTTAGCATTTTCATAAGCTTCACTTCTCCATTCATCTAGTGAACTTAATTGCAGCAACCTCTTATTACCGGCTAGTTTAGGATCTTTATTTAGTTCTCTAACAACCCAATAAGCTTTGTGCTCTAATTCTAAAGGTAAATGACAAGCTTTTCCATAAACCATTTTATACGGTGACATACCCATGGGGTTTTTATAAGCAGTTCTATAAGCCCATAGCGCGTCCTTCAATTTACTAGCCCAATTCTTTCTAGATTTATTAACGGTCTTTCCCAAAATGGATTTAATCTCTCTATTTGATAATTCTACTTGACCACTAGTTTGAGGGTGATAAGCGGAAGCAATTCTATGATTAATACCATACCTAGCAAGAGTTTTTCTAAAACCTCCATGAATAAAATGAGAACCTCCATCAGTCATAATATATCTAGGTACTCCAAATCTAGGAAAAATAATATCTAAAAGCATTCTTAAAGAGGTCTCACCATCAGCACTTTTTGTAGGTATGGCTTCCACCCATTTAGTAACATAATCAACAGCGACAAGTATATGAGTGTTACCTTCTGAAGAAGGGAAAGGACCCATGAAGTCGAATCCCCAACAATCGAATGGTTCAATAACAAGAGTATAATTCATAGGCATTTCATTGCGTCTGGAGATATTACCAACCCTTTGACATTCATCACAAGATAAAATAAACTTCCTTGCATCTTTGAAGAGAGTGGGCCAATAAAAACCTGATTGTAGAACCTTTTGTGCGGTTCTATCTCCGGCGTGATGTCCTCCATAAGCACTACTTGACATTTACTCAATATCTCCTGTTGTTCATATTCAGGAACACATCTTCGCATAATACCATCCACTCCTTCTTTATATAGGTGTGGGTCATCCCAAAAATAATGTCTCAAGTCATAAAAGAATTTCCTCCTCTGCTGAGCTGGAAAGGTTGGAGGCAAATACTTGGATGCAATAAAGTTAGCATAATCAGCATACCAAGGGCTATCTCGCGAGTTCACCTTTATTACAGCCAATTGTTCATTTGGAAAACTATCATTACAGGAACGGGATCATAAGTAATATTTTCCAATCTAGATAAATTATCAGCAACAGGATTATCAGCACCTTTTCTATCTATAATATGTAAATCAAATTCTTGCAGAAGTACCCATCTAATAAGCCTTGGCTTAGCATCTTTCTTTGTCATAAGGTATCTAATTGCAGCATGATCAGTATGAATTGTAACTTTTGAATCAACAATATAAGGTCTAAACTTGTCACAAGCAAAGACTACAGCTAATAATTCTTTTTCAGTTGTAGCATAATTTCTTTGAGCAGCATCAAGAGTCTTGCTAGCATAATGAATAACATTTAATTTTTTATCTACTCGCTGTCCAAGAACAGCGCCTACAGCAAAATCACTAGCATCACACATAATTTCAAATGGTAAGTTCCAATCGGGAGGTTCAACTATAGGAGCAGTTGTTAAGGCTTTCTTTAGAGTTTCAAAAGCTTCCTTACAATCATCATCAAAAACAAAAGGTACATCTTTTTGAAGAAGATTAGTAAGAGGCTTTGAAATCTTGGAGAAATCTTTAATAAATCTCCTATAAAACCCAGCATGACCAAGAACACTACGAATACCTTTAACATCCCTCGGATAGGGCATCTTCTCAATTGCTTCAACTTTAGCTCTATCAACTTCAATACCTCTTTCGGAAATTTTATGTCCCAATACAATTCCTTCATTAACCATAAAGTGGCATTTCTCCCAATTAAGAACAAGGTTAGTTTCTTCACATCTCTGCAAAACTTTATCGAGGTTTCGCAAGCAATTATCAAAAGAATTCCCATAGACAGAAAAATCATCCATGAATACCTCTACAATACTCTCACAAAAGCCATGAAAAATAGCAGACATGCATCTTTGAAAAGTAGCAGGAGCATTACATAAACCAAAAGGCATACGTCTATAAGCATAAGTTTCCATAGGGACAAGTGAAAGTGGTTTTCTCTTGATCTTTAGCTTTAACAGCAATTTGTGAAAACCCAGAATAACCATCAAGAAAGCAAAAATGAGTATTTTTAGACAATCTTTCTAGCATTTGATCAATAAATGGCAAAGGGTAATGATCTTTCTTAGTAACTTTATTAACCTTTCGAAAATCAATGCACATTCTATACCCTACCACTACTCTTTGAGGGATGAGCTCATCATTATCATTAGGCACAACAGTCATTCCTCCTTTCTTAGGGACACAATGCACAGGACTAACCCATCTACTATCAACAATAGGATATATAATACCAGCTTCAAGAAGTTTTAATACCTCATTCCTTACCATCTCCTTCATCTTCGGAATTAGACGACGTTGATGTTCAACAACAGGCTTTGCATCATCTTCCATATTAATAGCATGTTGGCAAATAGAGGGAGAAATCCCCTTCAAATCATCAAGAGTGTAGCCAATAGCTCCTCGGTGTTTCTTCAATATTTCCAATAACCTTTCTTCCTCAATCTCTGAAAGCTTAAAACTAATAATAACAGGATATATTTTCTTATCATCAATATGAGCATATTTAAGATTATTAGGCAATGGTTTTAAATCGAAACAGGATCTTCCTTTGGTGGTGGTGTTGTACCTAAATCTTCAACTGGCAAGTCATGCTTGAGAATAGGTTGAAGAAGAAAAATCTCCTCAAGCTCATCTCTTTCTTTCCTAAAAGCTTCACTCTCGCTATTCTCCAAATGTTGCTGCAAAGGATTATTAGGAACAAGAACAATAGATGCACACTGCTCCATTTTAAAATCATTACTAGGCAAGTCAGCTTTATAAGGAGTTTTGGTAAATTTAGAGAAGTTAAATTCATAAGGTTCACCAGCAAATTTAGTCAAAATTTTCTCTTTCTTACAATCTATAATAGCTTCACAAGTATTTAGAAAAGGTCTACCAAAAATGATAGGACAATAATCACTAGCAGCAGAACCAAGTACCAAAAAGTCAGCAGGATATTTAATCTTACCACATAGAACTTCCACATCTCGAACAATACCAATTGGAGAAATGGTTTCTCTATTAGCCAGCTGAATAACCACATCAATATCTTCAAGTTCACAAGAACCAATTTCATGCATAATCTCCGTGTAAAGCTCATAAGGAATAGCACTAACGCTTGCACCAATATCACATAAACCATAATAGCAATGATCACCAATTCTAACAGATAGCATAGGAACACTAACTTGTTTGGGCTTATTAGGATGTGAAACAATATTAGAAGCATCTTCACAGAAAATAATATGACCATCCTCTACATTTTCAGTCACAAGATCTTTAACTATTGCAACAGCAGGTTCAACTTTTATTTGTTCTTCAGGTTCTATAGGTTTCTTTTCACTTTTATGAACCGCACTATTTATAACAGAGTACTCCTTCATTTTAGCAGGGAAAGGAGTTTTTTCAATATAAGCTTCAGGAATAACATGATCAGCAGTTTCAACTACAACACATTTATTAATTGATGAATCAATTTTATCCTTATACGGTTCATGATACTTGTCAAAATTCTTCTTAGGCAATTCATAATGAGAGGCAAAAGCTTTATAAAGATTTGCAGCAACTTGAGAATCAAGACCATATGTAGCACTCATATTACGAAATTTATCAGTATCCATAAAAGCTTCAATGCATTTATAATCATAAATTATACCTGATTCTCTATCCTTGTCGTTCTCCCATCCTTCAGTATTTTCTTGGATCCGATCAAGATGGTTCCTTTTAAACTCTTCTTTATTGCGTGTAAATGATCCAGAACAAGAAGTATCCAGCAAGGTCTTGTCTTGAAAAGAAAGTCTTGCATAGAAATTATCAATAATAACATTACCAGGAAGCTCATGAATGGGGCATTTGAGCATTAAAGACTTCAATCTCCCCCAAGCTTGGGCAATACTTTCTCCATCATGAGGCCAAAAATTATATATGCAATTCCGATCTTTGTGAATCTCACTTGGAGGATAGAACTTAGAATAAAACCGGGGCACAATATCATTCCATTCAAGAGAATCCCCATTATCCAGTAATTTATACCAATGCGCCGCTTTACCAGACAGCGATATAGAGAATAGTTTCTTTCTTACTTCATTCATAGCAATACCTGCACATTTGAATAACCCGCATAATTCATGCAAAAACAGTAAATGATCACCAGGATGGACGGTTCCATCCCCTTCATAGCGTTATCCATAACACGTTCAATAATTTTCATAGGTATTTTATATGGTATCACTTTCTCACCTGGCGCCTCATCCACTACCGTTGCAGTAGTAGTAGATTTCCCAAATAGAAATTGAAAGAAGATCTCTCCATAATGACTTATAGCAGCAGAAATAAAATCAGCACAAACAGTAAAGGTTTTCCTTACCAATTCACTTACCAATAGCGCTTCACTCCCAGGCAACGGCGCAGAAAATAGTCTTGATGACCCACAAGTATAGGGGGTGTATCGTAGTATCTTTGATAAGTAAGAATGTCGATCCCAACGAGGAGCAGAAGGTGTTGACAAGTAGTTTCGATGAAGGATTCACTGTAAATGCTCACAAACAAGTATTCAAGGAGTTTTGATGTAACAGATGAATAAAGTACGAGTAAGTAAAGTGCGAGAGAAATAATTGCAGCGAGTGGCCCAATCCTTTTTAGCACAAAGGACAAGCCGGTTTGTTTACTTATAATGACCAAACGTTCTTGAGGACACACGGGAATTTAGTCTAGTGCTTTCGCTTCATGTAGCTAAATAATCTTCATTGTTTTGATAAGTGTTGTGTGGGTGAACCTATGCTAATGCACCGCCCTTCCTAGGACTAATACATACTTGTGATTATACCCCTTGCAAGCATCCGCAACTACAAGAAAGTAATTAAGATAAATCTACCACAGCCTTAAACTCTGAGATCCTGCGATCCCTCATCGATATACCAACGGGGTTTAGGTTTGTCCTCGGCAACCCGCAATTGCAAACGAATACAAGATGCATTCCCCTAGGCCCATAAAGGTGAAGTGTCATGTAGTCGACGTTCACATGACACCACTAGAAGAATAACACCACAACTTAAATATCATAACATTGAATATTACTCAACCATAATTCACTACTAACATTTAGACTTCACCCATGTCCTCAAGAACTAAACGAACTACTCACGAGACATCATATGGAACATGATCAGAGGTGATATGATGATGAATAACAATCTGAACATAAACCTTGGTTCAACGGTTTCACTCAATAGCATCAATAACAAGTAGAGATCAACACCGGGAGAGTTTCCCCTATCAAACAATCAAGATCTAACCCAAATCGTTACGGCGATGACGAGGTGCAGCGGTGGAGATGGCGGTGATGATGATGATGATGATGATGATGGTGATGGAGATGATGTCCAGCTCGATGACGGTGACGATGGCGTCGATTTCCCCCTCGGAGGAATTTCCCGGCGGATTCCTGCCCGCGGAGAGCTCTTTTCTGCAGGTTCTCCGCCCCAGGGCTGTAACTTTCGTGAGGATCCTCTGGAGCTTAGGTCTTGGGACGAGGGTTTGAGGGCGAAAGAGGTGACCCCCACCACATGGTGGCTGGCGGGCCATGGGCCGCACCGCCCTATGGTGTGGGCCCATCTTGGGTCCCCTGGCTCCCCTTACGGCTTCCTTCGTCATCTGGAAAAATAGGATTTTTGGTAAAATTTCCTTCCACAGTTGATCTTCCGAAATATTGCATCCTGACGGTGCTTTTTCCAGCAGAATCCTGGCTCCGGTGCGCAAGCTCCAAATAATCATGTAACATGCAAAATAGATGAAATAATATAAGTATTGTGTCCCAATATGAAATATATCAATGAATAACAGCAAATTATGATATAAAATAGTGATGCAAATTGGACGTATCAAGAAGCGCCGCGCCATAGGAATGGAACTAGCTAAGTTACTAGAGGCAGGTTTTGTAATAGAAGTTATCCACACTGATTGGGTCGCAAATCCCGTCCTTGTACCCAAAAAGAACACTGAAATACTAAGAATGTGCATCGATTACTCCGGCTTGAACAAGCATTGCCCGAAGGACCCGTTCCCCTTGCCGCGCATTGACCAAGCCATTGATTCGACGGCGGGGGCAGAACTTTTGTGTTTTCTTGATGCGTATTCCGGGTATCATCAGATCCGGATGAAGGAGTCTGACCAAAAGGCGACTTCGTTTATCACCCCCTTCGGCACTTCTGCTATGTCACCATGCCCTTTGGTTTGAAAAATGCGGTGCCACCTACCAACGTACGATGCGGCGGTGCTGAAGGACCAAATCGGCCGGAACGTGCACGCTTCGTCGCGACATCGCGGTCATGACCGGAAAGCGATCCGACTTGATCAGCGATCTCACGAAACCTTCGACAACCTCCGCAGGTACAAAATGATGTTGAATCCGCTGAAGTGCGTCTTTGGCGTGCCAGCCGGAAAACTCCTTGGCTTCATAGTCTCTCATAGAGGCATTGAGGTTAACCCGGAAAAAATCAAGGCAATCCTTTGTATCAAACGACCAACTTGTCTTAAAGATGTGCAACGACTAACTGGTTGCGTCACGCAATCGATGGTTTGTTAGTCGTCTTGGCGAGAAGGCGCTACCTTTGTACAAGCTGCTGAAGAAAACGGACAAATTCGTCTGGGACGACGCAGCCGACGCAGCTCTTCGGGGGTTGAAGGAAATACTCACCTCCCCACCTATCTTGGCAGCCAAGAGTCGAGCCAATGCTCCTTTATCTGCTACAACAAAGTCGATCTCGTCATCGTGGTGGAGCGAAAGGAAGAAGGTCATGAATACGACGTCCAAAGACCAGTCTATTACATTAGCGAGGTACTGGAGTCAAAGCAAAGATACCCTCACTTTCGAAGCTAGCTTATGGAGTGTTCCTAGGCAGCCGGAAGCTGAGACATTACTTCCAAGAGCACCCGGTAACAGTTGTGAGCAAGGCTCCCTGTCAACAATTCTCAACAACGTGACACAGGGCGTACGGCTAAATGGGGCATCGAATTATCCTTCGACATCACAAGCCTAGGACTGCGGTTAAATCCCAAGTCTTGCAGATTTCGTCGCAGATTGGACGAAAGCTCCGGATGCAAGTCTGGGCCGGAACCGAAACATGGGTCATGCACTTCGATGGATCCAAGCAGCATCAAGGCTCGGCGGAGTCACCTGAAGTCCACTAGGGAAGAAGCTGCGGTATGTTAAGATCCATGCTACAAACAATGAGCGGAATACGAGGCTCTACTACACGATCTGCGCATCGCTAAGAATTGGGATCAAGCACATTATATCTTTGTGGAGATTCCGACCTGGTGGCACAACAAGTAGCCGGAACCTGGAACGCCAGAAACTCCGTCATGGCGGCCTACAGAGACGAAGTTGAGATCGCCAAGTGCTTCCTCGGATACGAAGTCAAGTACGTCGGAGAGACGATAACGCAGCGGACATGCTATCCAAGCTCGGATCCCGCAGGAAGCAAATTCCTGGCATTTTCTGGAGCACTTACGGATACCCTCAGTTAAGGGCGCTAACCCGGAAAATCCAGAGGTGGCAGTATCTCCGGCAAAGGAAGTGATGGTTATCATTCTGGCTTAGACCCAGCCTTTCCTGGATTATCTCACTGATCAGAAGTTGCCAAAGGACGAGGTCCTAGCGCGACAGATCATCAGACGAGCAAGATCCTACACAATCGTTGATGGACAGCTCTACAAGCGAAGTGCAACGGGAGTTTTCCTCAAATGCGTTTCCAGCCAAGATGGCATTGAAATACTCAGAGAGATTCGGGATTGCGGGCATCACGCCGCTCCCAGGTCCCTCGTTGCCAAAGCTTTCCGGCTAGGTTTCTATGCTCACAGCTAAACAAGATGCGACAAGTTGGTAAAAACCTAGAGGTTGTCGTACTATGCTACTCAGCCAAATGCTCCGGCCCAAGAGCTGAAGACCATACCTATCACACTGGCCGTTTGCGGGGGCTCGATATGGTTGGTAAGTTAAAAAGATCATCTCCTGGCGGTTTTGAATACCTGGTCGCTGTTGACAAGTTCAGCAAATGGATCGAGGCTAAGCCAGTGAGAAAAGCCGACGGTGCTACGGCACTAAAATTTGTGCAGCCTCGTGATGAGATTCGGCATCCCACTGACATAATCTGAATGTGGCACAAACCGCACAGGGAGAATTGAAGGATTATTGTGAGACAGTAGGGATTAGGCTGGACCTTGCATCGTGGCTCACCCACAATCCAACGGTCAAGTTGAAAGGGCTAACGGCCTAATATTATCAGGAATTAAGCCACGCCTTGAAGAACCGGCGCGACAGCAGACGGGCTGACGAGTTGGAAGCTGTTTTGTGGAGTTTGCGAACTACCCCTAACAGTCAACAGGTTTACCCCATTTTCTGGTATACGGATCCGAAGCCGTGCTTCCCTCCGACATCATCCACGATTCGCCGCGACTTTCCGCCTTCAACGAAGAAATAGGCGACGAGGCAGACAGCTATCTGTAGATCGATCGAGGAAGCTCGGAATTTAGACCGGCGCTCCGCCATCTCTGGCGAAGCTCGACGTTATCACGGTCGTCGAGTCCGGAATCGCTCTTTCATGGCGGGAGACCTGGTCCTCCACCTTCGGCAGGTGAAAGACCATAAGCAATCTCCTTGGGAAGGACCCTTCGTCGTTAGCAAAGTGCTTCATAACGGATCGTACTACCTTGTTGATTTCCGAGAGCTGAAGGACATACCTGCTAATTGGCACCGGAAGCAAGCGTGAGGATCCGGATGACATCTACGACGAGACAGATCGCCTAGAACATCGCACAGCTACGTCCTTTCTACACTTAGCGTATTTTTCCGAGTTACAAACTCTGTAATAGTTATACATGATCAATGAAATAAAGCTTATGGTTCACTCTTTGAGTCTTTTACCTCCTTTACTTGTTCATTTTAGATCGTGTATGTTTTCCGACTAAAACCGCAGAGCTGGATGTTTCCGCCTAGGCGTGTATGAAAGTTGTGTTTTCCCAAAATCGTCCTATAGGACGTAAGCTTAAGTTTTCTGATTAAGTTGTTATCTGTTGCGAACTCGTGGATTACTAGTAGCGATTTCCGGCACCTGTGCTTGGGGGCTTGTTTCCGCGCTTATTGACGGATTGCCATTGGGCTTCGTCGCCGCTGGCGAGCGTTTCCGACTAAGGTCTTCCGGCTCGCGGAAGGTCAAGCGGGTGAGCCGGAAAACAACAAAGTCAGCACTTGCTTTTCAACACAAAAACGAAACATGCATATAATATTAAACGGATAGCAGGATAAGTGTTCTCCGCCCGGGCATAACATGTCTTCGTCCCTAGCTACTTAAAAATTTAAGTTATTCATTACAAACCCACTCCGGGGTCAAAAGTGATGCATCGACTCTCATTGTTTCACAGGTTCTCAGAGGATTGCTCTTCGTCAGAAGCTGCGTAGGCGGAGCCATCATCCGAGCCACCGCCTGAGCCGCCGTCATCGAAGTCGGAACCTTCCTCGTCGTGGTCAGCACTTGACCCGGAGCCTTCCTCATCGCCCTCCTCGGCAGCTTCTTCTTCCTCCTCCTCCGGGTCGGAAAAGCCTTTGGGAAGATCATATTTATTGTACCAAAACGAGTGGTTAACTCGTCCAGCAAAAAGGCGATCAAATCCCATGGCTTCCGAGAGAAGATGTCTCATGACGGTATCCTTGGGGACTCCGCGTGCGACATCTGCGAATCTCATGGTGGGGAAGTGCGCCTTGCAGGTGGCTAGCACGAGGGCAGCGACTCCGCGAGATGAAGATTCTTGCCAATCATTGATAAGTTCCGGCACGTTCCGCATGAGTTTAGTCATGCGGTCAATCGCCGTTGTCTTGACTCTCTTCAGGTTGAGGGACTTGGCGATTCCGCGACATTCTTTGACGAGATCATCGATTGAGGTCCGCGCTTCATCATATGCCTCAGTTCTTTTGAGGGTTGAATCTTTGGTCCACTCAAAGCCTAGGCTTGCTGCAGAGTAAAAAGGATCAGTTTCTTCCGCGGACAGAGTAAATTTAGAGGAAGCCGGAGTCAAGACAATAACAAAAAGGGTCCTTACGGAAGATCAACTTGTCAATTGCTTCCGCCTCTGCCTCCTGGCTCTTGTTCTTAGCCGCCAGGGTGGTTACCCTGTGCTGGCTCTTCTTGAGTTTGTCAGCCAGTTCCGCCATCTCGCGGGAATGTTTCTCGGAGAGCTCCTTCTTTTCTTTGGTTTCCTTCTTGGAGGACTCTTTCAGGAAGTTCTTCAGAGTTTCATTCTCCGCCTCCAATACTTGGACCTTGGCGGATAAGGCATCGATGGTGGGGCGCTTGTCAGTTTCTTCTGAGAACAGAACATCACACAAGTTATACACTATAGTGGTTCACACAGTACAAATTTAGGCAACCCGGATTTCTCACCCTTCAATCGGGTCTCCAGGCGGAGCACAGCTTGACGACTATTCTCAGCAGTCTGGCGCAGTCCTTCTATTTCCGTCATCTGCTCCAGCACATGGACGCGCAGATCTTCGTGCAGCTTCCGCGTGCTCTGAAACGCAGAGAGGATTTAGCCGGAAATTCAAAATTCTGGGGGCTGGCGAGGAGTTTAAAATTCTGGATTGAGAAAATTTCAAATTTCCGTCTAAGACTAATGTTGAGAGAAGCATCGGCTAACACATGTTACACGGAAAAATGTTTGAACCAATGCTTGGGGGCTAGTGTTACCTGGCGCACCTCCTTATGCTTAGCAAAAAAGACCTTGAGTTTGCTCTCAAGGTCGGAAAGCTCCTTCATCTCCGTATCCGCAGGCCCCCATACTTTCTCCATCATGGCTGAAATTTCCGCGTGACGTTGAGAAAGGGGGAGCTTCTGCAGCGACGAAGTTTGGGACGCGCCAGTGGCATGGATCAGCTGCACTTTCTGCTCGTACTGTTCGGCCGTTGGCTCGGCGGAAGTAGCGGTAGGTTGCTCAGGCGGAGGAGCAGATGAGGAGGCACCCTTGCCGGAATCGCCTTGCGCAGTCTCGGTGGCCGGATCTTCAGGGATGTCATCAACGTTGATAACGTCCTTAGGATCCGGCTTGGCGGCTGAAGCGGCTTTGGGTGGAACTCTGACTTCTGGCGTGACTGGGATGGAAGCCGGAGATGGCTTGGTCTTCTTCTTGGGGGCTTTAGGGGCCTTGGGGGGCTGGTTTTCGGAACTTCTGTTGCGAAAAGAAAAGAGCATTACGATTAGGTATGTGCTGATTCACGATAGCGGAAGAATTTTATTTCGAAGACTTTGCACCTACCCGGAAGGTCTGAAGAACTGCTGGATATCCGTTTGGGACCGGTTGCTGGTATCGATGAGCTTAAGGCGCTTTTTCTCCGCCTCCGCCTTGCGAGTTGCCGCGATGCTGAGCACGTCGCGGGCACGTTTGGCCGAAGGGCTGGAGGGGGCAGCCCTTTTCCTCTTAGAAGGGCGCGGAGCCTCGTGAGCTTCCGGATCTGTGTTGCCGGGGGAAGGAACCCGGAGGAGAGTTCCGAGTTCATTTTCTTCAAGCGCCTCGAGCTGTTGCATAGAGTTAAACACTTAGACAAAAAATTTGAATGCGAACAAACACAATGGGCTAAAGTCAAGGCGACGTACCGCGGTTCCGGAGCCATTCATGTGAATGTCTTTGTTACACACGTGAACGTGAAGTTCACGCGGAATCTTGATGAGGACCCGGATCCTCTTGTCGATGGCGTCGGCGGAAAGATTGTCTTTTGTGGCGCGCATTGGGTCGTCGCGCCCTGTGTACTGAAACATCAGCTGGTCCCTGTGTTGGAGCGGCTGGATCCGCTTGGTGAACCGGGAAAGGGTCAAGTCCTTCCCTGTCAGCCCCTCTTCCGTCAGCTTGCAGATCCGCCTGACGGCGCGTGTGAGCTGGGGCGAGTCGGAGAGGTGGGGGCAGTGTGACCATGCCGAAAGCTCGGTGGCGGGGTAGTTCTTGAATGGCGGCAACTTCCTTGTGCTCGCCGGGTCGGAGACGTCCTTCAAGTAGAAGAAGCCCCAGAGACCCGCGCGGATTCGTGGCGGTCGGTGTGGGGTAGACGCGGCCTGGGCGGATCATGAAGGTGATGGATCCGCATGTGGCTAGTTCGGTGGATTGCGGATCCTCTCCTTCTTGACGGTAAAGTAGTATTGGGGGAGAGGAGTTACCGGAGATGGCCCTCGTAGAGGGTGACGTGATTGCTGATCGCAAGCACGCCGGAGAAATGTTATGGGGCTGGAGCCCATAGACCTTCAGGATTTCCAGGAAGAAGTCCGAAGGCGGAAATGAAAAGCCCCGCTCCACCAGTGCTTTCGTCAGCACCATCTCGTTGTCCTCGGAGCTGGAGCTAAAGCATTTGGAACTGACCTCCAGCTTCCGGGTTGCAGGAAGCCCTCTGCCTCGAGTTCTTCAGCTCCATTTCAGTGGTGGTACGGGGCCACCATTTTCCTTGGCCAGAGTCTCGTTGACGAGCCTTCGATTTTTGGCGACTTCTTCCGCCTTGTGCTCACTTTGATCCGCCCGGAGGTTTTTCGGGTTAGCAGAAGTCCCTTCAGCCTCCTTGCCGGAATCCATTGAAGGATCCAGCCTGACTGGGACGAAAGGTGGAGGGGCGGAAGAGATTGGGGTTGCTAGAATTGGTTCAGAAGTTGGAGGCGGATTCGTTGAAGACATCTGAAGAAAAGACATTGGCGGAAACATTCCTTAGTCGGATCCAGCGTCGTCAACCTAATGATCATCCCTACCGACTACGGCACGAGAGCGAAGCTCGAGAACTCACCGTGATGGAGTCTGCGGTGGTCGGAGTCGCCGGCGACGAGGTTTCGACGCGGTGGCTCGCTGAAGTTAAGAACAGGACGAACTCTGTACGGCGGCGAAGCAGCTCCGGCGAGACTCCGGCGAGATTCCGGCACGGCGGAGAGAAAGCTCGAGGTGGCGCTTCGTAGAGAGGTAGAAAGGGGGGTGAATGGGGATTAGGGGGTCGACGGTGGATATTTATAGGCTGGGGGGGAGATTCGTGCTCCGCATCCTGTGATCGGGCAAGCGTCGCGCCGTTGGATGCGTGACACGTGTCCCAAACCCTAACGGTAAAAATGGCTAGAGATAAGTTACCGCACAAATCGCGAAAATGGCGCAGGTGGCGGAACCGTTTGAGTCTGTTGAAGATTGGGTGAAGGCGCGAAGATAAGTAATCTCCATTCGCAAGGGAGTAACCCGGAGACATGTTTGAAAGCGTCGATGGATGAAGTCCCGCAGGATGGGGATTTTCTGACTAAAGGTTGGGAAAGAAGAAAATGTGAAGTTGGAGTTCTTCAAATTTCTCCGCGTTACCAACAATGCCGGAAACCTAAGGTGTAAGCATGGCGGAAACTGCAGGCGAAACTCGGAGAACTCGGGGGCCTTGTTGTGGGTATACTTCATGGGTGTACCATCGACAGTGCCTAGATCCGGCAAGCCCGGGTGGCCCATAGAAGGTGATGAGGCATGTGGCCCATCGGGCGGCCCGTTGCTGTTGATCCTGACGGAAGATGTCCGGCCAGGAGCAGGGAGCCGGATCCGACCGACCTTTGGAGGAACCTGGATCCATGAAGGCCTAGTGGGGACCCGGATCCGGTACATCGTAGATGGAAGGGAGGATCCTTGACGTACACGGCAAGACATTGTACCGTAGTTAGGAAACCTGTATCCGGGCAGGACTCTCCATGTAAACCCTAGATCCGTGCGCCTATATAAGCCGGATCTCGGGAGCCCTGAGAAAGGATCTCGAGCTAGAAGCGAGACAACCACAACTCATTGTAACAACGCGATAGCGCCCGGATAATTCAGACAAGCAGCAATAGGCGCATCATCGTGCGGGTGTTCGAAACTGGGTTGCGTCCACCGTCCGTGTGCACTCCGCCCTATGGCCCCCACTTCTTCTCCCCCTCGTGAGGGATCCTCGAGATATCGTCGAATAGGCAACGACAAATAGGGTTCATAATTTGCTTCGCGAATTTTAGTTGGTAGGTGTGTGATGTGATGCATTACTCCTATACATCATATCTATATGATGTGATCGTTTACTTCCACGAGCGAAATTGGTTGGACAATATTTTCAACGCGACATCTCACATATGTGATTTACAACTAATATTTAGGCAATTGATGTGAGGTCATCTTAACTAATCTTGTATATTCTCATCTTAGAAATATTTATATCCCAAGGGTGAGAGATTTAGCAGGCGCATACATTACGTAGAAGACGAAACTTCCGCGCTAGTCAAGCTATCCGCTTTATGCTACCTCACTACTATTCCACGTCTGGTGGTGGTGGTGACAAACTGACAATGCGTTAACATCTTATTACCTGTTATTCGCACTGCCCTTGTTCCTCACCCTTGTCGTGTCACACCTCACACCTACAAAAATTCGTAGGTGTATGATTTTATTTCACAAATAAAATAGGGTTGGAATTTGGTTAAAATGGGTTCCTTTGATTCATAGGATTTGTATGTGTAGGATTTGGATCCTATAGAAAAATTTCCTACACAAGTTGATAAATTGATTCATAGGAACATATCCTATAAGAATCTTGTAGTGTAAATCTTATAAAAAAGGTATTTACACTACAAGATTCCTACAGGTTTAGTTCCTATAGGATATATTACTGTGAATCAAATAACTTGTGTAGGAAAGTTTCCCACAAAATTCAAGTAGGCATGGCATTTCAATCCTGTACTTTTCTTGTTTCTATGAATTTTCTATCCTATAAATCAAAGAAGCCCTGAAAATGAACAGGGACGAAAAAGGGAGGATGCCTTGATGGTTGCTTGACGGGTTCCAAAATTAATTGACTGCATTGAAAGTTTTTTTTGATCGTTTTAGAAACATAGTTCCCCTGAAAAATGGGTTCATTAGTAAAGCGTAAGTTATCTTTAAGTTGTTCGACCAACTAGTATATGGGCCCTGAAAAAACATATTTCCAGAGGTAGAATCATTTGATTTTTTCGTATTTTACAATAGTAACCAACAATGAAGAAACTGAAAAGACAAATGCTATTCTAGCATGATGTTTACTAGAAAAATATGACAGCCAAGACCCCATCTATCATAAGCTCAGAAAGACAGCCTATGCACGCAAATGTTGGATCTAGCTATGTTCATTGAGGGAATTTTTTTCTTTCTTAAAAATAGCAAGATAGAAAGAACTGAAACATGACATTGGTCAAAACAATGATCATATGATGCACCCTGCGTATTCAATTAAATCGCCCTCCTGGACATTGAACCAAGCGCCACTGGTTCTTGCGTGTAGCATATATTATTTGTGACGGAGCAAACAAAACTTGTTACTACAACAACCATTTTCCAAGATTACTATCTGAAACCACATCTTCAAATTTTCATCTAGCACTTTTAAGTTAGAAACAGAATTATCTCCTAGTGACATTGTGGTCCTAGTTTCTAAGAAAAGATACAAAGCTTATTTGCTTGTCTTTATACATATATGTCAATATTGTTTATAGAAACAACAATTGGAACGGCAATGACAGAGTCACCTACAAAATGAAAACATACTCATGTAGTGCGTAGAATTGATGTACAAAAGAATAGAGTTGTAGTGTTTCAAAATTGACAAATAAGTTACCAAATGCCAGGTGGGTGCATCTATTTCGATGGAATTAAGAAATATTACAAACTAAAGAGTCATGGATAACTTATAGTATATAAACCAGAATTTTGACCACTGATTGGTTCAGCAGCCGACGAGTGAATAGCCCATTACTCATAGTCAACCAACAAAGGTTATATCAAAATACTTTCTCGGTTCCAAATCATCCCATATTATGAGTTTAGACATAATCCGAATAAGCATATAGGTTACGATACTAAATGCATACATGAACTCTAATAAATTAATTCGGCACCGAGGGACTATGTTTAGCATTTGAGATGTACTTTTAGCTCGTTTGCATGTACAGAGGGGGGGGGGGGGGCTTAGCCACCCCCATGGTTTGGATTTTATAAAAAACATTACTCACTAGAACTCTAATTTCTTGCTGATTTATCTAACTTTGTCCCCCTCATCCACCATTTTACCCCTGGCATGAGTATTATGTATGTATGTATATATACTCTTGTCATAGAGACGAATTTTTGAAGGTGGACGACCCGATTTTGTTGAAGCGCCCTAAGGAAAATTGAACAAAGCCTCTGGCCGTTTCTTGCCGTAGTCGTCGGAGTCGAAGGAGGGCAATCAATTTTCTCAGCCGATAATTTTCCAAGATAGTATCTGTATTTTTGTAAGAATTTTTTAGGTGCTCATATATCATCTGAACGTTTTCAAATTTCAAAGGGAGAGTTGTCTTGTAGCGGATGGCGGAGGCAGCAAGCAACCGAAGTTGCGCATGACCACGGTCAAAGTGAACAGGAAGCAAAGGATGAGTCCGTTGCCTATCCTGCAGCGTGTTGCAGACCCTATCACCTGCAAAGCTATCAGCTTTTACCTAGGGCTGGGCTGCCATTGGCAACACGACACGTGCCCTTTCCAGCTCATTTTCCTCCCCTCGCACGAACCTCTTCCGCTCTTGTTTTTTCCTTCTCACCAAACTCATTTCGAGAGAAGAGCGGCGGCCATGGCTGGACAGGTGTGTTGGACCGTCATGATGCCGGCCATGCAAGCCAAGAAGACCCTCCGCCCCCAGCGCGACCGTCTCCTGCAGCTCCGGTGCCAGATGGAGCAGCTCAGCCCCGGCGACGACGACGACCACGCGTCCAAGAACATGGAGCTCGCCGCCCACCTCTTCAACGTCTGCTACAGCGGCCTCGGGATCGGCTCCCGCATGCTCGCCAGCTGCATGGAGCTGGCGGCCAAGGACGGCGCCCGCCTCGCCATCAACCGCGCCTTCACCGCCATGCCCGACGAGCAGCTCCACGACGCGCTCGTCGCGCAGCGGCTCCCGGCGCGCCCGACCACCCAGACCGAGGCCTTCTCCCGCGTCGAGGCGGCCTTCAACGCCGTCAAGGTCACCGAGGAGCACCACATCCCGCGCTGCATCGAGCACCTCGTCGGCAGACGCCCTGTCCGCATGGTGCACGGCAAGAACGGGCTCGAGGACCCGACCCCGGTCGCCGCCACCCCAGTGGACCTGGACAAGGCGCGCGACTACCTCGACCGCGCGTGCGCCCTCGCCGACCTCGCCGTCAAGCACATCGATCTCGCCGTCATCGTCCTCTCCAGCTTCATGGACCCCAAGCAGGTCGCCAGCCTCTCCGAGGTCACCGACAAGCGCGCATCCATCTTACAGGTACCTGCACTACTTACTCTCGAATGCAACTCGCACTCCTACTACTGCTAGATCTGATGTGTATCTCTCTTGATGTGCATCAAACTATCCATTCATTTTTCTTCCCTTCACCGCAGGGTGGACCTTATCCATCAGCCTGAGTGATGATTCACCGACGTGCTTCACCAGGTCGAGAATGTCAAGCGACGAAGGGGGTGGGATCCCTTGCACTGTTCATCAAAGCTGTTTAATTTACCTATGAATTCTGTTTTGCAACCTTATAATTTCAGATCTGTTCGGTTAGATTAATCTCTGCTGCTATCTAGCTAGCTAATTCCTGGACGGCCGTGCCGTGGTTTCCGGTTTATGTAACGTACCTGCATCTATCTCTGACTCTCTGTGGGTGATCGACTGTTTTAATCTTGCTCTGTGATGTCATTTGCTCCTGTCCGTTGATATCTATCGATAGCATGTATTCTTAGTTTGGTAAAATCCTTTTCTGCATTGGTCTGATTGTGATCAATGATGACAGTCATGGATGATGATAACCAGAAAACCTGTTTTTCCGCATTTGCTAATATCCGTGGAATTCTGTCAAACCAAAAAAGTTCTGTAGAAATTCCAAATTTTAAAATCCTTTGAAACGTATTTATGTTACGTCATCTATTTACTAGGAAAAATAACAAACATGATTTTTCGACATATTTTGCAAAATGGTGTATTGTTTCGGTAAAACGGCTCTGCATTTTGCATACGACGTCGGATGGAAATGATTTTTCAATATGAAAAACTATCTACATAAAAAAAATTACATCCAAATTTAGCAGCTTATGGTCGTTTACCAATTTTTTAGAATCCTGAAAATGAAAAAGGAAAATGGAATTTTGAAACGACCACCTACCTCCACCACCGTATATCCCTTCATCCATACTCATCCAAACATCCCACATCCCTTATCATCTCATCTTCCTCCCCCTCCCTCTCTTCTTCTCTTCTCGGCTCCACCCGACCGCGCCTCTCCTCTCTGGCTCCTCCCTCCTCTCCGACCGCCTTTCCTCTCCGGCTCCTCCCTCGTCACGGGCCGTCTCTCCTCCATCATCTGCTCCATCCCCCCCCCTCCTCTGCTACCTTCTCTCCAGCATCATCTCTAGCTCCCCGCCATCTCCTCTCTGGCTAACGACACATCGATCTTCTTCGGTCTTCAACCCATCCCTCCTCTCCGGCCGCTAGCTAGGGTTAGGAGCATGAACAAGACAATTAATTCGAAAAATAAACCGAGCAAAAAACAAGAAAAAAATGAGCAAAAAGAAATTTTGTAGATTAATTTTCAAAAATATACATGTGGCACACCTCGAAAATATGCATGTGGCGCAACACCTGGTGTGCCAACGGTAGGACACACACAAATGGCACACTAGGAGGTGCGCCACTGGTAATTGCTACCAGTGGCGCGCTAGTAGTGGTGCACGGCTGGTGTGCCATGCACACCAAAAACCACTGTGCCACTGGTAGTTGTTTCTCTAGTACTGCATTAAAAAAAACAGTTTGGCAATTGTGTTCTGTCGAGGGTAACATTATATATATTGGGATGATAGTATGGAAATAAAGTGCACGCCGCCACAGATAGCTCGTCAAGGGACTTCAGCCTGGAGCCCCGCTTTCAACCCTTTTGATTGATCTTGCCATTGATGTCGTGGAGCTTATTTTGGACAAAGCCCGACAAGAGGGTTGTTTAGCGTTGCTGATAGAAGAGGATGTTATCTTTGCACTTTGCTTTATGCTTATGTTGCAGCATTTTTTATGGTTCAAATAAAAAATGAAATCCAACACTTCTCAAACATCCTCATGCGCTTCGGCAATGCCATTAGTTTGATAAAAAACTTTTAGATGCGCCTTTTTAGGCCTATAAGGCCTCATTTGGATGCAAAGGATCTCGAGCGGATCCACATCATTTCCCTAGGTGTGAAAACAATGAGTAAATTTTGCCCACTAATTTTAGAAGTGAAATTGGTTAATTTCCGAGGCATGGATATATCAACCCACCCATCTGAATACTCAGGACAAAAACAAACCACTGGCAACTCATGGTAGGATTTTCCCATCTCGACCCCTTCGCCCTCCCCCCTCTCTCGCTCTGGTACATATATATCCGACCTATTTTCTCAAGAATATTCCACCCATGGCTATTATTCCCTAGAAGCATCTGTCCTACCTCTAAGATGTGGGGTTATTTCCCTTGATGACATGTGGAGCTCCTTCCAGCCATCCGTTCTAGTTTCCTGACCAATATCTTGGCCTACCGCTCTCCATTTTCTAGGTTAGATGAGTTCACTTTCTTCCTTTGGAGGACAAGGTAGTTGCGAGACAAGACACGAAGGACAAAGGCATCACCATGCTTGGGCGGACAATGCACATTGCTCAACTAGGTACGAACCCCACAAGCCATCCACCACATCACTGCCTATGCATTGTTCTTGTGGTTGATGGAAATATGAACAAGGACAAATAAGGTTATTGGAGGAAAGTGAAAATTAAAATGGAAGCAAATTACTGACCAAGAAACCATGGAAAATTGGGCATCCTCGACATGTCAAATTTCTCGCGTGCCATGCAGATCCAACGGTCATGGGTTGCTTGGAAGGACCCACATAGAGCTTGGACAACATTGGACAATCCGTGCAATAATGATGATATGGCTTTATCTATGCGGTCACTACGATCATGGTTGGGGATGATAGCATCTAGTTACGGAATTCCCCTTGGGTTGATGGTTGCAATCCCAAGGATATTGCATGGGGCATTGCTTTCCCTCTTCAAGTGCAACAACAAAAGTATCAAGCAAGCCTTCAGAACCACTAATAGACCGGTCAGCTAAATACCAACAATGATGTCAACTTATAAACTATGATTTAGTATGTTCAACTTTGAGGGCATTTTGGATAACTTTTCGAAGTTCACTCGTGATGAAGCCTACTTAGTTTCGTTCGCTTGTAAGGCGCAATTCATTAGCACCAGTACCTCCAATATACCATATCTTGTTTGGAAATGATGGGTTCCCCCAAAATAAAGTTCTTCGCATGGCTCATCATTGAAGATCGTGTTCCAACAATGGATAGGCTTGAGCGGCAAGGATGTCCAGATTGCGGGCTATGCCAATCATGCAAAGAACAAAACGAATCAACCACCCACCTTCTTTGTCGATGTTAATACCCTTTCAGGTCCGAGAATGATAAAAGAGTTGCTACGGCTTGAATAAATTCATCTTGAGGAGTGGCCGGTTTTGACTAGGTAAAATTGTGATGGTCTGCGGTGCTACGAGACCATGGGGCGTGCAATATGGTTATGACATCCATTATAATCATCATGCTAATTTATGGAACAAGAGCTACGTGCCTTTAGTGATCATTGCCAAGATTAAAAGTGAAGCCATGAATTGGGTGATGTTGGGTGGGAAACCTATAAGATTTAATATTGGGACAGCTATCCACTTTGTATCCCTATTTTTAACATTACTTTGTTCATAAAAATCTCTCTGAACTCCCCTTCTTAATTAGTGAAGATGTGCTTTGTTTCCAAAAAAAAAAATGTGAGACCTGCACGAGGCGTCATTTTACGTGACCCATTTGCGAGGAAATGATTCAAACTTGGAATACGCTAGTTATTTTGGAAAAAAACATTAATAAAATGAGCTATCACCTACGGACTTCTATCGCTTTTAGGTCAAACGGGCTATGTTATGGCCAACGGCCATGCATAGTTTGACAGAAGGAGGTCATACCGCGGCGTATTCCCTGGGATGGGAATCAATGCTGTCTGCGGGGTTTTGCCATCGTGGTGTTTTTTTTTAAGCAAGTACGGGGGGCGCGAACTAGGGTTGAGGGAAACCCGTGCACAACGATAGAAGAACACCGCAACGTGTTCCACACACCCGCCCCACGCTCTAGCTCTCTGAAAAGTCGTATGATCCCCCGCTATCTTTCGTCGATGCCGCTGGTATCCTGCCAGATTTGGACTACTCGTCCACTTTTCCCAACCCCTGTTATTCTGGAAAAATCACTTTTAGCTCCGAAACGTGTCATTTTATGTGTCTATTTTTTCCGGTTTCGCGAGTCTCCCAACAGAAACACCTCAGTGCTCGACGTATTGAAACGAGGCGTCTTTGCCTAGTATCTTGATGCAATACAAGGCAAAGTGGGTATTTTCCGTGTACCTGCCAGAATACACGCAACAAACATTCTTTGCCGTGTGATTTGCAGAATACACACGGCAAAGAAAAGGTATAATTGGGCGGGAAAACTCATGCCTCCTCGAAATTTGCCGTTGCCGTGTTACCGTTAAAAAACAACCGGAGAAGACGCTCTTTGCCGGGTGTCCAACGAGACACACCCGGCAAGAAAGCCGCCACTACTCTCCTATCAGCTATATGCGTTATACGCCACATGGCAGCCTTCTTCGCCAAGTGCCGCGTTGTGGCACTCGGCAAAGAGCATCTTCGCTGTCTGTATTTCGTTACCGAGTGTATTTTCCCTATTTTGATGTGTTCTTATTCTTCGCCGGGTGCTAACACTTGGTACATTATTTTTCACCGTGTACTGCTTTTTGGCACCCGAAAAAGAGCTTCTTTGCCATGTATACGAGAAAAGACACCCGACAAAGATAAAAGTACACGGCAAAGAGTCGTTTCCGGTAGAGAGTGATCCCACACTTCCAATCTTACCATGATACCATTTCTTAAAATTCAAATTTACAAGCTTTTAATTTTTTTAAACAAATATTGAGTGCTCACAATTTTTTTTATGCAATCCCAATGGAATTCATAAGCAATTCAAAATACACTCAGAAGAAACAAAAAATATATATAACGTCAACAATGTCACGAGAAGACAAAAATACAAATGACACTGCATATTGTGTGCACTATATGTATTTGTCTCTTTTTTTTGTTTATCTATCGAATTTGGATCTGAAAACTATATATAAAGATTATGGAGACATATATTGTGCATAGTCACAATATGTTTTTAAGTTTTTAAGCATTCGTAAATTTAAAATTTGAAAAGTAGCATCAGATGAATGCGTGGAAGCACTGGATACTTTCCCAGTTTCCCAAAGAACAAACGCAGTGGGTCTTGACCTCGGTCAACAGGAAGGAAGGAAGGGAGAGGCTGTTTCGGCGGGCCTTTGCTGTAGAACCCCCACCGTCTTCAAGCCTTCAAATCGACCAGGCATTTCCTGTGGCGACTCTGTGCTGCAACTAGCCGAACGAAACGTGTCTCGATCCAGTTGGTATTGCATCCTGCAACTGAACCCACCAGGTACAGGCACAGAGAAAGAGAGTCAGGAGGCACGCGCCAGGATTTCTTTGCTTTTAATGAGTGCTTTCTGTTTGGTTTGGCATGAATTTTAAGTTTTTTGATAAAAGTAATATATTAATATCGTAAAAATACAAATTATATCCAGATACAGTGCCCTAATAGTAATAGAGAGCACGCAACAAAATAAAAGAAATAATTAGAGAAAGAAAAATCTGTTATAGTGATTTGTTTCTTGTGTACGTTAGATCAAACACCACCAAAATAACACCAGAAATACATCTTCTCAAAAAACGACGTCTCTAAGAAGATAATAGTGCACAAACGTCGTTGTCGTCCTTATCATATATCATGGATTTTCACCCAAGACAAAAATCCGCGCTCACAAAACAATGCTTTCAATATAGTCATCATCAGATACAACAAATTAAGGCCAGGCCTTTTACAAGTTCAGACTCTAAATTTCTCATGTATTGTCTCCCTCACTTGCCGACACTGCTGCTCCAAGTCACGAATCAACAAGACAAAACCTCATTGGCGCCACGACACGAACTACCATTACATGTCCTCAAGTCTTGGTTTCCATGCCTTTCTCGGCGACTAACTTCACCATGGAACTGAAGATATGTTCCACGATAGCAACAAACTGGAGAGTTTCATATAGCTCCTTTTGAAACCAAACGATAAAAAAAACATTGTTTTCCGCGACCGAATAAGGCTATCTCCGCCATGTCGTCCTTTGAAGTTTGCCGGAAAGCCTTCCAAAACTCGACATTCCAGCCACATCAATAAAAAATTAGATAGATCCTAGGACAACTTCCTTTATTCAAAAGGATTCTAGAAAGATTCATAGAATTAGAAGAACTTTCTCTCTTGGACGAGATGATAAAAGAGAAACTAAAGACACATGCACAAAAACCTCCTATAGGGATACACAAGGAAATAATACAATTGGTCAAAATGGATAATGAGGATCATCTCCATATCATTTTGCATTTCTCGACAAATATAATATGTTTGGCTATTCTAAGTGGTTTTTTTTTTAAGCCCGCCAAGGCCAACGACGTCGGCAACAGTCCATCATCGCAGCCCAGCCTCTATATATGACCCCGGTCATCAATTTTAAGTACCATCACGTTTACCTTGTTTGGTTTTTCTTTAACCAAGATCCAAATTTCAACGTTGGCCACATCGTGTAGGCTTCAATTTGACCGAATGAGTGCCAGAGTAGTGAAGAACACGAGATACATTATGATCGATATCCCTCCTAGAATGGGAACAGATGAGCATTAGCAAAAATAGCATCTCCGATATGACAATTTGAACATTCGGTGTTGCAGTCAAATCGTCACATATAGATGCAGGTAGTACGTTAAATTACAAGGAATCAAACTAAAAGATAGCCACGGCCATACTGAAATTGAACTAGGCAGACAAAGCAGCAGATTAATCTAACCGAACTGAACTGAAGTTAGAAGGTTGCAACTTGCAAATACAGGTAAATTAAACTACTACTCGGATTGGAACAACAATGCAAAGGGATTCCACTCCTCTATCGCTTGACAGCCTCCATCGATCAGGTGAACAGAGTGCCTAGCTAGTCATCTGATGGATAGGGTCCGTCCTGCAGTGAAGTGAAGAACATGATTTGGATCATGCAAGTGTAGGGAGAATCACAAGGAGGGACAGATCTGGCAAGTCTACGTACCTCAGATATGTATGCGCGTTTGTCGGTGAAGTCGGAGAGGCTGGCGACCTTCTCGGGGTCGAGGAAGCTGGAGAGGATGGCGACGGCGAGGTCGATGTGCTTGACGGCGAGGCTCGCGAGGGAGCACCCGCGGTGGAGATAGGTGAGCGCCTGGTCCAGGTCGATGCTGCCTTTTGCGCGAGGGGCCTTGCCAGCAGCGGCGACGGAGCGCCGGGCCGGGGCTGCCGGGGGCGGGCAGGGGATGCCGTTCTTGGCGAGGTGCTCGAAAGCTGCGGCGACCGGGTCGTCTGAGTAGCCGACCATGCCGCTGAACTGCGTGGACTCGCCGGTGACGTTGGGCGGCCGCTCGCCGATGAGGAGCTCGATGCAGCGCGGGATGTGGTGCTCCTGGGCCAGCTTGACGGCGTTGAAGGTGAGCTCGACGAGGGAGAAGGCCTCGGTCTGGGTGGTCGGGCGCGCGGGAAGGTGGTGCGTGATCAGCACGTCGTAGAGCTGCTCGTCGCGGATGAAGGCGAGGGCGGGGTTGAAGGCGATGCGAGCGCCGCCCTTGGCCGCCAGCTCGAGGCAGGAGGCGAGCATACGAGCGCCGGCCTCGATGCCGATGAAGTAGACCTTGAAGAGGTTGGAGGCGAGCTCCTTGATCCACTCCGCGTCGTCGTCGCCGCCGGGGATCCGCTGCTTCTGCAGCCGGCGCCGGAGCTGCACGAGGCGGTCGCGCTGGGGCCGGAGGTTCTTTGCGGCGAGCATGGCCTGCATGAGCACGCCCCCGAGCTCCTTCTTGCTCACCGGTCCTCCATCCATGGCCGCCGCTTCTTCTCGCCGAGCGGAGTCAGGGGAGAAGGAAAAGAAGACAGGAGCCGATGAAGCAAAATGAAACTGGAGAAAACTGGTGGCGTGTTCCGGTTCCCAATGGCAGCGAGCGCCATGTAAAGGCTGCAAGCTTTGCAATTGCAGGCGATGGGCTCAGCATGCTGGGCCCATGAAGACCGCCACCATTGCTTCCTCTTGACCGTCGCTTGCGTGTTCCTTCCGCCATCTACACTGTAGCTACTAGCTACGATACATTTCTCTCTGCGAGATTATTTGAAAGTGGTATAATTCTTATTTAAGATTTGTACGAGTACCAGCGACAGCGAGACCCCGCAGGCGCCAATCGTCGATATGGACCAGGCTCGCACCTACCTCAACCACGCGTGCACCCTGGCGGACCTCGCCCTGAAGCACGTCGACCTCGCCGTCACCGCCATCTCCAGCTGCCTCGACCCGGCGCAGGTCGCCAGCATCTCCGCCTTCGCCGACAATGTCGCGTACACCAAGTAGCTGCTTGTTTTGCTCACTGATTCACCGCGTCCAGGCTGTCAAGCCATGAAGCGGTGGGATCCCTTGCATTGTTACACCAACCAAGTCGAATGAATCTGGTGCGGGGAGATTTGGGCGTGAACGTCGTGCGCTGCGGTCTGCTCCAGGCTGACCCACCCGCGAGCTGTAATTAAATCAGCAGCGACCGATTGGCGACGAGATGGGTTGATGGTGACACGCGCAGCCGATGGAGCCGCCATTTGCTTCGTTAGTTCCGCGCGACCAGGTTCTCTCGCGCCTCCTGGCTGGCTCGCTGGGAGACGAAAAAGCGACCGAGGATATGAGTCTCGGCTGGAGACGGATTGATGGTGACACGCAGCTAGCCGATCGGTCCACACGCGCGCGGCTCCCTCCTTTTCTCCCGCGTGCACCACCAAAATTAGATTTTGCTTTGCTTTCTCTTTTCTGCCTAGGATAAAAATCAAGTCGCTCCTTTTTCTCCCGCACCAGCAACAATAGATTTGATTTGCTTTTTCTGAGTACGAGACATACATGTACAGCTGCATCCGCTTAATTTGGCTACCGTTCATTCCAAACAGCTCCTATCCATTTTTAATGCTACAGCCTACATACAACTCCCTAAACCTTTTTCTCTCGCCACGTACTGCTACTCGCCAGCCAGCAAAACGAATCCAACCATCCACTTTCTTTCTTGCCTGCCTCGCGCATGTACAGCTGCCACTCATTTTTCGTTTCATTCATTCAATTTTTTGCTGATTTCCCTGACTTTTAAGGTCAAAACACCAAGTAATAATCACTCAAATCATGGAGTAGATACATTCAGGCCAAGAATACCGCCACCCATGCTACTCAACAAACAAAACACCGCACCGCGGAATATTCAAAACGGCCAATCCACCATCATTACATATACACTACAAAATATAAGCTGCTGCCGCCGCCGCCGCCGCCCTCTCCCGACCATGACGACGCACAAAAAAGACAAGGCCAAGCAGCCGACCAGCCTCCTCCTCCTCCTCCTGCGCCACCGCAGCAACCAAAGCCACCTGTAGGCGCCGCAACAACCTACACATTGCAAAACAGCAATTTTTTAGTGAACCAAAGCATGTCCGTCCACACGCAGCAAGGATGCTAGTAGATGGTCAACTTCACGATCAACACTAACAAATAGTACATCAGCTTTTCAAAATGGTACATGCAATATATCAGCGAGATGCACAAATGTCAAGGATATAGCAGCTCAGTCTTAGTCTTCATCCTCTTCTTCACCTGAAATGAAATAACACAATCTTTCAAAGTGGTGCAGACCAGATATACAACAAACAAACAAACAAACAAACAAACAGCTACAGTCCTAGGCAAAATGAAACAAACCAGAGCAGACCAAGCCTATGAATTTGCAACAAACTGCAATTGATACTGCACAAGTATACTGAGAAACAAGCAGCAATACATATAAAAAGCTACAGCCTGCCCTTTTGTAACACCAAAGCGGAGGTAACTATTGCATGTATATGGAGGCTTAAATCATTCTAAACTGACACCTTCCGCGGGCTCTAGCTTCCTGAATACAAGACTCTACTAGTTATTTACTCAAACAAACCACGATAACACAGCAAAGACACAGTTGCCTTCAGCTAATAAATCAGCTAATACATCAGGTTAAGAACAAATTCAGCATGGACTCCTCTAAATTCTCGGATATCCAAATTGATAACACAGCAACAAATACAGCGAAAATTCCTTCTACCAAACACACAGACCAACCCGTGGTCCTAAACATCAGCTTTTGAAAATGGTGAACAAACAGCCATCAGGCACCCGTCTGCAAACATTTGGGAGGGAGCCAAGTTCAGAAAATATTCCACATGGAGTAAGTACTGGGGTTTCAGAGCTTACAATGTTGGTTACCCACCACAGCCACAACGGCTTGAACAAAGAAGCCGGACGCGAGCCGCCGCGAAGCACGTCGGCGAGGGGCTTCGGTGGACCAGAGCCCCACGCGCGAGGCCGACACCCTCCTCCCCAAGCGGTATGCCCAAACGCAGAGAGTAGAAGAATCTAGCCGGTCATTCTTGGTCTTCATCCTGAAATGAAAATATCGCATCATCTTTCAAAACGGTGCAGACCACATATAGAATAAACAGCTAGAGATCAGGCCCAACTTAAACAAACGGGAGCAGACCAAGTCTGTACATTTCCAACAAACTGCAATTAGATACTGTACAAGTATACTGAGAAACAAGCAGCGGTACATGCTTCCAAAGGCTGGACAATTTGCAAAAAGCATAACAGAGATAACTTAAATCATTCTAGACTAACAGCTTCCTGGAGCTCTACATCTTGTCCTGCAACCTGAACACAGGACACTACTAATTATTTACTCAAAGAAACCGCGGTTGGTAACACAGCAGACACAGTTGCCTTCAGCTAATGAATCAGCTACATCAGGTCAAGAAAAAAATCGGCATGGACTCATCTAAACTCTCGGAAATCCACATTCATAACACAGCAGCAAATACAGTGAGCAAGACCAACTCATTTGGCATCCAAATATATACAAGCCAAGAAAATCTGCCACAAACTCAAGCTTCATTTCGCAGAAGCAAGTACATCCACCACTATATCCAAGAAAGCAATTCAAGCTTCGCACATATTTGAGGTCTACATACTACACAAGACTTAGAAATCAAATCACAGAGAGGAGCAAGAAACTTCCCCATAAAACACATGGAGTCGAAGAAGAAGAAGAAGGGGCAGCGATGGTCGTTCAGTCCTCCTTCTTATCCTTCCTTGGACAAAAAAGCAGGGCATGATCAGCAAACCAAATGCAGATATTTCGCAAAGAATGTAACATAATAAGGCGGTGATATGGATCAGATGTATCTCGATCTTCCCATAAGAACAACTTGCTGTACATGAACAAGAAGCAATGCTAGGGAACATGGCAAATTCGTGTCCAACCAATCTGAACCAAGCCATGCATCTAATCTACGTAGAACTCAAACTCGTGCATCAATTCTAGAATAACAAATGGAAGCTCCATACTGCATTCAATCTAGGACAATCGTAAGCAGTATACACTAGCCAATTCCCAGCCACCTGAGTGCCTCCATGATGTTGCCGATGGTGTTGGCCACATCACAACACAATGCTTCCTCCTCTGGTTCCCCTCCGACATGAGCAGCATACCCCTGAAAAAATATGCAAGGGTCTCAGCACCGCATATGCATGACAGCCATTTTTCGTTGACTCAAACATGTTGGCATCATCCATACATGCAAGATCCCTATACTGCCTAGCAATACAAGATCAAAAAAGAATTTTTTTTGTTGTGCAAAACACAAATGACATGGAGAAGAGGGGCTCACCACCACCACCAGCAGCAGCGTGTTGGGGAGGTGGTCTGCGACAGCCAGGAGCTCGGAAAGGTGGCCGGTGGCAGCAGCTCCGGCAGGTGGCAGCAGCACATCAGCACATCAGCCCCTGTCTCAACACGCCACAGAGCAGAAACGGCGTGAGCAGTCAAGCGATGCAATTTTTTTGCAGCAGAGAAGGAAGTGAAGGTGATAGGAGGAGAGGCTGACCTAGGTCGGTGGGAAGCAGCGAGCAATCTTGACGAGCTCGACGGCGTCCTCCCGGTCGCTCCCCTTCCGTGTACGAGCCGACCCGGCGGAACCGCGACGGCCGCCGCCGCCTTCGTCCCCAGCTGCGATGCGCGCGAGCAGGCGGCTGATAGAGGCCGCGGTCGCCGGATCTGGAGGCCCAACCGACGGACGGTGAAGACACCGGTCGCCGGGGACGGGGGCGGCCTCGCCGGCCGGCCTTGCAGCGAGCTTGGCCGGATGCAGCAGCGGGTCGCGCTTGGCCGCGCCCGTTATTTGGCTTCCTGGTCCGGACCTCGTCGGAGATGAGGCGGCCAGGCCAAGGGGAGAGGTCGACGGCCGGGAGGAAGGAGGCGGCGCGGCGCGCGGGGTTGGGTCGTGAGGTTCGGTAGGCGGCGACGGAGTTGAGGTTGAGTGAGCGACGGGAACTGGGGAATTCTTTTCGTGGTCCGGTGGCTTTGTTTGGGCTTGACCCAAATTTTGGCTTTGTCGCGCCCACTGAACTCAAATTTAGGCGGGTCTGCCAAGTCATCTATCCGCGACACCGCTCCACAACTCACATCTCAGCCATTCGACTCTCTCAGATCCAACGGTTTATCTCTCCTCTCTTTCTCTATGTCTAGCACTGCCGACACTTTCCCGCTCAAATCGATACACTTTTCCACTCACCCAAAACATGACCACGCTTCGGCGCCCAAAATCAAACACACGTGTTTTGCTCCGACTTTTCTACCCTAGTATGTGTTCGCCGGCGTATGTATAGCTCCATGTGCGTATAACCTAGCAAATAACCCATATATGGATGCGAAGCTCCACATGTACGTGTTATTACCCGGTGTCACAAACTTGCACGTGTGTCGCATATATCGAACTTGACGCGTCGGGTGACATTGTTTTCGGGGAAAGGGTCCGGTGAATAAAGCTTGTCCAAGCACAGCAACAAGTCTTGGATAACACATGTTGGCGTGGAAAACCTCGATGGGAGCAATCGTCGCATCTCTGTGGTAGAGGACCTATATGCAGTCGAGAACGTGCAACGTCACGGTGTGATGTCCACGCCACTCGCCTAAAAACAATGTCGAGTCTTGCGTAAACCGAGGAGCCACGAACCGACAAGGGGCATTGAGAAACCCTCGAGATGAGATGCTAGACTCCGCTAGGAGCTCCACTTTCGGCCAGACAACACCGAAGGCTCACCGGTGGAGGGTTGGTTTCGATGTCGGTGGTGACCTGTGGGGGTGAGGAAGATTGTTGTGGTCATGAGAGGCCACGTCGATGATATGAGACTTCCGGATGACATATATATTTATATATGAGAGAGGGTGGAAGGTTCAATAGGGGATAGACGGGTCGAAGATAGTTTTTTTTTTTGGAAAAGGGAGAAAGATGCACTGAAAGTGGATCACATCGGAGACGACTAGCTAGGACAGAGATTACATGACATCAACATATTATTACAATGGCGGATACACATGAAATAATAGTCATCAAACATTGGTACACCACGAGTCACTCTAGGATAAAGCTCATCAAATGGAAATGACATAAAATAATAGGGTAGGAGAGGAGTAAATAGCATACAACCACCGCTATATAGTTCAAATTTACCAAACTCCACCGATTTAGATTTGCGGAACAAAAAACCACCATATTTTTACAGAATGCGGTAAACACGAATGGACATGGAATTTGACAGGTTAGGCCAATTTGTTAGGACCAATTTGCTGAGGTGGTTTGGGCCCCACTTGTTAGCCTAATTACAAAATCAAAATAACAGAATAGTAATTGATAAAAGGAAAATGGATGTGAATGCATGTAGTAGCTAGCTCCATACACGTGTTTTCCGGTGTCACAAACGACTTGCACATGTGTCACATATATGACACATCATTGAACTAGACACATTGGGTATAACTTCCGAGACATTTGTCAAATCACGACAAGTATGGGATAACACAGTTCGCATGGAAACCTCGATGGGAGCAATCGTGGCATGTCTGTGGTAGAGGACCTATGCACCCGAGAATACACAACGTGATGGTGTGATGTCCACGTTGCCCGCCTATAGGTAATGTCGACTCTTGCGTAAACCCAGGATCAATGAACCGAGAAGGTGCCTTGAGAAATCCTCGAGATGAAATGCTAAACTATGGGAGCTCCACTTAACACCACACAACACCGAAGGCTCGCCGGTGCATGTTACGCTCTCAGGTCGAGAGAGAATTGGTGATTTGTGGGGCGAGGAATATTGTTGACGTGATGGGAGGCCACATCGATAATAGGAGACTTCCGGAAGACATATTAGAGAGGGTAGAAGGTTCAATATGAGAGAGACGGGGCGAGGATGGTCAATTTTGCGGAAAAGGAGAGAGATGCAACGGTTCGCGGACGCGTGATTCCGGGGAAAAGCATCACATAAAAGGACGTGCCCTGGGCCTAAAAACATTTTGCCCTGAAATTCTGGAGCGACAAAGTAAGAGTTGAGTATGTCAAAGTAAGGAGCACCCATAATCGTCTTGCATACCAGTTTACAGGACGATTACGAATTTTGAGAAATAAGTTTGACTATAAATTTGATCAACAAAATATTAGGTATGTACCAGAAAAATTATATTATTGGAATCCTCTTTGAAATATGAATCTAATGGTGTAATTTTCGTGACATGTATCTTATATTTCGTTGACCAAATTTGTAGCCAAACTTTGTTCTCGAAATACGTAATTGTCGCTTAAACCGGTGTGGATGGAGTAGTTCTCTCTTTGTTGACACGGGTGTATTTGAGGCTAGACCGTGTAAGTTTCATAGGTGAATGGGGTGTATACTAGGACTCTAGTGGTTAGTTAATTTGTATGCTAGCTAATTAGCCATGCTAGCTTACCTGTGTTGCGTGCTGTTATGTCATGCGGGCATGGGCCACGTCTTCCCATGTGCCGCCCCATCGCCACGCCTTTCGGGTCCTTCTTTCGTGCACGGGGGGACCGTCGGCATAGCTTCTACGTTTTCCCGCCCACTTCCACTTTTGGTTTCCCGCCAATTAGGGTTCCTCGCCAAAACTATACAGATGGTTATACCGTCGCCATAGCCTCAATTCTTGCTTATTCACTCCCACCATGTTCTCCCGCCCATTCTTCCCACCATGTTTTGTGGGATGGAGGGAGTAACATGATTGACGCACATCGTCGCCACCACCAAAAGGTTTTCCTTGCTATCACCCATTTGTCGATGCTGGAGAAGGCCATACAACAGTGGAGATGGGCGTCTTCACCCATCCCTCATATGGCCTCCATGGATCCATCTTATACACCCATTCACATCCAAATTCACATGTTTTTCATGGACGGCGAGTACTCTAGAGAGGCACAGGTACTCAGACGATGGACAATCCAAGCCACATGGATGCCATTGAGCTCGGCTGAGGTGAGGGTAGTCGTACTGAGCGCATAGGTGTTGGCGGACATTTAGAGGACTTTGTTTCCCTAGAAAAAGAGTACTAGATGGGTTGTAGCTCCAAGAGAAAGCTCTAGGCCAAAAAAAGGTTGCCTTGTATTTGTTTCCTAGTCCACAAATTTGAATGTTCTATGATTACATGCGCCTTACCTGTGTTGTGCGCTGTTATTTCATGCGGGCATGGGCCACGTCCTCCCATGTGCCGCCACATCGCCACGCCTTCTCGGGTCCTTCTTTCGTGCACGGGGGGGCCGTCGGCATAGCTTCTACGTTTTCCCGCCCACTTCCACTTTTGGTTTCCCGCCAATTAGGGTTCCTCGCCAAAACTATACAGATGGTTATACCGTCGCCATAGCCTCAATTCTTGATTATTCCCTCCCGCCATGTTCTCCCGCCCCATTCCCCCCACCATGTTCTCCCTCCCATTCTACCCCACCATGTTTTGTGGGATGGAGGGAGTAACATGATTGATGCGCACCGTCGCCACCACCAGAAGGTTTTCCTTGATATCACCCATTTGTCGATGCTGGAGAAGTCCATACAACAGTGGAGATGGGTGACTTCACCCATACCTCATATGGCCTCCATGGATCCATCTTCTACACCCATTCGCATCCAAATATCACATGTTTGTCATGGATGGTGAGTACTCTAGAGGGACACATGTACTTAGACGACGGGGAATCCAGGCCATATGGATGCCATTGAGCTCAGCTGAGGTGAGGGTAGTCGTACTGAGCGCATAGGTGTTGGCGATTTAGAGAACTTTTTTCCCTAGTAAAAGAGTACTAGATGGGTCGTAGCTTTGGGAGAAAGCTCAAGGCCAAAAAAAGGTTTCCTTGTATTTGTTTTCAAGTCCACGAATTTAAATGGTCTATGATTACATGCGCCTTACCGGTGTTGCACACTGTTATTTTATGCGGGCATGGGCCACATCCTCCCATGTGCCGCTCCATTGCCACGCCTTCTCCGGTCCTTCTTTCGTGCACGGGGGAACCATCGGCATAGCTTCTACGTTTTCCCGCCCACTTCCACTATTGGTTTCTCGCCAAAACTATACCGATGGTTATACCGTAGCCATAGCCTCAATTTTTTGCTTATTCCCTCCCGCCATGTTCTCTCGCCCATTCTCCCACACCATGTTCTCCCGCCCATTCTCCCCCACCATGTTTTGTGGGATGGAGGGAGTAACATGATTGACGCACACCGTCGCCACCACCGGAAGGTTTTCCTTGCTATCACCCATTTGTCGATGCCGGAGAAGGCCATACAACAGTGGAGATGGGCGACTTCACCCATCCCTCATATGGCCTCCATGGATCCATCTTCTACACCCATTCACATCAAAATATCACATGTTTGTCATGGATGGTGAGTACTCTAGATGGACACAAGTACTCAGACGACGGGGAATCCAGGCCACATGGATGCCATTGAGCTCGGCTAAGGTGAGGGCAGCTGTACTGTGCGCATAGGTGTCGGTGGACATTTAGAAGACTTTGTTTCCCTAGTAAAAGAGTAATAGATGGGCCGTAGCTCCGAGAGAAAGCTCAAGGCCAAAAAAAAGGTTGCCTTGTATTTGTTGCGCAATGTTATTTTATGCGGGCATGGGCCACGTCCTCCCATGTGTCGCCTTGTCGCCATGCCTTATCGGGTCCTTCTTTTGTGCACGGGGGAACCGCCGGCATAACTTCTATGTTTTCCGGTCCACTTCCACTTTTGGTTTCCCGCCAATTAGGGTTTCCCGCCAAAACTATGCAGACAGTTATACCATCGTCGTAGCCTCAATTCTTGCTTATTCCATCCCACTGTGTTTTACCGCCCATTCTCTCATTCCATGTTTGCCTACCCATTCTCTCCCGCCATGTTCTCCTACCATTTCTTTCCCGCCATGTTTTCCCCTTGTTTCAACTCTCACCACCCTACACATATCTAACTATGTCTAAGGCAGTTCTCCTCCAATACCACCACCAGCAGGTCCTCCAACACCACTAGCAACAATTCTCCTCCAACACCACCACTGAGTCATCTCAGCTCTACTGCCATTGAGATGGCTCCTCATCGTTGTAGCAACACAGGCTATATCGGTGTTCGCTTGCGGACTGGGAGCCATTTTGCGGTTGAAATCACTGCCGCTAAAGTGTATGTGTGGCTCAGCACCTTCAACACTAAGCAAGAGTCTGCGGCGTGGAGGTTTGCCCGACCACGCCACCAAAATGAACTTCCCGGAGGTCAGTCTTTGACGGAAGCCGAGAGTCTCGCTCCTGAGACGCCACTTCGCTCAAAGGGGGATGTGTGGCGCTACCGCCAAGGGCAGCGGTGGATTTCCATCGCCGAGGCGGATGAGCGGTTCATGACGTAGTGGTGTAGAGACCATCCCGAAGACATGGCAACCATGCACGCATTATGGAAGGAGGAACAGATGGAGAGGAGAGCGAAGAGGGTAGGAAATCGGCAGAGGTGGGCCGAAATTGAAGCGAAGTACACCACAAGAGAGATGTCGACACCCGACCCTAATGATGATCGGTGGCTGGACATCGTGTTAACTACCGCTTCAGAGGACACCCCCAGCGATGAGGAAGATTTTGACTACTGATTAGTACATGTGTGTCTAGTAAGTTCAGTGTCGAGTTCGGTATCTATCTAATATGTGTCTATCTCATCGTGTGGCAATCGAGTGTTCAGTTCGTGTGTGTGCGCCTGCCTACTATTATTAATTCAGAGTCTAGTTTTTGTGTGGGTCATTTTCATTTGATGAGATTTATTCCTACAGTGATAAACTCGTGGTGTACCAATGTTTGGTGACTATTATTTCATGTGCATCCTCGTCGTAATAGTATTCTGATGCCATGTACTCTCTCTCCTAGTCGCCACCGATGTGCCCCACTCTTAGTGCATCTCTCCCTTTTTCCCAAAAAATTACTATCTTCAACATGTCTATATCCTATAGAACCTTCTTCCCTCTCTCATATATATGTCATCCGGAAGTCTCATATCATCGATGTGGCCTCCCATCACCTCAACAATCTTCCTCGCCCCCCCCCCCCACAGACCACCAATTCACCACCGACCCTGAAATGTACCCTCCACCACCGAGCCTTGGGTGTTGTGTGGTCGTAAGTGGAGCTCCTAGAGTCTAGCATTTGACCTTGAGGGTTTCTCGAGGCACCGTCTCGGTTCGTGGATCCTCGGTTTACGCAAGACTCGACATTTCCTTTAGGCGGGAGACGTGGACATCACACCAACACATTGCGCATTCTCGACAAACTTGTGTTATCCCATCGAGGTTCGCGCGCCAACTTGTGTTATCCCAGACTTGTTGTTTTGCTTCGACAAACTTTATTCATCGAAGCCTTTCCCGAAAATAATGTCTCGAAACTTATACCCAACATGTCAAGTTCGATGACGTGTGCACATATGCGACACGAGTGCAAGTCATTTGTGACACCGGGTAACACATGTGTGGAGCTAGGTACTACATGCATTGAAGGGTAAAAAAGTCGGAGCAAATTAAGCTTGTGCCCATGTCATCTGAATTTGGGCACCGGAGTTCCCATGTCCCGGCTGAGTCGGGAGAATCCATCTATTTGGGCTGTAGATGTAGGAGAAGGGACAGAGATGAGATGTGATTTGTTGGACCCGTGAAAATTGAAGGGTTGAGATGTCAATTCGAGATCAGTGCCACGGATTGCTAACTTGGCACAGGAATCTGACCCAAATCTAAATTTGAGTTGAGTAGGCGCGTCTCCACCAAAATTTAGGTAGAGTGGGCGCGACGCGAAATTTGGGCGCGAGACGAAATCTGATCCAACATTTGGGTAAATAAACACACCAACCGAACCCTCACTCCTCCTCATTCGCCACCCAACCCAACCCCGAGCGCCGCCTCCTCTCTCACCCAACCCAACCCCGCGCGTCGGCCGCCGTCGACCTCTCCCCGCCGGCCGCACAGCTCCGCCTCACCTCCGACGAGGTCTGGAACAGGAAGCCAAAGAACGGGCGCCGCGCCTCCTCTCTTACCCAGCCCCGCGCGCCACCTCCTTCCATCTCCACCCAACCTCCCGCCGGCTACCGTCGACCTCACCCCTTGGCCGCACAGTTCCGCCTCACCTCCGATGAGGTCCTGAAGAACGGGCGCGTCCAAGCGTTGCCCGCGGCTGCATCCCTCCAAGCTCGCTGCAAGGCCGGCCGGCGAGGCCGCCCCCGTCCCCGGCGACCGGTCTCTTCACCATCCGTCGGCTGGACCTCCAGATCCGGCGACCGCGGCCTCTATGAGCCGCCTGCTCGCGCGCATCGGAGCTGGGGACGAAGGCGACGGCGGCCCCCCTTGCGGTTCCGCCGGGTCGGCGCCTACCGCATCAGCGCCAAGCCGCGGAAGTGGAGCCACCAGGAGGACGCCGTCGAGCTCGGCAAGTTCGCTCGCTCGCTGCTTCCCCACGACCTAGGTCAGCCTCTCCTCCTATCATCTTCAGCTGCTTCTTCTCTGATGCGAGAATGCATCGCTTCTCTTCTCCATGTAATTTTTCTAGACTAAATTGCCTTTTTTGATGGTGAATTGGTAGGCAGTATAGGGATCTTGCATTTGAGTGAACGAAAAATGGTTGCGTGCATAGGCACTAGTATATGTGCTAAGTTGCTTTGAAATTTTGATGTTTGTGATGCATACGCAGTACTGAGATCTTGCATATTCTTCAGGTTCAAATCATTCTAGAAGAGGAGATGCGTGGTGTGAAGGGTGGTACCGGGAGGCTGTGTCGGAGGAGGAAGCGTGGTGTCACCACCACCGGCAACATCCTCAAGTGCAGCGTGGAGGCACTCAGGTGGGTCACAATCGACTAGTATTTACTGATTACGTTTGATCTAGACAAAATGCAGTATGGAGCTTCCATTTGCTGACCATGCTCTGTTTTTTGTCCAAGGATGACGAGGAGGACTGAACGACCGTGGTTGCCCCTTCTTCTTCAACTCCATGTGTTTTCTGGGGAAGTTTTCAGCTCCTCTCTGTTATTTCTAAGCCTTTTGTAGTATTTACACCTCAAATATGTGTCAAGCTTTAATTGCTTTCTTGGATATAGTGGATGTACTTGCTTATGTGAAAGGAAGCTTGAGTTTCTAGCAGAATTTCTTGACTTGTATATATTTGGATGTGCAAATGAGTCGGTGTTGTGTGACTTGCTCAGTGTATTCGCTGGTGTGTTATGAATGTGGATGTCCGGGAATTTAGATGAGTCCATGCCGAATTTTTTCTTGACCTGATGTAGCTGAATCATTAGCTGAAGGATGTGTTGGCAACCGTGTCTTTGTCGTCTGCTATGTACCGATGGTGGTTTGTTTGAGTAAATAATTAGTAGTGTTCAAGTTGCAGGACAAGAGCTAGAGCTCAGGAAGGTGTCAAGTTTAGAATGATTAAGCCTCCATATACATGCAGTAGTTACCTCCGTTTTTCTGTTACAGAAAGGCCAGCCTGTAGGTTTTCTATGTATTGCTGCTTGTTTCTCAGTATACTTGTGCAGTATCAATTGCAGTTTGTTGCAAATGCACAGACTTGGTCCGCTCTTGTTTGTTTCAGTTTGCCTAGGTGCCTAGCTATTTGTTGTATATATGGTCTGCACCATTTTGAATGATGCTGTGTTATTTCATTTCAGGTGAAGAAGAAGAAGAAGAGGATGAAGACTAAGAATGAGCCGCTAGATTCTTCTACTTTGTGCAACCCGCTTGGGGATTGTCTCAGCCTCGCGCGTGGGGCTCTGGTCCACCAAAGTCCCTCGCGGATGTGCTTTGCGGTGGCTGGCCACTTGCTTCTTTTGGTCAAGCCGTTGTGGTGCATCTGGTAGACAGCAATGTAAGCTCTTAAACCTCAGTACTCCATGTGGAATATTTCAGAAGTTGGCTGCTCCCTCCCAAATGTTTGCAGAAGGGTGCCTGATGGCTGTCTGTTGTGTGTGATGTTGCTGCTGTGTTATGAATGTTGGTGTCTGAGAATTTAGAGGTGTCCATGCTGAATTTTTTCTTATATAACCTGATGTAGCTGCTGATTCATTAGCTGAACACAAATGCGTCTTTGTTGTCTGCTCTGTTATTGACCATGGTTTGTTTGAGTAAATAATTACTAGTGTCTTGTAGTATTCAGGAAGCTAGAGCCTAGGAAGGTGTCAAGCTCAGAATGATTTAAGCCTCCATATACTTGCAGTAGTTACCTCCGTTTTTGCTGTTACAAAAGGCCAAGCTGTAGTATTTCTATGTATTGCTGCTTGTTCCTCAGTGTACTTGTGCAGTATGAATTGCAGTTTGTTGGAAATGCACATACTTGGTCCGCTCTTGTTTGTTTCATTTTGCCTAGGTCCGTAGATGTTTGCTCTATATCTGGTCTGCACCATTTTGAAAGATTCCGTGTTATTTGATTTCAGGTGAAGATGAAGAAGAAGAAACCCCAGTTGTCCATGCGGAATATTTAAGGGGGAACTTGGGTCCCTGCGCCGCTTGACGGTTATTTGCACTTAGTGATGTGCGCACCACTTTCAGAAGGTCACATGTGAATTTTATATCGATCTCTAGCATGCATGATGTTCTATGACTACTGGCTGGACTGTGTTCTGGTTGAAGGATTTTTCCCCGTGTATACAAGTAGTATTGGTTTGTCTGCTGTATATTTGGTAGCCTGGATCGAGATCGTGTAGTTGATCATCTGCTGTCTTTTTTTTTGCAGTGTGCAGGTTGTTGCGGGTCAGTCTGTGGCTTGGGTTGCTGCGGTGGCGCAGGAGGAGGAGGGTGCGGCCTCGCTGTGCGGATGCTTTTGCTGCTGGTGCCGAAGCAGGCACGTATTTTTTGTAATGTAATATGATGATGGGTTTGAGCATTTTGCCTGCGGTGATGGTTTCTTGGTTGCATGGGTGGCCTTGATCGGCCGTGTATGATTGGAGTGAGCTATTATTTGGTGTTTGACAGTACAAGCGTAGGAAATCTGGAAAGGTAATGTCAGAAATTAGCTAGGATGTATGAAATTGATATGATCAATGGCAGCTATATATATAGTGAAGTGGAGATGCGCGAGCAAGAAAGAAATGGAAAGTTTACGTGAGTGAGTGAATGGATGGATGGATTCGTGGGCTAGCTAGCGAGTAGTAGTACTAGTGTTTAGTGGCGAGAGAAAAAAATGTTTAGGTATTAAAATGGATCGGTCCATCCATTAAAGCCGCTGCTCTTTCTTCTGCTTCCGCTCCCGCTCCTTGTTGTCAAACTGCTGCTTGCATCAGCAGGACGAGTCAGAGGGAGAAATCGGATGATCACGGGTGTCCGTCCACTCGGGAGCGCGGGATTACCTTCTCCATGGCGAGGGGTCGGGGCGATTTTATTTTGGAATTTGATAGATCATTTAACGGCCACAAATGTTGAGCAAATAATTCGCTAAGAATATGAAATTAATGTTGCAACATAATAAGTTATGGCCGCGGCATGGAAACCACACCCCGCCGAACCCAGAACCTGAAGGTCTGGCGGCTTGAATGAAGTTGGGGCCAACACGTGGGTCAAGCAGGGTGCTCTTCTCCATGGTGGCGTGAGTGGAACCGACTTCTCCACTTGTTCATCATTTGGTTCCCACGGTGGCCTCCTTGCCGCCAAAAGGCATGCATGAAGCACATATCAATCACGCACCTAGATAATCCATGCCATGCTAGAAAAAAGCTAGCTAGCTTAGAACTAGCTTCCATCGATCAATGGTGATAATCCTCCAATCCTCCGCCGTCGATGCCGCCTCCATCGTCGTTGTCGCCATCTTTGTCATCGCCATTGATGGTTATAATCCCCCAATCAGACGCCAACCACTGGTCGATGGAGGCCGACATGAGGGTATTTTAGTACTCGAGGATGGTGGCGGCGTACCCCGCCTACTCCTCCGGGTCGTTGGGGTGGCGGCGTTCCGTCAGGGTGGCGTACTTGCGCATCCAGGCGTACTTCTTGAGACGGTTCCGACGCCTAGTCACACGCCCAATTTGGAGATCGTATGCGACGGGTACAGCCTCGACAAAATGAGACCTGCCAACACATGAAATCACGGGACACAAAGAGTAGTTTTGGCGGGAGGTGTCGGGAGGATTGCCACTGGTGGTTTGCACCTGCCAACTCTACATATCTAGCTCATCTTGATACTAGTAGCTAGGGTGGTGCCACGCTGGCCTCCTTGCCTCCAAAAGCATGCATGAAGCACATAGAAATCACATATGTAGAAAATCCATGCCACACCACAAAAAAGAGAACGAAAGCTAGCTAGCTAATAACTAGTAGCTTCCATCGATCAATGGTGATAATCCTCGAAATCCCACCCCCTCTCACCACCTCTACCGCTCGTGATGTTTCTTTTGTCCAGGATGGTACATATGGGCGATCGGAGGCGATGACAGGGCCCGCCTCTCCGCCACTCGATGGCAAAGGTGGGGTCGACGCGCTCCTCATCGGTGAGCGTGGCAACGCGCTGGTAGATCAACAACTAGGGGGAGTCACCGGTGAGCCCCTATGGTCCAAATCGACGTTTATGATTAATTCATGTTTAGTGTGGGCCCCTATGGTCCAAGTTGGAAAAAACATGGTAGACTTTTGCTCTCAAAAGTTTAGTGGGATCAAAGTTAAAATTTAGCCCAGAAAATGATGATTTTATGCTAACAACTCCCAAAAAAATGATGGAGGAAGATCACCTCTGATTAATATGAAAACGTCAAAACAGGCTACGGGCCAAGCATCTTTGAACAACTGTGAGCCTATGAACCATACAAATATTATTAAATTGTTGCTACAATACCCAGCACTACACGCAGTTAGAACACGCTCCATAAGTTCAAGCTTAAAACAACCCGCCATGCATGCTCCCTGTGCAATAACTGCCAACACAATCTTAGTCCACCTTTTCCCGCCGTCCCATGCATGCATGTCCAATTTGATCCAACTAATTTTACCACTAGGTTGCAGTCTCCCACTTGTTTACCCGGCCGGCCGGACAGACACAGCAAGGCTTAGAGTTAAGGCCCAGGCAACACGCATGCAGCAACGGGCCTTTGTTCAACCCAGCGTAAAATTACACAGTTGGCCAGGAAAGCTGCAAAGAGAAGGAATTTTAGTCCCACACTGCTAAGGGATGAAAGTTGAGAGCAACTTATAAGGGGAGCTTTTCCACACATGTAAAATCCTACAAACACACGTAGGGCTGCAGCACACACAGCGCGTGCGCTCGCGTGAATATTCGCGACTTAAGACTTTGGACGCTTGGCGACGGCGCAGACTAGCGCATATAATCTATCCTTTATTTTAGAAAAACCAGAATTTTTTGCCTGCGGTGATGGTTTCTTGGTTGCATGGGTGGCCTTGATCGACCGTGTATGATTGGAGTGAGCTATTATTTGGACAATAACATGGATCAGGCAATAACAACCATCAGGTTTGCTCAACTAGGTACGAACCCCACAAACCATCCACCACATCACTGCCCATGTATTGCTCTTGTGGTTGATGGAAATATGAACAAGGACAAATAAGGTTATTGGAGGAAAGTGAAAATTAAAATGGAAGCAAATTACTCGCCAAGAAACCATGGAAAATCTTGCATCCTCGACATGTCAAATTTCTCGCGTGCCATGCAGCTCCAACGGCCATGGGTTGCTTGGAAAGACCCACATAGAGCTTGGACAACATTGGACAATCCGTGCAATATGACCTCCTTGGCCGGCCAACAGGGGGAAAAGGGAGAGTCCCTGTCCCTCTAGGTTTCGTCCATATGGCAGTTTTTGAATTGGGGTCTTATTCGAAGACTTTGGGCAAACCCTTGGGGATCCACCTATATAATGAGGGACAAGGGGAGGGGGCCGGCCACCACAAGAACCACCTTGGCCTCACCCCTAGAGGCACCAAGGCCGGCGCCCCCCTCTCCCCAAACCCTAGCCGCCCCTCCTCCACATAATGAGCAAATGAGAGATAAAATTCTGTTCTTGTGGTGGAGAACATGACACTTGAGGAATAATATTATCTTTGGAGATGGTAAGTGTGGGATTGAACAATCTGCTATTTTTCTTCAGGCATATCTTCAAACTGTGCAGGATACAAGGGACATTGAGACTGTGATTGATCCGAAAGGAAAACTACCTCTGTTGGATCATAGCAAAGCTGAAGTTTTAAAGAATACTAAGATGACTGATTGTTGGACAAAACCTCCAGATGGCTGGGCTAAACTTAACTTTGATGCAGGTTTTAATGATGCCTCTAGGTCTGGTTCTTGGGGGGCTATTCTCCGAGATAGCAACGGAGGAGTAATTCTGTCGGCATGGGGACATATTCCTATGTGTAAAAATGCTGAAGCAGCTGATGCCTCTAACCCATGTTACGCTAGATCATTGCACATCCTGCTACACTGGCAGAGGCATACAGTTTCATACTTCATGTTTTATTCATTATGAGTTATTTGTACCAAAAAGTGTGTTGTCATATTAGGATGTTGCCCCTAAAAGTGAAAAGAGCCGTGGAGGCCATCAAAAAGAAAAAGAAAAGAAAAAAAGAAAAGAAAGAAAAAAAAGAAAAGAAAAAGAAAAAAAAGGAAAAAAAAAGAATAAAGAAAAAGGGGGCAGCATTACTATCTTTTATCCACACTTGTGCTCATGTTTTAGCACCTGCATATTCATAGTCATCATTTGTGCTCATGTTTAGCACCTACACTCCATATGAGAGAGTTTTCATGTTTTACTAGTATAACTATGTGGGGAATTTACACTATAGAACTTGGGTTGTATATTCCAATGATGAGCCTCCTCAAAAGTGCTCTAGGTCTTCGTGAGCAACCAAGTTGGATGCACCCCCACTAGTTCCATTGGAGAGCTTTCATACACATATAGCTCTATGTGCATCCGTTGCATGGCAATCACTACTCCTTGCATAGCTTCGATTATAAGACTTCCTCTTGTCTAGTAATCATTTACAGCTTTGTAAGACTTTCTCTCATTGGCCTTCCAAACCCCCATTAACGTTCTTTATGCCATAACATCCTGGTGCTAATACCAAATGCTTGCGCTCACCGGTTGAGTGGACTTCGAAACAGTTGATTCATGACGTTCATGTTTATGTTTACTTGACTGAATCCTTCTTATGTTGTGAAAGTTTTTTATAAAAATAATATATTAATATCGCGAAAATACCAATTGTATCCCGCCTCTATGATAATACAGTGCCCTAATACCAATACAGAGCACCCAACAACAAAAAATAGAGAAAGAAAAGTCCCGCTGCAGTGATTTGTTTCTTGTTACATTACCAAACACCACCAAAATAACACCAGAAATCCATCTTCAAAAAATGACATCTCTAAGAAGGAAATAGTTCACAAACGCCGTTATCGTCCTTATCATATATCATGGATTTTCACCCAGGACAAAAGTCCGCATTCACAAAACAATGCTTTCAATATAGTCATCGTCAGACACAATCAATTAAAGCCAGACCTTTTGCAAGTTTAAACTCTGAATTTCTCATGTACTGTTGCTCTCACTTGCCGACACTGCTGCTCCAAGTCACGAATCAGCAAGACAAAACCTCATTGGCGCCACGACACGAAGTAACATAACATGTCCTCAAGTCTCGGTTTCCATGCCATTCTTGGCGATTAACTTCACCATGGAAGTGAAGACATGTCTCACGATAGCAACAAACTGGAGAGTTTCGTATAGCTCCTTTTAAAACCAAACGGTAAAAAAAACATTGTTTTCCGTGACCGAATAAGGCTATTGCCGCCATGTCGTACATTGAAGTTTGCCGGGAAGCCTTCCAAAACTCGACACTCCAGCCAGATCAATAAAAACATGCAATAAGCAATTCTTTACCATGGCATTAGAGAGATCCTAGGACAACTTCCTTTATTCAAGCCCGCCAAGGCCAACGACGTCGGCATCAGTCCATCATCGCAGCCTGGCCTCTATATATGACCCCGGTCATCAATTTTAAGTACCATCACGTTTACCTTGTTTGGTGTTTCTTTAACCAAGTTCCAAATTTCAACGTTGGCCACAATCGTGTAGGCTTCAGTTCGACCGAATGAGTGCGAGAGTACTGAAGAACAGGAGATACATTATGATCGATAGCTGTCCTAGAATAGAAACGGATGAATAGATGACATTAGGAAACATAGCATCTCAGACATCACAATTCGAACACTCGATGTTACATTTCTACCGTCTACAGATAGATGCAGGTAGTACGTTACATTACAAGGAATCAAACTAAGATAGCCACGGCCATGCAGAAACTGAACTAGGCAGACAAAGCATCAGATTATTCTAACCGAACGGAACTGAAATTACAAGGTTGCAACTTGCAAATACAGGAAAATTAAACTACTCCTCGGCTTGGAACAACAATGCAAAGGGATTCACTTTCTCTATCGCTTGACAGCCTCGATCGATGAGGTGAACAGAGTGCCTAGTAGTCAATCACTAATCTGATGGATAGGGTCCGTCCTGCAGTGAAGTGGAGAACATGATTTGGATCATGCAAGTGCAGGGAGAATCACAAGGATGGACAGATCTGGTACCTCAGATATGTATGCACGTTTGTCGGTGAAGTCGGAGAGCCTGGCGACCTTCTCGGGGTCGAGGAAGCTGGAGAGGACGGCGACGGCGAGGTCGATGTGCTTGACGGCGAGGCTCGCGAGGGAGCACCCGCGGTGGAGGTAGGTGAGCGCCTGGTCCAGGTCGATGCTGCCTTTTGCGCGAGGGGCCTTGCCAGCAGCGGCGACGGAGCGCCGGGCCGGGGCTGCCGGGAGCGGGCTGGGGAGGCCGTGCTTGGCGAATTGCTGGAAGGCTGCGGCGACCGGGTCGTCTGAGTACCCGACCATCATGCCGCTGAACTGCGGGGCCTCGCCGGTGACGTTGGGCGGCCGCTCGCCGATGAGGAGCTCGATGCAGCGCGGGATGTGGTGCTCCTGGGCCAGCTTGACGGCGTTGAAGGTAAGATTGACGAGGGCCAAGGCCTCCGTCTGGGTGGTCGGGCGCGCGGGGAAGCCCAGCGCGATCAGCACGTCGTAGAGCTGCTCGTTGCGGATGAAGATGAGGGCGGGATTGAAGGCGCGGCGGGCGCCGCCCTTGGCTGCCAGCTCGAGGCAGGAGATGAGCATACGAGCGCCGGCCTCGATGCCGATGAAGTAGACCTTGAAGAGGTTGGAGGCGAGCTCCTTGATCCACTCCGCGTCGTCGTCGCCGCCGGCGCTCCGCTGCTGCTGCAGCCGGCGCCGGAGCTGCACGAGGCGGTCGCGCTGGGGCCGGAGGTTCTTCGCGGCGAGCATGGCCTGCATGAGCACGCCCCCGAGCTCCTTCTTGCTCACCTGTCCTCCATCCATGGCCGCCGCTTCTTCTCGCCGAGCGGAGTCAGGGGAGAAGGAAAAGAAGACAGGAGCCGATGAAGCAAAATGAAACTGGACAGACAGAACTGGTGGCGTGTTCCGGTTCCCAATGGCAGCGAGCGCCATGGAAAGGCTGCAAGCTTTGCAGGCAATGGGCTCAGCATGTTGGGCCCATGAAGACCGCCACCATTGCTTCCTCTTGACCGTCGCTTGCGTGTTCGCTCCGCCATCTACACTGTAGCTACGATACATTTCTCTCTGCGAGATTATTTGAAAGTGGTATAATTCTTATTTAAGATTTGTACGAGTACACAATGTATCTACATACATCTAAATCAGGACAAAAAAATGTATAGTTACGATTAAATAAGTATAAAATTATGAAAAGAAAGTAGAGAACATTTAAAATGGAGTGACAGCTCCGTTCCATAAGGCAAGATATATGTATGTTTAATTAGTCAACGATCAACGTGTTATAAGTTAAATCGATCTTATAGAAAAAAAAATATACAATGTTTAACAAATACACTATGGAAGTATATTCTATCGTGGATGTATAGATATTAACTTGGTATTATAGATGTTTATATACACTATGAACTTATATTCTATGGTGGCCTTCAATGTGTTTCTCTATGCCCATGTTCTTTAGTCAAGTAATCATTTCTAAAAAAATTGTTTGAGATTTTCAAAATGAATTATGTAAGCATAAAATCTGAACTAAGTTTAGCAAACATCTTTAAAATTATACTTCCTTTGATGACACTAAGCTATAATGGTACTCATTGGCCATACTTTGAAGTTGTTCGTTAGCTTGAACCTAACATTTTTGTTCACATAACATTTTTTGTTGAACCTGTCCTTATATTTAGAAAATCATTTTTTGTATATATTTATTTGTTGTTACTTATCAAGATAGTTTTAGCGTTTTTTAAAATATTATTACTATTATTTTTGTTAATTCCACAAATATTGTGTGATTTTGATTTTATTTCAAAAAAAAATGGCACCGATCTAGAAAATCATGGTTCCTTTCCGGCTCGACTAACCTGATAGGACAAGATTCCTTAAGTCCGCCCATCGACAAAACATTTTCAGACTGTCCAAACCTAACTGGACCTTGTCTAGCTGTCCGACTGGGCTAGGACATCCAGACCCGGCCCACTCAGGTTTGGCCAACCCAACTATGCCTAGTTGGGTTCGGCCAGCTGGACCTGTTCTTTCGTTGGGGCTTGGGTGCGGGGGAGGGGGGCGAGAAATCTTGGTCTCTCGGGTTAGCTCAGCCCGAGAGGTCCTTTCCAGGATTCTCTAGCACGCTGTACTGTTATTGAAATAGTTCAAAATCACACAATGTTTGTGAAATTAACGCAAATAAAAAATAATTTTTAAAAAGTATATGCGATGGTTTTATATACTTATTTTGTTTCGTCTTCATGTTTACTCCCTGTGACCAAATGCACGTGACACCGTTGTTTTCGTGTTTTAACAAATGATACATGTATTATAAAAATTATATCATTGCAAAACTTATTAGAATATGAATTCAATGTTTTTTTTTTTTGAGAAACACAGTACAAACGCAGACGCTCACATACACGCGCATACACTCACCCCTATGAACGCACACACGCACACCCTACCCCTATGAGCACCTCCGGAAGACTGAGCGGCGGATTGGATCTTGAAATTGACGAAGTCACCACAGGCGCCTCGCTGTCGACGGGAACGTCGCCTCCCACTGAATGAATATTCCGCCTTTATGAGACACACAGATGTCAAACCTGGGGTTTGAACTCTGGTGGGCTGGGGATACAACCATCCTCCTAACCACCCAACCTCAGGTTGGTTCTCAATATGAATTCAATGTTGTAACATTCATAACATACAATCCATACTTTCACTATCAAATCGATGGTCAAAGTTAAACATCTAAACTTACCCAGGCATCATCTCGTGTGCAGCTATAGCGACCACGGTTGCTTCTACGCCGCACCCTATTGCACCCCTCGAATATCACATAAGAGCTCTCCAACGACGCGCTATATTTGGGCGCTGTAAACGTCGCTACGATCACGCTGTATAACTAGACCTAGCCATGGGCAGCCCGGCCCGAAGCCCAGCCCGAAGCCCGGCCCGAAAAACTCGAGCTTGGGCCTAAAAAAGTTGGCCCGATGGTCGGGCCGGGCTGGACATGGGTAGCCCGAAAAATGTATTTACCACTACAGCCCAGCCCGTGACCCGATGGCCCAACGAGCTTCATGGGTATTTGGTCAGGCTGGGCCGGGCTTGGGCCTGATTTTCCTGCGTCGGGCTTTCCTCGGCCCAGCCCGAGACCCGGCCCGGCCTGAGACATGGCCATGTATATGTACAACTATACCACGCACTGTGCAATGTTTTCCTGCACCGGACGCGTTAAACTGCAGCGCGGACGCAAAAAATGCTTCTCCACCGGGCGCTCCAAAATACAACACGCAGCGTTGGCGGAAAAAACTATCACACTCTACTATGCATTTAACAAGATCAAACAAGCTTCACAAATTCACGAATAAATGCACTATTTATTATTACAACATAAGAATACAACAAGTACATCAAATTATTCACAACAAATACAACAATTTTATGGATCAACAATGCAACATAGTTTTTAAACAATATGGCACTATTGTGTCCATGCCAATTTCACCATTATTTCATGAGATCTTTTTGGAGCTCATTATGTGTTTCGTTGGAACGAATGGAATGATACGAGGCAATAAATCGAGAAATTTTATGTGCGGACCTCCTCACTTGCACGGGAATCCTCATCAACTCGTAGTAGGTATGATCCACACTTTCCCACGATCATCCTATATAATCATGTTATGCATGGTGACACAAGCAGTCATGATATACCAACGACACTCTTGGTCCCAAAATCTAGCCGCCCCACTCACAATGACAAATTGGGCTTGGAAAATCTCAAATGCTTTCTCTACATCTTTCCTAGCCACCGCTTGTGCATCATGAAATTGGGTTTGTTTCTTACCTCGTGGTTGAATAACCGACTTCACAAATGTTTGCCACCTTGGATAGGTGTCGTCGGCGAGAAAGTAATCATAGTTGTACTTGTGGCCATTTGCTTCAAACTCCACCAATGGACCTTCCCGCATTGCAAGTCTTATCATTAGTTGTGACCGTTGAAGAATATTAATGTCATTGCAAGACCCAACATTCCAAAAAATGTGTGCCATATCCAAGTCTCATGATCGGCGACCGCTTCAAGGACTATAGTGGCATCCTTCTTGTACCCTTTGAATTATCCATGCCATGCCGCTGAAAAATTCTTCCAACTCCAATGCATACAATCAATTGAGCCAATCATATCTGGAAATCCCGAAAACATTCACAATGGCAAAGCGCTTGAGACACATGATAGAAATGCTCTCACCCATGGCCAAGTGGTCATCAACTAGATCCACCGGTATACCGCATTGTAAGGGTATTTTACCCTTATCCATTATTTTGGTAACTATGACACCGTGCTAGAGTATTTGGACTAATCCATGTCTACAAGATAATTCATAGGTATAAGCCAAAGAGGTATAATGGTGTATCGATAGAACAAGAAGGCAACGGGAGACCCCCCAATTCGATGAAGAATCAGCAAGGTGCAGAGTCCGGCGGCCCCAGATCCGTCGGACGGCGCCGGACGACCGGTCACCAAGGACCCAGGACGGTGCCATCCGGACGAGATCCAAAGAATGAAGAGGTCGGTGTCCGTCACGCCCGTTGATCCGGCTCGGTTTCTGGTCGGCGGATCCGCAAGGCGTCGGGCCGGCGCTGTGCCATCCGGCACTATCCAGTAAAGAATGGCGCCTGCCGGCCAAGACCCGGCCCGGCCGGTTGGAAACCGCGGTCCGTGGCCGTCGGACGGGCGTGGACCCTGTCCGGCGCAGTCCGGTCAACCGGCTCCTCGACAAAGCTGATGTGGCAAGTGACCAACGGCCAGATTTTGAAGAACACTATAAATACCCCTTCTTCTACCTTGGAAGGGTTAGGCACTACACTACAAGCTGTTCTTGAGCTCCTACTCTCATACTCCATTGTTAGAAACACCAAAAGCCTCAGATCTCCCTCCTCCTCCACCCAAACTCAAATCCCTCCGGGGAAACGATAGAGGAGGACCCGATCTATGTTCTACCAAGCCAAATCTCATTCCCCTTGTATTCATCAAGAAGCTTGCTTCCTAGGGTTCCTTTGAAACCCTAGGTGGGCAAGAGGAGTCCGGAAGCATCCGGGCTGTGGATCTGCTGGCAAGATTGTGAAGGTTTGGAGGCTACCTCAAAGTCTACCACAAGTGAGAGAGCTATTCCTTCGTGGGATAGGCTCGGAGAATAGGGTGAGCCTTCGCGCGGGAATCCTTCGTGGGACCTCCACTCCTCCAAACGTGACGTACCTTGTTGCAAAGCAAGGGAACACGGGAATACATCCTCGTCTCCGCGTGCCATCGGTTATCTCTAACCGAACTCCTTACTTGTGATTTAACTGCCTGTGAGAGCCTTCGTGCTCGAGTTAGTCGTATCCTCATATAGGTTGCTTCACCTAGTTTGCATTAGGCTCACCTTTATATTCCGCAAAGCCTAATATTGCAAAGAAAGAATTAAAATCTGTAGAAACCTATTCCCCCCTCTAGGTTTACCATCTCTCTACTTTCAATTGGTATCCTGGACTCTTATTAAGGGCTTCACCGCCTTAAGAGTGAGATGGATAAACTCTTCGAGGGTCTAGATGACGACTCCAACCTTTCGGTTAAAGAGATGAAATCTAGATTCTTGGCATATGATGCCGAGAAGAAGAAAAAGGAGGATGAACTACAAAGCCAAATGGCGGAGAATGTCTGCCATGCTTAAGAACCTAACTACTGGAGGAGCTCCTAGTGGGGCTTCGGGCTCTAAGGAATCCTACCATGAAGTTAACCATGACTATCCTAGAAACACTTCACCCATGCCTCATATAAACCATAGTGGGACCGTTCCCCATTTTGATGGAACTCACTTTCCACATTGGAAATCTTCTATGGAATCTCATATTCGCAGCTGCAGTGTGGAGCTATGGGAGATCATTCTTCATGGATACGGGAGCCACAAGATCCTACTCGGTTGACCTCCACCGAGTTCTACAACCGTCAACTCAATGCATCCGCACGTGACAAGATTAGAAGTGGCATCAACCGCAAGCTTCTAGATCAAGTTGATGACATTGTCTCCGCTAAAGAGTTGTGGGATCGAATCGTAGTACTCCAAGAGGGAACCGATTTGATCCAATCATCTCTCTATGAGACCGCAAAGCAAGAGGCCTATCAGTTCATGATTCGAGATGGAGAATCCGTATTCGATGCCTATGCTAGGCTTGGTGCTCTGAAAGTAAGGATCAAGGGGCTTGGTGGTGAGAAGTACAATGACGGATTCGAGATGAACGAAGCCTTCATAAAATCCAAGGTCATTGCTATGATTGCCGTCAAACAAGAAGACACCAACATTGGACTCCACTTGCAAATCATGACCAAGAGTGCCGATCTCAACTCCGATGATCTTGTCTCCTATGTGGCTGCCAATGAAAAATGGCCAAAGCCGGAAAGAGGCTCAAGGCAATGAACCGTGTTGATGAAGCCTCACACAACCATGAAGCGTCACACAACCTTGCTCTCAAGGCTAGAGCTGACCATGGAGGAGAAGAAGCATATGAAATTGAGGAAGATGAGGAGATGACCTCAACTAGTGACATCGCTACCGACTTTGCCTTCTTTGCTAAGAAGTACAAGGGAAAGTTGCCAATGCTCCTCAATGACAAGAAGAAGAAGAGAACTTGCTACAATTGTGATGAAGAGAGCCACTTTGCAAATGAGTGCCCTTATGAGAAAAGGGTAGACAAGCCAAAGTTCATCAAAGGGGTCAAGCCAAGATTGAAGCCAAACCCAATCAATGACCGATACAAGAAGAACAAGGGAAGAGCATTTGTTGGGGCCGAGTACTTGTCCGATGAAGAAGAGGAAGATGAGGAGAAGGAGGCCGGAGTGGCCGGCTTGGCTTTCTCTAAGCCCGGGTCACTCTTCACATATGACTACTCCAAGGATTACTCCACGGAGAATGATGTTGGCTCTTCCTTTATGGCAAGAGTAACTCAAGATGATGACTCCGACGACTCTTCCTCATCTACAACCATTGGCTCTTGTCTTATGGCAAGAGAAACCAAGGTAATGGAACCCCCACCTTCTTTGTCTAGTGTCCTTGACAATGAAGCTGAAAATCAAGATGAATTAACTGTGCTTAAGGAACTTTACAATGTTAGATGCACCCTTCGTGGTGAAGCTCTTGTCAAATTTGATTTCTTGATGGACTCTCTCAAAGAAAAGGATGAGTCCATTGAGGAATTAGAATATCATTTGAATGATAAGGAAAGGAGATTCAATCTCCTAAGACAAGAGCTAAAAACCGAAAGGTGCATATCTCAAGGTCTTAAGCAACAAATTGAAACTTATGAACTAGATAAAGTTAAGGATCTTGAAACTATTGAAAGGGCTCAATTATTGACCCAAGAGCTTAATGCATCAAAGGAGGAACTTGAAGTTGCTCATGCTTCTCTCACTAGGGATCTTGACCACCTTGAAAGAGCTAACAAGCTTGTCAAGGATGAGCTCAAGAAACTTGGAAAGAACCATGACCTACTCCAAGAATCCTACTCTAAAGCTCTTGAATCAATGAATGATTCTATTTGTGATAAAAATATTGCTAGTTCCTCCACCACCTTTACTAGTGAGCATGCTAAGCTTGTTGCGGAACATGTTCGTTTACAAGAGGAACTATCTTTGCATGTTGAGACCAATACATATCTTGAATCTTTGGTAACTAAATATGGTCTCAACTATCATCCTAATGAATCTTCTTGTGAGCAAGCATCTATTCTTGAGGAAAATGTTAGGTTAACAAAGGAACTTGCAAAGTTCACCACCGCCAAGAACAAGATGGGATTGGATGACCTCTTGAGTAAGCAAAGGTCAAACAATCAAAAGTTTGGACTTGGGTATGTTCCCAAGTCTCACAAGAAGAAGAACTACAACAAGGAGAAACCCGCTCAAGATAAGAACAAGAAGGTCACTAATAGGGGCAAAGCCACTAGTGGTGACCGCACGGGGCCAAACGATCACTATGCATTATTTGTTGATTATTATGGTGATGTTTATGCTAACTATGTTGGTCCTCGTAATGGCTATGCTTATAGAGGGTACTCGATTTGGGTACCAAAAGATATTGTTGCCATGACTAGGGAACCCATTAATCAATGGGTTCCTAAATCCTCTACTTAATTTTGTAGGGGTATTCCTCCGGTGGTCCAAAATGGGTGTTTGATAGTGGATGCACCAATCATATGACCGGAGGAAAAGGTGTGCTTGATCAATTCATTGAAGATATCAACAAGAGATCAAGCATTACCTTTGGTGACAACTCAAAGGGAAAGGTACTTGGGTATGGCAAGGTAGCAATCTCTAAGGACTTGTGCCTTGAGACGGTTATGCTTGTTGAACACCTTGGCTATAACTTACTTTCTATATATCATCTTGCCGATGCCGGTTACAATTCATATTTCACTAAATATTATGTGCAAGTCTTTAGGAGTGACAATCTCAAATTGGTCCTCGTTGGATATGTGGAGAACAACCTTTACGTGGTTGATCTCTCGAAAGAGAGCCCCTCCTTCTCCACATGTCTAATGGCGGCCAAGCATGACGAAGGTTGGTTGTGGCATCGCCGCCTTGGTCATGTTAACATGAGGAATCTCAAACAACTCCTAAAGGGTGAGCATATTGTGGGACTAACCGGCGTTACTTTTGAGAAAGATCGTGTTTGCAGTGCATGTGTAGCCGGAAAGCAACTCAAGAAGAAACATCCCATCAAGAGTATTGTTACCACTTCTAGGCCTTTGGAGCTCCTCCATTTGGATCTCTTTGGGCCATCACATTATGATACTCTTGGTGGGAGCAAGTATGGACTTGTCATTGTTGATGATTACTCAAGATACTCTTGGGTCTTTCTCCTTAAGTCTAAGGATGAGACCCATAGGGAGTTCATCACCTTCGCCAAGAAAGCTCAACGTACATATGAATCCGAGATCAAGGCGATTAGGACCGACAATGGCACCGAGTTCAAGAACTACACTATGCAAGAGTTTGTTGATGATGAGGGCATCAAGCATGAGTTTTCAGCTCCATATACCCCTCAACAAAATGGTGTTGTTGAAAGGAAGAACCGGACTATCATTGAGATGGCAAGAACCATGTTGAGTGAATTCAACTCACCCCACAACTTTTGGGGAGAAGCCATCTCTACAGCTGTCCACTACTCCAACCGGCTCTTCCTCCGCCCCCTCCACAACAAAACTCCATATGAGCTTCTCACAGGTAACAAGCCTAATGTCACGTACATTCGTGTCTTTGGATGCAAATGTCTTGTTAAGAACAATAAAGGGAAGCTTGGTAAATTTGAAACTAGAACTATAGAGGGCATTTTTGTTGGATATGCGGAGAACTCTCACGCCTATAGATACTACAACCGGTCCACTGGGACTATTGAAGTATCTTGTGACGTGGTGTTCTTGGAGGATAATGGCTCCCAAGTGGAGCAAGTTGTTGCAGGTAATGATGATGATCCATCTAGTGCCATCAAGCATATGGGCATTGGACACATCCGGCCCATGGAAGTACATAGTGATGATCAAGGTGATGGAATAGAAGTATCAAGCTCACCTCAAGTTGAGCCTAGCTCAACTCAAGATGAACCATCAAGTGCAACTCAAGATGTATCCTCCACTCAAGATGAGCCACATCCCGAAGAACAAGAAGAAAGTCCTCAACCCACTGAGCAAGATCATGATGATGATCAAGAAACATCTTCAACTCATGATCAAGCTCAAGTTGTCCCTCATGATCAAGTATTAGCAAGAGATGAATTCATTGATCATGAGGGAACCATTCGGAAGATCAAGGCGGCTACAAGGGCAAGTGACATGAAAGTGGATCTTGTCCTCGGTAGCATCTCAAAAGGAGTGGTAACTCGGAGACACCATGCATTACTTATGACTTATTGTCAACATCATGCGTTTGTTTCTAGTTTTGAGCCACTCAAGGTACATGAAGCCTTGGTTGATCCGGATTGGGTCATTGCCATGCAAGAAGAATTGGAGTGTTTCACCCGCAATGAAGTATGGTCTCTAGTTGAGAGACCCAAGGATCATCGCATCAATGTCATTGGGACCAAATGGGTGTTCAAGAACAAGCAAGATGAGGATGGCATTGTCATTATAAATAAAGCAAGGTTAGTGGCGCAAGGGTTTGCCCAAATAGAAGGTATGGACTTTGAGGATACCTTTGCGCCGGTAGCCCGTCTTGAAGCTATTCGTCTTTTGCTTGCATTTGCATCTTTCCACAATTTCAAACTATACCAAATGGATGTGAAAAGTGCATTTTTGAATGGTCCTCTAAAAGAAACCGCATATGTAGCTCAACCCCCGGGTTTCGAAGACCCATGCCGACCCAACCATGTGTATTTACTCCATAAGGCACTCTACGGTCTCAAGCAAGCTCCACGTGCTTGGTATGAGTTCCTTAGGGATTTTCTACTACAAGATGGGTTTTGCATGGGTACGGTCGATTCCACCCTTTTCACCAAGCGGGTTAAAGGGGTGGCTTGTTTATATGTCAAATATATGTTGATGATATTATATTTGGTGGAACTAACCCCAATCATAACAAAGCTTTTGAGCAATTGATGACTAGGAAATTTGAGATGTCCATGATGGGGGAGTTGAAGTTCTTCCTCGGCTTCCAAGTGAGGCAACTTGCAAAAGGCACCTTCATCTCTCAAGAAAAGTATGTGAAGGACATGCTCAAGAAGTTCAACATGACCAATGCAAGCCCAATGAAGACACCCATGCCCGTAAAGGGGCAACTTGGCTCATGTGACGGTGAGAAGGATGTGGACATAAAGGTATACCGCTCCATGATAGGATCCTTGCTCTACCTTTGTGCCTCTAGGCCGGATATCATGCTAAGTGTAGGGATGTGTGCTCGTTTTCAATCCGCTCCCAAGGAGAGCCATTTAATGGCGGTCAAACGGATTCTAAGATACCTTGTTCTCACTCCAACTCTCGGGCTATGGTATCCAAAGGGGTCAACCTTTGAACTCATTGGCTATTCGGATTCCGATTGGGCCGGTGATAAGGTTGACCGGAAGTCCTCCGGGGCTTGCCAATTTATTGGCCGGTCATTGGTGAGTTGGTCATCCAAGAAACAAAACTCCACCGCTTTATCCACCGCCGAAGCCGAATACATATCCGCGGCATCTTGTTGCACTCAATTGTTATGGATGAAGCAAACCTTGAAAGACTATGGTGTGTCTCTTGGTACGGTGCCTCTTCTTTGTGACAATGAAAGTGCAATTAAGATCGCCAATAACCCGGTTCAACATTGTCGCACCAAACATATTGACATTCGCCATCACTTCCTACGTGATCATGTTGCCAATAAGGATATTGATCTCACTCATGTGGGAACAACCTACCAATTGGCGGATATTTTCACTAAGCCTTTGGATGAAGCCCGCTTTGTTAACTTGAGAGGAGAACTTGGTATTCTTGATCCTAAAAACTTGGATTGATTAACTTCTTGCACTATATTCTTGCATTTATCTTGCTATCTAGCTTAGAGGCATAGCACATATGGGGATAGTCATCTTACCATGTCTTGGTATGATGCATACCTATGTGTGCAACATAAATAGACCCAATGTCATTATATGGACCCAAGCATGTCTCTTCGAGGTCTCATGACATTTGCGCTTTCACATAGGGGGAGTAATCCCCCGCCCCTCATTGAGCCTTCATTACAACTTGATTTGACTATATAAGGCCAAATGATCTTCTTGCAAAAATCATTTCAAAAATGACTTATGATTCTTGATATATATATTTCGACTCATACCCATTGTTGCTATTTACATCTTGTTTGGATTTTCTCTCCAATGGGTATGCCTAGAGAACCGTGTGTTTATCCAACCTCATGTCTATGCTCATCTCATCATCCTCTATCTATCTATATGTACATGTCATCATCATATGAGCATTCATACACACTTACACAAAGAATAGGGGCAAAACGAGGCAAAATGACACATTTTGGACACATTAACTCTGGCCGGTCACTGGCCCGGTCGGACCGGCCTCTGCGCCGGGCCGTCCGGCGCCTGGCCCGGTCGACCGGGCGCCCGACCGGCCGTGCGGGCTGTTATGTTTTGGAGAGGATACCCCTTGGGGATCTTCTTCCTCATTATCCCCCACCTCTGAAACCTCCATGGCCGCCGCCTCCACCATCTCCACCACGCCCTAGGCACTTCCCACCACTAGCTTCTCCCCAAACTTCACACAAACATAGATCGGGACCTCTCAAGCATCTTCACCCAAGGATTTGGTCCCTCTCAAGCCATTTTGGGAGATCTTGGGGATTTGGTCCTCAAGGCTTCTTCACGAGTTCTTCTTGCTCACTTGAGCAAAGAGGACAATGTCTTCGGGTAAATCTTCTCCCTATCCCTCTCCCTCTTGCTTTCCCTCTTCTATGGCTCATTTTTGAGGAAAGTTGAGAAAAATTAGGGTTAGGGTTAGGGTTAGTAAGTCCTCATGCCACCTAGCGTGTCACACCCCTCCTATGCACATTGTTCACTCTCCTGGTATGATCTATGTTCAAGTTAGTGAGTTTTTGCATGATTTTGTGTCGAATTTCTGGGCAAACATCACAACTCAGCACGACCCGGTCTACAGCCCGGTCGACCGGCCTGTCAACCGGCCGGTCCGGCGCACCGCCCGGTCAACCGGATGTCCGACCGGCTCGTCCGGTCTGTCGTCCGGTCGGACCGGCCCCTGCGCCGGCTCGCCCAGCTTTTTCGCATGATCTCGTCGAAACACTTGAATATAGGCTATGCTTTTGGCTTCCTCATATATGCTGATGACATGTACACTTACCTCATTGCTCTCCTCGCTCTATATTGCTTATTCACAGGAGACTGGAGCGGTGAGGACCGTGACACCACTGCCAAGAGAGGGAGGCATGCAGGACAACCACCACGCCGTACTAGTGGTCGTACCTCTCAGCTCACCGGTGGCAGCTCAGCTAGGGGCCGCACCAAGACATCAGCCAATAAGCGGAAAGATAAACACGCAGCACAAGATGGTGATGAGGTATTGCCAGAATTCCATGTTGGTGATGTACATATTGGTGCATGGAGAAGACTCAGGGAGTCCAACCCCTATCGCTTTGAGGCACCCACTTACACAGGGGGAGATCAGTTTTTCTGGACCAAGACACAGAAAGTCATGTGGGATGACTACTATGACTCCCGCGAGCACATGAAGAAAGGCACCCTTGTTATGCCCAAGGCCATCAAAGATGTCATTGGAATGTATGAAGCCACCAAGTTTCGCTTTGTGGTTGCGACCTTGAGGAGGATGGGGCTGTATGATCTTATGTGCTTGACACCTACTGATGGGATCTATTGTCCATCCTTGGTGAGACAGTTTCACTGCACAGTCTTCTCCCATGATGCCGCCCGGACTATGACTTGGATGACGGGCAAACAGAAATACACTTGCACCTATCTTGATTTCTGTGAAGCTTTGGGGTTTGGTGGAGGGAGTGCTTCTGGCTTCAAGATCTATTCTCAGCAGAAGTTCCACAGAGGGGACATTGCTTTTTGCTATCCTCCGGATCCCACCCCTGGACCTCCTACCATCTCGGGCATGTACTACTCCTACCTTCTACTTGCCAAGCTATTCCGTGAGACCCTCATCAGCAAGTCCGGCGATACAAGTGAGTGCCGTGCATATCATCTGAACTTGATGTACTACTGTAACCCTGAGCACCGGAAACTTATTGATGGCTGTGATCTCATCTACTGTGAGTTACGGCGCTGTGTTCGCGAGCGGTTGACTCCAAATCTTGCCCAGTATGTTCAGTTGCTCATCAACCATGTTGTGCCCGCTCCTCTCAATACTCACGGTGAGCGGGTCAGGATGGAGGCTTTCAAGGTACCTGCCCAAGGTGATAGACAGGATGTTCCTGAGATGATGCCTTCTGAGCGCCGGTCCAAGGCCAGCCATGACCATGCTAGCTCCAGCTCCTCTAGGCGCCCACAGCGTGGTGCCTCTCGGTTCTTTTCTAGCTTATGGCAGATGTGCAAAAATACCAATGATGTTGCACATCAAAGTCTTTCTTTGAACCAAGAGACAAGGAGGCGCCAAAATGAGTTCATGGCTTCTAGGAATGCACCTGTTCCTCCTCCTGGCGCTGAGTTGGAGCCTATCCATGCACCAAACTGGGAGATGCCTCTCCTCTCTGATGAGATGTTCCAGAACTTTGATCCTTCCTTGTACTTTGGTGCCCCTCCTCCTAGACCTGCTCGTGCGCCTCATGCTGAAGATGAAGATGAAGATGAAGAGGATGAGGATGAAGGTGATGAGAATGACAATGGCGAGGATGAGGATGAAGAGGATGACGATGAGGATGGTGATGGCAGCTCTCCATCCGCGGGGCATGAGTTCTATTGATGGGACGCTAGCATCTCTTCTCTTTTTCTTCGCCTTTTTGGTGTTCCGATGCCAAAGGGGGAGAAGTGAGTAGAGCCTAGAATTACGGGGTTCCTTGATGATCACAAGCCATGGGAGTTGCTTTATTTGGATTTTATATGGCTTGTGCGTGTTTGCTTTGATTTCTCAAGAACCATTTGCTACTTTGAATAATTCATGTATGGATATGTATGGACGACTATTATGTGTGCTACTCTATGTTAGGATAATCATGCTTTATGCTTATATATCTTGATATACTTGTCCATACCATGCTTGTTTCCTAAAGATATTGGGGGAGCTTCTCATATTCCACAAATGGTGCACTTTGCATTCAAACGCAAATTCTCCAAGTGCACACATTATGGGGGAGCTGTCGTAATATCTTATATGGAATCAAGGTTTAGAGCTTATCATAATATCTATATGTGACTCTAGCTCGGTTTGTCATCGTATACCAAAAAGGGGGAGATTGTAAGGGTATTTTACCCTTATCCATTATTTTGGTAACTATGACACCGTGCTAGAGTATTTGGACTAATCCATGTCTACAAGATAATTCACAGGTATAAGCCAAAGAGGTATAATGGTGTATCGATAGAACAAGAAGGCAACGGGAGACCCCCAATTCGATGAAGAATCGGCAAGGTCTGCAGAGTCGCCGGTCCCAGATCCGGTCGGACCGGCCTGCGCCGACGACCGGCCTCGGACCAGGACCGGTGCCATCCGGACGAGATCCGATAAAGAATGAAGAGTGGCCCGGTCGGTGTCGGTCACCAGCCCGGTTGATCCGCTGCTCCGGTTCTGGCCGGCCGAGGCCCAGACCGGCGTCCGGTCGGCAACCGGCCTTTGCGCTGTGCCATCCGGGCACTATCCGGTAAAGAATGGCGCTGCCGGTCAAGACCCGGTCCCAGCTCGGTTGAAACGCCGGTCCGGTGGCGGTCGGCCGGACGTGGACCACTGTCCGGCGCAGTCCGTCAGCGGGCTCGACGAACTGCTGATGTGGCAAGTGACCAACGGCCAGATTTTGAAGAACACTATAAATACCCCTTCTTCTACCTTGGAAGGGTTAGGCACTACACTACAAGCTGTTCTTGAGCTCCTACTCTCATACTCCATTGTTAGAAACACCAAAAGCCTCAGATCTCCCTCCTCCTCCACCCAAACTCAAATCCCTCCGGGAAACGATAGAGGAGGACCCGATCTACTGTTCTACCAAGCCAAATCTCATTCCCCCTTGTATTCATCAAGAAGCTTGCTTCCTAGGGTTCCTTTGAAACCCTAGGTGGGCAAGAGGAGTCCGGAAGCATCCGGGCTGTGGATCTGCTCCGGGCAAGATTGTGAAGGTTTGGAGGCTACCTCAAAGTCTACCACAAGTGAGAGAGCTATTCCTTCGTGGGATAGGCTCCGGAGAATAGGGTGAGCCTTCGTGGCGCGGGGAATCCTTCGTGGGACCTCCACTCCTCCAAACGTGACGTACCTTGTTGCAAAGCAAGGGAACACGGGAATACATCCTCGTCTCCGCGTGCCATCGGTTATCTCTAACCGAACTCCTTACTTGTGATTTAACTGCCTGTGAGAGCCTTCGTGCTCGAGTTAGTCGTATCCTCATATAGGTTGCTTCACCTAGTTTGCATTAGGCTCACCTTTATATTCCGCAAAGCCTAATATTGCAAAGAAAGAATTAAAATCTGTAGAAACCTATTCACCCCCCCTCTAGGTTTACCATCTCTCTACTTTCACGCATGCCAGCATACGAAGATGGCAGTCACCTTCTGATATATGCTATGATCATGTTCTCTGGCGGCATTTCTTCGTTGCTCAAAGAACCAATCATACTTCGTCACCTCCGTTGCGATGTGCTTGAATAAGTTGATGCTCATCCAAAAACACCACCAAAAATAGCTTTAGGAAAATATCGGATTTTCATTGAAATACGACCGCATCAACTTCTCGTGCCCTTCAATCATTTTTCTCCACAACTTCTGTATACCACCGATCCACCTATTTTTGGCTTCTTCATGGCGCGGTATGCCAATAATATGGATATGTTCTCTTCTTCCTCTATATCGTACGCGTCGTCCGATGAAACGTATGTTGAACTCTGCAAATATACATATGAAATGACTTACTACTACTAGCTTTTACCAAAAAATTCGAGCAAAAAATGTTAGCGTCCGGTGGAGACGCATACCTTGCAAGCAAACCGGCGAGCATCTTGGCTGCGCCATGTTGAAAGTAGGCTCGAGGACGACATGGACGCCGCTGGAGCGCGCCGCTAGCATGAGGAGGAAGGCGCGGGCCTTGTGCCCGTCGGTAGCAGCGGCGGCGAAGGCGCTGGCTCGGTACAGTGCGGCGGAGCGCTCGAAATTGCCGGAAGGAGGCACGGGGGAGGCGTATCTACGGCGCGGCGGCGAAGTCGAGTGGGGCGGCGAAGAAATCGCGCGGCGGCGGCACGGGTGGGGAAAGAGAGGGCGCTGGGTGAATTTTCCTGCCGTTGGAGCTTCGTATGCTTGCGAAAAGATGCCACGCGCTACAGCCGATGCGTCACATATGGCGGCCCGGATAGAGCAAAGCACAGCGCACACCAAAATTTTCACAGCGCCGTCACAAATAGCAAATTCCTCTTCGCGCAGTGCATACCGGCAGTTATTATAGCACGGCCGCGGGATAGCGCCCGTTGGAGATGCTCTAATGGGCCAATAAAAGATTAAGCCGTTAGACTAATGTATTGTATCAAACTAATCATGTACTTCTGCTCCGGTGCTCCTTCCCTGGAAAAATTCTGGGTGCCTTAAACATAGCAACGGTGGAGATGTAAACGGGGCACGATCGTAATTTCAGTGTATGTCTACCGTCAGTACAGCCCTGTACAGACCCGTATGACATGTGTTGTGTTGTACCTCGTTTTTGTACGACGTGGAACGGTACTTAGGCAGATGAAATCGTTAACCGATCACGTGGCCTCTTTTTTTGTCTTTCCCTGCCATGGCAATTTGAACGGATCTGGAGGATTGGTTGCTGTCCATGTCGGCGACGGCAGGAGCATCGGCGGCGCGTCAGAGGCAGCGACGAAGAGGGAGCGTCGGCAGCGTCGTCGTCTTGTAGAGGTGGTGCCGGCGTCGTCGTCTTGGAGAGGTGGCGCCGGCGTCGTCTTCCTCCCCGTCGCTCGTGTCACCTCTTGTCGCCCGCGTTGCCCGACAGAAACGCGAGGGGTGGGAAGCGTTTTAGTTCCACCCCAGCCCGACGGGTTTCGGCGAGTTTCGTCGGGTCTAAACAGGCCAAAACCGGTCTATCGAACAGCCATACGTGTTTTGAAGTGTTTTCGAGTGTTTTGATTGAGCCCGAAAAAACATCCAAAACCGATACAAACACTTCTAAAAACACTAGCACCGAAGGAGGCCTTACCGGGCTCGCCCGAGCCGACCTGCCCCTTTGGTCACGCCAGGCCGACACATGCTCATCGGGTTTGGCCGACCAGTTTGGTTTGTGGGCGGGTGGCAAGGAATCAAAATCTTTTGGGTTCGTCAAGGCCAAACGGGCCATGTCTGGTTTCTCTTGACCAACGCCTCAATATCTTTATTTTTTTTCAAAAACATGCAATATTTCTGGTTCTGGAAAAAACACATATTTCAAAAAAAAAAATAGCCTTGTGCAGCACGTGAATCCCCGTGGCAGCGCGGTCAAAGCAAGAAAAAGACGATGCACAGCACAAAAATAACCCAAAAGTGAAAGAAAAGCACAGACTGATCCTCCGGCGAAACTATTTCACCCATCTAACTCTTTTGTGTGGCGTCCTTCCCATCGGCGCCACACATGCCAGGTGGCGTCCTCCTGCCGGCGCCACACACCCAGCCGACGTGGCGCCCTCGACGCTGAGCTGGTGCGCCGATCTGACAGACATGTGCCTCCCATGGCGCCACACATGCCAACTTATAATTGCCCAACATACTGTGAGACAATTCGTCGACTTAGCCGTTTTGGCGAGGCTCTATGTGTGGCGCCGATGCCGCGGCGCCACACTAGCATGTGTGGCGCCGATGCCGGGCGCCACACAAAGAGGCTCGCCAAAACGGCTAAGGACTAATCGTCCGGAGCCCCTGGATGTTTTCGACCCAAAAGTTGCTATATGTTGGCATGTGTGGCGCCGATGCCACGGGCGCCACACAGTGAGGGCTCCCAGTGTGGAGCGCCACACATTGACTTGTGTTAAAAACATGAAAAATCCTACCAAACTCCAACAGTTTTGAGTACAACATTGGACACAACAAGTAGCAATTTCAGAACATACACATATAACACTTCATAGCTCACATCGTAGCAAGTAGATTCAAACAACAAGTAGCATTACAGACATTGTTCGAAATGACATAGGGTTCACAACTCGATACTTATGAAGATATAGTTCACAACAACACGTAGCACATCCTAGTGTCGTCCTCGACGTGCCGTCCTCACGGGCTGCTTCCGGACGGCCATCCTCTTCGTCCGCTGCCGTGGCTCTTGTTGTTGCTGCTCCTCCTGCTCCTCCTGCTCGTCCTCCTCTGAAGATAACGGCTCGTCGTTCCTCATCCTCGACAAAGATGATCTCCGCGGCGGCCCCTCATCCTCCTCAATGACCTTAATAGCGTACATTCAAAGTTGGTGATCATACCTTAATGAAGTGCCGCAACGGTCCGACAGGCTTTTCATCTCTCCCGCTCTGGTCCCACATAATCTCGCACTCGTGAGCTGTTTTTTGGATCTCCGTCCGCTGTGACAAATATAGCATACACAATTTAAGCGAGCGCATGGCAATCTAGATGATGTACTAGTTAGTGAGAGAATCCATTACCACGAAGTTCAGCTCGGAAGCAATAGAAGTCGATCTCCCTCTGCGAGCAAAGGTGTCGTGCTGGCATCTAGGGTTCCTACACATACACATTCAACACTTACATACCCATTTCAACACATACATAGCCATTTCAAATCTAGTTTCCATGTCTAGGGTTCATATACAAATCTAGCAAAATTTAACATCTATGGTTCGAACAAATCTATGGTTCAAACACATGCATACAATGAGGCTATCAATTTCAATACATACACATCAATATAGATTCCAACAACCAACATTTCCAATCTAGGCAAAACGGGTAAATCAAATTAAACCGGAGCAAATCTTGGATGAATCGAAGGGGAACGAAGGGGAATACCTTGAGGATTGTATGGGGATGGATTTGGCCGGCCAGATCTGTCCAATCCGTGGAGGATTTGGTGGGGGGTGGAGGAGAGGTGGCCGACGGCGGCAGTTGAAGGAGAGAAACAGAGGAGAGAAAGAAGAGAAAGAGAGGGTCGGGCTGGGGGCGGGCGCGGGCGCCACACTTAAGTGGATGTGTGGCGCCCGTGACATCGGCGCCACACATGCTAGTGTGGCGCCCGTGGCATCGGCGCCACACATAGAGGCTCGCCAAAACGGCTAAGTCCCAGACGTCCAGAGCCCCTGGATGTTTTCGACCGAAAACTTGATATAAGTTGGCATGTGTGGCGCCGATGGGAGGGGCGCCACACATGCTGCCACGTCGGATCGGCGCACCAGCTCAGCGTCGACAGCGCCACGTCGGCTGGGTGTGTGGCGCCGGCAGGGGGCGCCACACCGGCATGTGTGGCGCCGATGGAAGGGCGCCACACAAAAGGGTTAGATGGGTGAAATAGTTTCGCCGGAGGGTCAGTCTGTGCTTTTCTTTCACTTTTGGGTTATTTTTGTGCAAATCGCCTCGCCTGCAAAGGAACTGTCTTGTAGCGGTGATTTACACAGAAATAACCCTTTTGTCAAACTATAGCACAGACTGACCCTCCAGCGAAACTATTTCACCCATCTAACCCTTTTGTGTGGCGCCCTCTCAGGCGCCACACATGCCCATGTGGCGCCCGTCTGCCGGCGCCACACACCCATCCGACGTGGCCCCGACGCTGAGCTGGTGAGCTGATCCGACGTGGCAGCCTGTGTGGCGCCACTCCCATCGGCGCCACACTGTGAAAATGTGGCGCCGCTCGGAAGGGCACCACACATCCACTTAAGTTTGGCCACGCGCGTCCCCAGCCCGACCCTCTTCTTCTCTCTTCTCTGTTTCTTCAAGACTGCAAGGAGGCCGGCGGTTCCTCCTCCTCCCCCTCTCCCCCCCACCAAATCCACCACCAAATCATCAGATCTGCCCGGCCAATCTCTTCCCCATCCATTCCTCAAGGTAATCCCCTTCGAATCCTTTCCATTCATCCACAAATTTCATAGATCTTGCTAGATTTGGACATGAACCCTAGACATGTATTTTTTTTTGGTGAACTCTATGTTGTAGTGTAGGTGTTGAAATTCATAGCCTCATGTATGCATGTGTTTGAACCATAGATTTGTTGAAACCTAGATATGAAATTTTACATGTATGTGTTGAAACCCTATGTATGTATGTGTTGAAATGTGTAATATTTGCCTAGCAAATGCATTGAAATGTGTTATAGTTGCGTAGTATTTGTGATGAAATAACTTCTATTGCTTCCGAGCTGAACTTCGTGGTAATGTATTCTCTCGTTAGCTAGTACATCATCTACATTGGCATGTGATCGCTCAAAATTTATATAATATGTTTGTCGCAGCGGTCCGAGATCCAAAACAGCTGAGGAGTGTGAGACTGTTTGGGATCAGAGCCATACAGATGACAAGCCTATCGGACCGATGCGGCATTTCATTAAGGTATGGTCACCAACATTCAATGTGAGCTACTGTGTTCGGGTGCCTTTGTAACCATGACTTCCACGACGCAGAACACTGCACGAAAGATGCGGCGGTTAGCCAACTTGCTAGGTTGCCGCGACACCGAAATTGCGGCTACATCCTCTTCTGAAGAAGCGGAGGTTTGGACTATTTTGTTACCACTCAAACATGTGCTTACTAGTTTCAACCTTTTGTAATCTCATGTGTTTGTGAAGATTCCCGACGACGACACCATCCTGAGTCAAGGCATTGCGAGTCAACGCAAGAAGCAAGCCACACGGTCTGCTTACCAGTTGAAGCCAAGGGGCAACGCTCCAAAACGATACACTCCGGACGATTATGTCAACCGAGGAAAGAAGGTTGTCATTGAGGAGGATGAGACGCCGCCGCGGAGATCAACTTTGAGGAAGATGAGGAACGACGAGCCGTTATCTTCAGAGGAGGAGGAGGAGCAGGAGCAGCAGGAGCAGGAGCAACAGCCACGGCAGCGGACGAAAAGGTTGGCCGTCCGGAAGCAGCCCGCGAGGAGGGGACGTCGCGGAGGATAGATGCATTTGCTAGTGTTGTGAACTCTATCTTCTTAAGTATCGTGTTGTGAACCCTATGTCATTTCGAACCATGTCTCTATTGCTACGTGTTGTTTGAATCTATGTGCTAAGATGTGATCTTATGATGCGTGCTATGTGTATGTTCAATGTGTATGAAATTGCTATTGTTGTGTTGAAAACTGTTTAATTAAGGCAAGAGTTTTCATGTTTTTAACACAAGTCAACGTGTGGCGCCCCTCAGGCCGGGCGCCCATGGCATCGGCGCCACACGATGCAACTTATATGTCCAAAACATCCAGGGGCTTCGGAAGTTTAGTCCTTAGCCGTTTGGCGAGGCTCTTTGTGTGGCGCCGGTGGCATTGGCGCACACACCTCACTGTGTGGCGTCCGTGGCATCGGCGCCACACAAATAGCCTCGCCAAAACGGCTAAGTCCCAGACGCTTTGTCTTACAGTATGTTTTGGGTAATTACAAGTGCATGTGTGTCGCCCATGAGAGGGGCGCCACACGGGCTGCCACGTCGGATCAGCTCACCAGCTCAGCGTCGACGTTGGATGGGTGTGTGGCGGGTGCGGGCGCCACATGGGCATGTGTGGCGCCCATGAGAGGGGCGCCACACAAAAGGGTTAGATGGGTGAAATAGTTTCGCCGGAGGGTCTGTGCTATAGTTTGACAAAAGGGTTATTTCTGTGTAAGGGTGATACGCTCAAACGTATCTATAATTTCTTATGTTCCATGCTACTTTATTGATGATACCTACATGTTTTATACACATTATATGTCATTATTATGCGTTTTCCGGAACTAACCTATTAACGAGATGCCGAGTGTGCCTTTCTGCTGTTTTTGGTTTCAGAAATCCTAGTAAGGAAATATTCTCGGAATTGGACGAAATCAACGCCCAGCATCCTATTTTTCCACGAAGCTTCCAGAACACCCGAGAGGAACCAGAGGGGGGCCACAGGGGCCCCACACACTAAGGCGGCGCGGCCAGGGCGCCGGCCTACTGTGTGGGCCCCCCGTAGCCCTTCCGACTCCGCCTCTTCGCCTATAAGAAGCCCCCTGACCTAAAACCTCGATACGAAAAAACCACGGTACGAGAAACCTTCTAGAGCCGCCGCCATCGCGAAGCCAAGATTTGGGGGACAGGAGTCTCTGTTCCGGCACGCCGCCGGGACGGTGAAGTGCCCCGGAAGGCTCCTCCATCGACACCACCGCCATCTTCATCAACGCTGTTGTCTCCCATGAGGAGGAGTAGTTCTCCATCGAGGCTCGGGGCTGTACCGGTAGCTATGTGGTTCATCTCTCTCCTATGTACTTCAATACAATAATCTCATGAGCTGCCTTACATGATTGAGATTCATATGATGATGCTTGTAATCTAGATGTCATTATGCTAGTCAAGTGGGTTTACTTATGTGATCTCCGGAGACTCCTTGTCCCACGTGTGTAAAGGTGACAGTGTGCACCGTGTGGGTCTCTTAGGCTATATTTCACAGAATACTGATACGTCTCCAACGTATCGATAATTTCTTATGTTTCATGCCACATTATTGATGTTATCTACATGTTATATGCACATTATATGTCATATTTATGCATTTTCTGGAACTAACCTATTAACAAGATGCGAAGAGCGGGCTGTCTGCTGTTTTTGGTTTCAAATCCTAAAGAAATATTCTGAATTGGACGAAATCAACGCCAGGGTCCTATTTTGCCACGAAGCTTCGGAAGTCCGAAGAGAGACGAAGAGGGCCACACACACCTAGGGCGGCGCGGCCCCTGGCCGCGCGGCCCCGTGGTGTGGGGCCCTCGTGCCGCCTCTGACCTACCCTTCCGCCTATTTAAAGCCTCCGACGAAACCCCCAAGCGAGAGCCACGATACGGAAAACCTTCCAGAGACGCCGCCGCCAATCCCATCTGGGATTCAGGAGATCGCCTCCGGCACCCTGGAGAGGGGATTCATCTCCCGGAGGACTCTACGCCGCCATGGTCGCCTCCGGAGTGATGAGTGAGTAGTTCACCCCTGGACTATGGGTCCATAGCGTAGCTAGATGGTTGTCTTCTCCTTATGTGCTTCATTGTTGGATCTTGTGAGCTGCCTAACATGATCAAGATCATCTATCCGTAATACTATATGTTGTGTTTGTCGGGATCCGATGGATAGAGAATACTATGTTATGGTGATTATCAATCTGATGTTTATGTGTTGTTTAAGATCTTGCATGCTCTCCGTTATTAGTAGAGGCTCTGGCCAAGTTTGTACTTTTAACTCCAAGAGGGAGTATTTATGCTAGATAGTGGGTTCATGCCTCCATTGATACCTGGGACAGTGAGAAAGTTCTAAGGTTGTGTTGTGCTGTTGCCACTAGGGATAAAACATTGATGCTATGTCCGAGGATGTAGTTGTTGATTACATTACGCACCATACTTAATGCAATTGTCTGTTGTTTGCAACTTAATACCGGAGGGTTCTGATGATAACTGAAGGTGGACTTTTAGGCATAGATGCAGTTGGATGGCGGTCTATGTACTTTGTCGTAATGCCCAATTAAATCTCACTATATTTACCATGTCATGTATGTGCATCGGTGCCCTCTCTATTTGTCAATTGCCCAACTGTAATTTGTTCACCCAACATGCTTTTATCTTATGGGAGAGACACCTCTAGTGAATGTGGACCCCGGTCCATTCTCTTTATGAAATACAATCTACTGCAATACTTGTGTTTTACTGTTTTCTTTGCAATCATCTTCCACACAATACGGTTAATCCTTTGTTACAGCAAGCCGGTGAGATTGACAACCTCACTGTTTCGTTGGGGCAAAGTACTTTGGTTGTGTTGTGCAGGTTCCACGTTGGCGCCGGAATCCCTGGTGTTGCGCCGCACTACATCCCGCCGCCATCAACCTTCAACGTGCTTCTTGGCTCCACCTGGTTCGATAAACCTTGGTTTCTCTGAGGGAAACTGCTGCTGTACGCATCACACCTTCCACTTGGGGTTACCAACGAGCGTGTGCTTAACGCGTCATCAAGCTAAATTTCTGGCGCCGTTGCCGGGGAGATCAAGACACGCTGCAAGGGGAGTCTCCACTTCTCAATCTCTTTACTTTGTTTTTGTCTTGCTTTATTTTATTTACTACTTTGTTTGCTGCACCTAAAACAAAACACAAAAAATTAGTTGCTAGCCTTACTTTATTTACTGTCTTGCTCTCTATATCGAAAACACAAAAAAATTAGTTACTTGCATTTACTTTATCTAGTTTGTTTTATTTACTGTTGCTAAAATGAATACTCCTGAAAACACTAAGTTGTGTGATTTCACAACTACTAATAATAATGATTTCTTATGCACACCTATTGCTCTGCTACTACAGCAGAATTCTTTGAAATTAAACCGCTTTACTAAATCTTGTCATGAGAGATCAATTTTCTGGTATTAGTTCTGATGATGCTGCTGCCCATCTTAATAATTTTGTTGAACTATGTGAAATGCAAAGTATAAGGATGTAGATGGTGATATTATTAAATTGAAATTGTTTCCTTTCTCATTAAGAGGAAGAGCTAAAGATTGGTTGCTATCTTTGCCTAAGAATAGTATTGATTCATGGACTAAATGCAAGGATGCTTTTATTGGTAGATATTATCCTCCCACTAAAATTATATCTTTGAGAAGTAGAATAATGAATTTTAAGCAATTAGATAATGAACATGTTGCTCAAGCATGGGAGAGAATGAAATCTTTGGTAAAGAATTGCCCAACCCATGGACTGACTACTTGGATGATCATCCAAACCTTCTATGCAGGACTAAATTTTTCTTCGCGGAATTTATTGGATTCAGCTGCTGGAGGTACCTTTATGTCCATCACATTTGCTACAAAACTTCTTGATGATATGATGATAAATTACTCTGAATGGCACACGGAAAGAGCTCCACAAGGTAAGAAGGTAAATTCTGTTGAAGAATCCTCCTCCTTGAGTGATAAAATTGATGTGATTATGTCTATGCTTGTGAATGGTAGATCTAATGTTGATCCTAATAATGTTCCTTTAGCTTCATTGGTTGCTCAAGAAGAAAATGTTGATGTGAATTTCATTAAAAATAATAATTTCAACAACAATGCTTATAGGAACAATTTGGTAATAACTATAGGCCATATCCTTCTGCTAATAGTAATGGTTATGGTAATTCTTATGGGAATTCTTACAACAATAATAGGAGTGTACCCCCTGGTCTTGAAGCTATGCTTAAAGAATTTATTAGTACACAAACTGCTTTTAACAAATCTGTTGAGGAAAAGCTTAATAAAATTGATATTCTTGCTTCTAGAGTTGATAGACTTGCCTCTGATGTTGATCTTTTAAAATTGAAAGTTAAGCCTAATAATGATATTGATAATAAGATTACTACTACAGCAAATGCCATCCAAGTTAGAATTAATGAGAATATAAGATTAATGGTTGAATTGCTAGGTGGGATAGAGAAGAAAATGAAAAACTAGCTAAAGAGAATAATGTAGCTAAAGTTTGGACTATTACCACCACTAGTAATGTTGATTCCTCACATGTTGCTGCACCTCCTACTATCAATGGTAAAATAATTGGTGTTGGCAATGTTTCTACTCCTAGTGCAAAGCGTACAAAACTGCCTGAAATTGCTAAAACTGCTGAAACTGCTTGTGATAAAACTGCTGAAATTTTTTCCAACCTTGGGAATGATGATCCCATTGCTGTAGCTCATAATGATTTAGATTTTGATGATTGCCACATCTCTGAAGTTATAAAGTTCTTGCAAAAACTTGCTAAAAGTCCTAATGCTAGTACTATAAATTTGGCTTTCACAAAACATATTACAAATGCTTTCATAAAAGCTAGAGAAGAGAAACTAAAACGTGAAACTTCTATTCCTAGAAAGTTAGAAGATGGTTGGGAGCCCATCATTAAGATGAGGGTCAATGATTTTGATTGTAATGCTTTATGTGATCTTGGTGCAAGTATTTCTGTTATGCCTAAGAAAATCTATGATATGCTTGACTTGCCACCATTAAAGAATTGTTATTTGGATGTTAATCTCGCTGATAATGCTAAAAAGAAACCTTTGGGGAGAGTTGATAATGTTCATATTGTGGTTAACAATAACCTTGTCCCCGTTGATTTTGTTGTCTTGGATATTGAATGCAATGCATCTTGTCCCATTATATTGGGAAGACCTTTTCTTCGAACCGTTGGTGCTACTATTGATATGAAGGAAGGTAATATTAAATATCAATTTCCTCTCAAGAAAGGTATGGAACACTTTTCTAAAAAGAATGAAGTTACCTTATGACTCTATTATTAGAGCAAATTATGATGTTGATGCTTCATCTCTTGATAATACTTGATATACACTTCTGCGCCTAGCTGAAAGGCGTTAAAGAAAAGCGCTTATGGGAGACAAACCATTGTTTTTACTACAGCACTTTGTTTTATATTTGAGTCTTGGAAGTTTTTACTACTGTAGCAACCTCTCCTTATCATGTTTTTGTGCCAAGTAAAGTCTCTATAGTAAGGTTCATACTAGATTTGGATTACTGCGCAGAGACAGATTTCTTTGCTGTCACGAATCTGGGTCTAATTCTCTGTAGGAAACTCAGAAAATTATGCCAATTTACGTGAGTGATCCTCAGATATGTACGCAACTTTCATTAGTTTTGAGTTTTTCCATTTGAGCAAGTCTGGTGCCATTTTAAAATTCGTCTTTACGAACTGTTCTGTTTTGACAGATTCTGCCTTTTATTTCGCATTGCCTCTTTTGCTATGTTGGATGAATTTCTTTGATCCATTAATGTCCAGTAGCTTTATGCAATGTCCAGAAGTGTAAAGAATAATTGTGTCACCTCTGAACATATAAATTTTTATTGTGCACTAACTCTCTAATGAGTTTGCTTGAAGTTTGGTGTGAAGGAAGTTTTCAAGGATCAAGAGAGGAGTATGATATACTATGATCAAGAGGAGTGAAAGCTCTAAGCTTGGGGATGCCCCGGTGGTTCACCCCTGCATATTCTAAGAAGACTCAAGCGTCTAAGCTTGGGGATGCCCAAGGCATCCCTTCTTCATCGACAACATCATCAGGTTCCTCCCCTGAAACTACATTTTTATTCCGTCACATCTTATGCACTTTGCTTGGAGCGTCTTTGTTTTTTTTTTGTTTTGTTTGAATAAAGTTGGATCCTAGCATTCACTTTGTGGGAGAGAGACACGCTCCGCTGTTGCATATGGACAAATATGTCCTTAGGCTTTACTCATAATGTTCATGGCGAAGTTTCTTCTTCGTTAAATTGTTATATTGTTGGAATTGGAAAATGCTACATGTAGTAATTGCTATAATGTCTTGGGTAATGTGATACTTGGCAATTGTTGTGCTCATGTTTAAGCTCTTGCATCATATACTTTGCACCCATTAATGAAGAAATACTTAGAGCTTGCTAATTTGGTTTGCATATTTGGTTTCTCTAGAGTCTAGATAATATCTAGTATTGAGTTTTGAACAACAAGGAAGACGGTGTAGAGTCTTATAATGTTTACAATATGTCTTTTATGTGAGTTTTGCTGTACCGTTCATCCTTGTGTTTGTTTCAAATAACCTTGCTAGCCTAAACCTTGTATCGAGAGGGAATACTTCTCCAAAATACTTGAGCCAACCACTATGCCATTTGTGTCCACCATACCTACCTACTATGGTATTTTGCCATTCCAAAGTAAATTGAGTGCTACCTTTAAACAATTCAAAATTTATCTCTTATTTGTGTCAATGTTTTATAGCTCATGAGGAAGTATGTGGTGTTTTATCTTTCGATCTTTCAATTTCTTGACAGACTTTCACAATGGACTAGTGGCTTCATCCGCTTATCCAATAACTTTGCATAAAGAGCTGGGTTCCCAGCCCCAATTAATTAACTTCATTAATAATTCTCTTCACATGTGTTGCTCTGATTCATCAAGCAACTTAATTTTGCAAATAGACACTCCTCCATGGTATGTGAAAAGTTGGTCGGCACCCGATGGAATCGGTTATCCATGGCTTGAGAAAGCAAAGGTGGGGAGGAGTGTCATCATAATAAAAATAAAATAAAAGGCACTCCTTCATGGTATGAGATTGTTGGCAGGCACCCGATGGAATCGGTTAGCCATGGTTTGTGAAAGAAAGGTTGGAAGGAGTGCCACCCCACTAAAATACATGTGTAAACAAAAGAGAAGAGGGATGATCTACCACGGTGGTAGAAATAACGTCCTTCATGGGAGCCGCTCTTGAAAGTCTGGTTGATAAGGTAGTTAGAGTACCCATTACCATTCGTTGACAACAACAAACACCTCTCAAAACTTCATTTTTATGCTCTCTTGATGTTTTTAAAACCAAAGCTCTAGCACAAATATAGCAATCGATGCTTTCCTCTTTGAAGGACCATTCTTTTACTTTTATGTTGAGTCAGTTCACCTATTTCTCTCCACCTCAAGAAGCAAACACTTGTGTGAGTTGTGCATTGATTCCTACATATTTGCATATTGCACTTGTTATATTACTCTATGTTGACAATATCCATGAGATATACATGTTACAAGTTGAAAGCAACCGCTGAAACTTAATCTTCCTTTGTGTTGCTTCAATACCTCTACTTTGATTTATTGCTTTATGAGTTAACTTTTATGCAAGACTTATTGATGCTTGTCTTGAAGTACTATTCATGAAAAGTCTTTGCTTTATGATTCACTTGTTTACTCATGTCATTACCATTGTTTTGATCGCTGCATTCATTACATATGCTTTACAAATAGTATGATCAAGATTATGATGGCATGTCACTAGAAATTATCTTTGTTATCGTTTTACCTGCTCGGGACGAGCAGAACTAAGCTTGGGGATGCTGATACGTCTCCAACGTATCGATAATTTCTTATGTTTCATGCCACATTATTGATGTTATCTACATTTTATATGCACATTATATGTCATATTTATGCATTTTCTGGAACTAACCTATTAACAAGATGCCGAAGAGCAGTTTGCTGCTGTTTTTGGTTTCAGAAATCCTAGTAAGGAAATAATTGGACGAAATCAACGCCCAGGTCCTATTTTGCCACGAAGCTTCCAGAAGTCCGAAGACGAGACGAAGAGGGGCCACGAGGGGCCACACCCTAGGGCGGCGCGGCCCTTGGCCGCGCGGCCCCGTGGTGTGGGGCCCTCGTGCCGCCTCTTGACCTACCCTTCCGCCTATTTAAAGCCTCCGTGACGAAACCCCAGTACCGAGAGCCACGATACGGAAAACCTTCCAGAGACGCCGCCAATCCCATCTCGGGATTCGGGAGATCGCCTCCGGCACCCTGCCGAGAGGGGATTCATCTCCCGGAGGACTCTACGCCATGGTCGCCTCCGGAGTGATGAGTGAGTAGTTCACCCTGGACTATGGGTCCATAGCAGTAGCTAGATGGTTGTCTTCTCCTTATGTGCTTCATTGTTGGATCTTGTGAGCTGCCTAACATGATCAAGATCATCTATCTAATACTATATGTTGTGTTTGTCGGGATCCGATGGATAGAGAATACTATGTTATGGTGATTATCAATCTGATGTTTATGTGTTGTTTAAGATCTTGCATGCTCTCCGTTATTAGTAGAGGCTCTGGCCAAGTTTGTACTTTTAACTCCAAGAGGGAGTATTTATGCTAGATAGTGGGTTCATGCCTGCATTGATAGGGACAGTGAGAAAGTTCTAAGGTTGTGTTGTGTCTGTTGCCACTAGGGATAAAACATTGATGCTATGTCCGAGGATGTAGTTGTTGATTACATTACGCACCATACTTAATGCAATTGTCTTTGTTTGCAACTCCGGAGGGGTTCGGATGATAACCTGAAGGTGGACTTTTAGGCATAGATGCGTTGGATGGCGGTCTATGTACTTTGTCGTAATGCCCAATTAAATCTCACTATATTTACCATGTCATGTATGTGCATCGCGGTGCCCTCTCTATTTGTCAATTGCCCAACTGTAATTTGTTCACCCAACATGCTTTTATCTTATGGGAGAGACACCTCTAGTGAACTGTGGACCCCGGTCCATTCTCTTTACAAATACAATCCTTGCAATACTTGTTTTCTGTTTTCTTGCAAGCAATCATCTTCCACACAATACGGTTAATCCTTTGTTACAGCAAGCCGGTGAGATTGACAACCTCACTGTTTGGGGCAAAGTACTTTGGTTGTGTTGTGGGTTCACGTTGGCGCCGGAATCCCTGGTGTTGCGCCGCACTACATCCCGCCGCCATCAACCTTCAACGTGCTTCTTGGCTCCTACTGGTTCGATAAACCTTGGTTTCTTACTGAGGGAAACTTGCTACTGTACGCATCACACCTTCCACTTGGGGTTACCAACGAGCGTGTGCTTAACGCGTCATCAAATACTTATTCACTGTTATGAATGGCATAGTGAGGTGCTTATTTATATCTCTTTATGATTGCAATGTGTTTTGTATCACAATTTATCTGTGTGCTACTCTAGTGATGTTATTAAAGTAGTTTATTCCTCCTGCACGGTGTAATGGTGACAGTGTGTGCATCGTGTAGTACTTGGCGTAGGCTATGATTGTGATCTCTTGTAGATTATGAAGTTAACTATTGCTATGATAGTATTGATGTGATCTATTCCTCCTTCATAGTGTGATGGTGACAGTGTGCATGCTATGCTAGTACTTGGTTTGGTTATGTTGATCTGTTATGCACTCTAAGGTTATTTAAATATGAACATTGAATATTGTCGAGCTTGTTAACTCCGGCACTGAGGGTTCGTGTAATCCTACACAGTTAGTGGTGTTCATCATCCAACAAGAGGGTGTAGAGTCTAGCATCTATCTATTTATTCTGTTATGTGATCAATGTTGAGAGTGTCCACTAGTGAAAGTATGATCCCTAGGCCTTGTTCCTAAATACCGTTATCGCTGCTTGTTTACTATTCTACTGCATGTTTACTTCTGCAATATTACTACCATCAAGCACGCCAGCAAGCTATTTTCTGGCGCCGTACTATCATATTCATTCATACCACTTGTATTTCACTATCTCTTCGCCGAACTAGTGCACCTATTAGGTGTGTTGGGGACACAAGAGACTTCTTGCTTTGTGGTTGCAGGGTTGCTTGAGAGGAATATCTTTGACCTCTTCCTCCCCGAGTTCGATAAACCTTGGGTGATCCACTTAAGGGAAACTTGTTGCTGTTCTACAAACCTCTGCTCTTGGAGGCCCAACACTGTCTACAAGAATAGAAGCACCCGTAGACATCAAGCTATTTTCCGGCGAAAAAGGGAGGAAAGGTAAAGGCTCTCATACTTCGGTCCGGTAAAGTACTTTTCTCGCCGTTGTGTGTGTGCTCGAAGCTATTTCCTTTAGATCCTGCAATTGCATCTTTTTGTTTCTTGTTTACACTAGTTAGGCATAATGGACAACAATGAGCTTCTTATTCTATTTCCTGATTTAAGAGATGGTTGATACGTCTCCAACGTATCGATAATTTCTTATGTTCCATGCCACATTATTGATGATACCTACATGTTTTATACACACTTTATGTCATATTTATGCATTTTCTGGAACTAACCTATTAACAAGATGCCGAAGTGCCAGTTCCTGTTTTCTGCTGTTTTTGGTTTGAAATCCTAGTAAGGAAATATTCTCGGAATTGGACGAAATCAAGACCCAGGTTCCTATTTTTCCACGAAGCTTCCAACACCCGGAAGGACCGAGGGGGCCACAGGCCCCCACCATAGGGCGCGGCCTGTGCCCCGCCGCGCCGCCTTATGGTGCCACCGCCTCGTCACCCCTCCGACTCCGCCTCTTCGCCTATTTAAAGGTCCCTGACCTAAATCTTCGATACGAAAAAACCACGGTACGAGAAACCTTCCAGAGCCGCCGCCATCGCGAAGCCAAGATCTGGGACAGGAGTCTCTGTTCCGACACGCTGCCGGGACGGGGAAGTGCCCCGGAAGGCTCCTCCATCGACACCACTGCCATCTTCATCAACGCTGCTGTCTCCCATGAGGAGGGAGTAGTTCTCCATCGATGCTCGGGGCTGTATCGGTAGCTATGTGGTTCATCTCTCTCCTATGTAGTTCAATACAATAATCTCATGAGCTGCCTTACATGATTGAGATTCATATGATGATGCTTGTAATCTAGATGTCATTAAGCTAGTCAAGTGGGTTTTACTTATGTGATCTCCGGAGACTCCTTGTCCCACGTGTGTAAAGGTGACAGTGTGTGCACCGTGTGGGTCTCTTAGGCTATATTTCACAGAATACTTATTCACTGTTATGAATGGCATAGTGAAGTGCTTATTTATATCTCTTTATGATTGCAATGTGTTTTGTATCACAATTTATCTATGTGCTACTCTAGCAATGTTATTAAAGTAGTTTTATTCCTCCTGCACGATGTAATGGTGACAGTGTGTGCATCCGTGTTAGTACTTGGTTTATGCTATGATCATGATCTCTTGTAGATTGCGAAGTTAACTATTGCTATGATAGTATTGATGTGTATTATTCCTCCTACATAAGCATGAAGGTGACAGTGTGCATGCTACGTTAGTACTTGGTTTAGTCGTATTGATCTATCTTACACTCTAAGGTTATTTAAATATGAACATTGAATTGTGGAGCTTGTTAACTCCGGCATTGAGGGTTCGTGTAATCCTACGCAATGTGTTCATCATCCAACAAGAGAGTGTAGAGTATGCATTTATCTATTCTGTTATGTGATCAAAGTTGAGAGTGTCCACTAGTGAAAGTCTAATCCCTAGGCCTTGTTCCTAAATATGCGCTTTGTTTGCTTTATTACTACACATCTGAGTTACTACTGCTTGTTTACTTCCGCAATATTACTACCATCAACCGCACGCCAGCAAGCTATTTTCTGCGCCGTACTACTGCTCATATTCATTCATACCACTTGTATTTCACTATCTCTTCGAACTAGTGCACCTATTAGGTGTGTTGGGGACACAAGAGACTTCTTGCTTTGTGGTTGCAGGGTTGCATGAGAGGGATATCTTTGACCTCTTCCTCCCTAGTTTGATAAACCTTGGGTGATCCACTTAAGGAAACTTGCTGCTGTTCTACAAACCTCTGCTCTTTGAGGCCCAACACTGTCTACAAGAATAGAAGCACCCGTAGACATCAAGCTATTTTCTGCGCCGTTGCCGGGGAGGAAAGGTAAAAGGTACTCACACTTCTCGGCTACCAAGCTATTTTCCGGCGCCGTTGTAAGTACTCGCTATTTCCTTTAGACTCTGCAATTGCGACATTTGGTTTCTTGTTTACACTAGTTTGGCATAATGGACAAGAATGAGCTTCTATTTCTATTTCCTGATTTAAAACATGGATTTTTTGATGCGAAAATTAAAAAACCTATGGAATCTTATTTGCATGCTGGTAGTATGAATGCTCTGAACACCATTGTTGATAATAATATAAAAAGTTCTAAGCTTGGGGAAGCTGGTTTTCATGATCTTTTTAGTCCCCCAAGCATTGAGGAGAAAATTTTCTTTGATAATACTATGCCTCCTACACTTGATGAGAATAATAATGATAGCTACTTTGTTGAATTTGCTCCCACTATTACTAATAAAATTGATTATGCTTATGTGGAGAGTAATAATTTTATGCATGAGACTCATGATAAGAATGCTTTATGTGATAGTTATATTGTTGAGTTTGCTCATGTTGCTACTGAAAGTTATTATGAGAGAGGAAAATATGGTTGTAGAAATTTTCATGTTACTAAAACACCTCTCTATGTGCTGAAATTTTTGAAGCTACACTTGTTTTATCTTCCTATGCTTGTTACTTTGCTCTTCATGAACTTGTTTATTTACAAGATTCCTATGCATAGGAAGCATGTTAGACTTAAATTTGTTTTGAATTTGCTTCTTGAAGCACTCTTTTGCTTCAACTACTATTTCTTGCGAATGCATCATTAAAATCATTGAGCCCATCTTAATGGCTATAAAGAAAGAACTTCTTGGGAGATAACCCATGTGTTTATTTTGCTACAGTACCTTTGTTTTATATTTGTGTCTTGGAAGTTGTTTACTACTGTAGCAACCTCTCCTTATCATGTTTTTGTGCCAAGTAAAGTCTCTATGGTAAAGTTGATGCTAGATTTGGATTGCTGCGCAGAAACAGCATTGCTGTCTGTCACGAATCTGGGCCTAATTCTCTGTAGGTAACTCAGAAAATTATGCCAATTTACGTGAGTGATCCTCAGATATGTACGCAACTTGCATTAGTTTTGAGTTTTTCCGTTTGAGCAAGTCTGGTTCCATTTTAAAATTCGTCTTTACGGACTGTTCTGTTTTTGACAGATTCTGCCTTTTATTTCGCATTGCCGCTTTTGCTATGTTGAATGAGTTTCTTTGTTCCATTAACTTTCAGAAGCTTTGTGCAATGTCCAGAAGTGTTAAGAATGATTGTGTCACCTCTGAACATGTGAATTTTTGATTGTGCACTAACCCTCTAATGAGTTTGCTTAAAGTTTGGTGTGGAAGAAGTTTTCAAGGGTCAAGAGAGGAGGATGATATACTATGATCAAGAAGAGTGAAGAGTCTAAGCTTGGGGATGCCCCCGTGGTTCATCCCTGCATATTTCAAGAAGACTCAAGCATCTAGCTTGGGGATGCCCAAGGCATCCCCTTCTTCATCGACAAATTATCGGTTCTCTTGAAACTATATTTTTATTCGGTCACATCTTATGTACTTTACTTGGAGCGTCTGTGTGCTTTTATTTTTGTTTTGTTATTTTCATTCTCTGAATAAATACATGCTTGTGTGGGAGAGAGACACGCTGGTTCGTATGAACACATGTGTTCTTAGCTCATAATATTCATGGCGAAGTTTCCTCTTCGTTAAATTGTTATATGGTTGGAATTGGAAAATGTTACATGTAGTAATTGCTATAATGTCTTGGGTAATGTGATACTTGGCAATTGTTGTGCTCATGTTTAAGCTCTTGCATCATATACTTTGCACCTATTAGTGAAGAAATACATAGAGCTTGCTAAAATTTGGTTTGCATATTTGGTCTCTCTAAGGTCTAGATAATTTCTAGTATTGAGTTTTGAACAACAAGGAAGACGTGTAGAGTCTTATAATGTTTACAATATGTCTTTTATGTGAGTTTTGCTGCACCGGTTCATTCTTGTGTTTGTTTCAAATAACCTTGCTAGCCTAAACCTTGTATCGAGGGAATACTTCTCATGCATCCAAAATACTTGAGCCAACCACTATGCCATTTGTGTCCACCATACCTACCTACTACATGGTATTTCTCCGCCATTCCAAAGTAAATTGCTTGAGTGCTACCTTTAAACAATTCAAAATTTATCATCTCTTATTTGTGTCAATGTTTTATAGCTCATGAGGAAGTATGTGGTGTTTTACCTTTCGATCTTGTCATTTACTTCGGACAGACTTTCACAATGGACTAGTGGCTTCATCCGCTTATCCAATAACTTTGCATAAAGAGCTGGCAAAGGGGTTCCCAGCCCCAATTAATTAACTTCATTAATAATTCTCTTCACATGTTTTGCTCTGATTCATCAGTAAGCAACTTAATTTTGCAAATAGACACTCTTCATGGTATGAGATTGTTGGCAGGCACCCGAAGGATTCGGTTAGCCATGGTTTGTGAAAGCAAGGTTGGAAGGAGTGCCACCCAAAAATAAATACATTAAAATACATGTGTAAACAAAAGAGAAGAGGGATGATCTCTACGGTGGTAGAAATAACGTCCTTCATGGGAGCCGCTCTTGAAAGTCTGGTTGATAAGGTAGTTAGAGTACCCATTACCATTCGTTGACAACAACAAATACCTCTCAAAACTTTACTTTTATACTCTCTTCATGTTTTCAAAATAAAAGCTCTAGCACAAATATAGCAATCGATGCTTTCCTCTTTGAAGGACCTTTCTTTTACTTTTATGTTGAGTCAGTTCACCTATTTCTCTCCACCTCAAGAAGCAAACACTTGTGTGAATTGTGCATTGATTCCTACGTACTTGCATATTGCATTTGTTATATTACTCTATGTTGACAATATCCATGAGATATACATGTTATAAGTTGAAAGCAACCGCTGAAACTTAATCTTCTTTTGTGTTGCTTCAACACCTTTACTTCGATTTATTGCTTTATGAGTTAACTCTTATGCAAGACTTATTGATGCTTGTCTTGAAGTACTATTCATGAAAAGTCTTTGCTTTATGATTCACTTGTTTACTCATGTCATTACCATTGTTTTGATCGCTGCATTCATTACATATGTTTACAATATGATCAAGTTTATGATAGCATGTCACTTAAGAAATTATCTTTGTTATCGTTTTACTGGACGGCAGAACTAAGTTAGGATGCTGATACGTCTCCAACGTATCGATAATTTCTTATGTTCCATGCCACATTATTGATGATACCTACATGTTTTATACACACTTTATGTCATATTTATGCATTTTCTGGAACTAACCTATTAACAAGATGCCGAAGTGCCAGTTCCTGTTTTCTGTTTTTGGTTTCAGAAATCCTAGTAAGGAAATATTCTCGGAATTGGACGAAATCAAGACCCAGGTTCCTATTTTTCCACGAAGCTTCCAACACCCGGAAGGACCGAGGGGGCCAGGGCCCTGGACCATAGGCCGCCGGGCCTGGCCGCGCCGCCTTATGGTGCCACCGCCTCGTCGCCTCCGACTCCGCCTCTTCGCCTATTTAAAGGTCCCTGACCTAAATCTTCGATACGAAAACCACGGTACGAGAAACCTTCCGAGCCGCCGCCATCGCAAGCCAAGATCCGGAGACAGAAGTCTCTGTTCGCACGCCGCCGGACGGGAAGTGCCGAAGGCTCCTCCATCGACACCACCGCCATCTTCATCAACGCTGCTGTCTCCCATGAGGAGGAGTAGTTCTCCATCGATGCTCGGGATGTACCGGTAGCTATGTGGTTCATCTCTCTCCTATGTAGTTCAATACAATAATCTCATGAGCTGCCTTACATGATTGAGATTCATATGATGATGCTTGTAATCTAGATGTCATTATGCTAGTCAAGTGGGTTTTACTTATGTGATCTCCGGAGACTCCTTGTCCCACGTGTGTAAAGGTGATGTGTGCACCGTGTGGGTCTCTTAGGCTATATTTCACGAATACTTATTCACTGTTATGAATGGCATAGTGAAGTGCTTATTTATATCTCTTTATGATTGCAATGTGTTTTGTATCACAATTTATCTCTGTGCTACTCTAGCAATGTTATTAAAGTAGTTTTATTCCTCCTGCACGATGTAATGGTGACAGTGTGTGCATCCGTGTTAGTACTTGGTTTATGCTATGATCATGATCTCTTGTAGATTTAAGTTAACTATTGCTATGATAGTATTGATGTGTATTATTCCTCCTACATAAGCATGAAGGTGACAGTGCATGCTACGTTAGTACTTGGTTTAGTCGTATTGATCTATCTTACACTCTAAGGTTATTTAAATATGAACATTGAATTGTGGAGCTTGTTAACTCCGGCATTGAGGGTTCGTGTAATCCTACGCAATGTGTTCATCATCCAACAAGAGAGTGTAGAGTATGCATTTATCTATTCTGTTATGTGATCAAAGTTGAGAGTGTCCACTAGTGAAAGTCTAATCCCTAGGCCTTGTTCCTAAATATCGCTATCGCTGCTTGTTACCGTTTTACGTTACTACGTGAGTTACTACTCGCTTGTTTACTTCGCAATATTACTACCGTCAACCGCACGCAAGAAGCTATTTTCTGCGCCGTATCCGCTCATATTCATTCATACCACTTGTATTTCACTCTCTCTTCGAACTAGTGCACCTATTAGGTGTGTTGGGGACACAAGAGACTTCTTGCTTTGTGGTTGCGGGTTGCATGAGAGGGATATCTTTGACCTCTTCCTCCCGAGTTCGATAAACCTTGGGTGATCCACTTAAGGGAAACTTGCTGCTGTTCTACAAACCTCTGCTCTTGGAGGCCCAACACTGTCTACAAGAATAGAAGCACCCGTAGACATCAATGGTTTGATGCGAAAATTAAAAAACCTATGGAACACATTAGTATGAACGCTTTGAACACCATTGTTGCTAATGATATGGAAAATTCTAAGCTTGGGGAAGCTGGCTTTGATGAGCATGATATTTTTAGTCCCCCAAGCATTGAGGAGAAAATTTACTTTGATGATACTTTGCCTCCTATTTATGATGATTATAATGATAGTGGTCTTTTGGTGCCGCCTACTATGGAGAGTAAATTTTATTATGATTATACTATGCCTCCTACACTTGATGAGAATAATAATGATAGCTACTTTGTTGAATTTGCTCCCACTACATCTAATAAAATTGATTATGCTTATGTGGAGAGTAATTGTACTTTTATGCATGAGAATAAGAATGCTTCATGTGATACTTATATTGTTGAGTTTGTTCATGATGTCTCTGAAAATTATTATGAGAGAGGAAAATATGGTTGTAGAAATTTTCATGTTACTAAAACACCTCTCTATATGCTGAAATTTTTGAAGTTACACTTGTTTTATCTTTCTATGCTTGTTGCATTATGCTTCATGAATTTGTTTATTTACAAGATTCCTATGCATAGGAAGCATGTTAGACTTAAATTTGTTTTGAATTTGCCTCTTGATGCTCTCTTTTGCTTCAACTACTACTTCTTGAGAGTGCATCATTGAAACTGCTGAGCCCATCTTAATGGCTATAAAGAAAGCACTTCTTGGGAGATAACCCATGTGTTTATTTTACTACAGCACTTTTGTTTTATATTTGAGTCTTGGAAGTTGTTACTACTGTAGCAACCTCTCATTATCATGTTTTGTGCCAAGTAAAATCTCTATGGTAAAGTTGATGCTAGATTTGGATTGCTGCGCAGAAACAGCATTGCTGTCTGTCACGAATTCGCGCAGAAGTCTCTGTAAAAAAATCAAAAAATCTGCAAATTTACGTGTGTGATCCTCGATATGTACGCAACTTTCATTAGTTTTGAGTTTTTCCGTTTGAGCAAGTTAAGTGCCCCTTCCAGGTTCGTCTTTACGGACTGTTCTGTTTTTGACAAATTCTGCCTTTTATTTCGCATTGCCTTTTGTTGTTGAATGAGTTTCTTTGTTCCATTAACTTTCAGAAGTTTTGTGCAATGTCCAGAAGTGTTAAGAATGATTGTGTCACCTCTGAACATGTGAATTTTTGATTGTGCACTAACCCTCTAATGAGTTTGCTTAAAGTTTGGTGTGGAAGAAGTTTTGAAGGGTCAAGAGAGGAGGATGATATACTATGATCAAGAAGAGTGAAAAGTCTAAGCTTGGGGATGCCCCGGGTCCCCTGCATATTTCAAGAAGACTCAAGCATCTAATCTTGGGGATGCCCAAGGCATCCCCTTCTTCATCGACAACTTATCAGGTTTCTTCTCTTGAAACTATATTTTTATTCGGTCACATCTTATGTACTTTACTTGGAGCGTCTGTTTGTTTTTATTTTTGTTTTGTTTGAATAAATGCTTGTGTGGGAGAGAGACACCCGCTGGTTCATATGAACACATGTGTTTTTAGCTTTTAATGTTCATGGCGAAAAAACTGCTTCGTTAATTGTTATATGGTTGGAAACGGAAATGCTACATGTAGTAATTGATAAAATGTCTTGGATAATTTGATACTTGTCAATTGTTGTGCTCATGTTTAAGCTCTTGCATCATATACTTTGCACCCATTAATGAAGAAATACATAGAGCTTGCTAAAATTTGGTTTGCATAATTGGTCTCTCTAAGGTCTAGATAATTTCTAGTAAAAAGTTTGAACAACAAGGAAGACGGTGTAGGGTCTTATAATGTTTACAATATGTCTTTTATGTGAGTTTTGCTGCACGGTTCATCCTTGTGTTTGTTTCAAATAACCTTGCTAGCCTAAACCTTGTATCGAGAGGGAATACTTCTCATGCATCCAAAATCCTTGAGCCAACCACTATGCCATTTGTGTCCACCATATCTACCTACTACATGGTATTTCTCCGCCATTCCAAAGTAAATTGCTTGAAGTGCTACCTTTAAACAATTCAAAAGCTATTATCTCTTATTTGTGTCAATGTTTTATAGCTCATGAGGAAGTATGTGGTGTTTTATCTTTCGATCTTGTCATTTACTTCGGACAGACTTTCACCAATGGACTAGTGGCTCATCCGCTTATCCAATAATTTTGCAAAAAGAGTCGGCAACGGGTTCCCAGCCCCAATTAATTAACTTTCATTAATAATTCTCTTCACATGTTTTGCTCTGATTCATCAGTAAGCAACTTAATTTTGCAAATAGACACTCCTCCATGGTATGTGAAATGTTGGAAGGCACCCGAGGATTCGGTTAGCCATGGCTTGAGAAAGCAAAGGTTGGGAGGAGTGTCATCTCTAAATAAAACTAAAATAAAAAGGCACTCCTTCATGGTATGAGATTGTTGGCAGGCACCCGAGGATTCGGTTAGCCATGGTTTGTGAAAGCAAGGTTGGAAGGAGTGCCACCCAAAAATAAAAATAAATTACACTAAAGTACATGCGTAAACAAAAGAGAAGAGGGATGATCTACCATGGTGGTAGAAATAACGTCCTTCATGGGAGCCGCTCTTGAAAGTCTGGTTGATAAGGTAGTTAGAGTACCCGCTACCATTCGTTGACAACAACAAACACCTCTCAAAACTTTACTTTTATGCTCTCTATATGATTTCAAAACTTGAAAAGCTCTAGCACAAATATAGCAATCAATGCTTCCCTTTGCGAAGGGCCTTTCTTTTACTTTTATGTTGAGTCAGTTGACCTATTTATCTCTACCTCAAGAAGTAAACACTTGTGTGAACTGTGCATTGATCCCTACATACTTGCATATTGCACTTGTTATATTACTTTACATTGACAATATCCATGAGATATACGGAAATTCAATTCGGCTCTCGGGTGCGTATGCTCCCTCTACCAACAAAACATATTTCGAAGTGTGGAAAAATTTTGACAAAAAATTCTACATGTATATCTCCATAATATATGTGTATGCGTCAAGTTTCACGAAAAAATAATATTTTTGTGGCCTATGTAAAAAAGAGAAAACTTATCATGTGAAAAGCATTGTTTTCAGCACTGAAATTTGTCTTTTTTACACACGTCACATGATAAGTTCATTTTTTATGAAACGACTTTATGAGTGCGTAGCACGTGAAGATGTAGGTGCAAATTTTTTGTTTCAATTTTTTTGAAATTTAAAACATGTGTAAGATGCATTTCAAAATATAGGGAGCATATGCTCCCATGTTCCAAAACACCAATCCCTGAGATATACATGTTATAAGTTGAAAGCAACCGCTGAAACTTAATCTTCTTTTGTGTTGCTTCAATACCTCTACTTTGAATTATTGCTTTATGAGTTAACTCTTATGCAAGTCTTATTGATGCTTGTCTTGAAGTACTATTTATGAAAAGTCTTTGCTTTATGATTCATTTGTTTACTCATGACATTACCATTGTTTTGTCGCTGCATTCATCTCATATGCTTACAATAGTATGATCAAGGTTATGATGGCATGTCACTTAAGAAATTATCATTGTTATCGTTTACCGACTCGAGGGCGAGTAGGAACTAAGCTTGGGGATGCTTGATACGTCTCAAACGTATCTATAATTTCTTATGTTCCATGCTACTTTATTGATGATACCTACATGTTTTATACACATTATATGTCATTATTATGCGTTTTCCGAACTAACCTATTAACGAGATGCCAGTGCCGCCTGTTTTCTCGCTGTTTTTGGTTTCGAAATCCTAGTAAGGAAATATTCTCGGAATTGGACGAAATCAACGCCCAAGATCCTATTTTTCCACGAAGCTTCCAACCGAGAGGAACCAGAGGGGGCCATAGGGGCCCCACACACTAAGGCGGCGCGGCCGTAGGGGGCGCGCCGGCCCTCGTGTGGGCCCCCGTAGCCCTTCCGACTCCGCTTCGCCTATAAGAAGCCTCCGACCTAAAACCTCGATACGGAAAACCACGGTACGAGAAACCTTCCGCAGCCGCCGCCATCGCGAAGCCAAGATCCTGGGGACAGGAGTCTCTGTTCCGGCACGCCGCCGGACGGGGAAGTGCCCCGGAAGGCTCCTCCATCGACACCACCGCCATCTTCATCAACGCTGCTGTCTCCCATGAGGAGGGAGTAGTTCTTCATCGAGGCTCGGGGCTGTACCGGTAGCTATGTGGTTCATCTCTCTCCTATGTACTTCAATACAATAATCTCATGAGCTGCCTTACATGATTGAGATTCATATGATGATGCTTGTAATCTAGATGCCATTATGCTAGTCAAGTGGGTTTTACTTATGTGATCTCCGGAGACTCCTTGTCCCACGTGTGTAAAGGTGACAGTGTGTGCACCGTGTGGGTCTCTTAGGCTATATTTCACAGAATACTTATTCACCGTTATGAATGGCATAGTGAGGTGCTTATTTATATCTCTTTATGATTGCAATGTGTTTTGTATCACAATTTATCTGTGTGCTACTCTAGTGATGTTATTAAAGTAGTTTATTCCTCCGCACGGTGTAATGGTGACAGTGTGTGCATCGTGTAGTACTTGGCGTAGGCTATGATTATGATCTCTTGTAGATTATGAAGTTAACTATTGCTATGATAGTATTGATGTGATCTATTCCTCCTTCATAGTGTGATGGTGACAGTGTGCATGCTATGTTAGTACTTGGTTTGGTTATGTTGATCTGTTATGCACTCTAAGGTTATTTAAATATGAACATTGAATATTGTGGAGCTTGTTAACTCCAGCATTGAGGGTTCGTGTAATCCTACACAATTAGTGGTGTTCATCATCCAACAAGAGGGTGTAGAGTCTAGCATCTATCTATTTATTCTGTTATGTGATCAATGTTGAGAGTATCCATTAGTGAAAGTATGATCCCTAGGCCTTGTTCCTAAATACTGTTATCGCTGCTTGTTTACTGCTCATGTTTACTTCCCGCAATATTACTACCATCAACTGCACGCCAGCAAGCTATTTTCTGGCGCCGTACTACTGCTCATATTCATTCATACCACTTGTATTTTACTATCTCTTCGCCAAACTAGTGCACCTATTAGGTGTGTTGGGGACACAAGAGACTTCTTGCTTTGTGGTTGCAGGATTGCTTGAGAGGAATATCTTTGACCTCTTCCTCCCTGAGTTCGATAAACCTTGGGTGATCCACTTAAGGGAAACTTGCTGCTGTTCTACAAACCTCTGCTCTTGGAGGCCCAACACTGTCTACAAGAATAGAAGCACCCGTAGACATCAAAGGGCATCTCCAGCGGCGCGACGCATTTTAGCGTCCGCGCGCGTCCGTTTGCGTCGGGCCTTTTGGTCGAAATCGACCGCGTCCGTTGGGTGGCTGCACGACGCATTTTTTAGGAGGAGTAATTTTTTTAAACATGAAACATAATTTACATACTTAAAACATAAAAAACCCTAAACGACTATCGCTGCGCATCGTGGCCGTGCTGCTCCTCGTCGCCGCCGAGCACGATGAGCTCCGGTATGACCCACCGCAGCCATCCGGGGAGCGTACGCCGGGCGCGCTCGCGGTGCTCGAGGTTGAGGAGGCTGCGCCGTGGCGGCGGTGGAGCGCCGCGGGCCGTGGCGGCGGATGAGGCGCCCAGCCATAAGGCTGTGGCGGCGGCGGATGAGGCGCCCAGCCATAAGGCTGTGGCGGCGGTGGAGGAGCCGCCCAGGGAAAAGGCTGTGGCGGCGGTGGAGGAGGTGCCGCCGATTCCAGGAGCGCCTGTCGAAGGGCTTCATCCGCCGACAGCCGGCGCATGACAATGGTGTAGCGGGCAGCGCGGCGGTGCGCGGCATCGGGAGACGAGGACGCCGAGCTTCGCCATCTCGTCGTCCGTCATGTTGTCGGGGAACTCGGTTCCCTCCGCCATGGCTCGCCGTATTCGTGAAGACGAGAGCGACGTAGTCGTCGCTGTCGTCCTTCACCTCCTCGCTATGGTACGCGAGCGCCTCGATGTAGTCGTCGCGCACGCGGCGTAGGCCGCCGTCGTCGTCCTCGCGGTCGTTGTGTTGCGCGCTGACACGCGTCGCCCGCGACGACGAGCCGCTGGCCGACGACGAGGGCCGAAGGGATAATCCCCGTCGCCCATGAAGCCAGCCCTTCGTCTCACCGTCCGTCTCCGACGCACGTACGCCCGCCTTGCTCGAGTGACGCCGGATCGCAGGCGCGGCATACCGCCTCCCGCGCCGGATCTCCGCGTCCGATCAGGCTCGCGCGCAGGTACGGAGGGATGGGCACCCGGCGGCAGCCGAGCCGCCAGCCAGCAGCTGCACGCCGGAGGCCACGCACGGCACCCATTTGCCGTGCATGAGCCTCCCCACCGTCACGGGGAGCGACACCTTCTTGCTGCCGCTGCCGGAGGCCTCGAAGTCTTTCTTCTTCCCCATGGCGGAGCGGCGGTTGTGGTGCGTGTGGAGCTATGGGCGAAAGAGCAACGCGGCCGGTGGACTTTTAAGGGCGGCCGCGCGCGGGATACGATGCCATTGAAGGCGCCGCACAAGCCCAACCGCCGCCGCACGCGCAGAACAATGCGCCGCGGCATCATGGCGGCTGCGCGCGCGGGAAGCGCCGACCGCGGGCGATGGGCCTCGCGAGGCGTCGGCGGCGCTGCCAGGCCCAGCACTTTCCGCGTCGCGAGACGCAAACCATTTTTTCGGCGAGGAAGTCACTTTGCGCGTGGAGAGGTTGCCAGACGCATTTACGGTCAAAGCGGACGCAAACGGTCGTCCGTTTGCGTCCCGCTGGAGATGCCCTAAACCGCCTCTTGTAGCGCTGCTTTGAGCAGGAGTTTTTACTTGTGTACTCCATTGGACGAGCGACACGTTGCTCAGCCCACTTTGTTTCGCCTCGGATCCCCTGCCTTCTCCATTAACCTCCGGTGCACACTAGGCTGAAGAGCAAAAGCTTCCAACTTCGCCACTGCGGCGCCGTCTCGTCTTCTCCCTGACAACGAGACAGAGAGAGAGGGGAAGAAGCTGCGGCCGCCATGAAAGGACGGGTGCCCAAGAAGGACCTTGGCGGCATCCTCGTGCAGGCCAAGTGCGCCGCCAAGAACATCCGAGCCCAGCGCGAGCGTCTCCTGCACTTCCACCTCCAGCTCCAGCAGAACCAGGCCGACGCGCCGCCGGAGGAGGTCGTCTCCGGCCTCATCCGCGTCTACTGCGAGGGCCTGGAGGCCGGCGCGCGCTACCTCACCGCCTGCCTCACCATGACGGCCCAGAGCGGCGAGCCCCCCTCCCTCCCGCTCGACTTCGCCCTCATCTCCGACGACCAGCTCTTCGCCCGCCTCCTCGCGCTGCGCCTGCCCCGCCGCCCCGTCTCGCAGGCCCAGGCCTTCGCCCGCCTCGAGGCCGCCTTCTACGCCGTCACACTCAACCTCAGGTACTGCCTCACGCGCTGCATCGACCACCTCGGCCACCCCAAGTGCGCCGACACCGACGAGGACGTCGACGACGAGGCTTTCCAAGTCAGCCCCCCGGACACCGACGACGAGTACTCGCAGGACGCCGCCGAGTTCGGCCTGCCGGACCCGGTCGCCGCCGCCACCAAGGACATCGCCAAGATCGCCCTTTCTCACCCGGGCGCCGCCGGCACCAACACGGAGTCCTCGCCGCACGGTAGCCAGACCATCATGGCGTACGCGGATGCCGCCGCCACCGACACGGAGCCCTCGCAGCACGGCAGCAAGACCGTCCTGGCGGACCCGGATGCCGCCGCCACCGAGGACTGCGCCAAGATCGGCCTCACCGACCCGGACGCCGTCGCAACCGACCCCACCCAGGACAGCAGCAAGACCAACCCGGCCACCGGCGAGACCCCGCAGGCGCCAATCGTCGATATGGACCAGGCTCGCACCTACCTCAACCACGCGTGCACCCTGGCGGACCTCGCCATCAAGCACGTCGACCTCGCCGTCACCGCCATCTCCAGCTGCCTCGACCCGGCGCAGGTCGCCAGCATCTCCGCCTTCGCCGACAATGTCGCGTACACCAAGTAGCTGCTTGTTTTGCTCACTGATTCACCGCGTACACCAAGAAGCCGAATCAATCAGCTAGGTCTCATCAAGCCCTGAATTAGTTTATCTGCTCATGTTTCCTTCAATTTCTCGACTGCTTTGGTGACCATTTTAGCATCGTCAGAGGTAATGTAGTGCAATGCAGTATCTGCATCTTATCTGTGGACGATCGAATCCAACTTCTGCAGCTAATGTCTATAATCTGGATACTCTGTTCTATCTAATTAATCATTTTCTGTGGCACCAATTTTCTGTATCCCGGATTAGCAGTCCATGATATTAATCGTGTGTGCGTCCTCAGTTTCTTGAGCACAAAATTGTTGATTGCATTCCTACGTCTGTAAGTCATTGTCAAGCTGCTTCCCAAAGCGAATTTCAAAACTGAAAACTTTGAGATGCTCCGTTCTAATTAATATTTTCTGCGGCGCCATCTGTTCTGATCCTAGGTTAGCAGTCCATGATATTAATCGTGTGTGCATCCTCACTTTGTTGATCCCTTGACTGCACTATTTGTTTTGCTAATCATTGTCAAGCTTTTTGTTTAATCATGCGGGTTGTTGTGGACGGAATAGAATTTTGTGCTTTTGTCCCAAATATGATAATACTAGAATTAATGGATATTTCTTGTGCACAAATGCTTCAATTGCATATTGTAGTTGAACTCACTTACTCAAAAAATCCAGTTCGCAAGTCGGAGATATAAAATCCGATCTCAAATCTCAGCCTTGCAAATAACATTTTATTGTAGTTGTACTAGACACCAGTCCATCTCTGTTCATCAGTCGGAACTCTGGAGACCCCATCTACTCGAGCCGCCCGCTCCCGTGTCGCTCCCTAGGGCGACACCGTGGCGATACCGCGCCGCCGCCTACAGCCCCCACCGCCTTCTCCTCTAGCCGCCGCTGCTGCCGGCCCTTGTCGCAGTGGCGGCGGGCCCAGCCCCCGAAGGTGGACTGGGGTGGTGGTCGCCGGAGATCTGCGCCATGGCTGCTAGGGCGGTGGTGGCAGCTCATCTGCGTGCAGCGACCAGGGCGGCGCCCCTGGTCGGGATGGTGGCGGAGACTCTCCTCCGGCATAGCCTTGGCCGGCGCTGAAGATCTGGGCCAGATTGGGTGGCATTGGGGAAAACTCCAGATCTTGATCTGGGTGATTCCCGTGCTGCCTATCCGGTCTTCTTCGCTGCATGGTTGGGCCGGTTCTGGTTGGGGTCGACCCTGATTGGTCGTCGCCGTTCTCTTTGCTGCCTCATGGCTGCTGGTAGAGTGCGGCGTCCGCGGCGGAGCAGGTTGCCGGCGGGCGGCGGCGAGGGGGCCTGCCGTTCTGCCTAATAAAGGTGGCAGTCCTAGGGTTTCTCTCGCGCCAAGTGAAGATCGTTCGGAAGCTTCTTCCCACCGAGCTTGCTGGATTGTCGTGTTCCGGAAGGTCCTGCCGGCGAAATTCATTGTGCGATCAATGCCTGAAGATTGCTGGATTGGTTGTTTTCGGTCGAGCGCACCCATGTTTTTATCTGACCGTTTGGTTTCAGAGGGAGCTCTTCGAAGCTCTGCTGGCTGTTAATATCATGGAGCTTGTTTTCTTTCCATGGTGCTGGCGGAGAAGGTCATGAAAGTCAAGATTGGTGGAAGAGCAATGGTGGTCGGATCTTGGTGGTGAGATGGAACTGGCTTGGTGTTCCGGGCTTATGTGGGGGCGACAACACGGTGAAGCTCAGAGTCCTACCTTTCAGGTGAAAACCAAGGTCTGGCCTTAACTGGTTGTGCCTGGCAATGACCTTGTTGGAGGCATTGTTTTGAGAGCGGGACTATCTTCGGGTGAAAACCTAAGATCTTTGATCGGGCGACGACGGTGTTAGGGTACTGTTCCCTTCTTGAAGGCGTCATTTTTGGAGAGTCTGTATTTCAGGTGTTGTCTTGGTGGTGGATGTATTGCTGTTGTTAGGCCCGAGATACTGTAGCGGGACTTTTGTTTCTTAGTTTTTTTTTTTTTTGCTGTATGCATCCGTAATGCCATTAGGGTGGTGCGTTGTTGCAGATGCTGGGTGTAATTGGTATCTTTTGATATTAATATATTCCCTTTATCGAAAAAAAACTAGACACCTCTCCATCCAATTTGATATTATTATGCTTAAAAATGCTGAATAAATATTGTGGTGCCTAATAATCTCCATCCTGATAATTGTTCTATTTTATCTAATCGACAACTGCCATGTCAAGAACAAGGGTATGATGAAGCTTTTGATGTCAGTGACAACGGCTCCATCAAAGAGCAAAGTAGCATTTCCTTTAGTAGCAGTTCTATTATATATGACCGTGTTCACTGTAACCGGTATTGGATTATGTAACTGGTGTAGATAGTCATGTGATAGATAGGAGTCGATCATATCCCTATGGTACAATAATTGTTCGTGACTGACCTATGTTTCGCCATCATCGAGCGGAGGACGACTTCGACTTCGGTTTAGAGGAAGACGATGGCGGTGACGGTGTCGACAACTTGGACTACAACGCGTTTGACCACAATCATTATATTACGGTATTTTACCATCTTGTAGTTTAAATTTGATGAACTTTATACAAATTCAAATGAAATCCACTGGTGTGTGCAACCTCTCTCCCCATATTGAGAAGCATGCATGTGCTAACGCCTCCAATAGAACACTATCGGCGCACATGCCGACACCAATTTGGAAGACGCCAGTGGGGATGCTTTTAGTTAATATTGCAGCTCCCGAATAATCAAAGTATGCAACGTGCACTTGATTGCCATATTATCATGGAAGCTTAGACATTGTTACGCCATTCTGAACCCGATTGGGTACTACAGGTTTCTTTGGTAATCATCATCGATCACAACCGGATCAATACCTTTCTTGATTGATATGTGGCATGCAATTCTGGTTATCATCGTTGGATCGCAACCAGAATAATGCAGAAAAAGAATTTACCAAATTGAGGATGCATGCTATCGATAGAAATCCACGGATCAGAGCAAACGACATCACAGAAAGATTAAAACACTTCGATTACCCACAGAGATAGATGCAGGTTCATTACATTAACCGGAATCCAGCTAAGATAACCACGGCGCGCAGACGGCCGTCCAGAAAGTAGACGGATAGTACCAGAGATTAAACAACAGGAACACTGAAATTATACGGTTGCAAAACAGAAACCATAGGTAAATTAAACAGCCTTGATCAACAATGCAAGGGATTCCACCCCCTTCATCGCTTGAGACCTCGACCTGGTGAAGCATGTCGGTGAATCATCACTCAGTCTGATTGATAAGGTCCATCCTGCGGCGAAGGAAAGAAAATGAATGGATTGTTTGATGCAAATCAAGGGAGAAACACATCAGATCTAGCAGACGCGCGCAATGCGAGCGAGCAGTACCTCAGAGATGTACGCGCGCTTGTCGGTGAAGTCGGAGAGGCTGGCGACCTCCTTGGGGTCCATGAAGCTGGAGATGACGAGGACGGCGAGGTCGATGTGCTTGACGGCGAGGTCCGCGAGGGTGCACGAGCGGTCGAGGTAGTCGCGCGCCTTGTCCAGGTTCACGGGGGTGGCGGCGACCGGGGCCGGCTTCTCGAGTCCGTTCTTGCCGTGGATCATGTAGACGGGGCGTTGGCCGACGAGATGCTCGATGCAGCGCGGGATGTGGTGGTCCTCGGTAACCTTGACGGCGTTGAAGGCCGCCTCGACGCGGGAGAAGGCCTCGGTCTGGGTGGTCGGGCGCGCGGGGAGCCGCTGCGCGACGAGCGCGTCGTGGAGCTGCTCGTCGGGCATGGCGGCGAAGGCGCGGTTGATGGCTAGGCGGGCGCCGCCCTTGGCCGCCAGCTCGATGCAGCTGCCGAGCAGGCGGGATCCGGCCCCGAGGCCGCTGTAGCAGACCGTGAAGAGGTCGGCGGCGACTCTGGCGAGCTCCATGTTCCTGTCCGCGTGGTCGGCGTCGCCGGGGCTGAGCTGCTCCAGCCGGCGGCGGAGCTGCAGGAGACGGTCGCGCTGGGGCCGGAGGTTCTTCTGCGCGAGCATGGCCTGCATGAGGACGGTCCATAGCTCCTTCTCACTCACCTGTCCAGCCATGGCCGCCGCTCTTCTCTCTCTCGGAGATGAGTTTGGGGAGAAGGAAAAGACAAGAGCCCAAGAGGTTCGTGCGAGAGGAGCAAAGTAGAGCTGGAAAGGGCACGTGTCGAGTTCCCAATGGCAGCCAGCCCTAGGTAAAAGCTGCTGGCTTTGCAGGTGATAGGCTTCCTCTTGACCGGGGTCACTCACACTGTCACTACCAGACAAGTCTCCTTTTCCAATTTGAAAACGTTCAAATGCTAGATGAAGAGTTCAACGAAGTTGTCACATAAATACAGGTAACATTGGAGAATGACCGTTGGGAAGATGTTGAAACTTGCTTTGCTCACCTGTGCACCGACTACTACATAATTGACATCATGCACCTTAGAAATTCATCTCCAGAACGAACGAGCATAAATACTCATTCTCTCCAGTTGTCACATATTTATCTAATTCACGGGATCAACCATTCAAACACGGCCGCTCGCACATAGTGCGGGTATGCGTAAGAAACTCCTCCCGGGCCGCTCGCGCGGGCGTTTCTGGAGGGCACCTCCCCCAGGTCAAAAAAAACTAGATCCTCGAGCTCCCCTCGTCGCTGCTGTCGTTGACGCCGGCGGCGGTGGCGGCGCTCGGCCGCCGAAGGCAGAGAGCAGGTGGGCGGGCTGCTCTCGTCTCCTCTTCGCACGGAGAGATGGCGGTGCGGAGGGCCTCGACGGTGGAGGCGGGTGGCCGAGAGCTGGTGGCCTAGTGCGGCGGGCGGCAGAGCAGCGAGGGGCGTCCTTGAGCCGATCTGCGAGGGCGGCGATGGTTGGCGGTGCACGGGCCGTCTGGGCCCGATCTGGGCCAGGAGGGCCGCAGCTGCTCGCGCTCGGCAAGGACGACGGTGGCTGCAGACGACGAAGGATGGTTGCGTGGGTAGCACTGATGCGTCTGTGATCCCTTTGCAGGTCTGCTGGCTACCCATTGTTCGTTGCCCCGCAACCGTTGCCGGATTTAGTGCTCGTTCGTCTTCTCCGTGGCCGGCTAGTGCCGTGGGGGTTGCTGGCCAAGCATGAATAAAGGTGGCGGTCCTAGGGTCCTTCTTGTGCAAAGATGGAGACCTTCCCGAGGCCAGTCCCTCTTGATCTAGACGGAGTGGTGTGTTCCGGTAACATCGCTTTTTATGCCTGGAGTTTGCTGGATCGATGGTATTAGGTTGGGTGCACCCATGCTTTTATTCCGGCCGTTTGGTTCTGGAGGGAGCGCCGTGAAGCTTGTTCTTTCTTGCCATATAGAAACATTTGCTCCATGGCGAAGTTAGAGGCGGAGAATACCATGAAGGCCGGATTAGAGGACTAGCAAAGGAGGTCAAGTTTTTTGCGTTGTTGATGGACTTGCTTGGTATTCTGGATTTCGCAGCAACAATATGTAAGTGGGGGCGGCAATACAGGTGAAGTTTAGAGTCTTACCTTTATAGGATGAAAATCCAAGGTCTGGCCTTAATTGGTTGTGTCTGGCAATGATATTGTTGGAGACATTTTTTAGAAAGCGGGGACTATTTTTAGGGTGAAAACCTAAGATCTTTTGATCGGGCGCCGATGGTGCTTGTGCACTATTACCTTCTTGGAGGCGTCGCTTTTGGCGATTCTGGAGCTCAAGTGTTGTCTTGGTGGTGGATGTACTATTGCGGCTAGGGCTAGAATACCGTAGCGGGATTTTTCTTTTTTTATGTAATTCTTCTTTATTTTTCGGTTTAGTGTATCTGTAATGCCATTAGGGTATTGCGTTGTTGCAGAGGCTGGGTGTATTTGGTATCTACTTGATATTAATATATACTCCTTATAGAAAATTTTATCTAATTCACATATATGAATATACTAAAATATTCCTATAGATATATGAGTAAATAATAGAGCTAAAATGCTAACCATATCGTCTGAAGTCAATATTATTTGTATCATGTATGAATTTGGTGACGTACATGCTAATATCTTTTCCCTATGCACTTATTCAAACTTTATAAACTTAAATAGAGGGTAGTTTCAAACGAAGATAACCTTGGGTGCATGACCGATAGATGACTAAGTATGATTATTGGCTTATAAACAAGTAAATGGTCAAAATTCTTGTTTAAAGACCATAACTTACCGATTTTTTGAAAATACGAAGCTAGCCTCTGCATCAATCGATGCATACGAATTTTATTTATTATTTTTCAGAAAAATCTGCCAAGAATATATATCACACAATCCGAAACCACCACTCAACACCTACAAACCCGATAATAAGTGAAAAAAATATGTCATGAGAGTCTTATGCCCTAATTAAAAACACATACAACACCCACCAACAAATTACTGTGACATCAGTTAGTCATCCTATGGTGAAACAGGAGAACACATCCACTCTACTATATCCTCGGCGAGCGCCTCATGCCCTCGCTTCAGAAGCCATCACTGTCATCAACTGGTGGTCCATATCCATGGCGGCAGACAACGTCCCCACCCTACACCAGTCCATCACACCGTGTCCGTCACCAAGGATGATACTAAACATCGTTGACATGGTAGATGCACACCACTCCACTTGCCGCCACCCTCCAACAGTTGTTCTAAAAAGGATTCCCCAAGAGATAAAGCAACCTCGAAAGCGCCTCCATCGTCCGATCCGCATATCTAGATCTGAGGTTTCCCACGGAGCAGCACAAGTGAGTAGGCATTGGTTGCGATGGTGATGCCTTTAACAAGGTAACGACGACTAGATGCCACCACTCACCATTATCGTACTCGAAGCCCTGGTCCCACTACCAGTTGTACCTCCCCATCTCATCACCAACGAGAACCAACCAGCCGACCACCTTTGGCGGTAGAGGAAGCCACCACCACCATGCCTAACTTCCTCATGTTGCGGACGAAGCCCAGGTACCACCAGATGTCCACATCGAAGAGTAAAAGGTAAGGTGTGACAGGCTGAGGCCCATGCGAGCCCACGTAGTCCCATATCGGGCCCGCCTAAAAACACCACCCATGATTATTAGGGCATATGTGGTTCCTAGCTACCAGTTTGCCAAGCCAAAATTTGGCAGCCATAGTTTATTTGGCATGTGTTTGGTTTTTACCACACTTTGGCTTGCAACACTTTATTGCATCTATGGTCCATTGTCACTCAACTTTTGCCAAGTTTTGCCAAAGTTTGGCTTCAATATTTTAAGCTACAATTTTGTGGCTATCCATACTTTTGTGGCTAACCACACTTTGGCTTGGCAAATTGTGGCTAGGAACCAAACAAGCTATTTTTTCGGGAAAATTCCGATGATCTATTAATAATCATCAATAGTAGTACAAACAGACCCAAAAATAATAAAAATTACAAACAAGTCTTCGGACCACCTAGCGACGACTACAGACACTTGACGCGAGCCGAAGGCGCGCCGCTGTCCTCGCCCCTCCATCACCGGAGCCGGGCAAAGCTTGTCACAGTAAAGCTTATAGTAGTAGACAAACAGGAAGTCGTCGTGTTAAGGCCCCAACACTACAAATTAACAACTGGGGCATCAATGACGGTACAGGGCTGACGTTTGACAAATCCATCAGCGAATGTCTTTTTCTATGACAGTACCGCATTTTTGCATCACATGTGGCATTTTGGGCCGCTCGGCCCAGAAATTCATGACGGGCGAGCTCTAAACATCAACGATTATGCATAAATGAGCATCACGGGAGGTGGGCGGCCCGAACTGCGGACTCGGGGAAGGGGGTCGTCACAAGAGCTGGGCTTCGGGCCAGTGGACACACTCTTCACGCTTCTGTTCACGTACTTTTCTATCTGCCGCACAACAGTCCCCCAAGGCCTACAGCACTGGGAGTCTAGGACCCATATTTGTAAGGGGAGACAGTCACTATCCGCACACATGTACCTAACCTGCAGCACTCGGGCCCGCATGTCAGGTACCGACACTTCCCTCCTGCGTGGAGCCACCCGTTCCGACAGCCTCAAGGCATGCGAAGTGGACTAGACCTGTCAGTACGATCAACATGGGCTCCACATGTTAGTTCTCATGCCAAAAAAATTGCGCACGTGCAATCACAAGTGTGTGCCTGCCGACAATACTGGACGCATGGCCCCGTATGTCAGAGCCTGGTGGGCCCCGCATGCCAAAGCTTTGGTGGGCCCGACATGCCAGAGCTTGGTGGGCCCCGCATGTCAGAGCTTGGTGGGTGTAATATCCCAGGTTTAGAGGCTACAAAATGAGAGAACACCAAAGTGTGCATTGCATTCATGCATAGAAAATCCGGGGAATTTTCGCGCTTTCAAATAAAACTTACCACAGTAAGTGAAGTTTCACTTGACTTGCTGGAATTGAAGTAGATCATCAAGTCAAGCGCTATAAACTTCACTATGATCTTTGCTAAAATCTTGTTTTGGGTAGAGATGATTTGATCTATGGGCTAGATCAAATGAAATTAGTTTTACAACAAACAACACCTTAAGTAAGGGTCAACTACAAGATCTTATAAAAGATCTCAACATGACATTCCTTACAAGAACACATGAATAATTATTCAACTATAAAACCAAGAACTCAATTAACTAAGAAACTATTCTATACTTATCTTTCCCATGTCCTTACTTAATAAACATTTCTACCATGAGTCACATGGTACATCTTTTCAACTACAATGCTTGAATCCAAGCCTAGGACATTCATATTCATTCTTCACTAACCCTTGACCATTCCAACCTTGTTTCCCAACTCATTCCATTAAACCTAGAGAAAAGAGAGAATCATTCATATGCTTATTCTATCCATTGAATAGAACCTAGATTACTATTTAAACCTTGTCCAATGGAGGTACTTGTTGATACTAACCAAGGATACAAGAAATATAAGTCAAGTATGAAACTCTAATTGACCTAGCTCATATTTGATGGTAAGTAAGAATTTATTCCTCTAGTAATTATATAGAGGCAAGTGTTGTGATCATTACAACTTGGTAATGATCATAAACCCTAGAGGAACCCTACCTATTCAGAAGAGCTCAACCTAAAGAGGTATACTCAAGTATATGGACTTATACTTGATATTAAAGGGGAGAACCAAGATTCACTAATGAATTGTTGTGAGGCCAATACTTTGATCATTACAAATTGGGTGATGATCATAAACCCTAAGAATCCAAGTTAGTGTGTTGAAAGAAGTATTAAAGAAGAGAGACTAGTGAGGAATAAGTGGATCAAGTTTAATACATGATCTTATCCTTATAAATTGAGATGATAAGTTAAACCTATACATGTGATCATAGATCTCATTCTTCTCATGAAATAATAAGTAAAACATTAGTAGTTAACCAAACCAATACTCATGCCTTGTGTAGTATTGATATGGTATTTAAACCTTGTTTATCCAAACACTTGAGTCAAACCTAGCATTGCTTTGATACAATAATTCTAACTTAATGAGGAGAAGTAACCCTAGAAAATTAAACATAATTTTAGTTAATGCTTATACCCAATTCTAGTTTGTGTATCACTTGATTGATCACAACTAAAACCCTAGATCCCCTTTGCATTTCAATCCAAGTATCAATTGGGATTATAAGTAGAACCATGCCATGTCTCATGGCTATTTATACTTCAATTAGTGAAGCATTGCCAAAACCCTAGACCTTTCCACCTAGGATCCAATCCACCTAAAGTATTGTTCCCTAACTTGAAGATCACAAGTATACATCCAAGCTAGAAGTGCTAATCAAGATTAGAAATTATAGAATTTAATCAACCATTTTCTCAAACCTTAGAAACAATCATACACATACAATCATGAACCAACCCCATACCTTTACCATTTGTTAAACCCTATCCATAATTAAACTATATATGCATAATCACTATTGTTTAACACTAGCAAAATATAATATGTTCCCCATGCATAGGGTATAAAATTCAAATCCCCTAAATACATTTGGTCCCTAAATTAGAAGGAACTAAAATAAAAACATGGGACCATGTCTATTTTCATTAAACCTCACACAATATCAATCTAATCATAAATTAAATATTTATTTTAAAAGCAACACTAGACAGTAAGTAATAGTATCAAGTGATATTGATAATAAAATATTTTAGCACCTGCAAAGCAAAACAGAAACCAAATTTGTATTCAAATCAAATTCAAACCAGAATTTAAAACAGAAAAAGAAAATGGAGGGAAACGTACCTGGCAGGCCGAGCAGCACCGCAGCAGCCCATCACCACCACGTCCACCAAGCCCAGTATCAGCCCAACCCAAAGCCACTTACCTTTTGGGTCGCTTTAAAAATCGTGCAAGGAGAAAAACCACCTTCTTCTTCCTTCCCGGCGTCGACAGCGCAGAGGGGAGCTTCGGCCACGTCCTCGACGGGGATAAGAACGCCGCCGGACGCCAGAGACCATCTCAGAGCCTCGCCAAGTCTCCTCGCGTCCGAGTCTATCCGTTTGCATCAAGATTCACGCCCTCACTAAGCTCACCGTCGTCGTCGCATCTCCACCTCTGCCGCCGGCGAGACGACGTTGCTAACCACCTCGAGCTCTATAAATAGGTCTGGAGCACCGCAATGAAACCCTAATACAACTCCGTCCATCCATTTTTCCCAAACACCTCTCTACCTCTCATAACCATCCACGATTGGTCGTCGGTGTCGATCAAGAATCCGGCGATGGAGACCACCCGAGGCTCCGTAGTATAGCCGAGTAGATGCGCCAAGTCTCGTAGATCGTCTGGGTAAAAGGAATCATGCGGGGGCGTGCTCATCTGGGAGAATTTGAGAGTTCCCTTTCTCAGGTGTTCTTCGGATTTCTCGTCGGAGAGCTCATCTCCGGCCACGGCTATCCCCATCGACCATACCAGAACCACCAGGGTATGTTTGCGCTTCGATTGAGCCCTCTATTTCTTCCTGGCACCGACTGTAGCTTTAGTTCATGTGTTGGCCGGAGTTCACTGCCGCAGCACCTCTCGCCGGAGCTAGTTCCGATGATCCCCGGAGAAATACACCACCACCAGTCGATTCGTCATGTCGTTGCGGTTCGGAATCAACCACTTGGCCGTGCTGGGGGTCACTAAATCGGCGGCGCCGTCTTCTCCTGGTCGCCGGCGTTGAGTCGACGGCGAGGGTGACGCGTCTCTGCCCCGTCAACATCCTTGACTTGGTCTTCTGCCCGCGTGGCAGTTGACTGGTCAAAGGACCCACATGTCATTCTATGTGGTTAGGTCCGAACCGGTAAGTTTAGTAATTATCAGTTAGTTTAAATTCCAGTAAATTGCCGAAACTTTGAAAAATCATAAAAAAATTATTTCAACTCAGAAAAATATAAATAATATATCAAAATGCTCACAAAAATAAAATCTATTCAGATAAAATATAAAACAAAAATGTGTGTCAAAATAAAAATTTACTTATTTTTATCTTTATTAATTATGCTATTTCAATTATTTAAAATACAATTTGAATTCAATAATTAGTGAAGTTTTAAAATTAAATAGTAGCTATTCAATAATTAAATAAAATGTTAAGATTAAATTACTTAATCGTATTTTCATCAATTAAAATATTAGTATTTCATAAAACCCTAATTTGCAAATTGCTATTTTCTATTTTCTTCAAATAATAATAAATTAAGAAAATAGTAAAAGCCAATATTATATTGGTAGCTTAAATATTGTGAACTCAAACATTTTTAATTAGCAAGCTATTATTTTTGAACCTAATAATTATAAAACCCTAGTTCCTAATTAAACCCTGAATTCTAAATTAAACCTAAATAGGAGTTACTCTAATTATTAATTCATGTGAAAATTAATAAAATGTCAAACTATTATTAATTTTGTGCAAAGTAATTAATCACATTAATTCTAGTACTAATTATTACTTTAAGAATTGTATCATAATTAGAAACCCTAGTTCTAATATAAGTAAGACCTTGAACCCATTATTTTATATGCTCATCCTTAATAGTTGCAATCCTAAAACCCTAGGGGTTGAGCCCATGTGATCATACCCACTCACTTTACATATAGAACTTTGATAAGCAACCAATAAATGCATGCTCATGATCCACTAAAATAAAACCAATTCACATAAGAGTATCATCTCATGTCTTTCTTTTTAATTAAAACCTATATGATCCACTAGTGCCACCTAGATGCCAACCCTAGCTTGATAATTAGAGTAGTGTCATTGATCACCACTCCTATATACCACCCCATTAGGATCAACCTCAACCATCAAACCCTAGTAGAATCCTAGTGATGAACCCTAACACCAATGTTGTGAAATAATGCACATTACATGCTCTTATTCCACTAAACCCTACTTAGAGAGTAATACACCACTTAGCTTAGAAATCATTAGTGATTACTTAGTGAAGCAAATATGAAGCAATAGTAAACCCTAACTCATAGCACCACCTTGACCATCATCCTTTGATATGATACCATAATCAACCATAGTAATAAACCTGCCAATGCTTGTTGTATATAGAACTAATCCAACTTAAGAACCCAACTAGTTCCTATTAGAGAACTAAATGAATCTAATACTAAACCCTAGAAACCATAGCTCCTATTTTTAATAGTTCTTGTTCTTATTTACCCTGTTCTTCAAAAGTTATTCTTTTGAAGTACAGATGTCAATCAAACCTTAGAAGCCCTAACCCTTCTTTGAAATACTCATTATTTCTTAAACAACATGTTCTTCAAAAGTTATTCTTTTAAAGTATAATACAAGTAATCATCAACCCTGTTCTGTAGAACTTAAAATTGACAACTGTTCTTTACATATTATTCCACCACTATTATTAGTGTGTATGATTGTTATAATGTCTTATATCACTTACTTAGGATGCTAATATAACCAAACCTTAATAAAAACCTTGTTTGAGAACCATTCTAAAAAGTGCAACAAACCCTAAAGATATCTTCACAACTCATACATCCTAAATCATCGGGGTTAGGTTACGCTCGGGACGATTGCATCTCATATTATGCATTATAGCATCTTTGCCAGTTCTTTAAACATTGTCCTTACCGGACAATGATGGTATTTCAGAATTTGGAGTTCTCACGAATCGAAGCTTTTGCCTGCATAATCTTGGTCAATAAAGGCAAGTTCATCGCTTGCTCATGTCATTTGATTATTTTTATCAAATTATATGCAAAGTACTATACTTATCACTCTTGCATTGAAAAGCAAATATTATTTTACAATTATGAAAATGACTATGTGGCTGGCAATGGAACCATGGTATGTGTTGATTGGTGGAGGTTCCATTGCAAGGGTACTATTCATCTAGGACTAAGTACCAATGCCGTCCAGTGATTCTAGCGCCGTACATATCGCGTTGACCATAAGATCTATAATGGCTCGGGAAGCCAGCTGTATCTTTTCCCTCCTGCACGCCAACGGACTTGATAGAGCCTGGCGGGGTGCTGGAGGCACTGCCGTAGGTTGGGATAGCCTTTAAAATCCCCATCCGGACGTTTGGATGAGAGGCTCTACCGTCAATGAAGGATTGTCCGACGTACACCGTGGGTAAAGCCGTATGAACGGGAGATGTCTACCGGGGGTGTACGGATGGACAAAAGGGTGGGTTTGGGGTCGCGGAGAAGGCGGTGTGGGCTTGGATCTTTATACCTGGCCTCACACCCAGGAAGTGTGAACGGGGGCAAGTCCCTGCGGATGGCAAAAAGGGTGAGATCTCTTATGGGAAAAGTAACGCACCTCTGCAGAGGGTATCAAGAATTGTGGCTGTCACTCCCTGTTCCGGGAAGGGAACTGCAAACGCGGCAGGAAAGGAACTCCATGAAGTTCTAGTCAACCTGTGAAGACTGACGGGCATAGTTTTCAGAATAAAATAAACCTTTTGAAGAAATGTTTATGAAAACTTGCATTTGCCTATGACTTTTGGTCTGTGGCTGTAGCTAGTGCATGATACACCTATTTCCCTAATATGAACTTGCTGTACGCTCGTACTCATCCCACTCTTAAATCCCCCGCTTAGCTATGGAGGCACCGAAGGAGAAACTACCGTGGAACTCGAAGACAAAGGAGTCAACTGCAACAAGATGAAGAATCCAAGCAAAGAAGTCAATGACGTCAACTTCTGCAACAACTAGAGTGAAAACTTAGACTAGTAATAGAAGGGATCCTTTCCCTAATCCTAGCACCTAAGTAGCTAGATTTCTATAGCAAGCCTAGTAGCTCTTAAGCTTGAGTTAGCAATAAGTTAGATTACGAGTCGTTCTTCTGGAGCTTTATTTGAAGTTTTACCTCACTTTAAGTAGGAGGCTGTGTTGATGTTCTGTAAACAGTTTGTGTATAATTCTATAGACATGCCTTGGACTCGCATATGTTTCTGTTGTACCACTCTGAGGGATGTAATATGGGTGGAACGGTGTTTCACTTGTGTTATGTCAACGACTTGTGTACTACACCATGCAGTGGTACGCTGGGTCACCACAGTGGGTCCCGCATGTCAGAGCTTGGTGGGTCCAGCGTGTCAGAGTTTGGACCCTACATGTCAGAGCTTGTGGGGCCCGCATGTCGGAGCTTGGTGGGTCTGCCAGGCCTACGTGGGTCCCAGGTGGCATTCTCGTTGGGCCCACATGTAGACGTGGGACCTACTGGATTCTCTAGTTGTCCCACCTGTCGGCTACGCGTCGAGGTGTCTTTGGGCCAAATTTGCTGACTAAAGGCCCAGGGCTAATTTATTTAGGTTGAAGCAAGACACGTTGAGGAAATTAATCAGCCTATGATGGTCCATCTAGCGTGCGACTGTTATTTATTCGTGAAATTATTTTAGGCTTATGGGGGCCCGTCTAGCAAACATACATCGTTGGTCCTCTAGTAGGCCATCCTCATCAGCCTAGGAGCTACAGCCACTACACGGTAACTATCATGGGCCCAAAGAGAAAATTACCTTGCTGGCTTACTGTTTTGCCCATGTGGGACGTGTGACCTACAATGTGGATTGATGGCCGCCTGCCGCTGTGAGGATCTTGGGGTAACAGATTTACAAACTGAAGTTTGGAAGAAGTTGGGGAGAACACGAAGAAGGAGGAGGAGGAGAAGAGAACTCACTTACTCAAAAAATACAGTTAGCAAGTCAGAGATATAAAATCAGATCTCAAATCTCAGTCTTACAAATAACATTTTATTGTAGTTGTACTAGGCACTTGTCCATCCCATTTGATATTATTATGCTTAAATTGGCCGACTAAATATGGTGGTGCTTAATTATTTACATCCTGATCAATATTCTATTTTCTCTAAACAACAAATGCCATGTCAAGAACAAGGGTATGATGAAGCTTTTCGATGTCAGTGACAACAGCTCCATCAAAGAGCAAACTTGCATTTCCTAAGTACCAGTTCTATTATGATCATGTTCACTATATTTCGTATTGGATAATGAAACTGGTGTAGATAGTCATATGATAGATAAGAGTCCTATCCCTATGGTACAATAATTTTTTTTTGACTGATCTATGTTTCGCCATCATCGACCATAGAACGGTGAGGACTTCGACGTTGGATTGGAGGACGACGGCGACGGTGATGCTACCAACAGCTTGGACTACAGCAAGTTTGCCCGCAATCATTAGATTAGGGTATTTTTGCAATCTTGTAGTTTAAATTTGGCAAACTTACAAATTCAAATGAAATCCAACGTGTTTTAAATTTTGGGTCGCCAGTGTGTGCATCCTTCTCCCCAAATTGAGAAAGCAGGTGCTAACACCCCGAATAGAACACTGCCAGGGCACATACCAACGCCTATTTGGAAGACGCCGGTGAGATGCTCTTAGTTACTATTGCAGGTGCCGAAATCAAAGCATGCAATGTGCACTTGATTGAAATATTATCATCACAGCATATATAATGTTACTCCATGACGATTGACTACTACAGGTTTCTTTGGTTATCATCATCGATCACAACCTGAATGATATGTGGCATGCATTTCACGAGTTTCTTGGTAATCATCGTCGATCACAACCAGAATAATGCAGAAAAAGAATTTACCAAATTGTGGATGCATGCTATTGAGAGAAATCCACGGATCAGAGCAAAAGACATCACAGAAAGATTAAAACAGCTCGATCACCCACAGAGATAGATGCAGGTTCATTACATTAACCGGAATCCAGCTAAGATAACCACGGCACACGGCCGTCCAGAATGTTGATAGATAGTAGTAAACTAACAGGAACTAAAATTTTAAGGTTGCAAAGCAGAAACCATAGGTAAATTAAACGGCTTTGATCCACAATGCAAGGGATCCCAACCCCTTCATCGCTTGACATCCTCGATCTGGTGAAGCACGTCGGTGAATCATCACTCAGTCTGATGGATAAGGTCCACCCTGCGGTGAAGGCAAGAAAATGAATGGATTGTTTGATGCAAACAATCAGATCTAGTAGTAGCTATACGAGTAAGTATAGTGGAGGTACCTGCAAGATGGATGCGCGCTTGTCGGTGACCTCGGAGAGGTTGGCGACCACCTTGGGGTCCATGAAGCTGGAGAGGACGACGACGGCGAGGTCGATGTGCTTGACGGCGAGGTCGGCGAGGGTGCAGGCGCGGTCGAGGTAGTCGCGCGCCTTGTCCAGGTCCACGGGCGTGTCGGGGACCGGGGCCGGGTTCTCGAGCCCGTTCTTGCCGTGGACCATGTGGACAGGGCGTTGCCCGACGAGGTGCTGGATGCAGCGCGGGATGTGGTGCTCCTCGGTGACCTTGACGGCGTTGAAGGCCGCCTCGACGCGGGAGAAGGCCTCGGTCTGGGTGGTCGGGCGCGCGGGGAGCTGCTGCGCGACGAGCGCGTCATGGAGCTGCTCGTCGGGCATGGCGGCGAAGGCGCGGTTGATGGCGAGGCGGGCACCGTCCTTGGCCGCCAGCTCCATGCAGCTGGCGAGCATGCGGGAGGCGATCCCGAGGCCGCTGTAGCAGACCTTGAAGAGGCCGCTGGCGAGCTCCATGTTCCTGGACTTGTGGTCGTCGTCGTCGCCGGGGCTGAGCTGCTCCATCTGGCGCCGGAGCTGCAGGAGGCGGTCGCGCTGGGGGCGGATGGTCTTCTTGGCTTGCATGGCCTGTATCATGACGGTCCAACAAACCTGTCCAGCCATGGCCGCCGTTTCTGCTCGCCTCCTCTCTCAGATGAGTTTGGGGAGAAGCAGAAGACAAGAGCGGAAGAGAGGTTCTTGCGAGGGAAGAAAGAGACGAGGAGCAAAATGGAGCAGGAAAGGGCACGTGTCGTGTTCCCGATGGCAGCGAGCGCTACGTAAAAGCTGATAGCTTTGCAGGTGATGGGCTGCACTCTGCACACTGCAGGATAGCCTTTGCTTCCTCTTGACCGTGGTCATGCACAAGTTTAGGTTGCTTGCTACCTCCGCCACCTACAGTTTCACTACAAGACAATTCTCCTTTTGTAATTTGAAAACGTTCAAATGCTAGATGAACAGTTAAAAATTGTTACAAAAATACAGGTACTATCTTGAAGAATGACCGTTGGAGAAAATTGTTTTGCCCCCTTCTCCTCCGACTGCTACAAGAAAGGGCAAAGGGGCTTTGTCGTTCAATTCTCTGCATAGCGCTTCAATGGAATCCCGGTCGTGCAGCCTCGAAAATCTGTCACTAAAATTTAATTAAAAAGTTCTAGGGTTGTTTGATTCAAATAATTTCTAAAGGAATTTTGTATGATTCTTACGTATACGAATTTTTCTATAGAGGCCGTTTGTTTCAGAGAGGATTGAATCTTACAAAATGACTATGCATTGCTTTCCTATACTACAATCTCATAGGATTTGTAGCAAGTGGTTAGACTCCTTGGAAAATTTCCGATGTGACCTATGAAAACTACGGCATTCCTCAATCTGTATAGAAATTCTTTTCTGTGGTGCAACCAAACAATTTCTGCAAATAATTCTGCTTTTTTTTTATTCCCGTAGGATTTCACATGTCATGACATACTATTCCTGCGTTTTTCATATTCCTCTATTTTTGAAATCCTTTGAACCAAACATGTCCTTAGTTGTATGCAGTCGTTCTATGCTGCTCATGGTATGATGATTGTTCTGACCAACCAACGTCATGTTTAAGTTCTTTGGATCTCACTATAGTTAAGGAAGACAAATTTCCCTTCCAAAAAATAGTTTGATCCAACATTGGAAGGCATATGCGGTCTTTCTGAGCTTATGATAGATGGGGTGTTGGTTGTCATTTTATTTAGTCAACATTATGCTAGAAAACATCACTTTTAGGTACACAATGTGTTATTTAAATGGAGATACAATGTCGGTTTTGCAATATTCAACCCCTAGCTAAGAATAGTCTTCCCCACCATTTTGACCATAATTTGAAAACAACAAAGAAATTCAAAAATATGTAAACCAAAAAAATCATGTTATAACTTTTAACCTGCAAATATTACACATAAAAGAATATACGTCGCAAATTTTATTTAATTTTTTGAAGTTATTTTGTATCTTCTACATGTCTTCAAATTGTTTTCCAAGTGTTTGTGCGAGACACTTGGCAAAGTTATTGCGTCGTGATTTCTTGAAATCCAAGTAACTACGGATTGTGCCACTGCACTATTGGATCTTTTGAGATCGACTTACCCTCAGCTCTCTCCTCAAATCCACTACCCCTTTCCATGTTCTTATCTCTCTCTCTCTCTCTCTCTCTCTCTCTCTCTCTCTCTCTCTCCCACCTTATCCATTAGCGTCCGCACGTTCACCTCCATCCCTATGGATCTCCATCACACGCATGCCATCCCCATGCACGCTGCCAGCTTCTCCCCGTTGCCGGAAGCCAACTCCGCCCCTTCGTCGTTCTCCTCCGCGCGGCGGAAGGAAGCTCCTTCCCCCGCCCTGCCACGAGGCACCTCCTTGGATCTTCTACCCACAGTTGACTATATGATGCCCAAAATTGGTTATTTACCCAATGTTTTTTACACAAATTGGACTCCATGCATGTATGCATATAAATGCAACGACTGTAAGGTGATTAACTAGAAGAAATATTGTAAAAAACACTTGCAATAGAGGAATCATAGACCGGGACTATGGCCAATTGGAGGTACTCGATCAGGACAACGGCCCGAGGGAAGGCCCTACAGTTCGCAGGTCGAGGAAACGAGTGACCATAGACTCTGATGATAGTGCAATTGGGTGATCTAATCAAGACCGTGATGCGAGGGCAGTCGATCACAACGGAGGTGGGTGATCTAATCGATGAAGCTCACCAACCAAATGGCTTGATGACAAAGTCTAGTTAAAGGCCTGCTAAAAATGTATATTTTTTAGTTTCAATTTCTTATTGGCTATTTTACCAATTAATAGTCAACTTTGGGTAGATTATCCAAGGTTGGTGAACTTCTGGGTAAATAACCAATTTTACCATTTTTTTATTTCAGATATTAGGCTTTGCCAAGTGTTGTGTAAAAACATTTAGCAAATCGGACACTCTCTGTTTCTATCCCTCCACAGCCGTCCCACTTTTTTCGGAGAACTACAAATGACACATATTTGAAATGTTTGCGGAGTTCCCAAAAAAAAAACACTCAGCAAACCTTGTTTACCGACGGGATCGCTGCCTGTTTGTAATTTGCCGAGTTTCAAAGGACTTTTGCTGAGTATTTTGGCCACTCGGCGGCAAAGCCTTCGTTTCCAGTAGTTCATCGCATGGCAATTTTGATCACCTGTTGTAATCATACTTAGCTAGCTAATACTGATCAGAGATGTCTATCTATTCATCCTAGGCGCATCCATGTCCGAAGGGTCATCCACAAAAATGAGTTGGCTACTGTAACGCTCCGTTACTACTACAGGAATGTTACATAGCACGGACAAACAGGTTTCTTGGTTATCATCATCGACCGCAATCAGGCAAGTCCAATCTTCAATGCAGCATTCACTTGTGACGAGTTTCATGGTTATCATCATCGATCACAACCAGAAGAATGTATAACAAGATTTTACCGAACTGAGGACACATGCTATCGATAGAAATCCACGGAATCAGAGCAACTATCATCACAGAACATGATTTAAGCAGTCGACCGCCCACAGACATAGATGCAGGTTCATTACAATAATCGGAATCCAGCTTAAGATAACCATGGCACACGGCCGTCCAGAAGATAGCTAGATAGTAGTAGTAGCAGAGATTAAACTAGCAGGAACTGAAATTATATAAGGTTCCAAAACAGAAATCATAGGTAAATTAAACGGCTTTGATGAACAATGCAAGGGATCCCAACCCCTTCATCGATCGCTTGACATCCACGACCAGGTGAAGCACGTCGGTGAATCATCACTCAATCTGATGGATAAGGTCCCTTCTGCAAGTGAAGTGAACAAAATGAATTGGATACTGAATTCTTGATATAGTAGTTCATTCAAGTGTAGGAAGATGCACATCGATGGACAGATAATAAGTCACAGCAGTCATGACACACAGATCTAGCAAATATGGTGAGATCGATACACAACAGATATAGTAGTAGTAGCAAAGAGAGTAAGTAGTGCAGCTACCTCAGAGATGTATGCGTCGTCGGTGAAGTGAGAGAGGCGGGCGACCTCCTTGGGGTCGAGGAACCTGGAGATGACGGCGACTGCGAGGTCGATGTGCTTGACGGCGAGGTCGGCGAGGGTGATCGCGCGGTCGAGGTAGTCGCGCGCCTTGTCCAGGTCCACGGGGGTGGCGGCGGGCGGGGCCTTGTCCGAGGGGTCGGTCTTGGGCCTCTCGCCGACGATGGCTGGCCGTTGGCCGATGAGGTGCTCGATGCAGCGCGGGACATGGTGCTCCTGGAGAACCTTGACGGCGTGCAAGGTCACCTCGACGCGGGAGAAGGCCTCGGTCTGGGTGGTCGGGCGCGCGGGGAGGCGCTGCGCGACGAGCGCGTCGTGGAGCTGCTCGCCGGGCATGGCGGCGAAGGCGAAGTTGACGGCGAGGCGGGCGCCGCCCTCGGCCGCCAGCTTGAGGCAGGTGAAGAGGGTGCGCGCGCCGTACTCGATGCCGATGTAGTAGACGTCGAAGAGGTCGCGGGCGAGCTTGTTGATCTTGCCCGCGTGGTCGTCGTCGCTGGGGCTGGGGCTGAGGCTGAGCTGCTCCAGCCGGCGGCGGAGCTGCAGGAGGCGGTCGCGCTGGGGGCGGATGTTCTTGGCGGCGATCATGGCCTGCATGAGCACGATCTCTAGCTCCTTCTCGCTCACCTGTCCAGCCATGGCCGCCACTTTTTCTTGGTCTCTCTCTCTGAGTTGAGTCAGCCAAAGTCCGACGAGCTCGAGGAAGGCAGGAACAGGAGTTAATGGCGAGTGGAGAGGACGCGTGGCGAGTTCCCAATGGCCGCGAGCTCTACGCTAAAAGGTGCCATACCTTTGCAGCCTTGCAGGTGATAGGATCTGCAACCAGGGCCCTTGCCTCAGCCTTTCTTCCTTTTGACCGGGGTCACGCAGAAGCTCAGTTGCTTGCTACCTCCGCCACCTTCTGTCTCAATACAAGACAATTATTCTGTAATTTGAAAACGTTCAAATGCTACATAAAGAGTTTAAAATGTTGGCACAAAAATACAGGTACTAACTTGCAGAATGAACGTTGGGAAATTGCATGATCACGTCGGAAATAAGCTTTAGAGCTAGAGCTACATGAAGCTCAATTATTTTAAAAAAATTGGAAAAAAACATTGTAGGGTTTCTTAAAAAATCTGAAAAACATCCTTGTTGTAAATAATGATGTAGTTGTCTACCAATATACAAAATCTCAATCCGAAATACCTTATATTCTGTTCTTAACAAAATCGACAACAGGATTGCAATTTTGCGCTCACTAATTTACATGTCACATTTTATCATCATTTGTGCAACCAAAAATACGTAGTATTTCGATTTAAGAATTTTCAGGTTGGTAGAGTACACCATTTTCTACTTCTAGAGTTTTTGCTCGAAATTTTTTAAAACTCTAAAATGGTGTATTTGAAATGTTCAAAAAATCAGGATCCGTGCCGCCCCTGACCCAAACGTCCACACTCCTTCTGGGTCCACTACGACTAGAAGAAAACCCCCTACAACAACGCATTTATGTGTATCTAAATCTCCATATAGGCATTGCTAGGACTTGTACCAACAGATAAAAATGTGTTGCGTTTTTGGGTGTTGCAAGGGTACAATGCAACGCATAGAGATGCGTTGGTAACCAATGGTATAAGCGTTACAAAGTAGCTACATAATCTATCCAACAATTATATGCATTGTTAGAGGTATCATACGTATTGATAATTCTATTTCGCAAAAATATTTATTTTTAGGCTGGACGGGTTGTGATCGCACTAGAAGAGACACACACAAATCATACCAGGTGAAAGCATTGCATCACAAATAAATTCCAAATTTATTATTGGAACACCATTCCTTACACAAAAAATATCTTAAGAGTACACAATTTACAATCTTGCATCAAAATATGATATTCTATATAGCCCTATATATATTCTTTTTGGAACACCATTCCATACACGAAAATTATCTAAAGAATAGATAATTTACAATATTGCATCAAAATATATATAATATTCAAGCTAGTTTTATATATGTTCTTTCTGATATTTGGCCTATCATATCCATAGCTGATATCCAAATAGCAAGTCTTGCTGATTATGGGACCTGCAAATACAAATTTTGTTATCAGTATCAAGGTGGCAAAAGGAGACTGGAGGGTATAGAGAATTCTACTACAAACTTGCTTAAAATTTTGTAGGTATACTCACCTTGGTGGCGTGCCAAAGATTAGCCAGCACGTAAGATATTTTTTGCTATCTTGTGTGTTTGATATAGCTCATCAGCCCCACAAGTCACAGAGGCTATCACACATATGGAAATACAGATGAAATCTAGATAGGAAATAACGACGACAGGACATTGACAAATCCATAAAACAGAAAATTAAAATGCTTTAATAACTAGATTGTCCATCTAACAGTAGATCAAAATTAATAGGTAACTAATTCATAGATAGGTCAATAACAGTATCACAAAGCAGAACTGGATGTGATATAATTGAAAAGAAAAATATGAATAATTAATACCCATTGGTCCGTCGTGCTTCTGGTTGTTGCGGCTGATGTGCGCGTGCGCTTGCAGCTACATGCTGCTGCATCTCGTGCCCCTGACACCGGCAGTACTGCTCATCTGCCTCCAGCACCATCACACATGCTAACCTGATATAACACGAGTAGCTCAAGGTCAAGAACATGGAAGAAATCAAGATGCATAGATTGACTGCAATTTGCATCAAGAGAAACAATAATATAATTTTGGTATTGGTGGTCTGATCAGTGCACTAAGAATATTGAGAGACAAAAACATGTGATCTTCAATACTTTGGTATAACTTAGGAAAAAGATATCCCTTGGGAAATTGAGTCTTAAAATTAAGGGAAAGATATTGTTTCTAATAATGCATACGAGCCGCCGAGAGAGGTATGAAGCAGCTGTACTTTTAAAAAAGGGGAAGATGTATCTGAAGTCCAAAAATGAAATGAATTACGTTCTAAGATATCCTTTGCTAGAGTGAATTAGCCTTCTCCATTTCCAGGTGATGTGACTGGTGAAGATAACTATATCCAGAAGTTTTGGATCAATTGGATTTTGGAGAAAAGCAAAGAATCCTAGATCCAGTACAGCCCATATGTATAAATAACTGTACAACTTTCCAGCTCACATAGAAAGGATGGAATCATGGAAATATGCTAATAATAAAATGATACCATACTGCTAAGTACCTTGTGCCAGTTACTGTTCCAAAAACTAAAACATCTAGATAAACACAATCTCTTTGCAATTTTTATTGTAGTATACTACCAGAAAGGGTCAAGAGCCTTTGTTCAATTCTATGTAGAACACTTCAACAGAATCGCTTGGTATCATCGCGCACATTAGAAAATCGTATATAAGACATACGAGAAACATACATGAAACACTAATGCAAAACTAGCTAAAAATATACCTAGGGCGCGTTTGCTAGCCCAGCATTTTAGAAGTTTTCTCCAAATACTTTGGTTCCTAATATATTGTAGTTTAAAATATTTGATGCCCAAAATACGTGGTATTTTGAGTTGAGATTTTTTCAGGTTGGTAGAGTACACTATTTTTTCGTTCTAGAATTTTTTCTCGTAATTTTAAAACTCTAAAATAAAAAAATGCAAATGTTCAAAAAAAAAAAGGGGATCCATGTCACGAGTGACCCAAAATTCCGCACTCCTTCTATGGCCACTACTACAAGAAAGGGCCAATAGGCTTTGTTCATTTCTATGTAACATATATTGTAATCTAAAAATGAAGGTATCTATATTCTGGGCTTAACAAATTCTACAAGAGGATTGCAATTTTGCACGCTTCACAACTTTACATGTCACATTTTATCATTTTTGTGCAGGCCAAAATACGTGGTATTTCGAGTTGAGACTTTTCAAGATGGTAGATTACACAATTTTCTACTTCTAGAGTTTTTGCTCAGAATGTTTTAAAACACTAAAATTGCAATTTTGAGAAGTTCAATAAAGTGGATCCATGTCGCTCGTGACCCAAACCAAACGTCCGCACTACTACTACAAGAATGGGCCAATATACTCTATTCAATTATATGCAGAGCAATTCACATAATCAACATGTGGCATCCCGCACATTAGAAAAAAATCATATATAAGACATACGAGAATACGTTCACAAAACACTAATGGAAAACTAGGTAAAAATATATCTAGGGTGCATTTAGCAGCCAATTAGTTTAGAAGTTTTCTCAAAATACTATGGTTCCTAAAATATTGTAGTTTAAAGTACTTTGATGTGTTTGACTCTAATAAATTTTGTAGTTCTAAAAACCAAGGTATCTATAAAACTGTGGGTTTTTTATCATTTGTCCTTTTTTCTAAAACTGCTAAAGGAGAAAAAATATAGTATTTTCAGCCTGGTGTTAAAATACTTTGTTCTGACAATACAGACCAACCACATAGAGCCATGATAATAACCATACTTCCTCCGTTAGAATCAACATTCACTAATGTAGGTGTTTATATCTTTTCCTAAATACTTAATAACATTATGAGTAAACTCGTACCATAGGGTGATAACCGATAGATCACTGTGAGTGTGGTATTCACTACACAGTGGTTAAAATCCCCGGTTGACAGAATACTACCTTCGTTCTTATGAATATATAAATTTTGTTAGACATCAAAAATTAATAAGTTTGACTGAATGTATAGAAAAAATATTACCTTTGTCTAGATTATAAAATGTTTTGGAAGGCTAGTTTAGCCTTCCTAAACGTATTATATTTTAGAATATATCAGTACAATATTAAATAAATACACTATAAAGTACTCTCTCTTTGCCATAATATAGTGCATATAAGATTTTTAAGAAGTCAAATGATGTCAACTTTGACCAACTTTTTTGATAAAAATATCCACATCTACCATACCAAATGTATACCATATGAACATATACATCGTGAGGAATCTCATGGTATTGATTTGCTATTTTAGATGTTGATATTTTTTCCTATATAGTAAAGTTTGACTATCAAAAAAAATTATATGCACTATATTTTGGCAAGGAGGGAGTATGTTCTATGGTAGAGATCTGACTTATTAATGTGTAATATTTCTTAATTCCTTCAAAATAGCTGAACCACCACACATTCCATGACTTAGTTTTCTATTTTAAAACTCAAAATCCAGTCTTCTCTTGTTGTTACGTGACTACATGAGTACGTTTCCATTAGTAGCTGACTACATTCCAACTGTTGTTTCTATAAAAAAACATATACTTGCAAATAAGTTGTGTGCGTTTTCTCTTAGAAACTAGAACTACAGTGCCAATACAAGGCAATTCTCTTTGTAATTTGAAAGTGCTGGATGAAAATTTGAAAATTGTGCTTTTCTGATAGTAGTCTTGTACTAACACAAAGTGCCAAAGGGCATCATGCACAGTACTACATATGTTCCATCTCAGTGATATGTGGCATGCCCTGCACGAGGTTCTTGATTATCATCAATTCATCATCGATCACAACCAGAATAATGAAGAAAAATATTTTACCAGCTGAGGACACATGCCATCGATAGAAATCCACCAATGGGGCGCAAATGCCATCACAGAAGTAAAAAACATCGATCGACCACAGATATAGATGCATGTACATTACATTACGCAGAATCAATCCGATAACCAAGGAAGTCCAGAAATTCAAACTAGCTGATAGTAGCAGAGCTCAATCTAACAGAACCGAACTGAATTATTGGGCTGCAACTTGGAAAACAGAAAGCATAGGTAAATTAAACAGCTTTGATCAACAATGCAAGGGATCCCAACCCCTTCATCGCTTGAGATCCTCGACCAGGTGAAGCACGTCGTTGAATCATCACTCAATCTGATGGATAAGGTCCCTTCTGCAGTGATGTGAGCAAAATGAATTCAGTATCGGTTACATACTTACATGAACAGGTTGATTCATGCAAATACAGGGAGATACACATCAGATCTAGTAGTAGCAAAACGAGTAACCAGTGCAGGTACCTCAGAGATATATGCGCGTTTGTCGGTGTACTCGGCGTGGCTGGCGACCTTCTTGGGGTCCATGAACCTGGAGATGACGACGACGGCGAGGTCGATGTGCTTGACGGCGAGGTCGGCGAGGGTGATCGCGCGGTCTAGGTAGTCGCGCGCCTTGTCCAGGTCCACGGCAGTGGCGGCGGCCGGGGCCTTGTCCGAGGAGTCGGTCTTGGCCTGGCCACTGTAGATAGCGAAGACGGTGGGTGGGCGTTCGCCGACGAGCTGCTCGATGCAGCGCGGGATGTGGTGGTCTTGGATAACCTTGACGCAGTTCAAGGTCATCTCGACGCGGGAGAAGGCTTCGGTCTGGGTGGTCGGGCGCGCGGGGAGGCGCTGCGCGACAAGCGCGTCGTGGAGCTGCTCGTCGGGCATGGCGGCGAAGGCGAGGTTGACGGCGAGGCGGGCGCCGTGTTGGGCCGCCAGCTTGAGGCAGTTAGCGAGGATGCGCGCGCCGTACTCGATGCCGATGAAGTAGACGTTGAAGAGGTCGCCGCCGAGCTCCTTGATCCTGTCCGCGTGGTCGTCGCCGAGGCAGAGATGCTCCAGCCGGCGCCGGAGCTGCAGGAGGCGGTCGCGCTGGGGGCGGATGTTCTTGGCGGCGAGCATGGCCTGCATGAGCACGATCCCGAGATCCTTCTCGCTCACCTGTCCAGCCATGGCCGCCGCTTCTTCTCGCCTTGTTTCTCTCTCTCTCTCTCTCTTTGAGTTGAGTCAGGGCCACAGGGGAGCAGGAAAATAGGGAGGAGAGCGCAACTGGCAACTGCCCAAGCTTTGCAGATGATGGGATCTGCAGCCTGGGCCCACTGCCATTGTGCCACAGCCTTTCTTCCTTTTGACCGCGGTCACGCACAAGTTCGGTTGCTTGATGCTTACTACCTCTACAGTGTCACTACAAGACAATTCTCCTTTTGTAGTAATTTGAAAACGTTCAAATGCAAATGCTAGATAAAGTGTGAAAAATGTCGTTTCGTGAATGAAGGGACTATCTTGGAGAATGACAGTTAGGTAAAAACCCCCACAGAATAGCTTGCTCACTTCTGCGACGACTACTACATGTCTACATGACTACATGGAAGGTCCAATAGGCTTGTATAGCGTTTCAAACAATCGTCGGGATCATTGGGGACCTTAGAAATTTCATCTCCAAGACGGACTGGAATACATACATTATACTCATGCATAACAAGTTACAGATGTTGCAAAATGCTACCCATGATCCCTCCATCCTAGATTAATATTATTAGAACTAGCAGGGTGGCCCTCGCAATCGTGAGGGCATCCTTTCAATAGTATTGAATTAAATTTCTGACTTTTGCCATATTTATATATCTTTTTTTTTTTGAAAAGGGGATAATCACCTTAGCCTCTGCATCGTGGTGATGCACATGGCCTTTATTAATAGATCCGAGTCAAACAAAAGTATGTGGTACAAAATTCACGGATCACTCATGGTCGATACATAAATCAACCATCAAAACATCAAAATTCGGAAACTCATAATAAAACATATTTCAAAAATATACATCAGTAGCATATTGCATATACATTTGTATTCTTTTGAGTATACATTGCTCTTGGTGACCTTTGCTTGACGAATCTCCCAGGTTGTTCATGTTATTTCAAAGTATATACTCCTGCCGCCCCGAAAGCAATGTACCTAATTCTTCTAAATTTCGATGTATGTTGCCTTCCGTCCCAAAAAGTATGTCGCAGATTTGTCAAAATTTGAATATAGTTTCTAGATGCATCCAAATTTAGACAAATCTGAGACATCTTTTTTTAGGACGGAAGGAGTAATATTTTTCTTCCAAGTTGTATTGTCGCTACAATTTTTTTTAAAATATTTTACACTTCATGTGGATACATAGCACATGTACATTTTCTGTTTTACATCCTTATTTTACATGTGTACATGTTTTTTCTAGTGACCATGTACCATGTAGTCCAAACGAAACACATAGGTTGTCGTTAGAATACAAGGCTCTATCATTGATTCGGGGTACGGAGTATTTTCTTTCCACGTACATATGATAGCCATATTTCAAGGCAAACTCTATGGATCAACCGGCTGTAGTACAACACCTTTCGTCAATGGTACTTCTTTTTAGAATGTAGCATTTCTTTTTCTACGTGTACCATCTTCAATAATGTTACATCATTTTGTAACATTTCACTGCAATATATCAAACATTTTTTTGTGACTTATCCAACATTACATGAACACATATGTAACATTGCCGCAATTTCTTTTTGATATATGTAGGAAAATAATTGCAACACTTTGCACATACTTATGCAACGAAATTAATGCACGTATCCTCAAAACATATACTTCCCCAATGCCATGGCAACAATGCCATGGCATTTGAGCCATGCCGATTCGAGCTCGGCGCTTGCGGGGGCTGGGTAGGAGCCCTGGAGGTGAGGTAGACGGGGCTCTCCGAGCTCACTAGAGATGAATTGACGAGATCATATTCTCCGAGTCCGATGGCCAGATTTCGCCGCTGCCATGTCCATGGCGACCTCAAACCGGATGACACGAGGTGCTAGTGCCCGTGGGTCGTGTTTTTTGAAATTTTCCAACGAACTAGATATCATATAAAAGAATTTAATATCTCGTGGCCCAAAATTCTAGGTAAAATTAAATATTGGCCTACATTGGCCTAAAATCTGCAATCCTCCACACACTTTTTTTGCAAACTTCTAAATAATATGTGAGAACAGTATGGTTTTGTATAAGCCTAAGAACTAGAAATAACCGTTGATTCTTCTTACTAGTGACTAGCTACTCAAGTTTTGTTGTGGACAACTTCGCTTTAAGAGTTCCATTTGTAACAAAACAGGGCCTTCTATAGCAATTCTAATTTCGCAGAGCATCAAAAGCACAAAAAATCCTCCAAATGTCCATGAGGTATGTTGTTTAAGTTAATCCATGTTTTTCTTTGGAGTGCCATGTATTTTTTTTATGGTGATTAACACTAATCGAGATGGCATCAGTTGCAGTTTCTTCAACGCTTAGCTACGATTGTTAAAGGATTTAGACGAGTGTTCCCTCCCTCGTGCAGTCATGCAGCTCAGGAGATAAGTTTGTTTCTGGGCAAACAAGATCCATATTGAACCAAATATGTAGCATGAAGTCATGAGTATCTTGGTGACTAGCTATCACATGGATCAAAACACGAATACTGCAGAACACAATTTTACCAAACTGGGGAAACATTATGATCGATGGCTACACTCGGATGGCACGAAATAACATCGCAATTTTTTTATTAAAACATAGCATCTCCGATATCACAATCCTGAGATGGGCTGCGGCAATTCGATCGTCCCACACAGATAGATACACGTAACCAACTAACCATTACATTGGGTTTACTCGGAATCATGCTTAGATAGCTACGGCGGTCCAGAAATTAAACTAGCTCCTGATTTATAGCGTTGCAAACCAGAAAACGATGTAGATGAGCGGTCCCTTCATCGCTTCACAGCCTCGATCAGGCGAATCACTCAGTCTGAAGCTGGATAGGGTCCGTCCTGCAGTGAAGTGAAGAAAATGAATCGGATTAGGCACAATATCAAAGATTGGTTCGTGCGAATGCAGGGAGATGCACGTCGATGGACAGATGTAGTGGCACTGTGGCAGCGAAGCCAGGAAGTAGTGTACGTACCTCCGAGATGTAGGCGAATTTGTCGGTGAAGTCGGAGAGGGTGGCGGCCTCCTCGGGGCCGACGAACCTGGAGAGGACGACGACGGCGAGGTCGATGTGCTTGACGGCGAGGCTGACGAGGGTGCACGCGCGGTCGAGGTAGGTGCGCGCCTTGTCCAGGTCCACGCTGCCGCTGGTCGCCGCCTGAGGTGGCTCGCCGCTGGGGGGCGGGGCAGGGTCCGAGAGGCCGGTCTTGGCGAGGCCCTCGGTGACGGCGGCGACCGGGTCGTCGTCCTCGTCCTCGCTGCTGTCATCCGAGAGGTCGGTCTTGGCGAGGCCCTCGGTGACGGCGACGAGGCGCGGGCGCTCTCCGACGAGGTGCTCGATGCAGCGCGGGAGGTGGTGCTCCTGGGACAGCTTCACGGCGTAGAAGGTGGCCTCGACGCGGGCGAAGGCCTCCTTCTGGGTGGGGGGGGGCGCGCGGGGAGCCGCTGCGTGAGGAGCGCGTCGTAGAGGTGCTCGTTGGGGATGACGGCGAAGGCGGGGTTGAGGGCGAGGCGGGCGCCGTTCTCGGCCGCCAGCTCGAGGCAGGTGGCGATGGAGCGCGCGCCGGCCTCGATGCCGATGTAGTAGACCTTGAAGAGGTTGGAGGCGAGCTCCCGAACCGCGGCCTTGTCGTCGTCGCCGGGGCTCAGGTTCTGCAGGCGGCGCCGGAGCTGCAGGAGGCGGTCGCGCTGGGGCCGGAGGTTCTTGGCGGCGAGCATGGCCTGCATGAGGACGGTCCCGACCTCCTCCTTGCTCACCTGTCCAGCCATGGCCGCCGCTTCTTCTCGCCTCGTCTCTCTCTTTCTCTGAGTTGAGCCAGGGGAAGGAAGGAAGAAGACAAGAGTCGAAGAAAAGGAAGGAAGCAAAATGGAACTGATCCGTGCCTATTTGGCAGCGAGCGCATGTAAAAGCTGTTGGCTTGGCAGGTGATAGGATCTGCAGCCTGGGCCCACTGCCACAGCCTTTCTTCCTTTTGACCGGGGTCGCGAAGAAATTCCGTTGCTTCCTCCGCCAGCAACTGTGTCACTACAAAACAGTTGTCCTTTTTGTAATTTGAAAACGTTCAAATGCAAATGCTAGATAAGGTGTTAAAAATGTTGTTACTCCCCAATTGCTTGCTCACTTGGAGAATTACCGTTGGGAGACCCGTCTTTCTCCTTCTTCCTCCATCCATCATGCATCAAGCGCCTCTCTATTGTCTCACCTTTTGCTTCTTTTAACCAGGTGACTTGGGTACGACGATTCTTTGGGTGCCCACGATTAACATACTTGATGGGATGTAATTGAAGGCATACCTGACAACCTCCTAAGGACCAAGAAACTTAAGACAAACTAACAAGTATGAAGCGTTCAAGGAATGGTCATGATGTGGAGAACAAGGACATGCCCAAATCAAAGAACCAAAGAGTCCATCTTCTACTTTGTAAATGACCTGGTCAGAACATCTGATCATCTAGCCTCCTATATAAAGGATATGAGGGGACGCCGGGGAGAAAACAACCAATCTAGAATCTAGAACACCATAGCCATCACGGTGACATTCTAACCATCGTCATAGATAATCAAGAACAGAAAAGCAGGAAGTAAGGTTTGACCCTCCAGGAGCTTAAAACTGGATAAATTGCACCTCGATCTCTTTTGCTTCTCAACAGACTAACTCGTTAGCGCAACTCTTTCCCCAAAACATAAGTCTATCAACCATTTGCATTGTCACGGCTACCCCACGTCACCGGGGTCATGCTCCCTAATGTGCTCCCTCCATCTTATATACAGGTCATACATAAGACAGAAGAAAATATAAATATCTACAACATCAATAGACCCATCATAGAATGTATTTACATAATGTATAGATGTTTATATTTTTCCTATAAAATTGGTGAAACTGACAACATGTTCACTTCTGACTAAAAATATGCGCATTGTCTACTGAAAACAAAGGAAGTACAATTTTGAGAAAGGCCATGACACTACAACTTTAGTAGGGGATCAAGCCATCGGAGCATCGGTCGAACTCAGCCAAGTTATCAAAGAATGCATGCAATAAACATATATATAGCTTGTCTCACTACTGTTTTCCATGTTTAACATCAATGTATTGTTTTCTGGATCACCAATGTTACTACTTACTTCGTCCATGTTTAACAGGCACGTACGCAATTTAAGACAAATTTTGACCATTAATTTGGTCAACAAAATATAATTTTTATGTCTACAAAATCTATAACATTAGATTCGTATGCAAGAAAGCTTTCCAATGATATAATTTTATGTCTACAAAATCTATATCATTAGATTCGTATGCAAGAAAGCTTTCCATAACCAGAATACTGCACTTAATGACTCGATAGATATCCTAGGAAGGAAATCAAATAACATCAAAAAACATTGCATCTCCGATATCACAATTCAGAATTGTTGTCCAAAGATATGGATGCAGTTCATGAATTTCTTGGTGACCATCATGAATCATAACCAGATTACTGCAGAAGATGAATCCACCAAACTGGGAATACATTATGCCTCGATAGACATCATAGGCTGGAAACAAATAACATCAGAAAACATGGCATCTCCGATATAACAAATTCAGAAGTGGGTGGTTTCTGCAATTGGATAGCCCACACATATATATGCAGGTGCTGCAATCACATTACGTTGCCCGGAATCAATCAAAGACAGAAGTGACCTGGAGAAAATGATCCTGCAGTGAAGTGAGTAAAACGAACCAGTTAATGCAACAATAGTGAGATACGCATCGATGGACAGATCTAGCGCTAGCAGCAAATTAAGCCAGGTAGTGCACGAACCTCGGAGATGGATCAGGCGGCTGTGTCGGCGTATTCGGAGAGGCTGGCGACCTTGCTGGGGTCGAGGAAGGCGGAGATGGCGGCGACGGCGAGGTCGATGTGGTTGACGGCGAGGCTGGCGAGCGTGCACGCGCGGTCGAGGTAGCCGCGCGCCTTGTCCACGTCCACGCTGCGGTTGGCCGCCGCCTGAGGGGGCTCGCGGGTGGCCGCGGCAGGGTCCGAGAGGTCGGTCTTGGCGACACGTTCTGTGGAGGCGTCGACCGGGTCCTCGGGCTCGTCGGTGACAGGGGTTGCGCGGACGCCGACGAGGTGCTCGATGCAGTTCAGGATGTGGTGCTCCTTGCACAGCGTGACGGCGTAGAAGGCGACCTCGACGCTGGCGAAGGCCTCGGTCTGGGTGGTCGGGCGCGCGGGGAGGCGCTGCGCGAGGAGCGCGTCGTGGAGCTGCTCGTCGGGCATGGCGGCGAAGGCCGGGATGAGATCCAGGCGGGCGCCGCTCGTGGCTGCCAGCTCGAGGCAGGTGGCGATGGCGCGGGCGCTGTCCCTCATGCCGTCGTAGTAGACCTTGGAGATTTCGCTGGCGAGGTCGCAGTGCTTCATGGTGACGGCGAACTTCATCCGCTCGACGGCGAGGTTGTTGAGCGTGGCCGCGACGTTGGGGAGGATGTGCTCGGCGTCAAGCGCGGACTGCCTGAGCCCGGCCACAATGTCGTCGTCGCTGGGTTTCAGCTGCTGCTGCAGCCGGCGCCGGACCTCCAGGAGGCGGTCGCGCTGGGGCCGGACGGTGTTCGCGGCGAACATGGCATGCACGAGGATGCTCTCTAGCGCCTCCTTGCTCACCTCCCCCGCCATGGCCGCCGCCGCCGTGCGCCTTGGGTCGGTGAGAGGAAGAGAAAGGTTTGACAGGGAAAAGGCGAGGTGGAGACGGCACGTGGCGTGTGCGTATTGCCGAGAGCAGCAAGCGGCAGAGTCGAGACGAATCCTGCTTGTTTTGCTTCGTTTTGACCGGGGTCATGCGCAAGTCCCGTGCTCCTCCGCCACCACTAGTGTGTGACTTACAAGACAATTCTCCTTTGTAATTTGAAAGTGGTACAAAGTATTTGAAAAAAGTAGTTACAGAAAATTGCTACCTCCATTTCGATGAATAAGGCTTAAATTTGACCAAGGATTTAGTTAAAATTGTTAATATTTATTATTAAAACTCAACATTGTTATAGATTAATCATGAAATATATTTTCATATGATCTGTATATAATATCCTGGTTCTTTTTTATAAAAGTTTAGTTAAATTTTACTTAGATTGACTTTTCCCAAAAAAAAATATAGGCATTATTCTATAGAACGGAGGTAATATCGTGATAAATAGAAATCTGATTGCTCCTTCTGCTAGGAAAGTGGCAACACCTTTTTTCAATTTTCAAGCCCCTACTGCGTGCAACCGCCCCTGATGTCGGGTGTCATCGCTGATTCCTACCGCCGTGTCTTAACACTGACAGATCCGGCCACGCTGTTTCTCACCACGCGTTCCCCTATACTTTTACCGTGTGCACCACGCTACAGTCGCTCGCCATAGGTTGCCACCACACAGCTGCGTCAAAAGTAGCATTGACAACCCGGGTGCTGGGCTGCAGAGATCACCGACAGGGGGAGGGGGAGCTTGAAAGAGGCGGAGTTCCTTGGTCCGAAGATCCGGATGGTGACCTCAGGAGCGCCAGAATCGTTGGCGTACCTACAGATGCGCACACGCGAGCCCTACGAGGTGGCTAAGGAGAGGTTTCCCGTGAACACCCAGAGCTTATGCAAGAGGAGCTCAACTTCTACACTAAAAGGGACACATCGAAGAGATTCGACAACGGAGGGAGAAGCCGGCCCTGTTTGAAATGGTGCCCTAGAGGTTCCAATTTCCCACTTGTATCTATAATATTAAATACTCATGTATGAACTATTGCAATGAAATCAGATGTGATCCAGATATGGGACTTGTGCTTAATTAGTTAGTCGCTTGAGGTTCTGTTGGACACACACTACCGAGACTAATGTACGAGTCGGCGAGACAACTAGATTTCACCTGTCGTAGAGCATGGAGATGATGAACCGCCTAGCACTGGCTATATCAAAGAGTTAGACAAGTCCGATTGATCCAAAGATCAAGTCGTCACGAGGCATATGCGCTTAGGGAAGGACTTGCGCTGGCACGTACAATAGGTGGGGTTCAACAATTTCACTGCCCAAACTGATTGTATCGAGGTGCCAGAGACAATGGTGCAAAGGTGGTTTCTCATCGACAACATCAGCAACATTTTATGATGATTGTTCTATTTTGTGGAGTGGTTTTGCTAGAGTTTCGATCAAGTAGTGTAGTATAGAATACTACAGAGATCTATATTCAACATGATACGCGGTACGCAGTTCATGAGTTTCTTGGTGACGACCGTGGATCACAACAAGAATACTACCAGAATAATATTGTACTGCTAAAATGGGATGAATTTCGATTAGATTGGTATCCTAGAATCAAAACAAGTAGCATCACAAAGGACAAAGCATGATCAAAACATGACACCTCCGATATCACAGTTCAGAACTGGGCTGCTACAATTCGATCCTCCAACACAGATAGATGCAGGTACACCATTACATTACGTTACCAAATGTGTTTGGTTGGGCTTTTAGGTCCAACTTCACGGCTACAACCGCAAAATTTGAACCAAACGGATTTTTTAGGCGCTAGCTTTTCCAAACGCGGCAGCTTCCTGTACGTACAAATCAGGCAGTCTCTCGCAGCGAGTTCGACCCAGCTTCTAGCGCGGTAGCTTCTCAAAACTAGATGATAATTACCCACTGCCATCGATAAGTTGTACCGTTTCGTTCCCGAAACATAACGAAACAGGGCGAAGCCAGACGATCCGCCCCTATCGACCATCTTCTCGAAAGAAAAGTCTGCGGGCGCTAGGGTTGCGCCGCCCATCCGCCGGCCCGCCGGCGGTGATTGCCTCGTCCTGGCATCAGGCCCGACCCAGCATTGCCCCGTCTCACTCCAGAGTCCCGACGCCAATCCACCAAGCAGCCGATCCCTCAGACGTCTGTCTCCCGACGCAGGTAGTTGATCCTCTCCCTAATCTCTGGTCTCTCCCTCCCTCATGCGCAGATTGTCTTCTCACATTAATTGGTCTGGTCAGTTCTTGGTTGGATATATCCCATTGATTTATCCCCTTTGTCCCTTGGTTCTCATTGCCGATGCTGAAACGTGTGAAGATGATCTGCCCATGAGAGAGGAAGAGACCAGAGACCATTAATTTGTCCGATCTGCTCTTGCCTGCAAATATCCCATTGATTATCCCCTCTGTCTCAATCAATACGTATGTTCAAACCTGTGTAAAATTGATAGAAGAAGGTGTGATGTTAATTTCTCTTGCTTCTGCTGATATTGATTTCAATGCTTCGGTCTTATTTTCTATTGCTTTTCCTGATATTAATCTGTACAAGAACATTTGATGTAAACATGTATAAAATTACTAGAAGAACAATGTGTTATAGACCTGTATAGAATTAGTACAAGAACGATGTCTTGACGTGTGTACCATGATAGTGATTTGAGCATGATATTTTCATTACATTTGTTGCCATTATTTTTAACGGGGCATATTTATATGTGTGTAGATGGACTCAAGCATGGAAGGTCTGGGAAAACAAGCACTAGAGGGACTTGGACTTCTAGCTGAGCTCGGCGAGCTTGCGCAGCAGGCTGCCATCCTTGGGAACATGGGTAACCTCTATACCGAGCGTTATTTGCAGAAAGACTCATATAGAGAGACTCCTGAAACGGGGCTTCAATGGGTCATGAGATGTTTTGGTCGTCCTAGATATTTTTACAAGATGTTCCGCATGACTCCGGAAGTGTTTACGACACTACATGATTTGCTTGTCTCTACCTATGGATTGAAATCAACTAACAATGTGTCATCGGTTGAGTCACTAGCCATGTTCTTATGGATTGTTGGAGGCCCTCAGGCATTTGCACAAGCTGAAAACCAATTTACAAGGTCCCTATGGACGGTTCACACAAAGTTTAAGGAAGTATTGTATTGTTTGCGCAAGTTAGCGAGAGACAACATCAAACCAAGAGATCCTACTTTCAGTACAGAGCATGAAAAGGTTAAGGAAGATCGTTTTTGGCCTCACTTCAAAGGCGCTATTGGTGCTATTGATGGATCACATGTACCATGTTCAGTTCCTGCAGAGGATGTGGTTAACCACACATGTCGCCATGGTTAGACATCTCAAAATGTGCTTGCCATATGTGACTTTGACATGAGGTTTACCTTTGTTGTTGCTGGTTGGCCTGGCTCTGCACATGACACAAGAATCCTACATCATGCATTAGCAAATTTTCCTTCATTTCCTGTACCTCCTAAAGGTAAAACTTTATCATGCATTCTAAAAGATTATTATTGCTATTTTCTTATGGTCACTTCATGTTTACTTTCAGGAAAATACTACCTTGTTGACTCGGGTTATCCAAACCGAATTGGGTATCTTGCTCCTTTCAAAGGGAGTACATACCATCTACCAGAGTTTCGTCTTCGCCGTGGGCGTGCACTGCAAGGGAAATATGAGATATTTAATTTCTTCCATTCGTCTCTTCGCAATGTAATTGAGCGTGCATTTGGAGTTTTAAAGCAAAAGTGGCGTATATTGAAGGCAATGCCAAGTTTCTCACCTCGTACACAGAAGCATATCATTCTTGCTTGCATGGCATTGCACAATTTTATTCGTGATAGCAAATTGCGTGATCGGGAGTTTGATAAGTGTGATGAAGATGAGGACTATCTACCTGGAGCAGCACGTGCAGCACCACAAACACAAGGGGATGACCAGCCTGGGGTGGATAATGAGGAATCCATGAACGACATTCGAAGTAGGATCGCCGATGCTTTGCTTATGGCGAGAGAGGAATAGAATATCTATGTTAATGGTGAACATTATTATGTGAACCATGTCTTTTGCATGCTCGATTATATTTTCTAACTATGTGAGGACATTACTTTATATTCATTTTATCTATATGTATGAATCATTATGAAAAAATACAAATATTCTCTCGAAATGGCGATTTACATATCAATTAGTGCACATATCGATGTTTTCCGATCAGTTCGCATATACAGTCTCTCCAGGTCTACAGTTCACAGTTGCTACAGCCAAACAACTTCCAGAAACAACTTCCAGATAATCCACAGTTGACAGTTCACAGCTGCTTTTTCACAGTTCACAGTTCACAGCAGCTTTTTCAGAATCCACAGCTCAACCAAACACACCCTAAGAGGTAGCCACGGTCTTGGAGAAATTAAACTAGCTAGGAAGCAGAAGATTAATCTAGCCGAACGGAACTGAAGTTCTGAAGTTGCATCTACCAGAAAAGACAGGTAAATGAAACGGCTGATGATAGCTTGGCTTGGACGATCAACAATGCCAGGGATCACTTCATTCACTTGGCATCCTCGACCAGGCCACGTCGATGATACGGTCCGTCCTGCAGCGAGGCGAGCGAAATGAACGCTTCTGCTCCGGTGCTCCCCCCCCCCAGAGGAAAAGTGGAATCGTCAAAACACATGAACGGTTGAGATCGCGCGATACCTGTTCGGATTGAGGGTTAGTTTTGTAATTTCACGTTTCTGACAGATACGTATAGGCCCGGTAGAGGCCCGTATGGCCCGCGACTGTGCTGTACGTATTCTGTGAACCGTCGTGTACGTGGCGTAGTCACGTGCGTGTACCGAAGCGGAAGGGACATATAAAACCTTCGTCGGCTGCTCCGCCTCCCTCGCCCCACCATTTCCCCCCAAATCAGGAACGGAGAAAACCCTCTCCCTCGGCCACTTCGTCTTCTCCACTCCCTCTCCACTGCCAGTTCTCTTCTGTAATCCCTTCTTCTCCGCGCATTTCCATCGAATCGGAGGCCGATGGAGGGTAGCAGCTCGACTGCGCGGGCGTCCGCCGCTGCCTTGGTCAAGAACACCGGCGTGGCGGAGGCAGATGTGGTACCGGGTGGAGGGAGCCGTCGTGGTGCGGCCGCGTCGGGCGGCATGGTGGCGGCGGCGGTGGACCAGGAGGAGCAAGGATTTGGCGGCGGAAGCGTGCCAGATCTGAACGTGGTGCCGGCGGACGACACTGTGGTATATCTCGCTCGCTCGATTCTCCATCTTCTATCCCCTTCTGTGGCACTGGTTAGATGAAAAAAAGAAGGCGATGAACCCTAGGGTTCGTTATTAGGGTTCGATTTGAATGGAACAGATGGATGTAGTATCTCTTTTCGGATAAGGTTGGCGCAGACCTAGGCAGTAATTTCGGTTGGAGGTAGTACTAGATTGGCCTAGGGTTTGTGACGGATTTTATTTCATTTTACATGGATAAATTTGCTGCAAATATTATGTGTTGGAACCTTTGAAATGGATGTTTAAATGATGGTCAGCCGCATGAACATTAAGTTTATTTTTTTGATTCTGATTCATAATCGTCTCAACAGAACAACAATGCTGCAACTGCTAATTATTTCATTTCCCTTGGCCAACATGTGTTTGCAGTAACTTTGCCTTTTAGATAGCCACCCATTGGTAATGTCTAGCAATTGCTTTTCATCCTAACATCTTCTGGTGCTCAGGTGCCTATTTTACTTGACAATATTTATGGTATTGATGCTCCAGGGGCATTTCCCACATGTCCATAAGATATTTCCTTTTTCAGATTGTGTTGAAATCTATTAATTCCACCTGTACAAAACAAGCTTTATGTAGTAATATTTAACATGCTTTGTATAGTAAGATATAGTTGTCATGTTTTGAACTTACTGTTGTTTTTTTGAATGTGCTCTCTACAATGTAGTAATGATTGCAATAGAATTATGAATCTGTTTACTCTATGAAATTTAATAATAAGAGCAATATTATGTCAAGGTGAAATATAATATTATCTATGTTTACTCAATGATATTAAGGTCAGTATTAATGATAGGTTGACATAATTATGTTTCACCTTAACATAGAAGGATACATATAATGTGACAGGGCTACTATTGTAATGATTGCAATAATGATTTGTAGTATATGTGTTTTGCTGTTATGACTATGTTTACTTTATGATATTAAGATCAGTATTAATGATAGGTTGACAGATCTATGTTTCACCTTAACATAGTAGGAGAAATATAATGTTAACTACTGGCCTGTTATTGTAATGATTGCAATAAGGATTTGTAGTATATGTGTTATGCTGCTATGATTGCAATTTAGATTGACATAATAATCTGTATATATTCCATCAGCTTGGTGAGACCTCCTCTGTCCTCAAGAGGAAGTTTGAGGACTTTGATGACTCGGAGGACTCTGGCCACTCCTACATTTCCTCCGAGGTCGAGTCCGGGGACGCCGTGTCGGTAAGATAGCATTCTCAATATTGATTGTGCATGGTTGACAAGTTTATTGAACTCATTGCTGTACAATAGTTGTGGCATATGATTGTGACATTGTTGTTTTGCAGTACAACTCAGATGCTTCATCTGATAATGAAGTGAGCAAGTACAATGTGCTGTCATATGAGAAGAAGGTGGAGGAGAAGATCTGGGCTGAGGGAATCAGTGCTTACATGAAAAACGATGGGACGTACTACTGCAAGTTCCATCCCTCCAGGCAGGTTCCTAGGGATGGTTTGCGTGAAGGACTTGTTCGCCATGCGAAGACTGTGCACCCGAAGGACCTCCGCGACAAGGCGAACCATGCTGCCCTGACCAAAGTACTGGAGTACTATGGTCAGGATTGACAGAATGTCTCAAATAGTTTGTGAAGAAGTACATCATCTGTAGTTATGATGATGTTAAGTACTGTATGTTATTAAGAACTGCTAGTTTATGTGTGCACCTTCTGTTATGGTGCGGTAACTATGTATGGACTTGTAGGCATGTGAACTTTAGATATGGTAGCTATCTATGCACTGTAGCAGTGTGCTACATGGTATGTAGCACACTGTGTTTGCTTTTGATGGTTCTTCACTTTGTTATAAGATAAGTGAAGTTATGGATGGCTAGAGAAGTATTGTCAGCCTTTTTATCAACCATCCATGTTTTCTTGGAAAAATTGTAGTCCATAAATATTATCTTGTTTGAGAGGAAATGGTACTTCTAAAATTTTGCTTGTTTGAAAAATTGCTAGTTCAGTAATAATGACTTATGTACCAATTTGATCTGTGTCATAATGTTTTCAATAGTTTAAAAAACATAGTACATAAGTTACATGAATGAATAGCAAGCCGCTATGTGATGAGAATAGCAACCACCAATGTCATGAGAATAAAACAGAGTAGCAATTTCATATGTTATTTGTATCTGATATTTCATATGTAAATTTAAAAAATCGAATTTGTAAAAAGTTCATATACAGTAAAAGTACAAAACATGCATTGAAGGTTGGCAGATCAACCCAACCTTGTATGTTTTCATTAATTTGTTTTCGAATTGTCCTTTATCAAAATATATACTTCAAAGTATACTGATTGAAATAAAATTCTAAGTTTTATTTTTTATTTTTTTAATAATAGTTGATATTACACACATGGGAGCCTATAAAAAAATTTGAGGTGATTTAGAGATGGTCGAAAAAATCACTTGCTCTACGACGGACCGTTTGGTATAACTTTAGCCCCATTTTTTAAGCAAGTGATTTTTTCGACCTCCTCCAAATCACCTCAAATTTTATAGACATGGTATGTAACACAAACAATCATGGAATGTGAAGATATTTTTCATTTTTAGATATTTTAGTATAACTAGTGGATGCTCCATGGTTGGGAGGTGCAGATCGCAGGGTTTTAGGGTAAAAAATGGGTCTACGTACCATGGCCTAAAAAATAGCCAACCACCTTGGATGGGCCCAATATTTGGCACACTTGTTCATGGTGGTGTGCCCCACCCTTTTTGGCTTGGTATTTGTAGGTTGGTTTTTACATTCATGGTGATCCCATGGTTGGCAGGTGCCGATACCAGGGTTTTAGGGTCAAAATGGGTCTACCTTGGCCTAAAAAATAGGCAACCACCTTGGATGGGCCCAATATTTGGCACACTTGTGCATGGTGGTGTGCCACACCCTATTTGGCTTGGTATTTCTAGGTTGGTTTTTACATTCATGGTGATCCCATGGTTGGGAGGTGCCGATACAGGGTTTTAGGGTCAAAATGGGTCTACCTTGGCCTAAAACATATCCAACCACCTTGGATGGGGCCAATATTTGGCACACTTGTGCATGGTGGTGTGCCCCACCCTTTTGGCTTGGTGTTTCCAGGTTGGTTTTTACATTCATGGTGATCCCATGGTTGGGAGGTGCCGATACCAGGGTTTTAGGGTCAAAATGGGTCTACCTTGGCCTAAAAAATAGCCAACCACCTTGGATGGGCCCAATATTTGGCACACTTGTGCATGGTGGTGTTCCCCACCCTATTTGGCTTGGTCTTTCCAGGTTGGTTTTTACATTCAGGGTGATCCCATGGTTGGGAGGTGCCGATACAGGGTTTTAGGGTCAAAATGGGTCTACCTTGGCCTAAAAAATAGGCAACCACCTTGGATGGGCCCAATATTTGGCACACTTGTGCATGGTGGTGTGCCCCACCCTATTTGGCTTGGTCTTTCTAGGTTGGTTTTTACATTCATGGTGATCCCATGGTTGGGAGGTGCCGATACCAGGGTTTTAGGGTCAAAATGGGTCTACCTTGGCCTAAAAAATAGCCAACCACCTTGGATGGGCCCAATATTTGGCACACTTGTGCATGGTGGTGTGCCCCACCCTATTTGGCTTGGTCTTTCCAGGTTGGTTTTTACATTCATGGTGATCCCATGGTTGGGAGGTGCCGATACAGGGTTTTAGGGTCAAAATGGGTCTACCTTGGCCTAAAACATATCCAACCACCTTGGATGGGGCCAATATTTGGCACACTTGTGCATGGTGGTGTGCCCCACCCTTTTTGGCTTGGTGTTTCCAGGTTGGTTTTTACATTCATGGTGATCCCATGGTTGGCAGGTGCCGATACCAGGGTTTTAGGGTCAAAATGGGTCTACCATGGCCTAAAACATAGCCAACCACCTTGGATGGGGCCAATATTTGGCACACTTGTGCATGGTGGTGTGCCCCACCCTATTTGGCTTGGTATTTATAGGTTGGTTTTTACATTCGGGTGATCCCATGGTTGGGAGGTGCCGATACCAGGGTTTTAGGGTCAAAATGGGTCTACCTTGGCCTAAAAAATAGCCAACCACCTTGGATGGGGCCAATATTTGGCACAATTGTGCATGGTGGTGTGCCCCACCCTATTTGGCTTGGTCTTTCCAGGTTGGTTTTTACATTCATGGTGATCCCATGGTTGGGAGGTGCCGATACCAGGATTTTAGGGTCAAAATGGGTCTACCTTGGCCTAAAAAATAGCCAACCACCTTGGATGGGCCCAATATTTGGCACACTTGTGCATGGTGGTGTTCCCCAACCTTTTTGGCTTGGTGTTTCCAGGTTGGTTTTTACATTCATGGTGATCCCATGGTTGGGAGGTGCCGATACCAGGGTTTTAGGGTCAAAATGGGTCTACCTTGGCCTAAAAAATAGCCAACCACCTTGGATGGGGCCAATATTTGGCACACTTGTGCATGGTGGTGTTCCCCACACTTTTTGGCTTGGTGTTTCCAGGTTGGTTTTTACATCCAGGGTTTTTTTTTTTTTTGATACCAGGGTTTTAGGGTCAAAATGGGTCTACCTTGGCCTAAAAAATAGGCAACCACCTTGGATGGGCCCAATATTTGGCACACTTGTGCATGGTGGTGTGCCACACCCTATTTGGCTTGGTATTTCTAGGTTGGTTTTTACATTCATGGTGATCCCATGGTTGGGAGGTGCCGATACCAGGGTTTTAGGGTCAAAATGGGTCAACCTTGGCCTAAAAAATAGCCAACCACCTTGGATGGGCCCAATATTTGGCACACTTGTGCATGGTGGTGTTCCCCACACTTTTTGGCTTGGTGTTTCCAGGTTGGTTTTTACATCAGGGTGATCCCATGGTTGGGAGGTGCCGATACCAGGGTTTTAGGGTCAAAATGGGTCTACCTTGGCCTAAAAAATAGGCAACCACCTTGGATGGGCCCAATATTTGGCACACTTGTGCATGGTGGTGTGCCACACCCTATTTGGCTTGGTATTTCTAGGTTGGTTTTTACATTCATGGTGATCCCATGGTTGGGAGGTGCCGATACAGGGTTTAGGGTCAAAATGGGTCTACCTTGGCCTAAAAAATAGCCAACCACCTTGGATGGGGCCAATATTTGGCACACTTGTGCATGGTGGTGTTCCCCACACTTTTTGGCTTGGTGTTTCCAGGTTGGTTTTTACATCCAGTGTGATCCCATGGTTGGGAGGTGCCGATACAGGGTTTTAGGGTCAAAATGGGTCTACCTTGGCCTAAAAAATAGGCAACCACCTTGGATGGGCCCAATATTTGGCACACTTGTGCATGGTGGTGTGCCACACCCTATTTGGCTTGGTATTTCTAGGTTGGTTTTTACATTCATGGTGATCCCATGGTTGGGAGGTGCCGATACCAGGGTTTTAGGGTCAAAATGGGTCTACCTTGGCCTAAAAAATAGCCAACCACCTTGGATGGGGCCAATATTTGGCACACTTGTGCATGGTGGTGTTCCCCACACTTTTTGGCTTGGTGTTTCCAGGTTGGTTTTTACATTCAGGGTGATCCCATGGTTGGGAGGTGCCGATACCAGGGTTTTAGGGTCAAAATGGGTCTACCTTGGCCTAAAAAATAGCCAACCACCTTGGATGGGCCCAATATTTGGCACACTTGTGCATGGTGGTGTTCCCCAACCTTTTTGGCTTGGTGTTTCCAGGTTGGTTTTTACATTCAGGGTGATCCCATGGTTGGGAGGTGCCGATACCAGGGTTTTAGGGTCAAAATGGGTCTACCATGGCCTAAAACATAGCCAACCACCTTGGATGGGGCCAATATTTGGCACACTTGTGCATGGTGGTGTGCCCCACCCTATTTGGCTTGGTCTTTCCAGGTTGGTTTTTACATTCATGGTGATCCCATGGTTGGGAGGTGCCGATACCAGGGTTTTAGGGTCAAAATGGGTCTACCTTGGCCTAAAACATAGCCAACCACCTTGGTTGGGGCCAATATTTGGCACACTTGTGCATGGTGGTGTGCCCCACCCTATTTGGCTTGGTCTTTCCAGGTTGGTTTTTACATTCATGGTGATCCCATGGTTGGGAGGTGCCGATACAGGGTTTTAGGGTCAAAATGGGTCTACCTTGGCCTAAAAAATAGCCAACCACCTTGGATGGGCCCAATATTTGGCACACTTGTGCATGGTGGTGTTCCCCACCCTTTTTGGCTTGGTGTTTCCAGGTTGGTTTTTACATTCAGGGTGATCCCATGGTTGGGAGGTGCCGATACCAGGGTTTTAGGGTCAAAATGGGTCTACCTTGGCCTAAAAAATAGGCAACCACCTTGGATGGGCCCAATATTTGGCACACTTGTGCATGGTGGTGTTCCCCACCCTATTTGGCTTGGTATTTCCAGGTTGGTTTTTACATTCATGGTGATCCCATTGTTGGGAGGTGCCGATACCAGGGTTTTAGGATCAAAATGGGTCTACCTTGGCCTAAAACATATCCAACCACCTTGGATGGGGCCAATATTTGGCACACTTGTGCATGGTGGTGTGCCCCACCCTATTTGGCTTGGTCTTTCCAGGTTGGTTTTTACATTCATGGTGATCCCATGGTTGGGAGGTGCCGATACCAGGGTTTTAGGGTCAAAATGGGTCTACCTTGGCCTAAAAAATAGGCAACCACCTTGGATGGGCCCAATATTTGGCACACTTGTGCATGGTGGTGTGCCCCACCCTATTTGGCTTGGTGTTTCCAGGTTGGTTTTTACATTCATGGTGATCCCATGGTTGGGAGGTGCCGATACCAGGGTTTTAGGGTCAAAATGGGTCTACCTTGGCCTAAAAAATAGCCAACCACCTTGGATGGGCCCAATATTTGGCACACTTGTGCATGGTGGTGTGCCACACCCTATTTGGCTTGGTATTTCTAGGTTGGTTTTTACATTCATGGTGATCCCATGGTTGGGAGGTGCCGATACCAGGGTTTTAGGGTCAAAATGGGTCTACCTTGGCCTAAAACATATCCAACCACCTTGGATGGGGCCAATATTTGGCACACTTGTGCATGGTGGTGTGCCCCACCCTTTTTGGCTTGGTGTTTCCAGGTTGGTTTTTACATTCATGGTGATCCCATGGTTGAGGTGCCGATACCAGGGTTTTAGGGTCAAAATGGGTCTACCATGGCCTAAAACATAGCCAACCACCTTGGATGGGGCCAATATTTGGCACACTTGTGCATGGTGGTGTGCCCCACCCTTTTTGGCTTGGTGTTTCCAGGTTGGTTTTTACATTCATGGTGATCCCATGGTTGGGAGGTGCCGATACAGGGTTTTAGGGTCAAAATGGGTCTACCTTGGCCTAAAAAATAGCCAACCACCTTGGATGGGCCCAATATTTGGCACACTTGTGCATGATGGTGTTCCCCACCCTATTTGGCTTGGTCTTTCCAGGTTGGTTTTTACATTCAGGGTGATCCCATGGTTGGGAGGTGCCGATACCAGGGTTTTAGGGTCAAAATGGGTCTACCGTGCAATTCTTAAACTTGTGTACAAATTTATGGACGAAATAATTTAATATTTTATTAATGTTGTCCAAATTTTCATATCAACATTGTTCATGATAAGTATAGATTATAATTTTGTTGTTTAATTTCGTTGGCCCAACATGGACCAACCCAAAATGCCAAATGCAACCATGAAAGTGAAAAAATCTAATTACGATCTTCACGCGCGCCACGATCTTGTCGTGCATGGTTTGCGCATGGCATGTTCCGGAAATGACGGACGACATGGTCGGCCTATAAAAAGGTGTTCGTGCTGGCGTCATAAAGATCGTGCAAACCCTAGAGCCGCCGCCACCGCCCGCGCAGTCGCCCTCTCTATTCTCCTCGCCTCCTCCGTCTCAAAGGCGAGCGCTCAAAGGCTCTCATCCCCGCCACCGCCGCCATCTGCAAGTTACCCTCACCTGAGATCGCCGTACACACTAATCTTCTCCACGCCAGGCCCAACACCGTCACCTAGATCTCATCGGAGACAGACCAAGACGGTTCCAACACTGCCTCGTCAAGTAAGTACACATCAATACCTTCGTATCTACATCGTATGAAGCAAGTAAAATTTGTATAGTTTATAGTCGCCGTGTGTATTCAGATTTGCAGTTGTTAGAATAATTTTCTTAAAAACGTATCGATAATTTCTTATGTTCCATGCTACTTTATTGATGATACCTACATGTTTTATGCACATTATATGTCGTATTTACGCATTTTCCGGAACTAACCTATTAACAAGATGCGAAGTGCCAGCTTTTTTACCACACCTTTAATTCGAGGGAGACAGACCCGGGCCTCGGGGCAGCCGCCTCGCCCCCCGGGGCCCCCCCGCGGGACCCACGCCTAGGCACGGCCCTCTCGGGCCGATAAAAACGATCGGGAAGCCACGGAAAAGTTCCAGAGCGCCGTCATCGCGAAGCCAAGATCCGGGGGACAGGAGTCTCTCCGGCACCCTGCCGGAGCGGGGAAGTGCCCCGGAAGGCTTCTCCATCGACACCGCTGCCATCTCCACCGCCATCTTCATCACCGCTGCTGCTCCCATGAAGAGGGAGTAGTTCTCCATCGAGGCTCGGGGCTGTACCGGTAGCTATGTGGTTAATCTCTCTACTATGTACTTCAATACAATGATCTCATGAGCTGCTTTACATGATTGAGATTCATATGAGTTTTGTATCACTACTATCTATGTGCTACTCTAGTGATGTGTTATTAAAGTAGTTTTATTCCTCCTGCATGTGTGCAAAGGTGACAGTGCGTGCACCGTGTTAGTACTTGGTTTATGCTATGATCATGATCTCTTGTAGATTGCGAAGTTAACTATTGCTATGATAATATTGATGTGATCTATTCCTCCTACATATGCATGAAGGTGACAGTGTGCATGCTATGCTAGTACTTGGTTTAGTCGTTTTGATCTATCTTACACTTAAGGTTACTAAAATATGAGCATTATTGTGGAGCTTGTTAACTCCGGCATTGAGGGTTCGTGTAATCCTACGCAATGTGTTCATCATCCAACAAAAGTGTAGAGTATGCATTTATCTATTCTGTTATGTGATCAATGTTGAGAGTGTCCACTAGTGAAAGTGTAATCCCTAGGCCTTGTTCCTAAATACTGCTGAGTTACTACTGCTTGTTTACTGTTTTACTGTGTTACTACTGCTGCAATACTACCACCATCAACTACACGCCAGCAAGCTATTTTCTGGCACCGTTGCTACTGCTCATATATATTCATACCACCTGTATTTCACTATCTCTTCGCCGAACTAGTGCACCTATTAGGTGTGTTGGGGACACAAGAGACTTCTTGCTTTGTGGGGTTGCATGAGAGGGATATCTTTGACCTCTTCCTCCCTGAGTTCGATAAACCTTGGGTGATCCACTTAAGGGAAAACTTGCTGCTGTTCTACAAACCTCTCGCACTTGGAGGCCCAACACTGTCTACAGGAAAGGAGGGGAACGTAGACATCAAGCTAATTTTCCGGCGCCTGCGGGGAGGAAAGGTAAAAGGTACTCACACTCCGGATCTCGGCTACTAAGCTATTTTCCGGCGCCATTGTAAGTACTCGAAGCTATTTCCTTTAGACTCGCAATTGCGACATTTGGTTTCTTGTTTACACTAGTTAGGCATAATGGAAAACAACAAAAATATGAGAGATCTTTATGAACTTTATCTTGAATTAGGACATGATGTGTTTGAAGAAAGAATTAAAAAACCCATGGAACTTTATATGCATGATAATGGGAATGTTATTAGTATGAATGCTTTGAACACCATTGTTGCTAATGCTATGGAAAATTCTAAGCTTGGGGAAGCTGGCTTTGATGAGCATGATATTTTTAGTCCCCCAAGCATTGAGGAGAAAATTTACTTTGATGATACTTTGCCTCCTATTTATGATGATTATAATGATAGTAGTCTTTTGTTACCACCTGTTATGGAGGATAAATTTGATTATGATTACAATATACCTCCTATATTTGATAGCTACTTTGTTGAATTTGCTCCCACTACAATTAATAAGAATGACTATGCTTATGTTGGGAGTAGTAATTATTTTATGCATGAGACTCATGATAAGAATGCTTTATGTGATAGTTATATTGTTGAGTTTGCTCATGATGCTACTGAAAGTTATTATGAGAGAGGAAAATATGGTTGTAAAAATTTTCATGTTACTAAAACACCTCTCTATGTGCTGAAATTTTTGAAGCTACACTTGTTTTATCTTCCTATGCTTGTTACTTTGCTCTTCATGAACTTGTTTATTCACAAGATTCCTATGCATAGGAAGCATGTTAGACTTAAATGTGTTTTGAATTTGCCTCTTGATGCTCTCTTTTGCCTCAAATACTATTTCTTGCGAGTGCATCATTAAAACTGCTGAGCCCATCTTAATGGCTATAAAGAAAGAACTTCTTGGGAGATAACCCATGTGTTTATTTTACTACAGCAATTTTTGTTTTGTTGAGTCTTGGAAGTTGTTTACTACTGTAGCAACCTCTCCTTATCATGTTTTTGTGCCAAGTAAAGTTTCTATGTCAAAGTTGATGTTATATTTGGGATCGCTGCGCAGAAACAGCATTGCTGTCTGTCACGAATCTGGGCACAGTTCTCTGTAGAAAATTCGAAAAAATCTGCCAATTTACGAGCGTGATCCTCAGATATGTACGCAACTTTCATTAGTTTTGAGTTTTTCCATTTGAGCAAGTCTGGTGCCATCTTAAAATTCGTCTTTACGGACTGTTCTGTTTTTGACAGATTCTGCCTTTTATTTCGCATTGCCGCTTTTGTTAAGTTGAATGAGTTTCTTTGTTCCATTAACTTTCAGAAGTTTTGTGCAATGTCCAGAAGTGTTAAGAATGATTGTGTCACCTCTGAACATGTGAATTTTTGATTATGCACTAACCCTCTAACGAGTTTGCTTGAAGTTTGGTGTGAAGGAAGTTTTCAAGGGTCAATAGAAGATGGTGATATAATGTGATCGAGAAGAGTGAAAGGTCTAAGCTTGGGGATGCCCCGGTGGTTCATCCCTGCATATTTTAAGAAGACTCAAGCATCTAAGCTTGGGGATGCCCAAGGCATCCCCTTCTTCATCGACAACCTATCAGGTTTCTTCTAGTGAAACTATATTTTTATTCGGTCACATCTTATGTACTTTACTTGGAGCGTCTGTGTGCTTTTATTTTTGTTTTTGTTTTATTATCTTAGTTCTCTGAATAAAGTTCATCCTTGTGTGGGAGAGAGACACGCTCCGCTGGTTCGTATGAACACATGTGTTCTTAGCTCATAATATTCATGGCGAAGTTTCCTCTTCGTTAAATTGTTATATGGTTGGAATTGGAAAAATGCTACATGTAGTAATTGGTAAAATGTCTTGGATAATGTGATACTTGGCAATTGTTGTGCTCATGTTTAAGCTCTTGCATCATATGCTTTGCACCCATTAATGAAGAAATACATAGAGCTTGCTAAAATTTGGTTTGCATAATTGGTCTCTCTAAGGTCTAGATAATTTCTAGTAAAGAGTTTGAACAACAAGGAAGACGGTGTAGAGTCTTATAATGTTTACAATATGTCTTTTATGTGAGTTTTGCTGCACCGGTTCATCCTTGAGTTTGTTTCAAATAAACCTTGCTAGCATAAACCTTGTATCGAGAGGGAATACTTCTCATGCATCCAACTCCTTGAACCAACCACTATGCCATTTGTGTCCACCATACCTACCTACTACATGGTATTTTTCCGCCATTCCAAAGTAAATTGCTTGAGTGCTACCTTTAAACAATTCAAAATTTATCACCTCTTATTTGTGTCAATGTTTTATAGCTCATGAAGAAGTATGTGGTGTTTATCTTTCAATCTTGTTGGGCAACTTTCACCAATGGACTAGTGGCTTCATCCGCTTTTCCAATAACTTTGCAAAAAGAGCTGGCAATGGGATTCCCAGTCCCAAATTAATTAACAAAAATAGACACTCCTCCATGGTATGTGATTGTTGGACGGCACCCGAAGGATTCGGTTAGCCATGGCTTGAGAAAGCAAAGGTGGGGAGGAGTGTCAACATAATAAAACTAAAATAAAAAGGCACTCCTTCATGGTATGAGATTGTTGGCAGGCACCCGAGGATTCGGTTAGCCATGGTTTGTGAAAGAAAGGTTGGAAGGAGTGCCACCCAAAAACAAAAAAAAATGGGAGCCGCTCTTTGAAGGTTTGTCTGGCAAGGGGGTTAGAGTACCCGCTACCATTCGTTGACAACAACAAACACCTCTCAAAACTTTATTTTTATGCTCTCTTTATGTTTTCAAAATAAAAGCTCTAGCACAAATACATCGATGCTTTCCTCTTTGAAGGACCATTCTTTTACTTTTATTGTTGAGTCAGTTTACCTATCTCTCTCCACCTTAAGAAGCAAACACTTGTGTGAACTGTGCATTGATTCCTACATACTTGCATATTGCATTTGTTATATTACTTTGCATTGACAACTATCCATGAGATATACATGTTACAAGTTGAAAGCAACCGCTGAAACTTAATCTTCTTTTGTGTTGCTTCAATGTCTATACTTTAAATTATTGCTTTATGAGTTAACTCTTATGCAAGACTTATTGATGCTTGTCTTGAAGTACTATTCATGAAAAGTCTTTGCTTTATGATTCATTGTTTACTCATGTCATTACCATTGTTTTGATCGCTGCATTCATTACATATGCTTACAATAGTATGATCAAGGTTATGATGGCATGTCACTTAAGAAATTATCATTGTTATCGTTTTACCTGCTCGGGACGAGCGAACTAAGCTTGGGGATGCGATACGTCTCCAACGTATCGATAATTTCTTATGTTCCATGCTACTTTATTGATGATACCTACATGTTTTATGCACATTATATGTCGTATTTACGCATTTTCGGAACTAACCTATTAACAAGATGCCGGCCGTTCTGTTTTCTCGCTGTTTTTGGTTTCAGAAATCCTAGTAACGAAATATTCTCGGAATTGGACGAAATCAACGCCCAGGTTCCTATTTTTCCACGAAGCTTCCAACACCCGGAAGGACAGAGGGGGCCACAGGCCCACCAGAGGGTGGCCGGCGCGGCCTAGGGTTGGCCCGCCGCCGCCCCCCTGGCCGCCTCTTCGACCCTCCGAGGCTGCCCTTCCGCCTATAAAGCCCCCGCATCGAAAACCCTTACGAGAGGAAGCCACGATACGAGAAAAGTTCCGAGCCGCCGTCATCGCGAAGCCAAGATCGGGGACAGAGTCTCTGTTCCACCCGCCGGAGCGGGGAAGTGCCCCGGAAGGCTTCTCCATCGACACCGCTGCCATCTCCACCGCCATCTTCATCACCGCTGCTGCTCCCATGAAGAGGGAGTAGTTCTCCATCGAGGCTCGGGGCTGTACCGGTAGCTATGTGGTTAATCTCTCTACTATGTACTTCAATACAATGATCTCATGAGCTGCTTTACATGATTGAGATTCATATGAGTTTTGTATCACTACTATCTATGTGCTACTCTAGTGATGTGTTATTAAAGTAGTTTTATTCCTCCTGCATGTGTGCAAAGGTGACAGTGCGTGCACCGTGTTAGTACTTGGTTTATGCTATGATCATGATCTCTTGTAGATTGCGAAGTTAACTATTGCTATGATAATATTGATGTGATCTATTCCTCCTACATATGCATGAAGGTGACAGTGTGCATGCTATGCTAGTACTTGGTTTAGTCGTTTTGATCTATCTTACACTTAAGGTTACTAAAATATGAGCATTATTGTGGAGCTTGTTAACTCCGGCATTGAGGGTTCGTGTAATCCTACGCAATGTGTTCATCATCCAACAAAAGTGTAGAGTATGCATTTATCTATTCGTTATGTGATCAATGTTGAGAGTGTCCACTAGTGAAAGTGTAATCCCTAGGCCTTGTTCCTAAATACTGCAGTTACTACTGCTTGTTTACTGTGTTACTACTGCTGCAATACTACCACCATCAACTACACGCCGCAAGCTATTTTCTGGCACCGTTGCTACTGCTCATATATATTCATACCACCTGTATTTCACTATCTCTTCGCGAACTAGTGCACCTATTAGGTGTGTTGGGGACACAAGAGACTTCTTGCTTTGTGGTTGCAGGGTTGCATGAGAGGGATATCTTTGACCTCTTCCTCCCTGAGTTCGATAAACCTTGGGTGATCCACTTAAGGGAAAACTTGCTGCTGTTCTACAAACCTCTGCACTTGGAGGCCCAACACTGTCTACAGGAAAGGAGGGGGAACGTAGACATCATTGACTGATTAGGACTTGGAGTTGTTGTGCTGGTTTCGTGCATGCATGTGCACACCTGTAGTCACTTCGTTTAGCTAAAGTAAAATTTAACCTCTAGTAACCTCATGTGCACACCTGTAGGGTTTACTTGTCAGCAGTTCGCCTATAGATGTTTGCTCTCAATTTGTTTGTAAAATATTTCACCATGATTTGTCTGTTGAAAGCATGTCATCGCACGCATCGTATGTAAATCATGTTGTATTGAAGTCTCCCTCTTGCACATTTAATTTAGTTTTTTGTACGTGACATATTACTTTCTTAATATATTGTTTTTCCTTGATAGAATGGACGAGCTTAGGGGTGAGGTTTGCTGCAACATCGAAAAATGGTGTAGGCTCATGGCCCGTCTTACCGTGGATCAACGTGCTAGACTAGCTCTAACTAATTTAAGAAGTATGATGATGATTCCTTCTGTGAAGATGCGTACAATATTGATCAGGTACACCTTCTCACATGTATATTACGTAATATTACATGTTCATATGTCATTTGTATTTCGTGCATTACTTTTGCATAGTACTTATTGATTCATGTTCATTTTTGTTCCAGGTTCATGCTTGATGTTTTTGACCCTGCCACTAGTACATTCGAAATAGGAGAGAACAATGGCGCGGTGTCTCTTGGTTTTGTCGATGTTGAGTGTCTCCTTGGTCTGGTTAATGAAGGTTTTTCAGCTGGGGAAATTCTTACCGAGGAAGGTGAAGACGTGAAGCATCGCATCCCACCACAGTTCTTAAGCAAATCAACCGGTAACATCGTTATAGATGAATTAATTGACGACATCATTAAAAGTAAACTTGCCGATGATGACTTCCTGAGGAGGGTAGTCCTAGTGCTTATAGGAACAGTACTTGCGCCTATGGCGACGAAAATTGTTCCACCCAAGTTCTATGCACTAGTAGAAGATGTTGAGCGAATGTCAAAAATCAATTGGAATGCATTCACTCTAAGGGTTCTGTTGGATAGCATTAGGCTGGTAAGAAAAGGTAGACAAATCCGACAGTGGCCGAAAGGGAACTTAGGAATGTTGCAGGTATGTATGGTCTTATGTCCGAGTGTTGTGCATAGTACATCTCACTGCATTTTTCACGTATACATAATTAATTTACTCTCCTTTGTTTACATGCAGTACTTGTACTGGGAAAAATGTCAGCCGCTAGAAGGCGACTGTGCATTTAATCCTAAACTGTCCATGCGCCCTTTAATGAGGAACTGGAATGAAGCAGCCGCCACGCGGAGAGACAATTTTGACTATGAGAATGGTCGCGGTCGTGGTAACGTGAAGGTAATAATTTCAGTGTTACGATTAGGAACACTTAATTTTGTAAATACTCAATTCTTAACCGTAGTACTTAACTCTTGCATTATATAACGTGCAGATTGATGAAAATATCACTGAAGAGTATCGGTTGATGGAGCCAGTTGTGCCAGATCCTGTGGCTGCTCCTCAGAATAACGCCAAGCCCGCGAGTGCTGTTCCAAGAAAGAAACAGGCTCCAAAACCCATTGATAACGGTCAGACGGAAATTCTGATAAATCGTTTAACGGGTTACCTTGATGCACAAGTGCAGAAGATGTTGGCTACCATCCCTGCCTTATGTGCTCAGGTTAAACGCCTAACTGTTGTGTCATTTTCTTTTGTTATTGAAAATGCAATCGTTCATGAACTTATATATTTTTGTGTTGCAGAGAACATTGGAGATGTTTAATAAGGAAGGCGTGACTTACAAACCGGCAGCCGCAGCGGTTTCCGGTAACATGGAGGACCAGGAAGATGTCAACTCTTTCCGGAACGGGCCTCGTGATAAAAAAGAGTTCATGTACAAGGAAGAGAGCGATTCAGCACGAGGTGGAGATTCTATTCGTATGATTGACATGAACCAGGCTGATGAATTTGATAAATTGGATAAAAAATTCAAGGAGGCTGCTAAGAATGGTACTGCAAAGAATGCAAATGATGCTATGCGCACACCTGCCAAGGGTAGTGGACTGAATGGTACTCCAGCAGAAAAGCCATTTGGCGATGTTGGTAGCACACCGGATAATCCGTTCATCATTGAAAATGCTGATCCGTTGACATCAGATTCAGAAATTGATCTTGACGCAGTAACTATTAGCAAGTTCATGTCTAAATCAAAGGAAGATGAGTTGGCTGGGAAGAGAAAGCGAACAATTCCCAAGAAATTTCAATCTCCCTATGCTCTAGACAGACGCACCAAGCGTCAAGTCCGTGGTTCATCCTCAAAAGGTAGTTTATTTTTCTGTTTTTTTTAATATTCTCTGTACGAAATGTTGTATTTGCTAAGCCTTTTCATATGCATGCAGCTCTGAATTTCGATGATAAATCTGGAGCAGATAAAAATGCAAAACCGGATGCATCATCTGATTTGTCGCCTGAACTAGTTGATGCAGCTATAGTCTTCCTCGAGCTTGCATCTCGATCAGAGCAGCACAAGAAAAAGAATGTTTACCGGAGTGTCAGGGGCGATGAAGTAAACGCTGAACGTCTTCGTGTTGTTCTCGACGAAAAATGGTTGTCAGACGATGTAAGTGCGTAGAACACGTACATTCCATACATTTAATATTTACATGTATGTTATTAACATAAAATCCCATCATGTTATTCGCAGGTCATAGATGGTTACATTGGGCATTTGAACCTCCGTGTTGGGGATGATCGCTTCTTGTGTCCAGCATGGAGATCTAAATATCTAGTAGACCGGGCAAATGCCGGAGACAAACCCAAAGAATCTAGCAAGAACATAGATAGCGCGATGGTAAGATCTGGCGCGGTTGGTAGAGTGGTGACGGAATACACCGTCCGTGACAAGGTACGTAATATATGATTGTTATAAAATATATATTGTACTATTCTGCTAGTAAACATGCCGAATGACATCTCATTTTTTTCATATGTTATAATTTTTTGCAGGTTTATTTTCCACTCAACATTGGCAATACACACTGGACGACCGTTGTCATGCACATACCGAAGCAAGAATTCCAAGTTCTCGACTCGCTTTATCCTCTAGAGTTTACGTTGGAGACTGTTGAGGCACTTGTAAGTGAAAAACAAATTGTCCACATTACTTCTAACAAACTGAATTGCGCAAATTAGCATAACTGTTATCTGTCTACAGCGGCGCCAAATTGCAGAAGACATGCAAGTGGCCAACGAAGTCACGAGTGGAAATCATCCCGATGTTTCAAAGTGGCCGATATTAGAGTACGACATGCCGCAGCAACATGACGGGTGAGTTAATGTTACACCAATTTAAGTTTAAAATCAATATATGGGAGGATTAACCTTATCGAGATTTTGCATTTACAACAGGAACTCTTGTGGATTGTTTGTGATAGAATGCATGGAGCATTGGGATGGGGATCGGATGACTGCAGAGATTTCACAGGTTTGTTATAAATCGTCTGTATGTTCACCCTTGGATTAACAAAAATGTGTTACATCTAACCCATTTTTCCTAATATTGTATAGATCAAAATTAATGCAAGGCGAAGACGAGTTGTCGCTGAAATGATGTTATCACCTTCCAACACGTTAGAGATTGTGAAACAGAAAATTCGGTCCATCGCTTCCAGGATCAACAAGAAGACATAGAAAATGGAAGATAAAAGGTTGAGTGGTTAGGTTTTAGTCCCGAAGAAGGTTTCCTGACCATGAATAGCTTTTTTCCTTCTATCAACTATGTTATGTTCTAAAGTGACCATGAATACTTTTTTCGTTTTGTTCAAGACATATGGCTATCCTATTATTTTGTTTGCTTAATCATATAATGTTGTTTCGTGATTTATTGAGCTGCACATACAGACACACACCTACATTTTTGTTCATCATGTTTTGTTGATGATTTTTCCAGTTGCACACAAACACTGAAAGTAACATGTAAGCTACATACACAAACACAGTACCAACTCAGGTTCATACACAAACATAGTAGCCTTTTTTCAGCTTCACACTCACACACACTAGAATTTATCACGTACACACAGCAATTATAAATAAAGCGACGATAACCAACATCATCCGATACAACTGACACACCACATAAGACTAGGTAACTACCCAAGTACATGGGCAGCACACCGATCCCCCTGGATCGTAGGAGACTAAGCCTAGAGACATTAAAGTAGCTCAACATCCAACATACATAACCCTGAAGCGGGGCGAATAGATAGTCTGATAGATAGCAAGTAGAAGATCATTTACAAAACATGGATCTATCTAGGGTGTGTTTGGGGCATCACCACTCCAATGTATCTTCGGCTTCTTCTCCTCCGGCCACTTCTCCCACTGGGCCCCGGGAAAACGAGGAGGGCTTGTTTGATAAGAAGTGGGAAAACTCCAAGACGCGGCACTCCATTTTTCATGCCCATCGGTGATGCGCATGTATGTCCACCCTTCATCCCCCCTTGGGCGCTTGGTGCTGGCCAATTCTTTTCCCTTGCTGCTGCTCGATGAAGAAGCCTTTGTGCCTCCGGTTGAACTGGGTTGCAATTCTGTTGGTGTTGCTTGCGGAGGTAGCAGGTGGCGCTGTCCATAGTTGCAGAGACGGATTATACGGTACAGTTCGTACGCCACAAACCCATCTCTGGCTGCATACTCAAGATTAATTTCATCGAGTGGATTCTTCTCCCAGAACTTGTGCTGAACAGATGGGAATTCTTTCTTCATTCCTTTGTAGCTCATATCGATGAGTCCGGCTGCCATGTCAGCCATCCCAGTCCTGTCGCGTTCAAGTTTGAACAAGTCCTGCAGATCAATGTGGTACTGAATTGGTATCTCAATATTCCAACTTTGCTGCATTGCTATTCTGTCATTTCTGATATCGACGCTAGCAAAGTGGACACCACTGCGTAGGAAATCCATGAGTTTTGGACACCCCAGCTTGCTACTGCTCCACCAAAAAAATGGAAAAGATAAAATGTAAAATATTGTTGGGAAAAAATGCTGAAAGTAAGTTCTCAAATGCATTGCAAATTATGTGATGATATTTCATTCCTACGTGTCATTTAACATTTTTAGTCTGAACTTGAATGGAAGTACATATCATGGTTCATATCAGTACATTCAAATGGATTTGGAAGTTCAGATTTTATCCGTAAAGATGAATGAGTAGCACTTATATGTTTGTGAGGGGGATTTACTATAACTACAGGCACATAATTAAATAAATAACAACTAACTAACCACATCAATAAGATCAAATCAAAGAACTGAACTAGCATGAAGCATCAGATCTAGATGGTAGAGGTTGTGTAATACCTTGAGCATTGGTAGACCAATACGTGATTCTTCATCGCCAGTTGGACGACGGCGATCCGATAGTCACCTTCGTATTTTGGGTCGCAGTACTCGAAGTCGAGGCCCATGAACTTGTATTCATCTTTACTCAACCACTGCTCGTACATGTCCACAATCTCGGCTGCTTTATGGTTGTCGTCGGTGTAGACAACCTCAATCTCAGTTGTATGTGCGACAATCTTCCGGGGTTTTGGTTTGTGACTGGCAACCTCCCCTTCCTGATCCATGTCACTGCTGTGATTGCTAACCTCTATTTCCTGATCCATTACGAGAGGAAGACGAAGAGGGCAGTGTGGAGAAGGTAGGAGAAAGAAGGGGAGGGAAGATGAATCGGTGGGAAATGCACTGCAGAAAAAATGGCTAATGAGGAGGACAAAGAAGGGGAGGGAAGATGACTCGGTGGACAAAGAAGGAGAGGGAAGATGACTCGGTGGAGAAAGTAGGAGAAAGAAGGGGAGGGAAGATGACTCGGTGGGAACTGACATGCAGAAAAATGGCAACTGCCCAGCCGAAATTAAATTAACCACCTATCGTGGGAACAGACCGAAATGGGCTAACTATTTTCGCGGGCCCTGCACAGATTGATGCTAGGCAATATGGACTATAATAGGTGCATGATTTCGCCACCTTTTAAACAAAATATGTAGCACACACTAATGTCATGACAATAAAACATGCGTTAACAATTATTCAAACATAATATGTAGCACACACTAATGTCCATGTTTCATGACAAAATCGTCATGTCGAAGCATTTAAAATACGTGGTGATTTCATAGTTGATCAACTAGGAGCTTAAGACCATCCTCCTTGCTACCACGAAACCAGAATATGTAGATGTCACCAACTTGCATGTTATTTTGCTTCACAACATCCATCCATTTTGAGGTAATCATGGCAGTTTTCCCTACTTTGCTAAAGACCATCCTAACTTTAGCAACTTTTGTATTCCTGGAAAAGACTTGAATTTCGGATGGTAATTCCAGATTCTTGACAATGTACTCCATGGTGTAGGCCTTTGAGAAGTACTGCAAAAGGAGTCAATGAGCAATCATTTGTTAGCAAAAAAATTGACATACGCTAGGAGAGTATTGATGGCAAATGATTTATTAAAAAATTGATTACCATTTTGGCTTTGCCCTTGATGATGTTTGATTTTTTTATGGTGAAGACATACAGGGGTCTTGTTGGGTTGTGCTTACGAACTACACGCTTCAGTCTAGCAAGTTGTTCATCATCCATCTCCACCAGATTGGGAAACACACAGAAGGAGTCAAAATCTGCATTCCCCATAATTCCTGGACCTGAATGCATCATTTTGGAAATTACTGAACAATAATATATGTACTGAAACAATATTGTTGGAAGGATAATTCTTACCTCTCATAGTAATTCTTTTCTGCGCATCCCCAGGAGCAACAACTGCAGGTACGTGAGCGTCCATGTTGACCTTCATACCATTACGAGTGATCAAACATAGTTATAAAAAATGCATTTAATGTAGCATTCATGATGATCTATAACATATGTTACATGACAACTTCAATAGTATGTCCTCAAAATGTACAATATTCAATCTTATTGTAATGCATGTTACTGTAGCAGATCTAGGTGTTGTCGACAAATAGATGAGAAACTGATTGCATTTACTGTAGCAGATATAGGTGTTATCGACAAATAGATGACAAACTGATTGCAATTACTGAAGCTGATCTAGGTGTAGTCGACAAATAGATGACAAAAATGAATGCATATTTGGCTCGGGACATCAGATGAAAAACAGATCTAACATGGCGCATGTACTGGGCAATAATTGCTGCAGCTACTGTATGAGATCTATGTGTTGTCGACAATTTGATCAATTTTCAGAAACAACCACACGGAGAATAGAGGAGAGATAGATGATCAATTGTCATGATCTACTTCCGAACGGATATGCATAGGGTTTTATCGTACCTCTCTCCGACGACAGCTCCACAATGGTACGCAGGGTTCTGAGGCGGCGACGGCAAAATAATGGGAAGAATTTATCAGGCACACACACGATTAGGGTAAAAGCGTTGAGCTTGTATATAGGTGCGGGATGGGCCGTCAGGCCATTATATTTTTGCTTTTCCATTTGGGCAAAACTGGGCCACCGGAACTACTATGTTATCCTAATGCGGCCCGACTGAGTATACTCCTTTATATTGTTAATAATAATTTTCTATTACAGCATAAAATTGGAAAAGCTATGCACATTACAGTTCAGACATAGCTAATTTGTAGAGGAGGGCAACCAAGTCGACCCAAAGTGCTCAAACATGCAACCACCAGCATTCCAAAGCCATCAGCATTTTTGTCGGCACAATTATGCAGATGACATGTTGCACCAGATGATGCAAATGGATGTAACATGCAAGCACCATCATTCCAAAGCAAAGACATAGCTAAGCATCAGCACACCAATACATAGATTATACTTAATTACATAACTTAGTTCCACACAGATTCACAAAATAAGATCATCAATATAATAGATGATCACCCTAGGAAAATAACTTAGTTATTTACAAAACTAACTTAGTTCAACACTCATTGCTGACATAGTTCAACACCATAAAGCAAAAGCAACACTATCACATCAGTCCACAACATCTAGGCATCATCCTCGACAGCGAGCACCAGCACCAGTCCATAATGCTCTACCCTAATCTGCCTAGAGGTGCCAGAGATGGCAAGCTCCTCGGCATGCTGCCTCAGATGATCAAGCTTGCCACCCTTCGGCTTCGACTTGTGCCATGGACAGAAGTACTTTCCACGCTTCTTGAAAGGCAGGTCCCCATTATGCAGCTTCTCCAGGAGTTTCCTTTTGAATGACCCAATGTTCCTGCTGTCAACCGACTCCGCAGAATCCTGGGAGTCATACTAGACAACAACAATGTGTACAAATTATAATTACAGATGCAAACCAAACAAAATGAAATAGATGGAAGGGTACACAACTAAATATATTGCTCACCTCCAGGGAGCCATCAGATTCCTCCAAGTCCTGGTATGGACCATCCACAGGCACCACCACCTCCTCCTGGTTTGCAGCATCAGCAACAGCAGGATCTTCCTCCTCCTGGTTTGCAGCATCAGCAACAGCAGGATCTTCCTCCTCCTGGTTTGGTGGAGGAACAGGTTCGACCACCTCCTCCTGGTTTGCTACATCGGCAGCAACAGGTTCTTCCTCCTGCTGGTTTGGAGGAGGCACCGCTTCCACGTCCTCCCGCTTCCTCTTCCTAGACCCTTCCGCAGCCTGCATACCAAAAAGATAAATACACACATTAATCCCCTCAAGGAAAAAGGCATCAAAATAGTTTGCATACCAAAAAGGCAAAAAGGAAACAATAATCCATATCATATTTAAAAACCAACCTGGAAACACCAAGCCAAAAAGGGTGGGGCACACCACCATGCACAAGTGTGCCAAATATTGGCCCCATCCAAGGTGGTTGGCTATGTTTTAGGCCATGGTAGACCCATTTTGACCCTAAAACCCTGGTATCGGCACCTGCCAACCATGGGATCACCATGAATGTAAAAACCAACCTGGAAACACCAAGCCAAAAAGGGTGGGGCACACCACCATGCACAAGTGTGCCAAATATTGGCCCCATCCAAGGTGGTTGGATATGTTTTAGGCCAAGGTAGACCCATTTTGACCCTAAAACCCTGGTATCGGCACCTCCCAACCATGGGATCACCATGAATGTAAAAACCAACCTAGAAATACCAAGCCAAATAGGGTGTGGCACACCACCATGCACAAGTGTGCCAAATATTGGGCCCATCCAAGGTGGTTGGCTATTTTTTAGGCCAAGGTAGACCCATTTTGACCCTAAAACCCTGGTATCGGCACCTCCCAACCATGGGATGACCCTGAATGTAAAAACCAACCTACAAAGACCAAGCCAAAAAGGGTGGGGCACACCACCATGCACAAGTGAGCCAAATATTGGCCCCATCCAAGGTGGTTGGATATGTTTTTGGCCAAGGTAGACCCATTTTGACCCTAAAACCCTAGTATCGGCACCTCCCAACCATGGGATCACCATGAATGTAAAAACCAACCTACAAAGACCAAGCCAAAAAGGGTGGGGCACACCACCATGCACAAGTGAGCCAAATATTGGCCCCATCCAAGGTGGTTGGATATGTTTTTGGCCAAGGTAGACCCATTTTGACCCTAAAACCCTGGTATCGGCACCTCCCAACCATGGGATCACCCTGAATGTAAAAACCAACCTGGAAAGACCAAGCCAAAAAGGGTGGGGCACACCACCATGCACAAGTGTGCCAAATATTGGCCTCATACAAGGTGGTTGGCTATTTTTTAGGCCACGGTAGACCCATTTTGACCCTAAAACCCTGGTATCGGCAGCTGCCAACCATGGGATCACCCTGAATGTAAAAACCAACCTGGAAACACCAAGCCAAAAAGGGTGGGGAACACCACCATGCACAAGTGTGCCAAATATTGGGCCCATCCAAGGTGGTTGGCTATTTTTTAGGCCAAGGTAGACCCATTTTGACCCTAAAACCCTGGTATCGGCACCTCCCAACCATGGAGCATCCACTAGTTATTCCAAAATATCTTAAAATGAAAAATATCTTCACATTCCATGATTGTTTGTGCTACATACCATGTCTATAAAATTTGAGGTGATTTGGAGGAGGTCGAAAAAATCACTTGCTTAAAAAATGGGGCTAAAGTTATACCAAACGGTCCGTCGTAGAGCAAGTGATTTTTTCGACCATCTCTAAATCACCTCAAATTTTTTTTACAGGCTCCCATGTATGTAATATCAATTATTATTAAAAAAACATTTAAAAAAAAGTTTACAAGAATAATGTGAGGTACACCATGGTTAGTTGCACGCAGACACCCGAAACATAGGGTTTTAGACGAAAACATGCATGATTTTGGGCAAATCAGGTAGATGGGCATGCTAGGGTGAGGCCACACTTGCACATGCCTGCACCATTGCATGCCCCACAGTGCTAGCCATTCCATCTACAAGAATATTGGCCCCATCCAAGGTGTTTGAATCTATTTTAGTGCAAGTTAGACCCATATTCACCCTAAAACCCTTTTCGACACCTCCCAACAATGGAGCGTCCACTACTAATTCAAAAATATTCATAATGATAAAAATATCATCACATTCCATGTTTATTTGTGTTACATACCATGTGTGAAAATTTTGAGGACATTTGAAACCACATTTAATTTTTCGTCCACACACACAAACACACTTGCATGATATTTTGACATGACCACATCGTTGGAAATAAAAAAACTATAGTTGTTTGATGATTTTTTTCAGCTGCAAACACAGAACCATTTTTTCATCTCGACATTTCCAATTACACACCTGACTTATTTCAAATATGTTGCAAATAAAACAACTATTTGAAATGCTTGCATATTATTCCTACTACTAACCCAAACATTGCAACACACATAGTTGCTAGGAAGCAAATAATATTGTCCTTAGACTTCAACACTTTTCTCTGCATTTTCAATTGTATCTTGAAGGTATTTTCTTTGTCTTCATTTTCTTTCTGCACCTTGTTGATCTTCTCGGATAGTTGGCCTATCACATATCTTTCTCTTCCTTTCCATTCACTGTCAACCCACTCTACATACGCGCATGTATGTATTCCCTGAAAGAAAAAATTTCATATGAAAACATAGCATTTGAAATAATGTTCACACATGAAATTATATGGTTTGAAAATATACCTCATATGGACAACCCAAAAACCTTCTGCCAGTGTCGTAACCATCGTTGCAAACACGCCGAGCAGGGAACACCGAGTGGCCACACCTGTTCTTTGTGTTCTGCTCAATACCGTAGTACAATGGATCAAACTCATACTGCGGCAAAACATCAACAAACTGAACCATGCCTTCGTCATCATCCTATATTTCATCATATGAGATCATGGGTTAAGGAAGAATTCTTTGAAAAAACAGCAAATAATCACGTACTAACCGGCTCATCTAGGGTATGTGCTGCCGCAGTCTTCATCTTCCCTATGTTGTAATGCACAACGGATGTAAGCTTCGCCCATCCGTGGTCGCCGTCCATCGGATCCGCGTGCAGCCGCCGATCACCCCCGCGGCGAGACATAGGCAACACAGACAAACCCTAACGGCGAGTTAGGGAACACGTTGTTAAATAGAAACGGCCCATCGAGTTAGGCTTTATATTTAATTGGGCCGCCAACTCTATCGGCCCAAGACATGCTATACCCAAGCACCTAACTCGAACATGCAAAAAAGAATATTAGTTTATTATTTTAACATCATTTACGAAAGAAATTCTTTGTGTTCTCAGAAATTTGTAATGGAATTTTTCAATATAACGAGTTATTGTGAAACATTATAGGAAAGAATAAAACTATAGTACACAGAACCAACATGAAAGCAGGCAATAATATAGAAAAAATTGAAGAAAAATAACAGGATACATAAAAGAGAAGCGACCCACTACAAATCAGCTTTACAAGAATTGAGTTAATTGACTAATATAAAGAGAACATAGTACAGTACAAATCACTCATAAAAACATAATAAACACAGTAATCCTTCCATGATTACTGAAGTTCAGCAAAATAACATACAATTTCACATAAAAAGAGAGAGGTAGTTCAAGTAGTCGCGACGATTACATAGATTTGCACAAAAGACACCACAGTGAAATTATCCACCAGTTTACAAACAGTAGGTTCATCGTCTGAAACTTAAACCCCTACATCTTACTGGAAGTAATCACTCGATCACATCAACAGACATAAAAAGCATGCCCTCCATCTTGAAGAACAAACACATGACTAACTGGCCAGCCACCAAGTTATTCTTAACACAGAAGTCAGTCCAACCCGACTTAAACCTGATTCTGCCATCAACGGATGTGTAGTACACAGCAGGGCTGTCATCATCATCCTCGCCCCTCAGAAAGTAGATATCACCACTAGGACGAACGTCAAGAACAGATACAATAGTCTTCGGGATACGCTGTGATATAAGTAAAAAAACACTTCAAAATGACAATCATACAAAAATGACACGAAAAAATCATATGTCAACAAAATTACCAGTGCATTGGAAGCAACATCATATGTAGATAAGCGATGTACAAAAACACCGCCAAGGCCCAGACCACGGTCGTTAACACGGCTGTTGATATTGATGATCTCAGAATTTTTAAGTTCAACAGTTTTTGAGATAAAGATGGATTTAGCATCTCCTTCAAAATGAAAAACTTCTGCAGGAAAAAACAATGAGAGAAAAATTCATCAGAAAAAGAGCAGTTTGTCAAAATCAAATAACAGATGAACAAAAAGTCACTGCAAATTACCTTTCAATAATTCCTTGGAGTTATCTTCAATGTCTAGTGCAGTAACAAACAGATTTTCTTCTTCCTCTATGATATCAAATCTTATCTTCTCATTCAGATGCATATCATAATCAGTGAGGAATTTGTTGTAGTCAGGAACAAAAATACGAGTCTTCTTTTCCATCTTGTTCAGAAGAAAATGGTAAACACCCCTGTCCCCAGACTCAACAGTCAAGGTATTACTAGCAGACTTGTTGATATACTTCCTAACATAGCAAGGGATGTTCTGCAAAAAAATTTACATTAGTAATCTTACAAACCTATTTTCCCTACATATCATATTTAGCTGCATGGCAAATTAACATTGTAGATACTAGAAAAAAATGCAAATCAAAATAACTTACAGAGTATTCTACAAAGTTTGTACGCAGATTAATGCAGAAGAACGCTGGTTGGCAACCACCATCACGGTTTCCACAGATTGGGCACTTCATCTAATATATGAATACAAAATTATTATAATGGATACAAATGTGCATATCTAAATTCATACAAGAAACCATATTCATTAAATGAACAAACACTCTTAAGTACACTGAAAAAAATGAAACAGGATAATTTCTCTGCATACCAAAAAAAGGTGCACAAGTAATAAATACTACACGAATTATAAAAGTTTTATCATTACTGCACTCCATACAGAAACAACTAAACTCTATTTAGGTACATCTGAGAATGCTTAGTTTACTACATTGTTCATATTGCTACTGAAAAGAAATCCTAAACCATTAAGAAGTGCAAAACAGATCAATTAGACTCAAAGCCTAAAGAAACAATCTTATTAAGAATTCATGCAGACCATAATTACTAGAAAGAAAAGCCTAGTATCGGCATTAAGAGAAAGGGAAAAATTAATCCCATTAAGAGAAAGGGAAAAATTAAGGGGAGAAGTTTTAGGATTTCTCTCATCTAAAACATACATGCTGCATACAAATAAAAGCTCCATTAGGACCCAGCATAAATAATAGGGATAGAAAAGTAGGGGAAAGTAATACATAGACAAAGACAAAAAAACAAGTATAAGAAAAGGACCACCGCAGTAGGACCGCACAGCACGTGCACATACAAAAAAAGGACTTCCAGATCTGGGTGGTGGATAGAAACGGAAAGAAAAAAGAGGACATGCACTGACAGAGAATTGATGAAAAGCCTCACAGTGACTAGATCGAGTACTAAAACCAACAGATCTGTTTGGATTTACCTTCTTCCCTTCTCTGCAACGGCCGGTTCAGACGGCCACCTCCACAAGCTCCGACGTTGACAACGAGAGGAGAAGAACAGTCGACAGGGGATGGAGAAGAAACGACGGACCGGTCGAGGGTTCAAGGCTTCAACCGGAGTTAAATACGAACGGCCCAACAAAACGAAAGACAAGGCCCGCCATGAAAAAAGCCCAGTAAACGCGCAGTGAGAAAAAACAAACCCAACCCAAAAGCCTGTCCCCGGAGCCCAACCCGCGCGGTAATGATGAAACATTAGCTGATTAACTGTTTATTTGTCATTTCTGTTTTACTTGCTGAATATAAATCTTCAAAATTCTACAGAAACTTCAGCTGGCCACGTTAACTGTTTAGGTGCATAATTAATTAGTACTACAACCGAATATTTCTCACAGCTTATATGCGTGATCACAATTTACCTACTGTTTAACACAAGTTCTGACTGTACTTACACATAGACGTGAAAAGCTATTGATTTGATCACAGTGTACAGATATGCATGCTCACTACTTAGGCCACCATTACATGCATCTTAATATGGAGAAGCTTGTACAAGGTAATGGAGTTGCCATTCAACAGAAGATGCTGCACGAGACCACTACCTGGATTGTAAATTACATGCTAATTATAAAATGTTCATATGTTCAATTATGTAAAAAGGACAGCTTATGGGCACTCACTTGTTGTTAAGTTTACATTTCTTGCTGCGTCGGTTGTGACCTGGCTCTTTGCAAGCCCCGCACTTAATTTTGTGCTCGTCGTACGATAGAGGTCTTCCATTTTTAGACTTGGGGCGGTTGTCATCGTCTTTATTATGTGTACCTTTGCTTGATACTTTAATAGGATCCTGGACCTTAACTATGTTTCCTTCTCGGTCCTCCACATGTTCAACTGCTAATGAGCTTAGACAAATCGGAACAGCACCCACCGTACCCTCCTTGTCGTACTCAATCGCCTTTGCTATCACGTCCTTTAAACTGTCCTGTAACTGAGCCCAAAGTGTTGGGTGTTTGCATGCTGCATGCATAGCTTGCGAGGATAACACACTAACCTTGCTATATTCAATTCTATCCGCTGTACCTGACCAACCTACTCCAAACATATCACTCGTTCGCCTAGCAGGCAGTCCATTTCTTGCATCTTTTGATAACCGACGAAGAACACAACACTTTGGAATTTCAGATATTTGCAGAACACATAGAACATGGAATATATGTTTGCAAGGGAGTCCTTTTCGAATCATTCTCCTGCAGCTGCACTTTATAGTTTCTTCAGGATTTCCCGGTGTATATTCCACGGTGAACTGCCTATTTGGTTTATTATGCCATGCCACGACAAAAGTTTCAGACCCACATCCCATCTTTCTTTCCAAAGTCACTATGCCGCCAACTGACCTCAAATCTAGCTGCAATATATAGAAGTTTGCCGGGGTAAACTCGTGGGAAGCAAATACCTCCAGATCCCTGCAGCTTGTTACGGGCACAGGTAATGTCTGTGAGGCCGTGCAGTCATCATGCGCCTCGTTCTCACGGATGCGTGTAATGCAATTCTCATAGTGCAGTATCATGTCCACTAAAGTCATTTCTCCATCAAGGTGCAGGTGAAGGCAGGAATTCAGACTTTCACTCCGCTGGTTGCTCTTCATACCAAGCCAAAAACCCTCTGTCAGAAAAGCTGCAGCCCACAGGTGCCTCTTCCTGTACATCCTCTTCAACCAAATTTCGGTGTTCTCCGTCTTCCATCTTTTTAAAAAAGCCTGCCATCTCTGCTCAAATTCGGCTATGGACGTGCTATAGTACAACATAGACCGGAACTCGCCCAACGACTTGTGACTGAGATGGATCTTCATATTCTTTTCAACATGCCATGAACATATGCGGTGCCAGACATCGGGAAATACAGTGCGGATTGCCCTAATCATCGCTGAGTCGGCGTCCGTAATTACACTCAAAGGCTTCTTCTGACACATTGCCTTCAGAAATGTTTGCAGCAACCACACATAAGTTTCTTCTGTCTCATCTGAAACTATGGCACAACCAAAAACCGTAGTCCTACGGTGATTGTTCAGACCAACAAAAGGTATGAATGGCATACGATAGCGATTCATCTTGTACGTGCTGTCAAACACAAGGACATCTCCATAGTCCTCATAGTCCTGTACAGACTGCGAGTCACACCAGAACATTCTCTTCAGCCGTCCTTCTTTATCTAAGTCGTAGTCGAAATAAAAACTTGGGTCCTTCTCCTTTCTGCTCAGCATAATTCCTATGGTCGTGGCAGCATCACCCTTCGCAAGTAGTTTCCTCTTTTCCTTGCTGCAAAGGTTGTACAGATCCCGTCGGACATATCCAACGCCGCCATACCATCCACTTCTGCTAATCATGGAATCCATTATGGTGTGCTTCCTAATACCTGCAGCTCCCATAGCTAAGATCTCAGCCTTCTGATGCTCTCTGATTTTTCTATGCGACCAAAGAAAAGGTGTTTCATCCGGTCTTGCGGGCGTATGACTGTGCTTGTCATCAAAACTATCAACGTACCAGATACCAAGTTTTTCATTCAGCTTCACAGTCATGTGCGCCTCACAGTTGCATCGAGACAGAGGTCTGAGCCTCCGGCTATGTCCCTCTTCGGTCATCAACTTTGGATCACGCTCACCTTCCCTCGAACACAAAAAACGCCTGTAACGCCTATGTCTAGTAATTTTTTTGCTATATCTGACCTTATCCAATCTGATGCTGAATCCATTATCTTTGGCATAGCTGTTGTAGAATTCGAATGCAGCCTCTTCACTAGGAAAAGTCATTTCCTTTATCATCATGTACAGCTCTATTGTATCCTCTGCCTGACAAGCTAAACTGAGGTTCGCATCATCACCATCGTCAACATGGGACTGTCACATGAAAAACATAGCAATCAAACTCTAATTTTATTATGTGTCTATTAATTTTTTTGGCTTCCACAAGTAATTAACCAATACATACCTGCATGCTGTTCGACGGCTTTGGCTCCACATAATGGTTGCCACCTACTGACTCATCATAAAAACAATTCTCCACGTCGGATTCACCATAATAGTCATACACATTTTCAAGTCCATATATTTCCTGCAAAAATTAAAGACAACAAGTAAATGTACCTCATTACTATTTCACACTTTTTAATTGTAATCTCATTTCGTTGCATATCAAATAACAATTACACTCCATGTACCTCATTGCTGTTATCGTCCAACGCAACCTCAGTAATATCTCTCTCATAATCATTGTCAATGTCCATCTACATATTCAATGATAACATGACAATGTTAAAACATTTATTGTTCTGCATTTGATTTCCATGAAAAAATTGAATATATCAAAGACACTTACATTAATAATTGCTTCCCTCCCATGCTCTGAGCTCATGGAATTATCTGACCTTGAACCAACAAAAATATTCTCACTCGCTGAAAAAGATTCATCACCAAGCCCCGTTCTAGAATTATCTGACTCATCTCCATGAACTCCAATTCCAGGAACCCTCTCTACCTCACAAACACCAGACCTCGTCTCATCCATTTCGTAGCTACAAAAGAAATCACAAATTCAGTGCATCCGCATCAAATTTTTTTCAGAAGTTACCATGATCCAACAAGAGGTGAGTTATCATGTGCGTACCTACCAGTCGATGCGCCGGAGGAGTAAGCCTACCCCCACCACAGGGGTCGATCGATGCGTCCGAGGAGGAAGAAGCCGCTAAGGCCACGCTCAAGGGAAAGAGGAGCCGGCCCTAACCCTAGCCGCGCTCGCCCAGACTTATCTGGTTGGAGCGATCAAGGGCGACGGCGGAGACGGCCGGCGGGCCAGCGGCACATCCCACCCGAGAGGAAGAGGAACCCTACCCCCACCAGCTCGTGCTCGCGCTAGGATTCCAACGAGGAGTAAAATGCTCACGGCGATCGCGGCAACACAAGGGGACGTGCACGACGGCGGAGACTTTATCTGGTTGGAGCGATCAACGGCGACGGCGGAGACGGCCGACGCGCCAGCGGCAGATCCCTCACGAGAGGAAGATCAACCCTACCCCCACCAGCTCGTGCTCGCGCTAGGGTTTCCGACGACGGAGGAGTACAACTTCCTCCTCCTCACGACGATCGCGGCAACAGAAGACACATGCACGACGATCGGCGAGTTTTACGCGGATTAGATCTTAATTAACTGCTCACGTGATCTCCATTTTTTTTTAACGTGACGTACATATACCGTATCCATACATATGGGTATACACGGGCTGGATATGGGTTCGGGCGAGCCCAACGCTTAAAAAAAAAAAACTCTATTTGACCCCTCAACTTCACTTAGGGGGGAGCACCGGAGCATCCCTCCGAAATGAATTGCTGGTTAGATGAATGGATTGATTAAATGCAAATACACATCAGATCTAGTAGCAGTAGCAGTGTAGGCAGGTACCTGAGAGTTGTATCGTGGGCAACTCTGTCGGTGTAGTCGGAGAGGCTGGCGACCTCCTTGGGGTCGAGGAAGCTGGAGATGAAGGCGACGGCAAGGTCGATGTGCTCGACGGCGAGGTTCCAGAGGGTGCACGCGCGGTCGAGGTAGTCGCTCGCCTTGTCCACGTCCACGCTGCATTTGGCCGACGCCTGAGGCCGGGGGCTCGCCGGTGGTTGCGTCGGCGGCCGGGGCAGGGTCCAAGATGTCGGCCTTGGCGAGATGCTCGGTGGCGGCGGCGACCGGCTCGTCCTCGCTGCTGCCGTCCGAAGGCTTGTCGGTGATGGAGGTCGGGCTGATGCCGGTGAGGAGCTCGATGCAGCGCGGGAGGTGGTGCTCCCGGGCCAGCTGGATGGCGTAGAGGGCGGCCTCGAGGCGGGAGAAGGCGTCCGTCTGGGTGGTCGGGCGCGCGGGGAGCCACGGCGCGACGAGCGCATTGTAGAGCTGCTCGTCGGGCATGGAGGAGAAGGCGGGGTTGAGGTCGAGGTCGACGCGGGCGCCGTTCTCGGCCGCCAGACGAAGGCAGGTGCAGATGGAGCGCACGCCGGCCTGGACGCTGACGTGGTAGACATTGAAGATCTCGGGGTAGAGTTCGACGTGCTTGAGGGCGACGGCGAGGTCCATTCGCATGGCGGCGAGATCGTTGAGCCCGGCCGCGAATGCGGGATTGATGTGCTCGAGGTCAAGCTGCTGCTGAGCCGGCGCCGGAGCTGCAGGAGGCGGTCGCACTGGAGGCCGATGTTCTTCTGGGCGAGCATCGCCCACTTGAGGACGCTCCCCAGCTCCGCCTTGGTCAGATCTCCCGCCATGGCCGCCGCCGCGCCTCTTCTCTCTGTTTCTCTGAGATTAGGCGAGATGGAAAAGAAAAGTGCAGAATAGTTTTGAGGCAATGGCAAGCAAAATGGAAAAGGAGGGGACACGCGGCGTGTTCCCAATGGCAGTGAGCGCCATGTAAAAGCTGCTAGCTTTACCTGTAGGCTAGGCTCATGGAGACCAACTTGTTTTTACAGGCGTCGGTACTCCATATGTCAACAGGACACTAACCACTAGTTACTGCTCAACCATAACTATCCCCGTGCATGAAATTTTTCTCCGTCCCCATCTCCACTAAGGGCTTGTTTGGTACTAGAGTTTTACTGGGGATTAGCAGAGATAATCCGCTCCAAACTTTAAATCCTCACTTATCCCCAACGCATGTTTGGTGCTAGAGTATGAGCGAGTTTAATCCCCACTTTTCCTCAAAATTTAGTGTAATTTTTTCAATCCCCAATACTCTACCCCTACCTAGTGGATTGGGGATGGGGTTTTGTGGGGATTGGGTGAATCTCTGCTGTCACCCAATACTCTAGAGTATTATCCCACTAATCCTCACTAAAACACTAGTACCAAACAAGGCCTAATTGTCATGGGGCCAGTTCTTTTACCATCCCCATCGGTTGAACAAATAACCATCGGTTAACCATCCCCGCTTTAGCTAGTAACTATGAGCTCAAAATAAAATGACAACATGGTAGAATGACAGGGCTAGCTAGATCAGGAGTTTAGGAAGGAGAGGCGAGCGTTTGGGAGTTGGGATTTGGGGACTACGGCGGTTGGAGGCGAGAGGGGAAATTGAGCACAATAGGATTAGGGTTTTCTCGTATCTATACATACCTATCTTATACCCTAGTGCCACATGTCATGTGCCTAACGGGGATTTCATGGTTACCGGTATAGATAGTGGTAACACATACCCATCACCACCTTACCTAATGGGGAGAGTTTGCCTCCAATAATATCCCCACGGGGATGAAGTACTAACCAAAACCGTCCCCTAATAGGTGAATTAACCACCGGGGATCGGGGAATGGGGCCCCATTGTCAAATTGAGCCGGTACCTACGGAGTGACGTCAGCAATGACGTTAGTCATGTGCTGACCAATTTTTGTACCAAATTGTAAAACAAATTTGAAACATAATTCAACATAACTGAAACACTAATATTTTTGTGAAACAAACCGTAGTGACGTCAGCAATGATGTCATCAGTTTCACTTTTTGTCAAACTGTTTCACAATGTTTTTCCATGTATCACTTTAGTTTCATAAAAGTTTCACTTATGTTTCAATTATTAGTTTTATATTAGACAAATATCAAAAACCTCACCAATCTCAAAGTAGAGAGTGGACACTGGATTAGACTCCTTTACCTACCGGCGCCGGTAAATTTGCCGCTCTCTCATGGAGACCGCCTCACCGGTGCTTCCTCTGACCGGGGTCATGCACAGGGGTTGCGTGCTCCCTCCGTCAACTACTGGTCTACTGCCACCACAAGACGATTCCCATTTTGTAATTTGAAAGTGGTACAGAGTATTTGAAAAAAAGTGGTTACAGAAAGTATCTTGAAAATAACCGTTGAAGAAAGAGAAATATGCTTGCTCCTTCTGCTATAGAGTCTGGTGATTGTCTGCCGACACGACATCTCGTGCATATTGTGTTTCAAAACACAGTGAATGTTTATGAAACTTGCTAAAACAAATGTGACACGAATATTAAAGCAAAAAAATCAACGGCCACAGACATGCATGAAACCTCTCGTGCACGAAATAAAAAAAATCATTTTCTGCTATGTACCACTACAGCTACTACAAGAAAGTGCACGTAGGCTAGTATCCTATGTTCATCACAAACAAACACTCTGAACCGAGACACTCCGTGTAACCCATTATCTGAAACTAAAAGCAGCATTTCACACGCTCGGCATGAAAATCTTGGCATACACGCTTGGTAAACTACTCTAATATCTTGGTTCGCCACGGCTTGGGTGGGGGGATGTGGCTTGCCACGGCTTGGGTGGCGACACTGGCCGTGTGGGCGGCAGGGTGGTCGGCTCGGTCGGACGCGTCCTGGTGGGGACGGTCGGACGTTATGTCGGGACGGCGGCCCCGGATGAGTTGGTGTGATGTCCGTGGTCTGCGGCCGTTTGCCCTGTGCAGCTTGGGTTGCGGGTGGACGGTTCGTGCGGCGTTGCAGCTCGAGAGCGAGCGGTGGTACGTCGGGGCGGCGGCCTCGGAAGGTGGTGGTCTTGGTGGACGCGCAGGGCGCGACGGAGCAGCGGTATGTCGGAGCGGCGGCTCCGAATGTTCGTCATCTTGACAGTGTTGAGGACATCGACTTTGTGTCGCGAGGGCGACAAGGTCGTTTTGGCGCAGTTCTCTGAGAGGTTCGTCTTCTTCAGCTATGTTGGAGAATCCCGTGTCTGCTCCTCCCATAGTAGGCACGGCGTCTTCTCTCCGGCTTGGTTGGATGGCAAGCTGTTCTTGGCGAGTGTGTCGTCTGCTTGTATCAGCTGTGGGTTTGAGTGGGTTTGTCCTTGTGGCGTGGCGAGTGTGGGCTTGGCCCCATTGTGTCTTGTTGTATGGTTTTCGCGCAGTTTTCTCCTAAAAACGGTACACTTTCTACTTAATTAATGGATGAGGCAAAGCTTTTGCCTCCGTTTCAAAAATATCTTGGTTCGCTTCCATTAGCATTTTGTATCCTGCACGTTGTTCTAAAGCCCACACTTGCAACCAGCTTATACACGAGAATGCCACTTGCACAAGACAGTAAGAAAATTTTCCCTATAAAAATAGGACCATTTGACATGGTCACGTACGTGGCCATGCGAAATGCGGTGGCTCCGGTATAAATTAGGAGTGTATCTAATATGGGTGTCTTTACATGAATTTTCTACGGTAACATTGTAAATTGCACGCTAATTTCTATCGTGATGTATGAACGTTAATAAAGAGCGTTATAGGATTCTCAAAATACTTCTCAAGCCAAATCTATATGTCTGATTTTCAAAACAATCAGAAAAATAAAACAATATTCGTAACCGACATGAATTAGCATGTGTATCTACCATGCATTGGGGTCGTCACATTAATTTTGGACGCTTAACGTTGTGAGTGTGTGCACTAATTTCTATGGTGATATATGAATGCAGATAGAGTAAATTTTAGGATTCCAAAACTTACTCGAGATAAATGTGCATGTATGATTTTCAAATCTAAAATTTTAAAAACTGATGCATATTCTTAGTAAAAATTACTGATTTTCGAATCTGCAACATGACAAACTACACCATATATGTAGTCATAATTTTAAAACTTGAACCGAAAGCATGTCGGACAAACTAGATCATCATCATAGGTACTCCCTCCATCGGCGAATAATTGTATGAGGGTTTCTGTTTTTTGGAAGTCAAACATTTTTAATTTGATCGATTTTTTACACAAAAATAAAAACATATGTGACATCAAATTACTATATTACTAAACTACATGTCAAGATAAATTTAGCAATATTAATTTAGTGTTAGAAATGCTGCTAACTTTTTCGTCGGGAGTTGGTCAAAGTTCTGGACGGGTCCACTAGAACCGACTAGCTCTTTGCTTCATTTTAACCGGGGTCATGCACCTTTTACTGGCGGAGCCGAGAATAGGAGCATGTGATGTCAAAAACTCAAAATAAATGATAGATGAGACTAGTAAGATCATTATGTACTCCCTCGTCTTAAAATAAGTCTCTCAACTTTTTTAGATACAAAAGTATATATAAATAAGATACATCTTGATACATCCGCATCTAGATAAAGCTAAGTCAGCTATTTATGGACAGATGTAGTCGTACTTTTGAGGTCAAAACTTTTGTTTGTTGATAATATGGTGTTGATAAGATTTTTGTAATGTCAATTGCATCATAAACTACATTCAGCTCCGTCGCTTGCACCAATCTTGCACCCTTCCTCCGCTACCACTACAAGATAACTCTGGCAAACTGAAAATGCCAGATTAAACAATATAGTTATAGGCAACTCTTCCTACTTCTAAATACTTGTGATAGGTTCAATAAATCCAGATAGATTTCACTATACATTTTACCTACATTTGCGATAATAAGTATTTCAGTTGGAAGAAAATATCCGTATAATGGACGCAGCAAAAAGTTACATTGAAAGGCAGTGGAAATTTTTTGTGAAGAAAGCATCCGAAAGAAAAAGGTGAGCATGTAGGATTGCTCAGAGCTGCCCGTTGGCGTGTATGCCAGCCAACACTCACACGAAGCACATGGCCTCCGTGGGTGTTAAGTGGGATCCCACCTAAACCCCACTTTAGTATAATTCATGTTTCTTAGTGTAATTTTTATTAACATTTTACAATAAAAACCATAAATTATACTACAAATAAGATTTATGTGAAATCCCACTCAACAGCTTTGCAGCACTAGACTTCATTACATTAGTAGCCTAAGAGCATTTTCACCGGCGTGCCCCAAATAGTCGTCGGCAGGAGCGTCGGCACTGCTGTATGGAGGCGCCGGCACTGCATCCTCTATTTGAGACGTTTTTCCCACACCGGCGCCCCCCAAAACTTTTTTCTTTTTACAATATTTTGAAATAACAAATCAATCACATTTTATTCATACTATATTCAATTATTCATACAATGATACAAATACCTTGCGGGCGGGACGGTTGTGTGGCGAGCTCTGTTCAGGGCGAAACAACGGCCGCCGGTCGAGGGGTTGGCGGCCGTGTCGATGGACGGCGGTTCTTGGACATGCGGCGGCGTATATTGCAAGCAGGGGGGCACGACGGCGACGGTGGTGATCTAGAGGGGTGGGAGTCGGCTCGGGCGTGGGTAGGAAGTGGGGAAAGCGGTGCGTCTGGGTGCCAGGCGGAGCCCACACTCGTTTCTAACGTGCCGCGAGGCGCTGGCGCGCCTGATCCGCACCCTCTACGAAGGGGCGGGCACAGGTTTGCCGACGTTTCTATTGGGCACGATAACTAGCCGGTCACTTTTGGGTGGACCGGTGCGAGCCTAAAACCACGCCGACCTCCAAACCGCTATCGGCGCCGCTACGCGACGCGGTGGAGATGCTCTAAAAAGGCCAGCCACGTTGGAAGGGGTGTGAACACTGTTACCGCGTCATCAGGAAGTCCTTTTGTTTAACTTAAAAGAAAGCCTAAGAACTTTCCTTGATTCTTCTCAACGCGTAAGGTTACATGTGCTTTTGCTACAACCAGTTCACATGATGTTGGGCAAGGGGTGGCATACCAACATGTGCAAAAGATCAAAAGCATGTGCTCGATGCTGCATTCCAGTTGTAGTAGGGCGAACTCAACCAAACATGACCTAGACGGAGTAAGAAACGAGAATAGAATATTCTTTGGTCCTAGGCCTTCCCTTCCCTTCCCTGTGCTGTCCTGTGCGTTCCCTTGCTACCGCGTCACGTCTCCGCACACCCCGCCGGGCGCCGACATGTGGGACCGACAACGCGCTGGCCCCACGTGCCATCCAGGGATTCTAGACCCAACAGAAGCCAACAAGCAAAGGGCAGCGTGGAAAAGGAAAAAATAACCGTGGAGCGAGAGAAACATGTGAAAATTTAGGCCCGCGCCAACGGACTATTAATCCGAACGTAACCCCCGATTAACAAATTAATCTCCCCCTTCCTTTGCAGTTTCTGCTCCTTCCCAATCTCTGCCTATTTAATCCAAGCCCCTCTTCCCCGTCGCCCATCCCCACAACCCCACCCCACGACGCCAGCGAGACCCACCCACCTGTCGCGGCCGCCGCCCGCACGCACGCACGCCTAGAACCTTCCAGAACTTCCGCGAGTTCCACGGGGAGGAAGGCGGGGGAGATGGGCGAGTACTGCGCCGCCGCCGCCGCCGCCGCCGCCGCGGACGGGGATGAGCCCGCGGTGGCCGTGCGGCCTCGGGCGGCCAGGCGCCCGTACGGCGAGTACGACCGCTTCTCCACCAAGCAGGTCTTCGACAACCTCCACGGCAACATCTCGCTCGACCCCGTGAGTAGTTCCCTGCCTCCCGCCCGCCTCCGACCCTTATCCTCTCCTCCTCCAGCCTTCGCGTCGTTTCCTACCATTGCGGTTGTTCCTCTTGTTTTGTTGCGGCGGCGGCTGGTGGGATTGGTTAATTGGGGTTTCTGCTCAGCCGAGTGCCCCGTCGGTTTCGGCTGATTGGGGTTTCGGGATTGGGCATTGGAGACGCTCCGCGCCTCGTCGTTACGCTTGTCCCGCATTTTTTTTTACCAGCGTTCGGCTCCAGAAATCGCGCAGTATGCGTTTCTGTATGAAAACTGTTAGTTCTCCTGTTTGTTTGATCCTCAGTTTGTTCGTTTGTTGATATAGGTTGGTTGGTTGGTTCGTTTGTTGTGGTCGAACAAACATCTGAGTAGCAGCATGTTTGCGTTGCCGTGGCGTATCATAGCTAGCTAGTGCGCATGTGCCGTTACGTTTTAAAATTCCATGAGGGAGAGTTGCTTTCCACCGGAGAATGTTGCGCGTCAGGTCAACTCTGAGACCGACAGGTATTATGGGGTACTCGTAGTTAATAAGGGGATTGATTGGCTTGTTTAATAATGTGTTTGGGCTGTAACATGCGGCTTCCAAGTAGCACTACTAATTATTTAACACGGGGTATACTACTAGTACAGGAGGATCCCCCCAGCTATCAAAGGGTATTCTGGGAGTAGAACACTTTAGGCATTTCACTTCATGGATATTTTTGGCTTGGATACTTCGCTGCTGCACTGCATTTACTCCTGTTGACTGTTGTGGCGCAACAAGTGCTTATGGTAATTCGTAAAGACCATTCTAATGTGGATGCTGAATTGATCTCGACTGGTTTATATTTAAGCTATACTTACTGGATACCGTTTTTACTTTCTACCGTGGATAGCAATCTGCATACTGGTTTCCTGAATTTGAGTACCCAGTAAATACTAAAGAGCATCTGTACATGATGGCGGTAGCATTGGATAAATTTTCAGTAGCATTTAACAGGATTTCATACTGCCTTCGTGTTCTTGCTGTTGGCCAATTGGTTTCCATTTTGAGTTTCAGTGCTATGCATATGTTGCAAGTAGAACATTACACCTGCTGTTTCTTTTCCCCAAAAAGAGCCTCAGCTTGTTGACCCAGCAGTTCATATGACTGTTATTTGCAACTGGTTATTTGGATGGCTCATTTATATTTTGCTAGTGTTCGATCAGAAATCGTGAAGTATTCCATTCTTTGTGCAATCTGTGTATGTTTGTTTGATCCTGCTGTAGTTTATATCCTGCGATTTCATCCGATATCAGAGCAGCTGCTCACCCTCAATAGGCTGGTTCGTTTGTTGTGGTTGACAAAACAAGCGAAAAAAATACTATCACCGTCCCACATTTTATTTGCTCTGAATGTATTAGTAGCTAGTACTACTAGCTGTGCATAGGCCATTCTTCAGATTTGAGTATGTCTGTGTTGTCGTGGTGCATCAACTGCTTATTTAGCCACGCATGTGCTGTTAGGTTTTAAAATTCGACCAGAGAATGTTATGCGTCAGGTCAAATTTGAGTGTGACAGGTATAATGGGGGTAATAATAAGCCTTGATTGACTTGTTTGTTTATTAGTGTTTGGGCTAACATTCGGCTTCCAAGTACTAGCATGTACTACTTTTTAATTAATAATGGATTATACTAGTACATGCTACAGGAGGATCAGCCCTGATGGCAAAGGGTATTGTTGGGAGTAAAACACTTTAGCCATTTCACTTCATCACCATTTTGGCTTGGATGTTTTAGTATTTTACTGTACTACACTGCATTTACTCCTGTGTGGTGCAGCAGTTGCTTATGGCATTTTGTAACGTCCATTCTAATGTGGATGATGAATTTATCTTGACTGGCTCATATTTAAGCTATACTGGTTCCCTTTTACTTTCTACCATGGATAGCAATTTGCATAGGGACTTCTGCATACTAGTTGAGTATTTCAGTTTCCTGAATTTGAGTACTCTGTAAAGACTAAAGAGCATTTGTACATGATGTCAGTAGCATTGGATCAGTTTTAGTAACATTTAACTGTATTTCATACTGCCTTAGTGTTCTTGCTCTTGGATAGCTGGCTTCCATTTTTAGTTTAAATGCTCTGCATCTGTTATAAGTAGAACATAGCACCTGCTGCTTCTTTTTTGAAAACAAAAACCCTCTTATTGACCCAGCAGTCCAGTATATGGCTGTTATTGTTTGCAATAGGTTATTTGGATGTGTGGTTAGTCATCTGCATCTGATCATCTCTAATTATTCTAAATTTTTGTGTACTGAACTCCGAACTATTGAAGATTTAGATAATTTCAGTTACTGAACTATCAATTTTTCTTTAATAACAATTGCTTCTTCTGGTATGCAGTTGGCCTGTGAATTTGTGGATACAGAGGAATTCCAGAGGTTACGGGACCTGAAACAGCTTGGTGAGTTTGCTTCCTACGCTTGAGAACCCATCCTGGAACCTTTGCATTCTACGTTGCTGGAGTGGCAGAACTCCAAATGGAGTCCCATATCTTATATTCGTTATGTCCTAGTTAAGAAAATTTAAGGGCTCATCAATGTATTTTCATCTCAGAGAACTGTTTCCTTAGCTGCATACTAATTATTTTGGCATACAGGTTTCATGCCTATAGCTAATGTTAAGCTCACCCATGACAATGAAAGCTATGATTGCAACAATTTCATGATTGTGTTTATAATTTGTCCAGTGAAAAATGAGAGTGCATTGCTACTTATTTTTTTTCAGTCAACTATTACTTCTTTGTGCACCAGTGTTCACTGTATATGATTTGGGACATTTGGGTGTTCTTAAATTTTGTTTCTAAAACGAACATATCCGTGATCTTCTCTTATGGTAAATCAAATTCTGATGGGATTTACACTATACTGTATTGATTTATATTGATGTTTGTGTAACATGCTCTATGCTTTTCAGGTCTTACGTATCTGGTGTATCCAGGTGCTGTCCACACGCTTTGAACATTCGCTAGGTGTTTATCAGCTAGCTGGGGAAGCTATGCAAAATCTTCAAATGAACCAGGTTTGTACAATTAAACACATACTTGCGGATATATACTGCCAAGTGACAATTTCTGTAAAGTAACGGAGAAGCTTATGCATTTTTTCAATCAACAGGGAAAAGAGCTTGGCATTGACCGTGTAGATGTGCAAACTGTGAAACTAGCAGGTTGGTGTTCTTAACTGTGTGGCTCCACTAAATTCTCATATTAATGATCTTTCCGATTATTCGGTTCAGGTCTCCTGCATGACATTGGACATGGCCCCTTCAGTCATTTGTTTGAGCATGAGTTTCTTCCTCGTGTTGATCCAGGATCAACATCAAAATGGTGATTCTGTTTTCATATATGCTGTTGATAATTATTATTTTCTAAATTTTCAGTTACTATACATGTGCTTTAGTTGTTAAGGTTTTGCCTGTTGACAGCTTTTGATCCCTTGTTACGAGGGATTCGTTGTCTTGTGTCTGGCATAACATAGCATGATCATTGATTAAACCCACATATCTGAATTTCCACATGCCTGCTAATCTGTTAGATATCTTGAGATTTTGGTTGATCTTAATTATAACTTTTTGATTTGTTCATTCAGGTCCCATGAACATATGTCTGCACTGCTGCTGGACAATATTGTTGATAAACATGCAATAGATATTGAACCTGATTATCTGAAAATTGTCAAGGTAAGCTTTACTTTCAGAACTTATGAGAGCGCAAACCAACTTTCATTGCACTTTTGAAGTACTATGACTTCTAAGTCTTATATAGATTTGTTCAATGTGCAATCTGCCATCTCTAGGGAATACTATAATAGAAATAAAATGAAAAACCTACAGCAGTCGGAGATGAGGCCCATTTGTCTAGGATACCCTATCGTGTATAGAACAGCATGATGTGCTTTGCTGTACCAAACTCTAACCTTCTAAAAAATGTTCTGCAGGAAATGATAATTGCAAGCTCTAAGTTCTCCACAACGGAGGTATGTATCTTGTTCTCTCCTGTCACTGTAATTATTTGTTCGACTGAAAGTAGGTTTCTTCAGTTGGATGAAACGAAGCTTGTTTCATCACAGGGTGCGAAGGAGAAGCGTTTTCTTTACGACATTGTTGCTAATGGTCGCAATGGTATAGATGTTGACAAGTAAGGGCCTTCTTTACATTGTACTTCTGCATTCATGTATATGCTGATCACTGTCTCTACAACCATCTGTTCATGATATAAGCTAGAATAACTGTGCAGGTTCGACTACATTGACCGCGATAGCAGAGCATGTGGCCTGGGGAGCAATTTCCAGCACTGGAGGTATACTTTGCCATCAAATGTGCTAACCTTCTTTTGCCCAATTGCCTATTTGACCTTGTTAAGAATGAAACACGAGAATTCCAAGGTCTGCACTGCTGTGACACACTGGCATCCCCCAGATAATTTTGTGTAGAATACATGATTATGTCAGATTTTTTTTTGGCAACGTTTATTTATTGACAAGAAATGCTACTTGTCAGTTTGACCATCGGCACTTGAACAATACTTGCCAATTTGTATATCTTTAGCTAGACTTTGATCTCTGATAATAAAATAAGTACTAGTGACGGTAACAGCTACAGAACTACCTATTCCCTATAGTCTCATAGACCTATATTTCCCTTTAATAAGATGACTGTCTTTGCATGTTTTTGCTGTACATAAAAGAAATGAGTTTTCCAACATTAGCTAGCTGATATGAGGACTTTTAGATCAAATGCCCCTTGTATTTTCAATATCTTATGTCAGACATGGTTAAATAATTGTTTGTTGAACTTTCAGAATAATTGTGTTATGAAGTTGTGCATATTGTGATTTGCTACTGAACTCAAGCTAGTTAAATGTGTCTTGTCCTTTTTTCTGGAAAATTCATGTGAAGTCTTTTAAACTTCCATTATTACCACACTTATTATCATTTCTTGCGGCTTATCACCATTTTTTGCAGGCTTTTACAAGGCATGCGAGTGATGGGTGATGAAATATGCTACCCTGCCAAAGATTGTACGTGTACTATATGACAATATTCATCTATTTAAGTTTAAACATTGATATCGTTTTTTTTTCAAAAGTATCTAATATGTGACTCCACTTGGAATTATAGATCTGAGCGTCCATAAATTGTTTACCACACGTGCTGATCTGCATCGGACTGTCTATACCCATGCCAAAGTAAAGGTACATATTCTTCTTTGTAATCCTTCTGTTCTCCAACTCCAACACATTGTTCTCTCATTACATGAAAACGATATCATGGTTAAATCATATAGACCAATGAAGAAAAAAGCCACAACTAAGTCTAAACAATTGTGCTACAGTAACACGAGGACTTTCCCATAAACAGTGTTAATTGTTGGTCATACTAGGGTATTGTAGAAAATCGTTCAAGTGGGGTTGCCAATTTTTGGCATGAAGTTTGTTTGATGAAGCTTTTCAAGTTCTCATGTTGATTCAGTTTAGCTATAAATAAAATATTTTTCTATCGTGATCTCATTTTTTGATTTCCTTGAATCGCGTCACTCTTTTATGTTGCTTTCCTCATTTTTTACATGTCCTTTCCGTTGCATCACCAATTATACTGTTTGCTGTTTTACCCCCAAAATAGGATTCCCAATTATCTACATTTTCCGGTACATTTTCTTCTCATAAATGATGGGTCTGCTTCTAACAGTCTTCAATCTTTAGGCTGTTGAACTGATGCTTGTGGATGCACTTCTTGAAGCTAATGATTATTTGGGAATAGCCTTGCATGCAGAAGACCCAGAGGAATTTTGGAAGGTTTGGTGCTAGATTAATGTTTTTTTTGGCTATGTTAATGCCTCTTCTGTTAATCTATCCCTCTTAACTCTAGAACTCTGCCGTTTCCAGTTAGATGACACAATTGTTAAAAGCATTGAGACTGCTCCAAACGATGAACTGAAGAAAGCAAAAGAAATCATTCAGCGTATTCGCAGAAGACAGCTCTACAAGGTAGCAGTCCTTTCCTTTGCAAATTTGTTCTATTATTTTTTCTTGTCTTTTCTTTCAGGCTTCTCACAAGTTTTTGTGCTAAAACTGTTGATCTTATAGTAATGCACATGCTACTCCCTCCATTCCAAAATTCTTGTTTGAACTAAAACCACGACAAGAATTGTGGAACAGAGGGAATATATTAGAATGTTGCTCATCCGTTAACTCCATATGACAATTGACAGGTAAAATGAAATTCTAATAAGTGTTGCAAGCACCAATTAACAGTTTCAGTGTGTTCGTTTAGTCAATGTTTTGTTGTTTTGCTTATTTTGCTGGTCTTTGTACGTGGAGTTGGCAGACACATTGACTGGTGTAGCTTTTGAAGTGAGTTGGTGCCTGTCAAACCAAAAGGTTTCATGGAAAGCTTTTGGGCAGATGTCTGTGTAGCGCTGGATAATGTTGACAGCTATAGGTTTTGAAGTGAGTTGGTTCCTCTGTGGAAAGCTTTTAGGTACATTCCTGTGCTACGCTGGATAACATTGCAGAGACAGCATCTGCACCCTGTTATTGCTAATATTCTTCCAGGAATATTTTATTGATAGAATAATTTGCCAATATTGAACTAGATTAATTTTTTTACTTACTTTTCAGACTCCTAGGCATGTTTAATATTGTTCTGTACCGAACTTACATGATGTGCATCATCGCAGTTATGTTGTGGTATTGTACTTGTTGATTCAGTTAAATTGTTTTGATTTGCAGTTCTGCAATCAATATTCTGTTCCAAAAGATAAACTGGAGCATTTCAAGGATATAACTGCACAAGACATAGTTTGTTCCCAGGTTCAAGTCTACTCATTTGAGTTGGGTGCTTTGACCTAACGTCTCTGAAATTATACAAGCTCACTGTTTTCAATCTCTCCTCTCTTCAGAAATCATCTAAGGTGCTGCTGAAGGAAGAAGACGTCGCGGTCAGCAATGTTAAGATTGATTTGACGCGTGGGAGGGACAACCCCCTTGAAAGGTTTTGATGCTTGACCACTCGTTAAACTCTGTTATTGATTTAGGCATGCATAATCTTCCAAGTTTTAACTAGTTGCTTCCTCTTGGCATGCATAACGACCATTTCGCAGCGTCAAGTTCTTCAAGGTAACTACAATTCCCTTCCCATCTTGTATAATTATGGTGATTATTCCTTGACAATGAAGATATGCATGATTTCCACCTGGTCTAAGTAGAACTGTTGTCACACCAGGATTCCGGGTGCGAGGAGAAGTTCACGATAAACGAGGATCGGGTCAGCCACTTGCTGCCTGCCTGCAACCAAGACAGAATCGTCAGAGTGTATGCTAAAAAGCCAGAGCTGGTGAGTGAAGAAAACATACATGCAGCTACAATCAGTTACATCACACACCAGTTTCATTTCGTTAAAACCACCCAAATCTCGGTTGTAGGTCGGAGCGGTGTCGGAAGCTTTTGAGAACCTGCAGGTGCGGATGTACGGTGAGAAGACGCAGGTGCACGACACGCCCACAAAGAAGAGGCGCATGAGGTTCGACTAGACATCCAGTCGCAGTTGCATACTACTAGGAGGACACAGCTTTACAAACAAACATGGAAGGAACATTTATACTAGTACAACGGAAAAACAAGATATTCAGGTCTTAGCTGGTAATCTGCACAGGGAACACGCTGGTTATTGTACAGGTTATAGACGAACAAGAATAGTTACTCGTTAGATATGCTGACAAAGTATGGGCGTATGGCTATCAGATGCAGATAGCATGATGCATGTGCAAAGTGCTTCTAATTTTGCATGTACTACCCCCATATGCTTACCTATATGTTGATGACATTGCTCCCAGTTGCTGAAACAGTGAATATGTATCACAATCTTATGTACACATCGCTTCCCTTTGACATGGAACTGGGATTTTTATTCCTGAGATGGAACCTGACTCATTACATTAATCATTCTGCCGAGCTAACTCGCCCGCAACCAAATGTAGGAACGTCCGGCCATACGGCTTGGGGCTTGTGAACCATCTTTGTTCAACGCACCGCTAGGGTATCCTTGTTAGAGCATGTCTAGCACACACCTAATCCGGAACTCTAAACCCGAGTGGATGGGGTTAACTGCGTTGTCCTTTTCTGCGTGCAAAATTGAATTGGCGGTACAGATCCGTATCATGAACCCTAAACGTGATTTCAGATTTTTGGCGCGAGATGTTTGAGTTCTTCTAAGTTCATTTGACATAATTTACGAACTTAGCCAAAATAGGACATAAATGTTCCTAAAAACTGCACTAATAAGCTAGCATGGGATTCATGTACATCACCGGGACTTGGGGGTCTTCTTTGGCATCAGCGGGAGGAGCGCGGAGCTTCACGTGTCCTCTGTGTTAGAGGCGTCGTCGACGGTGTCCTTGTCGGAGAAGTCCGAGAAGTATCGATGAGGACGTAGCCACCACGGCACGCCATGTCCGAGTGGATGTCGCGCGCCTCCTCCACGTCAGCGTCCCGGGCGCACTTCGCCTTCTCGCACACATCGGTGGCGACGGAGTTCCGCCTTACCATCGCAAGGTGGGGCGCCTCCCGAGCAGCGTTGTCCTCCTCCTCGTCTTGACTCAAGTCGAGCTCGAGTGGCGGCACACAAACTCGCGGTGCGGACGATGGCTGCCTCGTTGTCATTCGCGCTCGGCAGTAGACCGAACCAAGCAGGCGAATGCGGGTTGCAGCAGGACAGCACGCTGTGCCACCTTGCTTCGTTCGAAAATGTGCGTCGACCGCTCCGCGAGGGTCTTCATCGCCCACCGGGAGCCACGGCTGCGCGGTGGAATTGTGCGGCCGTCATGTGCGGAATTGTGGAGTGGTTTTTGTTTGAGTTGTAAGGGATGTGTGAGGTTGGGACTAGCACTGAAATCAGAAACGTGACTTTGTAGTTTCGATTCGATTTGAAATAGAACTGGGCGAGAGCGCCTTTATTCTAAAAAATAGAGGGAGGAGCTAGATGGGGAGGAGAGGAGGCGGCTGGCGGAGGCGATTTGAGTTTGGCGGTGGCGGCGGGCGACAATCGACACGGCAATGGTGGCGGACGGAGGAGGAGGAGGAACGGGATGAGGTTTTCCGCATTGACCGCATCCCTCCTGATGTGGTCTAAGACCCCGATTGTGGCCCGATCTCGTGAATGACCCAAGAATCAAAGGGGGAAAGAGGGGGAGAGGTGGAAGAACACGAAGAACGCGAAGAACACACGAAGATCCACGCACACCAACCCGATACAATGCTTACCCTCACGGCTCGATGGACCGTGCCAATAGAATCCGCCCGGAAGAGACTCGAGGTAGAATTCCGAGAGGAGAGACCGGTGGGGAGGACGAATCAAGGAGTGGGAGAGAGAGTGAATACACTAGAATCTCTCACTACCAAATTCATACATCCACAAGGGTGGCCTTGATTACAGAGGGATGATACCCAAGGGAGACTAAGCTTAAAGTTAGGTTTGAGTTCTAAACAAGTCTGCCAAGTAAAGGAGGGGTTCCAGCTACTTATATAGGGCCACACAGCCAGCAAGGGCGAACAGGTACGCGAATGGATAAGTTAAGGCGTTTGGTGGGTATTCCCGTCGGATCCGGTTGCGTGTCCGGCCGACCGGGCCCGTGACCGGGCTGTCCGGTCATGGGTCCGTCGATCGGTCGCCAACCGGGATTGCGAAGAATCCGGTCTTGGGTCCGATCGTCGTCCGGACGTGGGAGCTGGCGGTTTGCGCCGGTTGACGGGCTGTGGCCGGCGTCCGGTCGTGGGTCCGGTCCGACCCTCGGACCGCGTCCTTCGCTTCCTTGGCGCTCTTCGGGCGACGCGCCGGCGTCATGTTCATCTCCAGGTTCCGCTGCTCCTCTCCTTCCCTTGACCATGGCGTCTCATCCTCTCCGGGGTCTTGGTGCGCCTTGTACCTAATGACACATAGCACATCGGCATGAGGTAGCAATCCATCCAAAGGGGTACCGAGGTCAAGGGTGGTGAGGAGCGAGTTCACCTTGTCATGTATCGCTTTAGCTCGAGCCCTTGTCATTGGTCCGCTTGGGGGACTTGTTGGTCTTGGTGAGGAGGTGTCCGAAGGCCACCCCGCATCATCTCCCCCCTTGGAGAGAGTCGTCCTCGACTCTTGTTCCTCCTCATCTCCATGATAGGGTGAGAGATCCGAGATGTTGAAAGTGTTGCTCACCAAGTACTTGGATGTTGGTATGTCGATGACGTAGGCGTTGTTGTTGATGCGCTTGAGGACCTTGAAAGGACCATCTCCTCTTGGCTTGAGCTTGGAGTTGCGTTCTTGCGGGAACCTTTCTTTCCTTAGGTGGATCCAAACGAGGTCTCCTTCTTCAAACACGCGTTCCTTTTTCTTGGCGTTGAGGCGGTTAGCTTGGCGAAGGACATGCTCTTGTATGGTTGCTCTTGTCTCTTCATGTAGTTTCTTCATGGCGGTGGTGCGTTCGTCGAAGTCCATGTTCGTCCTTTCATGAAGAGGTAGTGGGAGGATGTCGAGTGCCGTTTGAGGTTCGAATCCATAGACGACCATGAAGGGACTCCGTGAAGTTGTGGAGTGCTTGGCTCGATTGTAGGCGAACTCCGCATGGGGTAGGCAATCTTCCCATGACTTCAAATTTGTCTTCACAAGTGTGCGGAGAAGTGTGGAGAGGCTTCGATTGACCACTTCGGTTTGTCCATCGGTTTGAGGGTGCGAGGACGATGAGAACAAGAGCTTCACTCCAAACTTCGCCATGAGCGACTTCCATAGGTAACTCATAAACTTGACGTCTCGATCCGACACAATGCTTGCCGGTATTCCATGTAGGCGAACCACTTCCCTGAAAAACAATGAAGCAATGTGTGAAGCATCATCGCTCTTATGACATGGTATGAAATGAGCCATTTTAGAGAACCTATCCACTACCACAAATATTGAGTCATGACCATGTTTTGTGCGTGGTAAGCCAAGTACAAAGTCCATGCTTATGTCCGACCAAGGTGCATATGGAATGGGTAAAGGCATGTAAAGACCATAGGGATTGGAAGTAGACTTAGCTTGTAAGCATGTTGTACACCGGCGGCAAAGGCGTTCCACGTCGCGGTACATTCTTGGCCAATAGTAGTGGGTTGAGAGCATGGCATATGTCTTCTCTCGTCCAAAGTGACCCATGAGACCACCTCCATGTGATTCTTGCAAAAGCAACTTACGAAGAGAAGACTCGGGAATGCAAATCTTGTTAGCTTTAAACAAGTAGCCATCATGCAAATAGAAATCATCAAATCCGCGGTCAACGGAACACTTGGCAAAGATTGGTCCAAAGAAAACGTCGGAAGGGTAAAGTTCTTTGATCTCCTCAAGACCCAAAATGTGAAACTCCAAGCGGGTGAGTAGAAGAGTAATCTTGCGGGAAAGTGCATCCGCAACCACATTTTCCTTGCCCTTTTTGTATTTGATTACATAAGGGAAGGACTCTATGAACTCAACCCACTTAGCATGTCTCTTGTTCAAATTGTGTTGACTTTTCAAATACTTCAAGGACTCATGATCCGAATGAATAACAAACTCTTTTGGCCAAAGGTAATGTTGCCAAACTTCAAGAACACGAACCAAAGCATAAAGCTCCTTGTCATATATAGGATAGTTGAGGCGTGCGCCATCCAACTTCTCGCTATAGTATGCCACGGGTTTTCCATTTTGCATGAGAACACCACCGATTCCAAGGCCACTCGTCGCATTCTATCTCAAATGTTTTTGCAAAATCGGGAAGAGCAAGTAGTGGTGCCTCGGTGAGTCTCTTTTTCAATTCATCAAAAGCTTTTTGTTGTGCTTTGCCCCAAACAAACGGAACATTCTTTTTTGTAAGCTCGTTTAAAGGGCAAGCAATGGTGCTGAAATCTTTCACAAAGCGGCGGTAAAATCCGGCAAGTCCATGGAAGCTTCGAACTTGACCAACATTTGTGGGAGTGGGCCAATTGTGGATGGCCTCAACCTTGGAAGAATCAACTTCAATCCCGTTGGCGGAAACCACAAAACCAAGAAAAACCAATTTGTTTTGAGCGAAATGGCAATTTGGTAGGTTGGCAAAGAGCTTCGTGGCGCAAGATGCATAAGACTTCTCTCACATGTTGAACATGGTCCTCGAGATTTTGCTATAGATGAGGATATCATCAAAGTAAACAACCACGCTCTTGCCAATGAGAGGTCGCAAAATGTGATTCATAAGACGCATAAAAGTCGAAGGAGCATTTGAAAGACCAAATGGCATGACAAGCCATTCATATAGACCAAGCTTGGTCTTGAATGCCGTCTTCCATTCATCACCAATTGCCATGCGAATTTGGTGGTAGCCACTACGCAAATCAATTTTAGAGAAAATGGTGGCACCACTCAATTCATCAAGCATGTCGTCTAAACGCGGAATGGGATGGCGATAACGGACGGTAATGGCATTGATGGGTCGACAATCCATACACATCCGTTGCGTCTCATCCGGTTTAGGCACAAGAATGACGGGAACGGCACAAGGGCTAAGGCTTTCTCGGACGTACCCTTTAGCGAGGAGGTCTTGTATTTGGCGTTGGATCTCCTTGGTATCTTCGGGGTTGGTGCGGTAAGCGGCGCGGTTTGGTAGGGGAGCGTATGAGGTCGATGCGATGCTCGATGCCCCGAAGCGGTGGTAGTCCATGAGGTAGCTCGTCGGGGAAGACGTCTTGGAACTCCTTCAAAAGAGACAACAAAGACGAAGGAATGTTGGTTAAGTCGTTAGTCTCCGACTAGAGGCCCTTGCAAATGAGCACGTAGTGTATGGTGGTGGATGGGTTGTCTTTCACTTCTCTCCACTCGCTTTTGGTGGCTAGGAGGACACTCTTTCTCTCACTCATATGTGGGTGGTGGCGCTCACTCTCTTTTTGGTGGGTAGCTCCCTCTCCTCTCAACTCACTATGGTGGGTGTGGTGTTGTGCCCTCGCTAAAGCCTTCGCATTGTCGGCGATGATTTGGCTAGGAGTCATTGGGCGAAGCTCGAACTTCTTGTCCTTGACCGTGAAGGTGTATGCATTGGAGTAACCATCATGTATGGCCTTCTTGTCAAATTGCCATGGGCGGCCAAGCAACATGTGGCACACGGTCATAGGCACCACGTCACACTCAACGGTGTCTTCATAAGGTCCTATCTTGAAGTTGACGGTGACGGTGTGTTGAATCTTGACATTGCCCTTGTCGCTCAACCATTGAACATGGTATGGATGAGGATGTTTGCGAAGCGTGAGGTTGAGCTTGTCACATAGCTCGGTGCTTGCCAAGTTGTGGCAACTCCCACCGTCGATGATGACCTTGATTGACTTGCCACCATTCCGGCGCGAGTTTGGAAGATGTTGCATCCACTACAAGAAAAGTTGCCATGGCCGACGAAGTTGAAGTCGCGCCGTGGTTGCTGGTGTACCATGGCCGACGATTTTGGTCCCTCCGTGGTGCATGTCAAAACTTTTCTCGTTTTGAGGCCACCTAGCCCGACGAAAGCGGCCAAAACGTGGCGTATGGTGGCCCGGGACGTGGTGCATCTCGAAATCTCGGGTTCGCCGGCCGAGTCAACGCAAATCCGCACCGCCGAGGGATGTAGGGCCCAGATGGCAGCCTCTCTGGCATTGTTTTTTCTCACATCGCGCCATCTCGTTCAACGTTCTCCGATCGAGCCGTTTACGATGCAGGATCATGGGTCCCGCATGTCATCCTCTATGAACCAAAATTCTTTCTATTCTTGGATTTTTTTGACCCCCTGATTTCTGGCTACTTCCTTTTTCTTTTGATCCCTTGCCGCCTTGGAAACGTTGAGCTGCTGCTAAATGGGACCCGCATGTCATCCTCTATGTGCAATCAACTTTCTTTTCTTGGAGTTTTTTTGGCACCTCAAATTTGGTCACTTGCCTTTTTCTTTCGATCCGCCGCCTCTCAAACGGTGATACCGCTTTGCTACCGGGACCCGCATGTCATCCTCTATGTACTATAAAACTTTCTTTTCTGGATTTTTTTTGGCACCTCAAATTTGGTCACTTGCCTTTTCTTTCGATCCCCTGCCGCCTCTCAAACGGTGATACCGCTGCTGCTAACGGGACCCGCATGTCATCCTCTATGTACTATAAAACTTTCTTTTCCTGGATTATTTTTGGCACCTCAAATTTGGTCACTTGCCTTTTTCTTTCGATCCCCTGCCGCCTCTCAAACGGTGATACCGCTGCTGCTAACGGGACCCGCATGTCATCCTCTATGTACTATAAAACTTTCTTTTCCTGGATTATTTTTGGCACCTCAAATTTGGTCACTTGCTTTTTCTTTCGATCCTGCCGCCTCTCAAACGGTGATACCGCTGCTGCTAAACCCGCATGTCATCCTCTATGTACTATAAAACTTTCTTTTCTTGAATTATTTTTGGCTCCGATATTTTTTCACTTGCCTTTTTCTTTCGATCACTGCCGCCTCTCAAAGGTGATACCGCTGCTGCTAAATGGGACCCGCATGTCATCCTCTATGTACTATAAAACTTTTTTTCTTGGATTTTTTTGGCACCTCATATTTGGTCACTTGACTTTTTCTTTCGATCACCTGCTGCCTCTCAAACAGTGATACCGCTGCTGCTAAATGGGACCCGCATGTCATCCTCTATGTACTATAAAACTTTCTTTTCTTGAATTATTTTTGGCTCCTCATATTTTTTCACTTGCCTTTTTCTTTCGATCCCTGCCGCCTCTCAAACGGTGATACCGCTGCTGCTAACTGGGACCCGCATGTCATCCTCTATGTACTATAAAACTTTCTTTTCCTGGATTATTTTTGGCACCTCATATTTGGTCACTTACCTTTTCTTTCGATCACCGCCTCTCAAACGGTGATACCGCTGCTGCTAAATGGGACCCGCATGTCATCCTCTATGTACTATAAAACTTTCTTTTCTTGGATTTTTTTGGCACCTCATATTTGGTCACTTGACTTTTTCTTTGGATCCCCGCTGCCTCTCAAACGGTGATACCGCTGCCTAAATGGGACCCGCATGTCATCCTCTATGTAAATCATGTTTCTTTTCTTGAATTATTTTTGGCTCCGATATTTGGTCACTTGCCTTTTTCTTTCGATCTCATGCCACGTTTGAAACGTTGAGGAACCTGCAGGCTCATCGGACCCGCATGTCATCCTCTATGTACTATAAAAGTTTATTTTCTTTATTTTTTTCACCCTCTGATTTTTGGCTATTTCCTTTTTCTTTTGATCCCCTGCCGCCTTGGAAACGTATGGTAAGCTGCTGACTCATGGGACCCGCATGTCATCCTCTATGTACAATCAACTTTCTTTTTCTTTTGATCTCAAGCCGCATTTGAAACGCTGAGACCGCTGCTGCTAAATGAGACCCGCATGTCATCCTCTACGTACAATAAAGTTTCTTTTCTTGGATTATCTTTGGCTCCTGATATTTTGTCACTTGCCTTTTTCTTTCGATCTCATGCCGCCTTTGAAACGTTGAGTAAGCTGCTGGCTCATGGGTCCCGCATGTCATCCTCTACGAACAATAAAAGTTTCCTTTCTTGGAGTTATTTTTTACCCCTAATTTCTGGCTATTTGCCTTTTTCTTTTGATCTCCTGCCCTCTGAAACGATGAGGACGCTGTTGGCAGGTCGGTCCCACATGTCATCCTCTATGAACAATAAAAGTTTCCTTTGATGGATTTATTTTGAACCCCTCATTAATTTCTGGATATTTCCCCTGCCTTGGAATCGTTGAGGATGCTGCTGCCTCATGGGTCCCGCATGTCATCCTCTCAGAACGGTAAATGTTTATTTTCTTGGATTTTGTTGACCAAACGATTTTTGGCTTATTTTTTCTTTCGATCACCTGCAGCCTTTAAAACGTTGAGGACGCCGCTGGCTCACGGGTCCCACATGTCAACCTCTATGAACAATAAACGCGGAGGATGCTGCTGCCTCATGGGTCCCGCATGTCATCCTCTCAGAACGAAAATGTTTCTTTTCTTGGATTTTTTACCAACAGATTTTTGGTTTATTTTTTCTTTCCATCCCCTGCCGCCTTTAAAACGTTGACGACGCTGTTGGCTCATGGGTCCCCGATGTCAGCCTCCCCGTACAAGAAACATATGATATCTTGATTATTTTGCAGACAATAAACAATGTATTGCGCTCTGAGCTATTTCAAACGGATAATTAAATCTTTATTTTTACATAAACAAACTTATATGTTGAATCTCCTTGTTTTTTTGTCTTTGCGAAGCATAGGACTTTCCTGTTTTTTTAGAAAATTCGGAACTTTCCTGTTTTGGAGTGGGCTGAAATTGTACGAGTCAAAAGGCCAAGCAGGATAGTTCGAAAGCCCAGATGTCCAGATGCAGCCCAATTGAAATCTTTCTTCTTGGATTTTTTCACCCCCTGATTTCTGGCTACTTCATTTTTCTTTTGGTCCTGTGCCGCCTTGGAAACGTTGAGACCGCTGCTGCAAAATGGGACCCGCATGTCATCCTCTACGTACAATAAAATTTCTTTTCTTGGATTTTTTTGCTCCCGATATTTGGTCACTTGCCTTTTTCTTTCGATCCCGTGCAGCCTCTCAAACGGTGATACCGCTGCTGCAAAATGGGACCCGCATGTCATCCTCTACGTACAATAAACTTTCTTTTCTTGGATTATTTTTGGCTCCTGATATTTGGTCACTTGCCTTTTTTTCTTTCGATCTCATGCCACGTTTGAAACTTTGAGGAACCTGCTGGCTCGTGGGACCCGCATGTCATCCTCTATGTGCTATAAAAGTTTATTTTCTATGGTTTTTTTTCACTCTCTGATTTTTGTCTATTTCCTTTTTTCTTTTGATGCCCTGCCGCCTTGGAAACGTTGAGTAAGCTGCTTACACATGGGACCCGCATGTCATCCTCTATGTACAATCAAGTTTCTTTTCTTGAATTATTTTTGGCTCCTGATATTTCGTCACTTGCCTTTTTCTTTCGATCTCATGCCACGTTTGAAACGTTGAGGAACCTGCTGGCTCATGGGACCCGCATGTCATCCTCTATGTGCTATAAAAGTTTGTTTTCTTGGATTTTTTTTCACCCTCTGATTTTTGGCTCCTGATATTTCGTCACTTGCCTTTTACTTTTGATCCCCTGGCCCCTTTGAAACGTTGAGTAAGCTGCTGGCACATGGGACCCGCATGTCAACCTCTATGTCCATCAACTTTCTTTTCTTGGATTTTTTTTGACCCCCTACTTTCTAGCTACTTTCTTTTTCTTTTGATCTCAAGCCGCATTTCAAACATTGAGACCGCTGCTGCAAAATGGGACCCGCATGTCATCCTCTATGTACAATAAATCTTTGATTATTTTTGGCACCTCATATTTGGTCACTTGCGTTTTTTTCTTTCGATCTCATGCCACCTTTGAAACGTTGAGTAAGCTGCTGGCTCATGGGTCCCCCATATCATCCTCTACGAACAATAAAAGTTTCCTTTCTTGGAGTTATTTTTGCCCCCTAATTTCTGGCTACTTCCTTTTTCTTTTGATCCCCCGCCGCCTTTGAAACGTTGAAAACTTTCTTTTCTTTGATTATTTTTGGCACCTCATATTTGGTCACTTGCCTTTTTCTTTCGATCCCCTGCCGCCTTCAAACGGTGATACCGCTGATGCTAAATGGGACCCGCATGTCATCCTCTATGTACTATAAAACTTTCTTTTCTTGGATTTTTTTGGCTCCTGATATTTGGTCACTTGCCTTTTTTCTTTCGAGACCTCCTGCCGCATCTCAAACGGTGATACCGCTGCTGCTAAATGGGACCCGCATGTCATCCTCTATGTACAATAAAGTTTCTTTTCTTGGATTATTTTTGGCTCCGATATTTGGTCACTTGCCTTTTTCTTTCGATCCCATGCCGCCTTTGAAACGTTGAGGAAGCTGCTGGCTCATGGGTCCCGCATGTCATCCTCTATGAACAATAAAAGTTTCCATTGTTGGAGTTATTTTTTACCCCTAATTTCTGGCTACTTCCTTTTTCTTTTGATCCCCTGCCGCCTTTGAACGTTGAAGAATCTGCTCGCTAATGGGTCCCACATGTCAGACTCTATGGACGATAAACCTTTCTTTTCTTGGAGTTATTTTGACCCCTAATTTCTGGCTATTTTGCCTTTTTTGGATCCCGTGCTGCCTTGGAAACGTTGAGGATGCTGCTGCCACATGGGTCCCGCATGTCATCCTCTCAGAACGATAAATGTTTCTTTTCTTCGATTTTTTTACCCATGATTTTTGATTTATTTTTCTTTCATCCCCTCCGCCTTTAAAACTTTGACGACGCTGCTGGCTCATGGGTCCCGATGTCAGCCTCCCCGTACAAGAAACATGTGATATCTTGATTATTTTCAGACAATAAAAAGTGTATTTCGCTCTGAGCTATTGCAAACGGATAAATTAAATCTTTATTTTTACATAAACGAACTAATATGAATCTCCTTGTTTTTGTTTTGTTTTTGCGAAGCATAGGACTTTCTTGTTTTGGAGTGGGCTGAAATTGTACGAGTCAAAAGACGTCCAGCAGGTTAGAAGGCCCAGATGGCCAGGCAGCCCCAATTTATATCTTCCTTATCTTGGATTATTTTTTGATCAAAAGGCCCAGCAGGGGTACATCCTTTTTCTTTTGGTCCTGTGTGCCGCCTTGGAAACGTTGTGGACGCTGCTGCCTCATGGGACCCGCATGTCATCCTCTATGAACTATGAACTCTAAAATTTTCTTTTTTCTTGGATTTTTTTTCACCCCTCTGATTTTTGGCTATTTCCTTTTTCTTTTGTTCCCCTGCCGCCTTGGGACCCGTATGTCATCCTCTATGTACAAAAAACTTTCTTTTCTTGGAGTTTTATTCCCCCTAATTTCGGGCTACTTTCGTTTTCTTTTGATCTCAAGCCGCATATGAAACATTGAGACCGCTGCTGCAAAATGGGACCCACATGTCATCCTCTATGTAAAATAAAAGTTTCTTTTCTTGGATTATTTTTCACGCTCTGATTTTTGGCTATTTCCTTTTTCTTTCGATCCCCTGCTGCTTGGAAACGTTGAGGATGCTGCTGCCTCATGGGTCCCACATGTCATCCACTACGAACAATAAAAGTTTCTTTTCTTCGATTTTTTTCACCCTCTGCTTTTTGGCTATTTCCTTTTCATTTGATCCCCTGCCGCCTTGGAAACGTTGAGGATGCTGCAGCGTCATGGGACCCGCATGTCATACTCTATGTACAATAAAAGTTTCTTTTCTAGGTTTTTGGCTCCTGATATTTGGTCACTTGCCTTTTTCTTTCAATCTCATGCCGACTCTCAAAGGTACAATAAAAGTTTCTTTTCTTGGATTATTTTTGGCTCCTGATATTTGGTCACTTGCCTTTTTCTTTCGATCTCATGCCGTCCTTGAAACGTTCAGACCGCTGCTACAACATGGGACCCTATGTTATCCTCTATGTACAATGAAAGTTTCTTTTCATGGATTATTTTTTGCTCCTGATATTTGGTCACTTTCCTTTTTCTTTCGATCTCATGCCGCCTCGGCCCTCTGAAACGACGAGTAAGTTGTTGGCTCATGGGACCCGCATGTCATCCTCTATGTACAATAAAGTTTTTTTCTTGGATTTTTTACCCCCTGATTTTTGGTCACTTGCCTTTTTCTTTCGATCCTGTGCCGCCTTTGAAATTGTGGACGCTGCTGGCTCATGGGTCCCACATGCCAGCCTCTATGAACAATAATATTTCTTTTCTTGGATTTTTTTTTACCCCTGATTTCTGGCTATTTGCCTTTTTCTTTGGATCCCCGACCGCCTTTGAAACGATGAGGACGCTGCTGGCGCATAGCTCCCACATGTCAGCCTCTAAGAACAATAAACATTTCTTTTCTTGGATTTATAGTTGACCCCTAATTAATGGCTACTTCGCTTTTTTTTTCGATCCCCAGCCGCCTTAGAAACGTTGAGGACGCTGCTGGCTCATGGGTCCCATATGACAGCCTCTATGAAAAGTAAAACATTTACTTTCTTGGATTTATTTTTGACACCTAATTAATGACTACTTGGTTCTTTTCTTTTGATCCCGTGACGCCTTTGAAACGTTGAGGGCCCTGCTGGCTCATGGGTCCAACATGTCAGCCTCTATGAACAATAAGAGTTTCTATTGTTGCATTTATTTTTGACCCCTAATTTCTGGCTATTTGCCTTTTTTCCATTGCCTGCCACCTTAGAAACGTTGAGGACGCTGCTGGCTGGGTCCCACATGTCAGCCTCTTTGTACGATAAAAGTTTCCTTTGCTGGATTTATTTTTGACCCCTAATTTCTGGCTATTTGCCTTTTTCTTTCGAACTCCACCGCCTTTGAAACGTTGATGACGCTGCTGCAAACTGGGTACAATATGTCAGCCTCTTTGTGCGATAAACCTTTCCTTTCTTGGATTTTTAAGACACCTGATTTCGAGCTACTTGCCTTTTTCTTTCGATCTCCTGCCCCCTTTGAGAAACGCCGAGAACGATACTGGTTCGTGGGTCCCACATGTCATCCTCTCTGAATGATAAATGTTGGGGCTGCGGCTGCAAGATACGTCCCACATGTCAGCCTGACTGTTGAATAAACGTTTCCTTTCTCGAATTTATATTTGACCCCTGATTTCTGGCTACTTTGCCGTTTCTTTCGATCCCCTGCATGTCTGCTACTCCACCGAAAAACAGACCGGCATGTATTCATCACAATACTGGTAGCTAATTTAGGAAAAATGTGTTCATCACGGGATTCAAACAAAGATCTTCATCTCTGCTAAATTTTGATTTCACCAAAAACCGAACAGCGTGTGTTCATGACTTTAACTTCACAAACACTATGGTTTCTCTATAAAATAAGGTCACCATCCGTTCCTTTATTGTAGGCATTTGCGAAAAGTGTCTTTGGCTAATGGGCACCAGTGCTCTGCTGTTTAAAAAAAAATCAAATAGCATACATATTTGTTTCAAAAAAATCTGAAAATGAATGTAGACATAATAAATAAAGTAACCTACAAGCGTGTAAAATTTTAATATGATATTCTTTATATTGTAGACTACACAAAAAAGACAATCTGTTGAAATTTGGAGATTTGAAATATGCATACCCAGATCCACACGTTTGTTACTTTTGTGTAGCCCAGAATTTTTTTATTTGAAACTGAAATTTTGCACGTTTATGGGACAATTCATTAGCTACTCCATGATTTGTTTTCTAATTTTTTGAACAAATAAATTTTTTTATTTTTTTCTAAAATAGCAGGAGCAATGGTGCCCAAGAGCACCAAATCTCTTAATAGGCATTTGCGCCTAATAGCGTGAGCTTAGCTAATTTTTGAAGAAAAAAAGATGTCCATTGTGGTATTCAGGACAAAGATCTTCATGTCTGCTACTGCACCAAACAACAAACCAGCATGTATTCATCACAATACGGGTAGCTAATTTGTGAAAAATATGTTCAGCACGGGATTCAAACAAAGATCTTCATCTCTGCAAAATTTTGATTTCAGCAAAAACCGAACAGCGAATGTTCATGAGGTTAAGTTCACGAACACTATGTTTTCTCTATAAAATAAGGTCACCATCTGTCTCTTATTTCTCAAGGAAAAACAGGTGGAAGTGTTGGGACGAACCACATGGGTGCTTCGGCTCTATGTTCAGTCTTCTCTTTTTTGTACTGCAATCTTGAGCCTATGGCAGGACCTCCATTGACGTGCATTCTGCACCAATTTGGCCTTGGACGTATCCATGTATCACGGGCGCGATTGTGGGTAGCAAAGACACAGTCAGGTTTGAACAATTGGAAATCTGGTTCTGCAGCCTCTGCGTCGACTGGCGGGGGTAGCATGAAAATTGGGTGATTGAGTCCAAGAAATAAAGAACGCCCCTTCAAATTGTTCAATCTTTCCCACCTTGCCTCTTCTACAGGGTCCAAGGTATGGGCAGATCTCAAGAAAACGTAGCACCGTACCAAAGGATAAGACCTCAGCTTGTTACCCATATGTAATATTGGAGGACCGAGGATGGGCCGATAACCTTTAACCTGAATCCACGCGAGATCAGATTCACCAGTAATGGACTCTGCTCTCATTGGTGCCAGGAACCAAGTGCGCTGGTCAGAAAATCCAAGAAATACATCTTCATCTTCATAATTATGATTATCACCATCATCATCTAATTCTTCATCATCTAATTCTTCATCATCAAATTCGTCTTCTTCTAATTCTTCTTCTTCTAATTCTTCTTCATCAGCATCATTATCTTCATCGGCACCTCCATCGCCTTGAGCCACATTTGCTTCATCATCTTCCATGACAGCATCTCCCTCGATTTGAGCGAAAATTGCAGCCACTTCTGCTTCTTCATCTTCAATGACAGGGGCGTCAATGAGACGCGGGGCTGCATGTGTCCCTGCAATGCACAAAGATCAACCACAATGCAGCAAGTAGGAACTACACTGAAAATTATCTCTTCTCTTCTATCTTCTATTTTCTACTACTATAAGGCACCAGTTTTTAACAAGACATGTCGCAGCAATTCCAACTGTTGGTGTCCAAAATCTAACGGTTGGGATTAGAGGTATTCGCGTGAAAAAAATACCACACCAGTGTCCACGTGTTTCTAGAACCGTCATGTTTCCATTATGAAGAAAAATCAGAGCAGTCTCACACCGATATCACACGTCCCACTTGATAGTGATTAAGAAAGGTTCCAAATTTTTGTTCATATTTATAAACTGTATGCTCACACTTATTTTGATGGTATAACCAAATTATTAGTTGTATTGAAAGTTTGAACAACATTTAGAACGCAACTTTTATACATCAGTATTGCGAATCGTAATTGGTCCAACATGTGCAGCATGCCATTTACTAGTTAAGACATAAAACAAAGACTCACCACAGGTATATGGTTCCCAAACCAGAACATCTCCATACGGATATGTAACTGCGTATACACGATGTAGGTGTGAACTTGTACCATATCCAGGAATGCCCATGGCATCGACATAGCTGTTTCTATCAAAGAATTCAGGGTTTCTCAGGATATTCCACTCCTTTTCTAGGGGCGCTTGTAGGATAGCAATCAATTCGTCAAATACAACGATTACCTCGTAATGCCATGGCCCTGCTAGATCATCTTTGTACGGCCTCTTGACGATCCGTACTTTGAGCAGTTCCAAACTTTTATCTATTTTGTATTTGAACAGGAATGGTGGGCTGCCATGCCACCATTCACTAGTAGGGCCCAAAGAAATTCCTGCATCTTGCAGAGATGGAAGAGGTATAATAGTATCTGATATGTATATGTTGCGGATCGTCAAGTGCCCGTCCTGCTGGACAAATGCCACCCAGTCGCCGTTACAACCCACCCAGTGCATGGGTCCATGTCCATCCAGTTCCTCCTTGGTATGGATAAATGCTGGAACTGTCGGCTTGTCTAATGGCATCAGCAACGCGTGAATGCCCTGCAAATAGGATTTGTTTCAAAATTGTCTATGCATGCAAGGTATTCGACAGAATGAAGAGCGGATTGTGCAGAACTGAAGCACAGATATAATGGATAAATAAAGCAATTCCGAAGAGTACATGTGCATAGTGAAGGCAGCAAACCTTACAGTACTCCCAAATCAGGTGATTATGTTGAGTCTAAATTCATGCATGATGTTTGGCAATAAGAAAAGTTGATTGAAAAAACACAAGCTGAAACGAGATGAGTAAATAAATAAATACTCTTACAGTATTGTCGCGGTCGTCTGGCCATGTCTCGGGGTCGCAGTGGAGCAGGCTCGGTAAACCGAACGGAACCTTATGCGCTCCGCGGATGGCATGCCGCATGCCGATCATGCCTCGAGCGAGGCGACCAGTGCTGAGGATATCCGCCCGCTCGGCTATGTTCTCCACCAGTGGGTAGTGGAGGTTGCCCCACCCCATGGACTGGTGGTAGCAATCAGGAATCTCCTCAATCTTACGCTTCTGCTTCATTGGAGTCGGTAATCCAATGCAAGGGAGAGAGGGGTGAACGGGAGAAAGAGACAGAAGAGGGTTTTTTTTGGAGAAGATGCAGTAGTAGTACTACGATACTAGGAGGTGGAGATGCGGGGCATGTTTCCGGGAGAGAGGAACCACTATTTCCCTTAAAAAAAATAACAGCACTTGCGCATTAGAACTTGGGGCGGGGATATAGCGGTAAGAGGTATTGACCAACTTTCCCTCACCTTGACCCCACGTGGTTGTGAACCCGAGATAATTCTTTTTGATGAACCCGATATACTTATTATAGTACTAAAATAGTACAAGTATATACCTTGTACTCCTATATACTAACATTACTATTTTAAGGACTTATGTTCCATGAGCAACAACTTCCCCCACTCCGCTCATCCGAAATCCTAGCCCCTCCAACTTCAAGGACCAATCAACATAGCTATGGCCTTCTAATTTGGCTCAAGTCGCCGCACACATAGTCCTCCCGCCGACAAGGAATAGGAGCATCAGCCCTTTCGTCGCTTGTTGTTACACATAATCATATACAGTACCATATATATTTCAAATTTCCATATCAAAAAATAGTTCAAATCTGAATTTTAACATCTCAAGCTAAACCCTCGCTTGCTCTTAAACATAAGCATACCATAGTTCTACTTTTGTCTTCACCGAACAACAGAACACAATTTCATCACAACATAGCCAACCGGAGTACCTAGTAATGTAACTAGAGAAGTGAACCTATAGTTGATCAAGCCTTCAACTTTAACACAATAATACTCCCACATTATGTGTTGAGGAGCCACACCCATATATTTAAGAGTACCATCAAGTAGACCACAAATGCATCAATGAAGAGAGGGGTATACTTATAGACCACCTCTTTACAAAACAGTTGTAACTAGTAGACCACAATTGCCTCGTTCATTAGCTATGAAATTACATACTATCAGTAGCTACAATGGCTGCAGGCCCTGTTTCAGAATTAAACATCACACTTGTTCCAATCCGGGGCGTTGGCGAAGTTTGGGATGAACCAAAGCGGTGTCTTTACCAGGTACCTATCTTTTTTTGTTTTGCATGTTTTCTCCAAGGCGTTGGTTTGGAAACCAACGGCGCAATCTTCACGATTCAGACTGAATCGGCATATTTCAGGCAGCTGCGAATTGCGAAGCCATGCTTCATTCGGCAAGGTGTACACACAATTTCTTCTCGTCAGACATCCTGGGACAACATCTGCACCGCCTAATGGCAGCATAATCGGATAGTTCACTCCAAGGAAAAGAGAATATTCTCCAAGGTCATCAATCTTTTCCCATGGAATACCTTCATTTAACTTACTAGTGTCCTTCGTGAACACCAGGCAACCAAACCCAGAAGCATAGTTGCCAACAGTGCGACCATGATGAACACGACGATCAGAAGCAGTATGGCAAACTTTACAGGAATATTCCCTTTCATCAGCAATGCCCAGTGTATGGATCAGAAGAAGTCTAGAACCATCTATAGATCTTGCTAACCACCACATGCCATAATCGACCTCGTGATCATGGCCAAGAGCATCATCAAGTGCACACCGCCATTCAAACACAATGGGCGGTGGCTCTACGATCAGCGGAGGACCTGCTTGAAAACGAAATTACTGTTAAGAAGGGTATGTTTGGTTTGCACAAATCTGAAAACGTAAGAATTGGGAAAACGCATTAGGATTCAGATGGGATGATATAATGGCATTTCCATTCAATAATACAGCATATTGGTGTATTTCAGTACATCACATGGGAAACCAAAGGATTCATTTCAAGAAGTTCAAGTAGAGGTCAAAATCCAACATAATTCAATCTGAGAATAAAACTCCTAATTATACAATCCTCAAATTTTTCTATGGTAATCATCTCGAATAAAAAGTCTAAATACCAATGAAATTTCATCCGAAGCAAATATGCCCCAAGCCTCCAAGTCAGATCAGTCAGGTTCGAAAATTAATAAGTTTGTGCATTAAAATTATCTTTACAGCCATGAATAATGAAGCTCATCATACACTACTTACGTCCGGAGGAAAATTACCAGCTTGCTGAGGATTCCATGCGTGAACAGTGCCAGTATGAGTTGTGGCAAACACAAGCCCATTGTGGAGAATTGCATCGCTGTAATTGTAAAAGATGTGGGACTTGGGCTCTGTAAGAACTGTCCATCCAGAATCTTCGCCGCAAAGGAGGGCAACTCTGATGTCAAAAACAGCAACAAGAGAGAAATTTTTGTACCCCCCAGCAGCTGTGGGAACTTGGCAAATATATATCTTGTGAAATATAATAGCACGAAGGTTGTGGTGGTATATATTTGGAATGTGGGTGGTTTCAAACGGCACAGGGAGAGGAATTTCACGGCGAGTGTAGACGTTGACAAGTTTCCATTTGCAAGCAGGAAAGCCAGTGTCAACCATGGCAACCCAATCTCCATTGGCACCTACCCACTGCTTACCCGTACCGTCTGGCATCACAGCGTCGGAGGAGAACCTGTCCAGCGGCGTCAGCTTGCAATCCCGTGCTACCTTCGTCGGGTGAGAATGAAGAACACATGGGAGGCCAAACGGGAGAGAAAAAGATAGAGTTGCACTATCATTTGCAGAGTCGAAAAATAGTTTGGACGAACCGACGAGGCTCGCGGCGGTGATGACGTCGCATCTTGTTACGAGTTCTTCAAGGGGACCTTCGGAAAAGACCTTCTGAAACAGTTCAGAGTCATCATTTTCCTTGTTCGATGCCGCCATCGCAGGGCAGGGGGTGGGTCTATGAGGTTTGGGTTCAACTGATTGGAGTTTAATTTGGGTTCGATGGCGGCAGGTGGCGGGGAAGATGAAGAACGGAGGCTCTCAAACTGGGCGGTGGAATTGATTCTAAAGCTGCATGGCGGCGGCACTGGCGTGTGCTATGGAAGGTGGTCGATTGGTGCGGGCGGGGGCGGAGGTAGACGATGGAGGTGAACAGAAATAGGGCAGGTGGGGGCGGGGCGCTTGACTTCGCTCCTCTACACTCTACAGCATCTCCTCCTGTTTCTTGGAAAGTGTATAGACCCATAATAAAAAGTCACTGTTCCCTCTGAAAAGGTGAAGAACAAGTCACTGGTCTAACGTGCAAATTTGGACATCCCAAGCTATGTGTTGTCATGTCAATTCAATGTCCATGGCAGTATTTTGAATTTTGCGTGACCAAAAGAAGTACGCCTTGGCCTTTCACAATCGGGGTTTCTTTAGAGCAAGAACAATAGAAGAGCCAACAGCTGGCAAAAGTATTGTCCTACTTCCTCTTGGCGTGATACTCCCTCCGTCCACAAATAAGTGGACGTGCAGGATTTTCAAGGTAAATTAGTAAAAGGAAAGAAAAAATGCATTGGAGCACTCGTATCTTAAGAAACACATGTACTCAACCACGGTTGTAGATTTTCTCGGCGCAAGACTTTTCCCCAGCAGTTGTGGCTTTCAGTTATTCGTGGGTGTGGGGAGGAGCTCCGCCGCATCGGTAAAAAGCAAAGAGGGACGGCGGCTCTCGATCGTGCGGTGTACTCGTAAATCACGTGTGACCCATGCCCTAATAATTCACAATGCATTGATGAGGGCTATCACTTCATCATCCAATAAAATGTACTTAGTAACTATGGTAATAATATTGTCTTCTCGCAAAAAAAATGGTAAAAATATTGTCTCTTAAGCCATGTACTAGTACAGTGCAAGATGCTTTAGAGAAATAAACCTATATTTTATTGCTACTCCGTAATACACATGGTTATTTATTCTAGGCAAATGCCTACCGAAAGATGTAGGAATAGGGAAATGTAGGATTGCAATGTCATGTCCACTCCAATCCTATAGGAATTCATAGAATCCAAACTTTGTTTGATTCCACCATAGGAAAAGTAAAGCATTCTTAAAAAGAGGTATGAGTAGATGTTTAATTTTCTATGGAATCTGTGCAAAGAAATCCTTAGGAAAAATTCCTATCGGAAACAATCCTACAAATCAAACAGCCAAGGATTCAATTGTACCAATTCCCTATGCAAATCCTTGGTGTTCACCCAATCCTCTCGAATACTCATCCAAAAAATGCACTAATACTTTGATGGGGAGTTTTTGTATTCTAGGCAAGAATAGAGGGTTTGCGGGGATCACTTGAGAAGTGTATTAACCAAAGAAGGCATAAGTAATACACCAACACACACTAACATGCCCTTAATGGATGTATCTCCATAAACTCCCTCTGTTCTTTATTACTACTACTAGTTTATGTACTTCTTAACTAATATGGGATAATCATGAAATATATTTTCTAACATTCAGCCAAAATATAGTGTTTCGACTTTTTAAAATACTGAAAAACTAGTAATTAAAAATATTTGAGCTATCAAATCTAGGAAGTTTGAAAATATTTTGTATTCCGTCTGAAAGTTGTGTTACTTGGTGTAAGATTCACACAAAAATGATGAAAATATCAAACCTTCAAAAAAATTGTAGTAATTCAAACGTTATGTGCGTTTCATAATTTTGCAAAATCTATTCTATTTGCAATTAAAACTATAGTAGTTGGTGGTCCCCGATCATCTGATTTGCTCTTAAACAGCTCAATCCTAAATTTGAAATTCCCTGCAACAGAAAACGATAGTTGGTGGTTTGTGCGGAAAAAAATTACAGTTTTAAAAAGTGTTTTAAGCAAGAAGGCAGCAATAAGCGGTAGTTTGTGCAATTTCCTCGTGTAAACAACATGTAGCGTCGAAGTAATAGTACTAGCAGTACAGAAATCTTGTGTAATTTCTAGTTCTACATATTACTAGTGTCCACTGTTTGAGAGTTGATGGTGAATGGGTCTGATTTTCAATCGAATGAGAATTAGCAAATTGATTTTTATGACAAAAGCATACAAAGGGAGTAAAACAACATACCCGCATTCGCCGCTGCTACCAGCATGCGATGCCTCCACGAGTGCATTGACGGCTGCTGCAAATCCTCGGAAGGCATCTAGGTTTTGCAGATCGTCGATTGCCGCTGTCCGGCTAAGCTTAACCAGCATAGCTGCCGCCAAGATATCTCGGATTTGGACCACAGGCAGAAGCTGATTGGGGTCGAAGGATTGCCTGATTCGGAATTTGAAGTACCAAGCCCTCGGCTCCGATGATGGAAGTTTGGAACTCGGCCCGGCCAGAACCTCCCAAATCTGTGTGTGGCAGTGGATGCCCATCGGCATCCCCAATGCTGCCGACGCCGTGATGTGGTCGGTCGCACTTTGGTCCCCACTAAAGGCTGGGGCTGCAGCACGTCGCCGCCGCCCCCGACGTCCCCACGACGGCAACGCCATGGACCGAGGCGCTGAGTTTGTTGGCGAACCCGAAGCCCTGGATGGCAAGTGCTTCTTCACAATGGAAGCATCCTCACCCGGCGAGGTTCGCCCCCGGCGCATGCCTATGCTCCGACCAGCCCACTTTGCCGCTGCTGCCTGGGCTGCCGCCGATACCTGGGCCACCGCCGCTTCATGGGACCCCCTCCCTCCTCTCCCTCTCCTAGATCAAAGGGCGCCAGGAGTCTAGCCACAGCAAGACACAGAGCCGCCTGCTTCATCGCACACCAATGGCACACAGACATTTGCGAGCTTTTAGCGCACACCCCTCCGAGGCTGAGTCGTGGAGCCTGGGTGCACGGGGCTATGGCTGGAGGAGTCGCCATGGGACGAGGGGTGTCGAGTGCTCGGGCAAATACGGGAAAGGCGAAGTTTTGGATAACCTTATATGATCACATCAATGCTTCTCAAGGAGCCAAATACTGTATGAGAAACCGGAAAAGTTTGAACGTTTGAAAACTTTGCCGGCATAATGCATCCTTCCAATGCACGCCTACTAAGGTAGAAAGCCAACTCAATTGCTACTTTGTTGGCAAAATGTACCATGGCTCAATCTTGGGTCACACACATCTATCAATTGGTATATTTTGGTCATATTCAAAATTTTACTTGAAACTTGTTGGTCATGCCATTCTACTACTCGCCTAACACTTTTTCTACGCGGGAAGGAGGGGGGTATGATGCTACCCTGAATTTTTATGCCCATTTGTATCTTGGACAAATCCTAGGTTTGACCAAAATTTAAAACATGAAGATGAAAAATTAAGCCTGGATCCACTACAAGAAAATTTGCCAAACTTTTCTTGTAGTGATCCTTCTTAATTAGTAACTTCAAAATGAAGCTTTTGGAAGGTTTTTGAAATTTCCATGTCTGAAACCCAAAACACCTCTTCATGATTGACTTCATAAGACAAATCGAGTTTAGGGTTAGGGGTAGATACATGATTTTTCTAGTTTGAATATGTCTAGACCTGGCTTATCAACTTGAATGCTTAGTATATGACATAAGAAGATGTACTATGTGCATTGGTTTTTTATTTATTTGATTTGTTTTGAATTTTCATGCCAAATCAAATTTTGGTCAAATCATAGGTTTAACCAAGATTTAAACAAGTTTAAAACATTAAAATGAAAAATTAAGCATGGATCCTTCTCAATCACTCCAAAATGAAGCTTTTGGGAGGCTTTTGAAATGTCTATGTTTGAAACCCAAAACCACTTCTCTTCATGCTTGACTTCATCAGACAAATGAGTTTAGGGTTAGGGGTAGATACATGATTTTTCTGGTTTGAATAGGTCTAGACCTTGTTATCAAGTTGAATGGCTTACTATGTGACATAAGAAGACTATGTGCTTTGGTTTTTCATTTTTGATTTTTTCGATTGTTTTTATGCCCATTTGAATCTTGGCCAAATCCTAGGTTTGAACAAGAATTTAAACAAGTTTAAAACATGAAAATGAAAAGGTAAGCATGGATCCTTCTTAGTCAGTCCGAAATGAAGCTTTTGGGCGGTTTTCGAAATTTCCATGTTTGAAAACCCAAACCACTTCTCTTCATGCTTGACTTCATAAGACAAATTTAGGGTTAGGGGTATAGATACATGATTTTTCTTGTTTGATATGTCTAGATATTGTTTATCAACACTTGAATGCTTACAATATATGTGACGCAAGAAGACTATGTGTTATGGTTTTTCATTTTTGGGGGTTTTTTCGAATTTTTTATGCGCACTTGAGTCTTGGTCAAATCCAAGCTAGCTAGGTTTGACCAAGCTTTAAACAAGTTTAAAACATGAAAATGAAAAAGTAAGCATGTATCCTTCTTAGTCACTCCAAAATTAAGCTTTTCGGAGGTTTTTGAAATTTCCATTTTGTAAACCCAAAACCACGTATCTTCATGTTTGACTTCAAAAGACAGAGTTTAGGGTTAGGGGGTAGATACATGATTCTTCTTTTAATATGTTTAGATCTTGTTTTATCAAGTTGAATGTTGACTGTATGACATAAGAAGACTATGTTTTTGAATTTTTTATGAATCTTGGTCAAATCCAAGGGTTGACCAAGATTTAAACAAGTTTAAAACATGAAAATTAAAACGTTTCAAGTTCACCTTTGGTTCGATCTTTCAGTAACCAGGCGCATATATATATGGATGCAAATTGAGATAATTAATTCGTGAAACATTGGAAATGTCCATCGTGTGTCGTGTTTCCCCCTAACATGAAAATTGGATTGGTGGCAGACAAGTAAAAGCACATTTATGTGCGACAACCCAAAATGCACATATTTTGCTGAGTTTTCATGCATGCATTAAAAGTTCTGAATATATACATAAAATGCATGTGGGTCATGATTGAAAAGTTTGACATGTATATGGTTCTTGTGTAGTAGTAGTACTATAGTAGATTAGTAGGTACGCAAACTCCCATCCATCTTCTTTGTCAAGAGAAGACGCGCACCAGGATGCGTAGTGGAAGTCGTCTCTGGATCCTTCTGTTGTCCCTCTCACGGAAAAGAAAAAGAAAAAAACATCTCTCTCATTCTCGGCCTCGCTCGACTCGCTCGCTCGCAGCCTCGCACCTCCTGCGCACTGACAAACGCTGCACAACAGTCAACATCACCAGAAAAAAGATATACACCATAAATAATAAGAGGGGCCCCGTGACTGCTATCCCTTCTTCTCCTTCCGTGTGATCCCTCTTCCTCCGAGTTTCACTGGACGGGCAAACACACATGTGCTGCATAGTAAAAATAAAAAAGTAAAAAATCGACCTATGAATCTATGATTAAATAGGTAAAATCCTGGGTTTTATCAAGGTTTAAACAAGTTCAAAACATGAAAATGAATAGGTAAGCATGGATCCTTCTTAGTCACTCTAAAATGAAGCTTTCGCGAGGTTTTTGAAATTTCCATGTTTCCCAAAACCACTTCTCTTCATGCTTGACTTCTAAGACAGAGTTTAGGGTTAGGGGTAGATACATGCTTTTTCTGGTTTGAAAATGTCTAGACCTTGTTTATCAACTTGAATGCTTACTATATGACATAAGAAGGCTATGTTATTTGGTTTTTCATTTTTTCTGTTTTTTCTGATTTTTTATGCCCATTTAAATCTTGGTCAAATCCTAGGTTTGACCAAGAGTTAAACAAGTTTAAAACATGAAAATGAAAAGGTAAGCCTGGATCCTTCTTAGTCACTGTAAAATGAAGCTTTTGGGAGGTTTGTGAAATTTCCATGTTTGAAACCCAAAAGCACTTCTCTTCATGCTTGACTTCATAAGACAGAGTTTAGGGTTAGGGGGTGTAGATACATGATTTGTCTGGTTTGAATATGTCCAAATCTTATTTATCAACTTCTGAATGCATGCTACTCTCTCAAAGAAAACCTTTTGAATGCTTACTATATGACATAAGAAGACTATATGCTTTTAAAATTCAAACATATGGTAAGCATTCTTATGTCATATAGTAAGCATTCAAGTTGATAAACAAGCAAGGTTTGGACATATTCAAACCAGACAAATCATGTATCTACCCCTAACCCCTAATTAAATTGTCTTATGAAGTCTAGCATGAAGAGAAGTGGTTTTGGGTTTCAAACATGGAAATTTCAAAAACCTCCCAAAAACTTCATTTTAGAGTGACTAAGAAGGATATACAAGCTTCCCTTTTCATTTTCATGTTTTAAACTTGTTTAAATCTTGGTCAAACCTCTAGGATTTGACCAAAAGATTCAAATGGGCATGGAAATTCATAAAAAACAAAAGAATGAAAAACCAAAGGACATAACATTATTATGTCATATATATATAGTAAGCATTCAAGTTGATAAACAAGGTCTAGACATATTCAAACCAGAAAATCATGTATATATCTACCCCTAACCCTAAACTCTATCTTATGAAGTCAAGCATGCATGAAGAGAAGTGGTTTTGGTTTCAAACATGGAAATTTCGAAAAACCCTCCCAAGAGCTACATTTTGGAGTGAGTAAGAAGGATATATAGATGCTTAATTTTTCATATTCATGATTTAAACTTGTTTAAACCATGTTCAAACCTAGGATTTGACCAAGATTAAAATGGGCATAAAATTTTAAAAAAATCAAAAAATAAAAAACAAGGCACATAGTATTCTTATGTCATATATATAGTAAGCATTCAATTAAGTTGATAAACAAGGTCTAGACATATTCAAACCAGGAAAATCATGCATCTATCCCCTAACCCTAGCTAAACTCTGTCTTATGAAGTCAAGCATGCATGAAGAGAAGTGGTTTTTGGTTTCAAACGTTTAAGCCAAAAGCCCCTTTTCAAATATTTCAAACTTATTCAAATTTGGTTCAAATATGAAAGACATACAAGTTATAGCACACATAGTGCATACATTTTCACACATACTGCACTAGATGCTAACCCTATAGTTTGAGGCCATTTGAGTGACCTAGGTCGAAAAAATTCTTGGATTAGAATCGTGTTGTTCGAACCCCGTAGTTGGATATTTTTTAACCCTTGATCTGTAGAACTGGGCAAAACCCTAGTTTAACCTATTTAATTACAGATTCGTATATCGATTTTTCTACGAGTACTACCTTTTTATTATTACTATGCAGCACATGTGTGTTTGCCCGTCGAGTGAAACTCGGAGGAAGAGGGATCACTCGGAAGGAGAGAAGAAGGGAGAGAATTATGGTGTCTCCCCTTTTTCGGGTGATGATGTTGACTTTTGTGCAGGGTTTGTCAGTGAGCAGGAGGTGCGAGCGAGCGAGCGAGCGAGCGAGTCGAGCGAGGCCGAGAATGAGAGAGATTTGTTTTTTTTTGTGAGAGGGACGACCGAAGGAACCAGAAGGACCCACAGACTTCCAATACGCATCCTGATGCGTCTTCTCTTGACAAAGAAAATGGCTGGGAGTTTGCGTACCTATTGCACGTGACTTGTGCTCACCGAAGTGTGGGACCTCAAGCGTGGGCACCACACGTAAGTGACAGACCTGTTGGTGTAAAAACTCGGTTGATTATAATAGTGCATTAGAACAAAGTTTTCTATGGATTCAAGGGTAGGAAATCCAAGTTAACTCATTTACGTGTTAAACTTGTCTATATCTTGGTCAAACCTAGGATTTGACCAAGATTCAAATGGGCAGAAAAATAAAAACAGAAAAATGAAAAACCAAATCACATAGTCTTCTTATGTCATATAGTAAGCATTAAAGTTGATAAACAAGGTCTAGACATATTAAACCAGACAAATCATGTATCTATACCCCTAACCCCTAAACTCTGTCTTATGAAGTCAAGCATGTGAAGAGAAGTGGTTTTGGGTTTCAAACATGGAAATTTCAAAAACCTCCCAAAAGCTTCATTTTAGAGTGACTAAGAAGGATCCATGCTTCCCTTTTCATTTTCATGTTTTAAACTTGTTTAAATTATCTTGGTCAAACCTAGGATTTGACAAGATTCAAATGGGCATCAAAAAAAAAAATTGAAAAAAGAAAAACCAAAGCAAATAGTTTTCTTATGTCATATAGTAAGCATTAAAGTTGTTGATAAATAAGGTCCATACATATTCAAACCACACAAATCATGTATCTATACCCCGTAATTAACCCCTGAATTAATTAACTCTGTCTTATGAAGTCAAGCATGTGAAGAGAAGTGGTTTTGGGTTTCAAACATTGAAATTTTAAAAACCTCCCAAAAGCTTCATTTTAGAGTGACTAAGAAGGATACAGACTTCCCTTTTCATTTTTATGTTTTAAACTTGTTTAAATCTTGGTCAAACCAAGGATTTGACCAAGATTCAAATGGCCCTAAAAATTCAGAAAAAATCAAAAGAATGAAATACCAAAGCACATAGCATTCTTATGTCATATGTGTATTAAGCATTCAAGTTGATAAACAAAGGTCTAGAGACATATATATTCAAACCAGAAAAATCATGTATATATCTACCCCTAAAACTCTAATTAAACTATGTTTTATGAAGTAAATCATGAAGAGAAGTGGTTTTGGGTTTCAAACATGGAAATTTCAAGAACCTCCCAAAAGCTTCATTTTAGAGTGACTAAGAAGGATCCAGAAGGACCCACAGACTTCCAATACGCATCCTTATGCGTCTTCTCTTGACAAAGAAGATGGCTGGGAGTTTGCGTACCTATTGCACGTGACTTGTGCTCACTGAAGTGTGGGACCTCACGCGTGGGCACCACACGTAAGTGACAGACATGTTGGTGTAAATACTCGATTGATTATTATACTGCATTAGAACAAAGTTTCCTATGGATTCAAGGGTAGGAAATCCAAGTTAACTCATTTACGTGACATTATTATTTCCATGAAGCAAAGTTAACACATCTATCGATTGGTACATTTTTGAGTGACTAAGAAGGATCCATGCTTACTTATTCGTTTTCACGTGTTAAACTTGTCTAAATCTTGGTCAAACCTAGGATTTGACCAAGATTCAAATGGGCAGAAAAATAAAATAAAAAACAGAAAAATGAAAAACCAAATCACATAGTCATCTTATGTCATATAGTAAGCATTAAAGTTGATAATAAACAAGGTCTAGAAATATCAAACCATACAAATCATGTATCTACCCCTTAACCCCTAAACTATGTCTTATAAATTAAGTCAAGCATGAAGAGATGTGGTTTTGGGTTTCAAACATGGAAATATCAAAAACCTCCCAAAAACTTCATTTTAGTGTGACTAAGAAGGATACACGCTTCCCTTTTCATATTCATGTTCTAAGCTTGTTTAAATTATCTTGGTCAAACCTAGGGTTTGACAAGATTCAAATGGGCATCAATATTGAAAAAAATCAAAAAAAAAAAAAAACAAAGGAAATAGTTTTCTTATGTCTTATAGTAAGCATTAAAGTTGATAAACAAGGTCTAGACATATTCAAACTAGACAAATCATGTATCTATATATACCCCCTAACCCCTAAACTCTGTCTTATGAAGTCAAGCATGTGAAGAGGAAGTTGTTTTGGGTTGCAAACATGGAAATTTCAAAAACCTCCGAAAAACTTCATTTTAGAGTTTCTAAGAAGGATCCATGCTTAACTTTGCATATTCATATTTTAAACTTGTTTAAATCATTATCAAGCCTAGCATTTGACCAATATACAAATGGGTGGGCACAAAATTCAAAAAAATCAGAAAAATGAAAACAAATTAAAGCACATAGTCTTCATATGTCATATCGTATGAATTCAAGTTGATAAATGAGGTCTAGGTATATCCAAACCAGACAAATCATGTATCTATACCCCCTGTCGATCTTATGAAGTCTAGCATGAAGAGAGAAGTCGTTTTTGGTTTCAAAAATGGAAATTTCAAGAACATCCCAAAAGCTTCATTTTAGAGTGACTAAGAAGGATACATGCTTCCCTTTTCATTTTCATGTTTTAAACTTGTTTAAATCTTGGTCAAACCTAGGATTTGACCAAGATTCAAATATATGAGCATAAAATTCAAAAAAAACCAAAAATGAAAACCAAGGCACGTAGTCGTCTTATGTCATATAGTAAGCAATCAATTAAGTTGATAAACAAGGTCTAGACATATTCAAACCAGGAAATCATGTATCTACACCCCCTAACGTACCCTAGCTAAACTCTGTCTTATATTATGAAGTCAAGCATGCATGAAGAGAAGTGGTTTTTGGTTTCAAACGTTTAAGCCAAAAGGTAAGCATGGATCCTCCTTATATAGTCACTGTAAAATGAAGCTTTTGGGAGGTTTGTGAAATTTCCATGTTTGAAACCCAAAACCACTTAAGACAGAGTTTATGGTTAGGTGTGTAGATACATGATTTTTCTTGTTTGAATATGTCTAGACCTTGTTTATCAACTTGAATTTTTTACTATATGATATAAGAAGGCTATATATATGTGCTTTGGTTTTTCAATTTTTGATTTCTTTCGATTTTTTTATGCCTATTTAAATCTTGGTCAAATCCTAGGTTTAAACAAGTTTAAAACATGAAAATGAAACGGTAAGCATGAATCCTTCCTTACTCACTCTAAAATGAAGGTACTTGAAAATTTTATGTTTGAAACCCAAAACCCCAGTTCTCTTCATATGTTTGACTTCATAAGACAGAGTTTAGCTAGGGTTAGGGGTAGATATGATACATGATACTTTGAATATGTCTAGAGATCGACCTTGTTTATCAACTTGAATGCTTACTATATGACATAAGATCAAGGCTATATATATATATATGTGCTTTGGTTTTTCATTTTTTTTTGAATTTTTCTGAATTTTTACTCCCATTTGAATCTTGGTCAAATCCTAGGTTTGACCAAGGTTAAAACAAGTTTAAAACATGGCAATGAAAAGGTAAGCATATGGATCATTCTTAGTCTCTCTAAAATGAAGCTTTTGGGAGGTTTTTGAAGTTTCCATGTTTGAAACCCAAAATCACTTCTCTTCATATGCTTGGCTTCATAAGACAAAGATTAGGGTTTAGGGGTAGATATATACATGTTTTGGGAGGTTTTTGAAATTTCCATGTTTGAAACCCAAATCCACTTCTCTTCATCCTTGACGTCTTCATAAGACAAAAGTATAGGGTTATATATATATGCATATGGGTAGATACATGATTTGTCTGGTTTGAATATGTACAAATCTTATTTATCAACTTTTGAATGCATGCTACTCTCTCAAAGAAAAACTTTTGAATGCTTACTATATGACATATTCAAACCAGGAAAATCATGCATCTATCCCCTAACCCTAGCTAAACTCTGTCTTATGAAGTCAAGCATGCATGAAGAGAAGTGGTTTTTGGTTTCAAACGTTTAAGCCAAAAGCCCCTTTTCAAATATTTCAAACTTATTCAAATTTGGTTCAAATATGAAAGACATACAAGTTATAGCACACATAGTGCATACATTTTCACACATACTGCACTAGATGCTAACCCTATAGTTTGAGGCCATTTGGGTGACCTAGGTCGAAAAAATTCTTGGATTAGAATCGTGTTGTTCGAACCCCGTAGTTGGATTTTTTGAACCTTGATCTGTAGTACTGGGTAAAACCCTAGTTTAACCTATTTCATTATATATTCGTAGGTCGATTTTTTTACCTTTTTATTATTACTATGCGGCACATGTGTGTTTGCCCGTCGAGTGAAACTCGGAGGAAGAGGGATCACTCGGAAGGAGAGAAGAAGGGAGAGAATTATGGTGTCTCCCCTTTTTGGGTGATGATGTTGACTTTTGTGCAGGGTTTGTCAGAGCAGGAGGTGCGAGCGAGTCGAGCGAGGCCGAGAATGAGAGAGATTTGTTTTTTTTTGTGAGAGGGACGACCGAAGGATCCGGAAGGACCCACAGACTTCCAATACGCATCCTGATGCGTCTTCTCTTGACAAAGAAAATGGCTGGGAGTTTGCGTACCTATTGCACGTGACTTGTGCTCACTGAAGTGTGGGACCTCACGCATGGGCACCACACGTAAGTGACAGACCTGTTGGTGTAAAAACTCGGTTGATTATTATAGTGCATTAGAACAAAGTTTCCTATGGATTCAAGGGTAGGAAATCCAAGTTAACTCATTTACGTGTTAAACTTGTCTATATCTTGGTCAAACCTAGGATTTGACCAAGATTCAAATGGGCAGAAAAATAAAAACAGAAAAATGAAAAACCAAATCACATAGTCTTCTTATGTCATATAGTAAGCATTAAAGTTGATAAACAAGGTCTAGACATATTAAACCAGACAAATCATGTATCTATACCCCTAACCCCTAAACTCTGTCTTATGAAGTCAAGCATGTGAAGAGAAGTGGTTTTGGATTTCAAACATGGAAATTTCAAAAACCTCCCAAAAGCTTCATTTTAGAGTGACTAAGAAGGATCCATGCTTCCCTTTTCATATTCATGTTTTAAACTTGTTTAAATTATCTTGGTCAAACCTAGGATTTGACAAGATTCAAATGGGCATCAAAATTGAAAAAAAAATTGAAAAAAGAAAAACCAAAGCAAATAGTTTTCTTATGTCATATAGTAAGCATTAAAGTTGTTGATAAATAAGGTCCATACATATTCAAACCACACAAATCATGTATCTATACCCCCTAATTAACCCCTAAATTAATTAACTCTGTCTTATGAAGTCAAGCATGTGAAGAGAAGTGGTTTTGGGTTTCAAACATGGAAATTTCAAAAAACTCCCAAAAACTACATTTTAGAGTGACTAAGAAGGATACATGCTCCTCTTTTCATATTCATGTTTTAAGCTTGTTTAAATTATCTTGGTCAAACCTAGGATTTGACAAGATTCAAATGGGCATCAAAATTGAAAAAATTCAGAAAAAGAAAACCAAAGCAAATAGTTTTCTTATGTCATATGTATATTAAGCATTCAAGTTGATAAACAAAGGTCTAGAGACATATATATTCAAACCAGAAAAATCATGTATATATCTACCCCTAAAACTCTAATTAAACTATGTTTTATGAAGTAAATCATGAAGAGAAGTGGTTTTGGGTTTCAAACATGGAAATTTCAAGAACCTCCCAAAAGCTTCATTTTAGAGTGACTAAGAAGGATCCGGAAGGACCCACAGACTTCCAATACGCATCCTGATGCGTCTTCTCTTGACAAAGAAGATGGCTGGGAGTTTGCGTACCTATTGCACGTGACTTGTGCTCACTGAAGTGTGGGACCTCACGCGTGGGCACCACACGTAAGTGACAGACCTGTTGGTGTAAAAAATCGATTGATTATTATACTGCATTAGAACAAAGTTTCCTATGGATTCAAGGGTAGGAAATCCAAGTTAACTCATTTACGTGACATTATTATTTCCATGAAGCAAAGTTAACACATCTATCGATTGGTACATTTTTGAGTGACTAAGAAGGATACATGCTTACTTATTCGTTTTCACGTGTTAAACTTGTCTAAATCTTGGTCAAACCTAGGATTTGACCAAGATTCAAATGGGCAGAAAAATAAAATAAAAAACAGAAAAATGAAAAACCAAATCACATAGTCATCCTTATGTCATATAGTAAGCATTAAAGTTGATAATAAACAAGGTCTATAAATATCAAACCATACAAATCATGTATCTACCCCTTAACCCCTAAACTATGTCTTATAAATTAAGTCAAGCATGAAGAGATGTGGTTTTGGGTTTCAAACATGGAAATATCAAAAACCTCCCAAAAACTTCATTTTAGTGTGACTAATTAAGAAGGATACACGCTTCCCTTTTCATATTCATGTTCTAAGCTTGTTTAAATTATCTTGGTCAAACCTAGGATTTGACAAGATTCAAATGGGCATCAATATTGAAAAAAAAAAAAAAAAAGAAAAAACAAAGGAAATAGTTTTCTTATGTCTTATAGTAAGCATTAAAAGTTGATAAACAAGGTCTAGACATATTCAAACTAGACAAATCATGTATCTATATATACCCCCTAACCCCTAAACTCTGTCTTATGAAGTCAAGCATGTGAAGAGGAAGTTGTTTTGGGTTGCAAACATGGAAATTTCAAAAACCTCCGAAAAACTTCATTTTAGAGTTTCTAAGAAGGATCCATGCTTAACTTTGCATATTCATATTTTAAACTTGTTTAAATCATTATCAAGCCTAGCATTTGACCAATATACAAATGGGTGGGCACAAAATTCAAAAAAATCAGAAAAATGAAAACAAATTAAAGCACATAGTCTTCATATGTCATATCGTATGAATTCAAGTTGATAAACGAGGTCTAGGTATATCCAAACCAGACAAATCATGTATCTATACCCCTGTCGATCTTATGAAGTCTAGCATGAAGAGAGAAGTCGTTTTTGGTTTCAAAAATGGAAATTTCAAGAACATCCCAAAAGCTTCATTTTAGAGTGACTAAGAAGGATACATGCTTCCCTTTTCATTTTTATGTTTAAACTTGTTTAAATCTTGGTCAAACCTAGGATTTGACCAAGATTCAAATATATGGGCATAAAATTCAAAAAAAAACAGAAAAATTTAAAACCAAGGCACATAGTCTTCTTATGTCATATAGTAAACAATCAATTAATTAAGTTGATAAACCAGTTCTAGACATATTCAAACCAGGAAAATCATGTATCTACCCCCTAACGCCCTAGCTAAACTCTGTCTTATGAAGTCAAGCATGCATGAAGAGAAGTGGTTTTTGGTTTCAAACAAGCCAAAAGGTAAGCATGGATCCTCCCAAATTACAAATGAAGTTTTGGGAGGTTGTGATTTCCATGTTTGAAACCCAAAAGCACTTCTCTTCATGCTTGACTTCATAAGACAGAGTTTAGGGTTAGGGGGTGTAGATCGATACATGATTTGTCTGGTTTGAATATGTCCAAATCTTATTTATCAACTTTTGAATGCATGCTACTCTCTCAAAGAAAAACTTTTGAATGCTTACTATATATATGACATAAGAAGACTATATGCTTTTAAAATTCAAACATATATGGTAAGCATTCTTATGTCATATAGTAAGCATTCAAGTTGATACACAAGCAAGGTGTTTGGACTTATTCAAACCAGACAAATCATGTGTATCTACCCCCTAACCCCTAATTAAATTGTCTTATGAAGCAGTCTAGCATGAAGAGAAGTGGTTTTGGGTTTCAAACATGGAAATTTCAAAAACCCCAAAAACTTCATTTTAGAGTGACTAAGAAGGATATACAAGCTTCCTTTTCATTTTCATGTTTTAAACTTGTTTAAATCTTGGTCAAACCTCTAGGATTTGACCAAAAGATTCAAATGGGCATAGAAATTCATAAAAAATCAAAAGAATGAAAAACCAAAGGACATAACATTCTTATGTCATATATATATAGTAATTAAGCATTCAAGTTGATAAACAAGGTCTAGACATATTCAAACCAGAAAATAATGTATATATCTACCCCTAACCCTAAACTCCGTCTTATGAAGTCAAGCATGCATGAAGAGAAGTGGTTTTTGGTTTCAAACATGGAAATTTCGAAAACCCTCCCAAGACCGAGCTACATTTTGGAGTGACTAAGAAGGATATATAGATGCTTAATTTTTCATATTCATGATTTAAACTTGTTTAAACCATGTTCAAACCTAGGATTTGACCAAGATTCAAATGGGCATAAAATTTTAAAAAAATAAAAAAATAAAAAAACAAGGCACATATAGTATTCTTATGTCATATAGTAAGCATTCAATTAAGTTGATAAACAAGGTCTAGACATAATCAAACCAGGAAAATCATGCATCTACCCCCTAACCCTAGCTAAACTCTGTCTTATGAAGTCAAGCATGCACGAAGAGAAGTGGTTTTGGTTTCCAACGTTTAAGCCAAAAGCCCATTTTCAAATATTTCAAACTTATTCAAATTTGGTTCAAATTTGAAAGACATACAAGTTATAGCACACATAGTGCATACATTTTCACACATACTGCACTAGATGCTAACCCTATAGTTTGAGGCCATTTGGGTGACCTAGGTCGAAAAAATTCTTGGATTAGAATCGTGTTGTTCGAACCCCGTAGTTGGATTTTTTGAACCCTTGATCTAGAACTGGGCAAAACCCTAGTTTAACCTATTTAATTACAGATTCGTATATCGATTTTTCTACGAGTACTACCTTTTTATTATTACTATGCAGCACATGTGTGTTTGCCCGTCGAGTGAAACTCGGAGGAAGAGGGATCACTCGGAAGGAGAGAAGAAGGGAGAGAATTATGGTGTCTCCCCTTTTTCGGGTGATGATGTTGACTTTTGTGCAGGGTTTGTCGGTGAGCAGGAGGTGCGAGCGAGCGAGCGAGCGAGCGAGTCGAGCGAGGCCGAGAATGAGAGAGATTTTTTTTGTTGTGAGAGGGACAACCGAAGGAACCAGAAGGACCCACAGACTTCCAAAACGCATCATGATGCGTCTTCTCTTGACAAAGAAGATGGTGGAGTTTGCGTACCTATTGCACGTGACTTGTGCTCACTGAAGTGTGGGACCTCAAGCGTGGGCACCACACGTAAGTGACGGACCTGTTGGTGTAAAAACTCGGTTGATTATAATAGTGCATTAGAACAAAGTTTCCTATGGATTCAAGGGTAGGAAATCCAAGTTAACTCATTTACATGACATTATTATTTCCATGAAGCAAAGTTAACACATCTATCGATTGGTACATTTTTGAGTGACTAAGAAGGATCCAGGCTTACTTATTCGTTTTCACGTGTTAAACTTGTCTAAATCTTGGTCAAACCTAGGATTTGACCAAGATTCAAATGGGCAGAAAAATAAAATAAAAAACAGAAAAATGAAAAACCAAATCACATAGTCATCTTATGTCATATAGTAAGCATTAAAGTTGATAAACAAGGACTAGAAATATCAAACCATACAAATCATGTATCTACCCCTAACCCCTAAACTATGTCTTATAAATTAAGTCAAGCATGAAGAGATGTGGTTTTGGGTTTCAAACATGGAAATTTCAAAAACCTCCCAAAAACTACATTTTAGAGTGACTAAGAAGGATGCATGCTTCCCTTTTCATATTCATGTTTTAAGCTTGTTTAAATTATCTCAGTCAAACCTAGGATTTGACAAAGATTCAAATGGGCATCGAAAAAATCAGGAAAAAGAAAAACCAAAGCAAATAGTTTTCTTATGTCATATAGTAAGCCAATTAATTAAGTTGATAAACAAGGTCTAGACATATTCAAACTAGACAAATCATGTATCTATACCCCCTAACCCCTGAACTCTGTCTTATGAAGTCAAGCATATGAAGAGAAGTGGTTTTGGGTCGTTTCAAACATGGAAATTTGAAAAACCTCCCAAAAACTTCATTTTAGAGTGACAAAGAAGGATACATGCTTCCCTTTTCATATTCAGGTTTTAAGCTTGTTTAAATTATCTCAGTCAAACCTAGGATTTGACAAGATTCAAATGGGCATCAAAATTGAAAAAAATCAGGAAAAAGAAAAACCAAAGCAAATAGTTTTCTTATGTCATATAGTAAGCCAATTAAGTTGATAAACAAGGTCTAGACATATTCAAACTAGACAAATCATGCATGCATCTATACCCCTAACCCCTAAACTCCGTCTTATGAAGTCAAGCATATGAAGAGAAGTGGTTTTGCTCCCAAAAGCTTCATTTTAGAGTGACTAATAAGAAGGATCCATGCTTACCTTTGCATTTTCATATTTTAATCTTGTTAAATCATTATCAAGCCTAGGATTTGACCAAGATACAGATGGGTGGGCACAAAATTCAAAAAAATCAGAATAATGAAAAACAAAAGCATGTAGTCTTTTTATGTCATATCGTATGCATGCATTCAAGTTAAACGAGGTCTAGGTATATCCAAACCAGACAAATCATGTATCTACCCCATGTTGATCTTATGAAGTCTAGCATGAAGAGAAGTCGTTTTGGGTTTCAAACATGGAAATTTCAAGAACATCCCAAAAGCTTCATTTTAGAGTGACTAAGAAGGATACATGCTTCCCTTTTCATTTTCATGTTTTAAACTTGTTTAAATCTTGGTCAAACCTAGGATTTGACCAAGATTCAAATATATGAGCATAAAATTCAAAAAAACCAAAAATGAAAACCAAGGCACGTAGTCGTCTTATGTCATATAGTAAGCAATCAATTAAGTTGATAAACAAGGTCTAGACATATTCAAACCAGAAATCATGTATCTACACCCCCTAACGTACCCTATAGCTAAACTCTGTCTTATATTATGAAGTCAAGCATGCATGAAGAGAAGTGGTTTTTGGTTTCAAACGTTTAAGCCAAAAGGTAAGCATGGATCCTCCTTATATAGTCACTGTAAAATGAAGCTTTTGGGAGGTTTGTGAAATTTCCATGTTTGAAACCCAAAACCACTTAAGACAGAGTTTATGGTTAGGTGTGTAGATACATGATTTTTCTTGTTTGAATATGTCTAGACCTTGTTTATCAACTTGAATTTTTTACTATATGATATAAGAAGGCTATATATATGTGCTTTGGTTTTTCAATTTTTGATTTCTTTCGATTTTTTATGCCTATTTAAATCTTGGTCAAATCCTAGGTTTAAACAAGTTTAAAACATGAAAATGAAACGGTAAGCATGAATCCTTCCTTACTCACTCTAAAATGAAGGTACTTGAAAATTTTATGTTTGAAACCCAAAACCCCAGTTCTCTTCATATGTTTGACTTCATAAGACAGAGTTTAGCTAGGGTTAGGGGTAGATATATATGATATATACATGATATTTCTGCTTTGAATATGTCTAGAGATCGACCTTGTTTATCAACTTGAATGCTTACTATATGACATAAGATCAAGGCTATATATATATGTGCTTTGGTTTTTCATTTTTTTTTGAATTTTTCTGAATTTTTACTCCCATTTGAATCTTGGTCAAATCCTAGGTTTGACCAAGGTTAAAACAAGTTTAAAACATGGCAATGAAAAGGTAAGCATATGGATCATTCTTAGTCTCTCTAAAATGAAGCTTTTGGGAGGTTTTTGAAGTTTCCATGTTTGAAACCCAAAATCACTTCTCTTCATATGCTTGGCTTCATAAGACAAAGATTAGGGTTTAGGGGTAGATATATACATGTTTTGGGAGGTTTTTGAAATTTCCATGTTTGAAACCCAAATCCACTTCTCTTCATCCTTGACGTCTTCATAAGACAAAAGTATAGGGTTATATATATATGCATATGGGTAGATACATGATTTGTCTGGTTTGAATATGTACAAATCTTATTTATCAACTTTTGAATGCATGCTACTCTCTCAAAGAAAAACTTTTGAATGCTTACTATATGACATAAGAAGACTATATGCTTTTAAAATTCAAACATATGGTAAGCATTCTTATGTCATATAGTAAGCATTCAAGTTGATAAACAAGCAAGGTTTGGACATATCCAAACCAGACAAATCATGTATCTGCCCCCTGTCGATCTTATGAAGTCTAGCATGAAGAGAGAAGTCGTTTTTGGTTTCAAAATGGAAATTTCAAGAACATCCAAAAAGCTTCATTTTAGAGTGACAAAGAAGGATACATGCTTCCTTTTTATTTTTATGTTTAAACTTGTTTAAATCTTGGTCAAACCTAGGATTTGTCCAAGATTCAAATATATGGGCGTAAAATTCAAAAAAAACAGAAAAATTTAAAACCAAGGCACATAGTCTTCTTATGTCATATAGTAAACAATCAATTAATTAAGTTGATAAACCAGGTCTAGACATATTCAAACCAGGAAAATCATGTATCTACCCCCTAACGCCCTAGCTAAACTCTGTCTTATGAAGTCAAGCATGCATGAAGAGAAGTGGTTTTGGTTTCAAACATGGAAATTTCGAAAAAACCTCCCAAGAGCTACATTTTGGAGTGACTAAGAAGGATATATAGATGCTTAATTTTTCATATTCATGATTTAAACTTGTTTAAACCATGTTCAAACCTAGGATTTGACCAAGATTCAAATGGGCATACAATTTTAAAAAAATCAAAAAAATAAAAAACAATGCACATAGTATTATTATGTCATATAGTAAGCATTCAATTAAGTTGATAAAGTAGGTCTAGACATATTCAAACCAGGAAAATCATGCATCTATCCCCTAACCCTAGCTAAACTCTGTCTTATGAAGTCAAGCATGCATGAAGAGAAGTGGTTTTTGGTTTCAAACGTTTAAGCCAAAAGCCCCTTTTCAAATATTTCAAACTTATTCAAATTTGGTTCAAATATGAAAGACATACAAGTTATAGCACACATAGTGCATACATTTTCACACATACTGCACTAGATGCTAACCCTATAGTTTGAGGCCATTTGGGTGACCTAGGTCGAAAAAATTCTTGGATTAGAATCGTGTTGTTCGAACCCCGTAGTTGGATTTTTTGAACCTTGATCTGTAGTACTGGGTAAAACCCTAGTTTAACCTATTTAATTATATATTCGTAGGTCGATTTTTCTACCTTTTTATTATTACTAGGCAGCACATGTGTGTTTGCCCGTCGAGTGAAACTCGGAGGAAGAGGGATCACTCGGAAGGAGAGAAGAAGGGAGAGAATTATGGTGTCTCCCCTTTTTGGGTGATGATGTTGACTTTTGTGCAGGGTTTGTCAGTGAAGGAGGTGCGAGCGAGCGAGCGAGCGAGTCGAGCGAGGCCGAGAATGAGAGAGATTTGTTTTTTTTGTGAGAGGGACGGCCGAAGGATCCAGAAGGACCCACAGACTTCCAATACGCATCCTGATGCGTCTTCTCTTGACAAAGAAAATGGCTGGGAGTTTGCGTACCTATTGCACGTGACTTGTGCTCACTGAAGTGTGGGACCTCACGCATGGGCACCACACGTAAGTGACAGACCTGTTGGTGTAAAAACTCGGTTGATTATTATAGTGCATTAGAACAAAGTTTCCTATGGATTCAAGGGTAGGAAATCCAAGTTAACTCATTTACGTGTTAAACTTGTCTATATCTTGGTCAAACCTAGGATTTGACCAAGATTCAAATGGGCAGAAAAAAAACAGAAAAATGAAAAACCAAATCACATAGTCTTCTTATGTCATATAGTAAGCATTAAAGTTGATAAACAAGGTCTAGACATATTAAACCAGACAAATCATGTATCTATACCCCTAACCCCTAAACTCTGTCTTATGAAGTCAAGCATGTGAAGAGAAGTGGTTTTGGATTTCAAACATGGAAATTTCAAAAACCTCCCAAAAGCTTCATTTTAGAGTGACTAAGAAGGATCCATGCTTCCCTTTTCATATTCATGTTTTAAACTTGTTTAAATTATCTTGGTCAAACCTAGGATTTGACAAGATTCAAATGGGCATCAAAATTGAAAAAAAAATTGAAAAAAGAAAAACCAAGCAAATAGTTTTCTTATGTCATATAGTAAGCATTAAAGTTGTTGATAAATAAGGTCCATACATATTCAAACCACACAAATCATGTATCTATACCCCCTAATTAACCCCTAAATTAATTAACTCTGTCTTATGAAGTCAAGCATGTGAAGAGAAGTGGTTTTGGGTTTAAACATGGAAATTTCAAAAAACTCCCAAAAACTACATTTTAGAGTGACTAAGAAGGATACATGCTCCTCTTTTCATATTCATGTTTTAAGCTTGTTTAAATTATCTTGGTCAAACCTAGGATTTGACAAGATTCAAATGGGCATCAAAATTGAAAAAAAGTCAGAAAAAAGAAAAACCAAAGCAAATAGTTTTCTTATGTCATATAGTAAGCCAATTAAGTTGATAAACAAGGTCTAGACATATTCAAACTAGACAAATCATGTATCTATACCCCCTAACCCCTAAACTCCGTCTTATGAAGTCAAGCATATGAAGAGAAGTGGTTTTGCTCCCAAAAGCTTCATTTTAGAGTGACTAAGAAGGATCCATGCTTACCTTTGCATTTTCATATTTTAATCTTGTTTAAATCATTATCAGACCTAGGATTTGACCAAGATACAAATGGGTGGGCACAAAATTCAAAAAAAAGAATAATGAAAAACAAAAGCACGTAGTCTTCTTATGTCATATCGTATGCATTCAAGTTAAACAAGGTCTAGGTATATCCAAACCAGAAAAATCATGTATCTACCCCCTGTTGATCTTATGAAGTCTAGCATATGAAGAGAAGTCGTTTTGGGTTTCAAACATGGAAATTTCAAGAACATCCCAAAAGCTTCATTTTAGAGTGACTAAGAAGGATACATGCTTCACTTTTCATTTTCATGTTTTAAACTTGTTTCAATCTTAGTCAAACCTAAGATTTGACCAAGATTCAAATATATGAGCATAAAATTCAAAAAAAACAAAAAATGAAAACCAAGGCACGTAGTCTTCTTATGTCATATAGTAAGCAATCAATTAAGTTGATAAACAAGGTCTATACATATTCAAACCAGGAAAATCATGTATCTACCCCCTAACCCTAGCTAAACTCTGTGTTATGAAGTCAAGCATGCATGAAGAGAAGTGGTTTTTGGTTTCAAACGTTTAAGCCAAAAGGTAAGCATGGATCCTCCTCAGTCACTGTAAAATGAAGCTTTTGGGAGGTTTGTGAAATTTCCATGTTTGAAACTCAAAACCACTTAAGACAGAGTTTATGGTTAGGTGTGTAGATACATGATTTTTCTTGTTTGAATATGTCTAGACCTTGTTTATCAACTTGAATTTTTTACTATATGATATAAGAAGGCTATATATGTGCTTTGGTTTTTCAATTTTTGATTTCTTTCGATTTTTTATGCCTATTTAAATCTTGGTCAAATCCTAGGTTTAAACAAGTTTAAAACATGAAAATGAAACGGTAAGCATGAATCCTTCCTTACTCACTCTAAAATGAAGGTACTTGAAAATTTTATGTTTGAAACCCAAAACCCCAGTTCTCTTCATATGTTTGACTTCATAAGACAGAGTTTAGCTAGGGTTAGGGGTAGATATATATGATATATACATGATATTTCTGCTTTGAATATGTCTAGAGATCGACCTTGTTTATCAACTTGAATGCTTACTATATGACATAAGATCAAGGCTATATATATATGTGCTTTGGTTTTTCATTTTTTTGAATTTTTCTGAATTTTTACTCCCATTTGAATCTTGGTCAAATCCTAGGTTTGACCAAGGTTAAAACAAGTTTAAAACATGGCAATGAAAAGGTAAGCATATGGATCATTCTTAGTCTCTCTAAAATGAAGCTTTTGGGAGGTTTTTGAAGTTTCCATGTTTGAAACCCAAAATCACTTCTCTTCATATGCTTGGCTTCATAAGACAAAGATTAGGGTTTAGGGGTAGATATATATACATGTTTTGGGAGGTTTTTGAAATTTCCATGTTTGAAACCCAAATCCACTTCTCTTCATCCTTGACGTCTTCATAAGACAAAAGTATAGGGTTATATATATATGCATATGGGTAGATACATGATTTGTCTGGTTTGAATATGTACAAATCTTATTTATCAACTTTTGAATGCATGCTACTCTCTCAAAGAAAAACTTTTGAATGCTTACTATATGACATAAGAAGACTATATGCTTTTAAAATTCAAACATATGGTAAGCATTCTTATGTCATATAGTAAGCATTCAAGTTGATAAACAAGCAAGGTTTGGACATATCCAAACCAGACAAATCATGTATCTGCCCCCTGTCGATCTTATGAAGTCTAGCATGAAGAGAGAAGTCGTTTTTGGTTTCAAAAATGGAAATTTCAAGAACATCCAAAAAGCTTCATTTTAGAGTGACTAAGAAGGATACATGCTTCCCTTTTTATTTTTATGTTTAAACTTGTTTAAATCTTGGTCAAACCTAGGATTTGTCCAAGATTCAAATATATGGGCGTAAAATTCAAAAAAAACAGAAAAATTTAAAACCAAGGCACATAGTCTTCTTATGTCATATAGTAAACAATCAATTAATTAAGTTGATAAACCAGGTCTAGACATATTCAAACCAGGAAAATCATGTATCTACCCCCTAACGCCTAGCTAAACTCTGTCTTATGAAGTCAAGCATGCATGAAGAGAAGTGGTTTTGGTTTCAAACATGGAAATTTCGAAAAAACCTCCCAAGAGCTACATTTTGGAGTGACTAAGAAGGATATATAGATGCTTAATTTTTCATATTCATGATTTAAACTTGTTTAAACCATGTTCAAACCTAGGATTTGACCAAGATTCAAATGGGCATACAATTTTAAAAAAATCAAAAAAATAAAAAACAATGCACATAGTATTATTATGTCATATAGTAAGCATTCAATTAAGTTGATAAAGTAGGTCTAGACATATTCAAACCAGGAAAATCATGCATCTATCCCCTAACCCTAGCTAAACTCTGTCTTATGAAGTCAAGCATGCATGAAGAGAAGTGGTTTTTGGTTTCAAACGTTTAAGCCAAAAGCCCCTTTTCAAATATTTCAAACTTATTCAAATTTGGTTCAAATATGAAAGACATACAAGTTATAGCACACATAGTGCATACATTTTCACACATACTGCACTAGATGCTAACCCTATAGTTTGAGGCCATTTGGGTGACCTAGGTCGAAAAAATTCTTGGATTAGAATCGTGTTGTTCGAACCCCGTAGTTGGATTTTTTGAACCTTGATCTGTAGTACTGGGTAAAACCCTAGTTTAACCTATTTAATTATATATTCGTAGGTCGATTTTTCTACCTTTTTATTATTACTAGGCAGCACATGTGTGTTTGCCCGTCGAGTGAAACTCGGAGGAAGAGGGATCACTCGGAAGGAGAGAAGAAGGGAGAGAATTATGGTGTCTCCCCTTTTTCGGGTGATGATGTTGACTTTTGTGCAGGGTTTGTCAGTGAGCAGGAGGTGCGAGCGAGCGAGCGAGCGAGTCGAGCGAGGCCGAGAATGAGAGAGATTTGTTTTTTTTTGTGAGAGGGACGACCGAAGGATCCAGAAGGACCCACAGACTTCCAATACGCATCCCGATGCGTCTTCTCTTGACAAAGAAAATGGCTGGGAGTTTGCGTACCTATTGCACGTGACTTGTGCTCACTGAAGTGTGGGACCTCACGCATGGGCACCACACGTAAGTGACAGACCTGGTGTAAAAACTCGGTTGATTATTATAGTGCATTAGAACAAAGTTTCCTATGGATTCAAGGGTAGGAAATCCAAGTTAACTCATTTACGTGTTAAACTTGTCTATATCTTGGTCAAACCTAGGATTTGACCAAGATTCAAATGGGCAGAAAAATAAAAACAGAAAAATGAAAAACCAAATCACATAGTCTTCTTATGTCATATAGTAAGCATTAAAGTTGATAAACAAGGTCTAGACATATTAAACCAGACAAATCATGTATCTATACCCCTAACCCCTAAACTCTGTCTTATGAAGTCAAGCATGTGAAGAGAAGTGGTTTTGGATTTCAAACATGGAAATTTCAAAAACCTCCCAAAAGCTTCATTTAGAGTGACTAAGAAGGATCCATGCTTCCCTTTTCATATTCATGTTTTAAACTTGTTTAAATTATCTTGGTCAAACCTAGGATTTGACAAGATTCAAATGGGCATCAAAATTGAAAAAAAATTGAAAAAAGAAAAACCAAGCAAATAGTTTTCTTATGTCATATAGTAAGCATTAAAGTTGTTGATAAATAAGGTCCATACATATTCAAACCACACAAATCATGTATCTATACCCCTAATTAACCCCTAAATTAATTAACTCTGTCTTATGAAGTCAAGCATGTGAAGAGAAGTGGTTTTGGGTTTTAAACATGGAAATTTCAAAAAACTCCCAAAAACTACATTTTAGAGTGACTAAGAAGGATACATGCTCCTCTTTTTATATTCATGTTTTAAGCTTGTTTAAATTATCTTGGTCAAACCTAGGATTTGACAAGATTCAAATGGGCATCAAAATTGAAAAAAAGTCAGAAAAAAGAAAAACCAAAGCAAATAGTTTTCTTATGTCATATAGTAAGCCAATTAAGTTGATAAACAAGGTCTAGACATATTCAAACTAGACAAATCATGTATCTATACCCCCTAACCCCTAAACTCCGTCTTATGAAGTCAAGCATATGAAGAGAAGTGGTTTTGCTCCCAAAAGCTTCATTTTAGAGTGACTAAGAAGGATCCATGCTTACCTTTGCATTTTCATATTTTAATCTTGTTTAAATCATTATCAGACCTAGGATTTGACCAAGATACAAATGGGTGGGCACAAAATTCAAAAAAAAAAACAGAATAATGAAAAACAAAAGCACGTAGTCTTCTTATGTCATATCGTATGCATTCAAGTTAAACAAGGTCTAGGTATATCCAAACCAGAAAAATCATGTATCTACCCCCTGTTGATCTTATGAAGTCTAGCATATGAAGAGAAGTCGTTTTGGGTTTCAAACATGGAAATTTCAAGAACATCCCAAAAGCTTCATTTTAGAGTGACTAAGAAGGATACATGCTTCACTTTTCATTTTCATGTTTTAAACTTGTTTCAATCTTAGTCAAACCTAAGATTTGACCAAGATTCAAATATATGAGCATAAAATTCAAAAAAAACAAAAAATGAAAACCAAGGCACGTAGTCTTCTTATGTCATATAGTAAGCAATCAATTAAGTTGATAAACAAGGTCTATACATATTCAAACCAGGAAAATCATGTATCTACCCCTAACCCTAGCTAAACTCTGTGTTATGAAGTCAAGCATGCATGAAGAGAAGTGGTTTTTGGTTTCAAACGTTTAAGCCAAAAGGTAAGCATGGATCCTCCTCAGTCACTGTAAAATGAAGCTTTTGGGAGGTTTGTGAAATTTCCATGTTTGAAACTCAAAACCACTTAAGACAGAGTTTATGGTTAGGTGTAGATACATGATTTTTCTTGTTTGAATATGTCTAGACCTTGTTTATCAACTTGAATTTTTTACTATATGATATAAGAAGGCTATATATGTGCTTTGGTTTTTCATTTTTTGATTTCTTTCGAATTTTTTATGCCTATTTAAATCTTGGTCAAATCCTAGGTTTAAACAAGTTTAATACATGAAAATGAAACGGTAAGCATGAATCCTTCCTTACTCACTCTAAAATGAAGGTACTTGAAAATTTTATATTTGAAACCCAAAACCCCAGTTCTCTTCATATGTTTGACTTCATAAGACAGAGTTTAGGGTTAGGGGTAGATATGATACATGATATTTCTGTTTGAATATGTCTAGACCTTGTTTATCAACTTGAATGCTTACTATATGACATAAGAAGGCTATATATGTGTTTTGGTTTTCCATTTTTTTTGAATTTTTCTGAATTTTTACTCCCATTTGAATCTTGGTCAATTCCTAGGTTTGACCAAGGTTAAAACAAGTTTAAAACATGGCAATGAAAAGGTAAGCATGGATCCTTCTTAGTCACTCTAAAATGAAGCTTTTGGGAGGTTTTTGAAATTTCCATGTTTGAAACCCAAAATCACTTCTCTTCATGCTTGACTTCATAAGGCAGAGTTTAGGGTTAGGGGTAGATACATGATTTGTTTGGTTTGAATATGTCTAGACCTTGTTTATCAACTTGAATGCTTACTATATGACATCAGAAGACTATGTTCTTTGGTTTTTTTCCGTTTTTTTTGAATTGTTATACCCATTTGAATCTTGGTCAAATCCTAGGTTTGACCAAGATTTAAACAGTTAAGAAATTGAAAATGAAAAAGGTAATCCTGGATCCTTCTTAGTCACTGTAGAATGAAGCTTTTGGGAGGTTTGTGAAATTTCCATGTTTGAAACCCAAAACCAGTTCTCTTCATATGTTTGACTTCATAAGACAGAGTTTTTATCAACTCGAGTGCTTACTATATGACATAAGAAGGCTATATATGTGCTTTTGTTTTTCATTTGTTGATTTTTTTCCGAATTTTTATGCCCATTTAAATCTTGGTCAAATCCTAGGTTTGACCAAGGTTTAAACAAGTTTAAAACATGAAAAGAAAAGGTAAGAATGGATCCTTCTTAGTCATTCTAAAATGAATGAAGCTTTTGGGATGTTCTCACAAATCGATCTAGTCTACATGACTTTGATAAATTTTAATTAAGAAGCAGCAACTTAACAATAATTACCCAAAATCTAACAGCTGGTTCGACAACAACCTGGACGTTACGCTAAAATGAACTGCGAAAACAACGAACAGCACTTTTGTAGTACTGTACTCGGTACTCCGTACTTGCTCCAGATAATCCCCATTGCTTCACTACTACAGTAGTACTACCCTGGCTCGCATTCATTGTTTCCCCTGACTATTCAGAGCTTTGGACGTCCATCAGAGTTGTAGTCAGTAGTACAGTACTGCTAGCTCGATTAATGGCGTGCTATAAAATTCTATACTAGCCGACAGATGTCCATTCCTCGGGTTGCGCGCCAGAGCCTTCGAAGAGAAGGTAGCCGCTCTGTCCCGTTGATTTACGGTGGACGGACAGGATACTCCGGACCGCTCTCGATTCATTTGCTTCTGCTCCCGCGTCCTGACCCTTGAGCCCCCTCTCGGCCGTTGATTTAGGATGGGCGGACCAGGTTGCTCGAAGCGAGGGCAGGAGACGGTTGTCTGGTTTTAATAGGGGGGAGTACTTCTTCCATCCCCTTCTTGCTTCACTTCCAGTCTCCTTCCACTTCCAGCGATGCCTCCGAAGTCAAGGCCACCATCTCGCTTGAAGAAGCACCATCTAGTGTTGACCAAGGACGCGGAGAGTTCCCGCCGGCGGTCTATCCAGATGCTGGCCGCGAGAAAGGGCCCGCCAGAAAACGAAGGCCCTGCTTCGCGCTCGTCTCGGAACGGCGTCAGTCGTGCGGTCGAAGATTCCTGGTTGGTTTCCATCGCCATGTTTCTTGATTCTTCCTGGCCCGGAGGTCCCAACTCTTTATTCCGTATTAATCCTTTTTATACATATCTCAGTGCCCCACGACGCACCCTGACATCTTCTCATGACGACTTCAACCCCTGTCTCCTGCGCTTAGAGGTTACCACTGATTGGACATTTTCGTCTTCCTCTCGTCACTTTGTTTCGGTACTGATGATATTGCCATGCAGGAAGCATCGGCGTGTTTCAGAGATGAGCTTAAAACTCTCGTGGAACTCGCCTCCAACTTTCGCGATGATGTCGATACTTTGAAGGACGAGGTCACCGGCCGGGGCAAGCTGCATGATGTGAGGGTTCCATCAAGTGAGGAAACGAACTCTGTCATCAAGAAGCTCAAGGGCGAGAATTTGATGCTTAAGATCGAGTGCGGCTTTCTTCGCGAAGAAAACGTCGAGCTATCAAACAGGTGCGTTCAAGCTCTCAACGGGAGCCTCAACACCCAACATGATGCGGTGAAGAAGATGATGGATAACAGCATCTTGAAGAAAAACAATATGGTGGAGGACACGCGCGGGATGGTCGATCCAATCCAGGCACCGCAGAAGGAAGTCGATGCGCTCCGAGTCCAGCCACCTTTGCGTAGGTCGCCGAGGCGCCCTCGCGCAGGTCACTGAGGAGCGCACGTCGCCGAGTAGGCTGGGGGATAAGGAATTCCAACGAGAGAAGCGGAATCACCACCTGTCCTGATGGAGGGCCACTCCGCCAAGTAGGCTGGGGGAGAGAAACACTGCCTCTCATTGTTCTTTAGCTAGTCCTCCGATCCATATTACTTGATGTTAAAATGGATGTATCTACAACTGAAATATGTCTAGATACATATATTTTAGTATCACAAAGTAAGTAGTATCAACGTTTATATTGCCCAAGTCTTATTATCCATCCCTAAGGTGGGTCGCTTTTGTAACTACTGATTGCAGATTCGACTCTTCTGCAGACCGAAAGATTTTTAGAGTGACTAAGAATGATTCATGCTTAGCTTTCATTTTCATGTTTTAAACTTGTTTAAATCTTGCTCAAACCTAGGATTTGACCAAGATTCAAATGGGTTTAACAATTAAAAAAATCAGAAAATGAAAAACCAAAGCACATAGTATTCTTATGTCATATAGTAAGCATTCAAGTTGATAAACAAGGTCTAGACATATTCAAAACACACAAAACATGTATCTACCCTAACCCTAAACTCTGTCTTATGAAGTTAAGTATGAGGAGAAGTGATTTTGGGTTTCAAACATGGAAATTTCACAAACCTCCCAAAGCTTCATTTTAGAGTGACTAAGAAGGATCCATGCTTACCTTTTCATTGCCATTTTTTAAACTTGTTTTAACCTTGGTCAAACCTAGGATTTGACCAAGATTCAAACATAAAAATTCAAAAAATAAAAATAAAAACCAAAGCACATATATAGCCTTCTTATGTCATATAGTAAGCATTCAAGTTGATAAACAAGGTCTAGACATATTCAAACCAGAAATATCATGTATCATATCTACCCCTAACCCTAAACTTTGTCTTATGAAGTCAAACATATGAAGAGAACTGGGTTTTGTGTTTCAAACATAAAAATTTCAAGTACCTTCATTTTAGAGTGACTGAGAAAGGATTCATGCTTACCTTTTCATTGTCATGTTTTAAACTTGATTAAACCTTGGTCAAACCTAGGATTTGACCAATATTTAAATGGGCATAAAAACTTCGAAAAAATGAAAAAATGGAAAACCAAAGCACATATATAGCCTTCTTATGTCATAAACATTCAAGTTGATAAACAAGGTCTAGACATATTCAAACAAGAAAATCATGTATCACCCTAACCAAAAACTCTGTCTTAAGTGGTTTTGGGTTTCAAACATGGAAATTTCAAGAACATCCCAAAAGCTTCATTTTAGACTGACTAAGAAGGATACACAATTCCCATTTCATTTTCATGTTTTAAACTTGTTTAAATCTTGGTCAAACCTAGGATTTGACCAAGATTCAAATAAGTAAAAACATGAAAATGAAAAGGTAAGCATCGATCCTTATTAGTCGCTCTAAAATGAAGTTTTTGGGAGGTTTTTGAAATTTTCATGTTTGAAACCCAAAACCACTTCTCTTCATGCATGCTTGACTTCATAAGACATAGTTTAGGGTTAGGGGTAGATACATGATTTTTCTGGTTTGAACATGTCTAGACCTTGATTATCAATTTGAATGCTTACTATATGACATAAGAAGGCTATGTGCTTTGGTTTTTCATTCTTACGATTTTTTTCTTAATTTTTATGCCCATTCGAATCTTGGTCAAATCCCAGGTTTGACCAAGATTTAAACAAGTTTAAAACATGACAATGAAAAGGTAATCAATCCTGGATCCTTCATAATTAATAAGTTAGTCTATTTAAAATGAAGCTTTTGGGAGGTTTTTGAAATTTTTGTGTTTGAAACCAAAAACCACTTCTCTTCATGCTTGACTTCATAAGATAGAGTTTAGGGTTAGGGGTAGATACATGATTTGTATTATTTGAATTGTCTTGACCTTATTTATCATCTTTTAAATGCTTACTATATATATGACATAAGAAGACTATGTGCTTTAGTTTTTCAATTTTCTGATTTTTTAATTTTATGCCCATTTGAATCTTGGTCAAATACTAGGTTTGACAATGATTTAAACAAGTTTAAAATATGAAAATGAAAAGATAAGCATGGATCCTTCTTAGTCACTCTAAAATAAAGCTTTTGGGTGGTTTTTGAAATTTCCATGTTTGAAACCCAAAAGCACTTCTCTTCATGCTTGACTACATAAGACAGAGTTTAGGGTTAGGGGGTAGACACATGATTTTTCTTGTTTGAATATGTCTAGACCTTGTTTATCAACTTTAATGCTTACTATATGACATAAGAAAACTATGTGCTTTGTTTTTTCATTTTTTTATTTTTTTGGAATTTTGATGCACATTTGAATCTTGGTAAAATCCTAGGTTTGACCAAGATTTGAACAAGTATATAACATGAAAATGAAAAGGAAGCATGTATCCTTCTTAGTCACTCTAAAATGAATTTTTTGGGAGTTTTTTGAAATTTCCATGTTTGAAACCCAAAACCATGCACTTCTCTTCATGCTTGACTTCATAAGATAGAGTTTAGGGGTTTGCGGATAGATACATGATTTGTCTAGTTTGAATAAGTCTAGACCTTGTTTATCAACTTTAATGCTTACTATATGACATAAGAAGACTATGTGCTTTCGTTTTTCATTTTTCTATTTTTTTATTTTATGCCCATTTGAATCTTGGTCAAATCCTAGATTTAACCAGGATTTAAACAAGTTTAAAACATGAAAATGAAAAGGTAAGCCTTGATCCTTCTTAGTCACACTAAAATGAAGCTTTTGGGATGTTCTTGAAATTTCCATGTTTGAACCCAAAACGACTTCTCTTCATGCTAGACTTCATAAGACAGAGTTTAGGGGTTAGCGGGTAGATACATGACTTGTCTAGTTTGAATAAGACTAGACCTTGTTTATCAACTTTAATGCTTACTATATGACATAAGAAGACTATGTGCTTTGGTTTTTCATTTTTCTATATTTTTATTTTATGCCCATTTGAATCTTGGTCAAACCTATATTTGACCAGGATTTAAACAAGTTTAAAACATGAAAATGAAAAGGTAAGCCTTGATCCTTCTTAGTCACACTAAAATGAAGCTTTTGGGATGTTCTTGAAATTTCCATGTTTGAAACCCAAAACGACTTCTCTTCATGCTAGACTTCATAAGACAGAGTTTAAGGTTTAGGGTTATAGATACATGATTTGTATGGTTTAAATATGTATAGACCTTGTTTATCAACTTGAATGCTTACTATATGGCATAAGAAAACTATGTGCTTTGGTTTTTCATTTTTCTGATTTTTTTAAATTTTGATGCCCATCGAATCTTGGTCAAATCCTAGGTTTGACCAAGATTTAAACAAGTTTAAAACATGAAAATGACCAGGGAAGCATGTATCCTTCCTAGTCACTCTAAAATGAATTTTTGGGAGGTTTTTGAAATTTCCATGTTTGAAACCCAAAACCAGTTCTCTTCATGCTTGACTTCATAAGACAGAGTTTAGGGGTTAGGGGGTAGATACATAATTTGTATGCTTTGAATATGTCTAGACCTTGTTTATCAACTTTAATGCTTACTATATGACATAAGAACACTATGTGCTTTGGTTTTTCATTTTTCTGATTTTTAAATTTTAATGCCCATTTGAATCTTGGTCAAATCCTAGGTTTGACCAAGATTTAAACAAGTTTAAAACATGAAAATGAAAAGGGAAGCATGTATCCTTCTTAGTCACTCTAAAATGAAGTTTTTGGAGGTTTTTGAAATTTCCATGTTTGAAACCCAAAACCACTTCTCTTCATGCTTGACTTCATAAGACAGAGTTTAGGGGTTAGGGAGTATGTAGATACATGATTTGTATGGTTTGAATATGTGTAGACCTTGTTTATCACCTTTAATGCTTACTATATGACATAAGAAGACTATGTGCTTTGGTTTTTCATTTTTCTGATTTTTTTAATTTTCTGCCCATTTGAATCTTGGTCAAATCCTTGGTTTGACCAATATTTAGACAAGTTTCTAGACCTTGTTTATCAACTTTAATGCTTACTATATGACATAAGAAGACTATGTGCTTTGTTTTTTCATTTTTCTATATTTTTATTTTATGCCCATTTGAATCTTGGTCAAACCTATATTTGACCAGGATTTAAACAAGTTTAAAACATGGAAATGAAAAGGTAAGCCTTGATCCTTCTTAGTCACACTAAAATGAAGCTTTTGGGTGGTTTTTGAAATTTCCATGTTTGAAACCCAAAAGTACTTCTCTTCATGCTTGACTACATAAGACAGAGTTTAGGGTTAGGGGGTAGACACATGATTTTTCTTGTTTGAATATGTCTAGACCTTGTTTATCAACTTTAATGCTTACTATATGACATAAGAAGACTATGTGCTTTGGTTTTTCATTTTTCTGATTTTTTTTTATTTTCTGCCCATTTGAATCTTGGTCAAATCCTTGGTTTGACCAATATTTAGACAAGTTTAACACGTGAAAACGAACTGATAATCCCATTTGTTGACTCATTTAACTAGTTAATCCCATTTGTTGACTCTCTGTTGACCAGGCACTTGAGGTAAAACTGAGTATATTGCACTAGCCAGTATTAGTACTCAAGGGGAAAACCGAGCACACAAAAAATGCTACAGTATAAGACTCGAGAGTATATCTAAATTTCCAGGGTTAGACTCGAGTACGCGTGTTGCGGTGCAGAAGTGGAAGACGTGCAATTGTTGACGGGTACTGACGCGAGTCGCGCAGAAGTCGAAGACGTGCAATTGTGGACGCGTGTCGCGTTGCAGAAGCCCAAGACGTGCAGACGTTAAATGGTGGACGCGTAGGACGCGGGTCGCATTAACCACCCCTCGCCTTTATAGACGCCTCCTCGCACTATCTCTGTCACTCTCACTCGCTCATGCAACGCCGCCTCTCACGTCCCATCATCTTCTCCAAAGCAAAAACCCTCTCCCTCTCTGCAGGCGAGATGGACATGGAGAATGCGAATCCCATCGTCCATGACGCCGTCGGCTCCAAGCGCGACGCCTCCCTCTTCGACGTCGTCCCCTCAAAGGCCGCCGCCGCCGGTGGCGGTCGTATCCCGCCGGGATGGGACCCCTATGAGCCGGTGCCGTACATCTCGCCTCCGAACCCCTACGACACCTTCATGGACGACCCATGGAACGAGGTAACTATGGTTTGCTCCCTTTTTTCTTCGCCCATTCCTTTTTTAACCCTATTTTTGCTGGTTCCCTAGTAACTATTAGTGCCGATCTGTAGATGCATGGTTGAGTATTGGGTTAATATTTGCGCCGATCGATTTTATTCCATTTTGCTTTGATCCCTTCTTGATTTCGTTTAAGATTTGGAGTTCGGCCGTTCGGTTAATTTATGCAAGTAATAATGGGATCTCAATCAGTTAATTTATGGGATCTCAGTCAGTTATTTTATGCAGGAATCAAAAGATATCAACCGTTTAATTTTGCAAATATTCTGGAATCTGTTCAAAATCAGATCTGGAATCTGTTTCTTTGCCTATGATGAATCGTTGGGCACAAATTTTTACAGAGTGGGTTCAGCGAACCATTGCTGTGTACAAATCTGTTGTGCATGAGCTATGGTTCGCTAACACCATCCCTGTAGACATATAATCGTGTCCACTCTAACTGAGGCTGGCTCTGTTTTTCCTTACTTTGTTATCATGCACGTTAGTCATCGTTGCATCTCATTCACTAATAGTTCCCGTTTGATATGGATCAGCTGTCTGGCAGCGACGTCGGCAGCGACGACGAGCACCATGACGTCAAGACTCGCCAGGTGCTGCGGAGGCTGCAGGTCGGCCAGTACGTCTCCTACTTCGCCAAGGGTGTCTACAGGTGCCCCTTCTGCACTAGGAGGCTCGGCCGCACTGACTTCAACTGCCTCCTCACGCATGCCGAGAACATCGGCAACACCAACCCCAAGGTCGGCGCGTCGGTGAACCCCCACTCCTTCCGCGCCAAGCACATGGCGCTCGGCATGCACCTCCGCAGCATCCAGCGGGTGGAGATCTCCGCCGGGCGCATGCCTCCGCTCAAGCCCAAGGCTCCCAAGGGGAGCAACAAGTGGAGGCAGATGGGGTAGGCGGAGTCCTGGACGTGTGCTGCTGCTGCAAAGCAGCTTCTATTTTGTTGTTAGCTAGGGATCCCTTGTTGTTATGTTGTTAGTATGATGGTGTTGTGAAGAACCTCGAACCTGTTGGCTGCTGTGTATGCAGCTTATTATCTAGGGAGGGATCCCTATTCTACTGGAGTATATTTTGTTGGCCCTACTTTGTTTTCTCGATTTACTATTACTGTGAATTTGTCGTACGGAGTACATTACCCTGGAGATTTGCTTCTAGATTTAACTACATACATATGGACCAGAGGGAGTACTAGATTTGCTGCCATATTGGGCAAACAACGAGGGCCAAAAGGCACAAATAATTGAAGAAAGACAGAAATGCAAGCTTCTCTAGATTTGATACTTTTGGTTAATAAAGACAAAGAGACAGAGGGGGAAAAGGTGCTCTTAAAAATGCCAATTCGCGCCGAGAGAGACAGAACCCAGCTCCTGCTCACGTACAACCAAACGCGGTCTCGTCCTGTCCCACGCGGTCCCTTTCTACTAGCCCCACACGTCAGCACGGAACGGTCAACTAAACTGGAATCCTCCCGTCTGAGCTCCTTCTGCGGGTAACAAATAAGGGCTTGGCGAAAACTGAGGAAAAACATAAGGCAATCTTATTGACTAATATAGCTGTTTAATTAATAAAAGGATTAGCTACAACGTGCTCAGTTTGCCCATTTATTAAGGTATAAGACTGGCAGGAGAGAAAGTAATCGCTAGTTTCCTCATTTTGCCCCTGCATGCTCGCACGATTAAAGCTCCTTCCGCACGCGCTGGACTCCTCGTTTCCTTAAACCTCCTCGTTTCTCGGGATAGACCAACAGTTTTTCAGGATCTTGGGGTTTTTTTTTTGACAATCAATACCACATATATTCATAGCAAAAATAGTACATGGTAGAGGGCTACATGACGACTAGATATATCACCAAAAAGGGTGATGCATGTCTCCTTCACCAAAACAGCTGAAACAAGCAGTACACGGACGCAAGTACACCACCATAATAATACTACTACATTAACACAAGTACGAGTAATAAAGTAAGAGTACTACTCCCTCTAATCTAATTTAAACCAAAATAAAACTTAAACTTCATCCTAAATTTGAACTAGTGCCTCGTCCTCGTTCTTCGCTCATTTTCTGATCCAAGACGGCGCAGAGTGCCAGAGTGCATGGCACGGAACTCTTCATCGGTGGCATGCCATGGGCATGTCACCGGATGCATGATTTTTTTCGCAATGTTTTAAATTTGAATTTAGGCCGCATGTCACACGGTGACATGGAAAAGGTGCATGTCACCTGGTGGTGGTAGGCAACTACCCTTATTTACGGCGGCGTAGGCGACTGGACGCCGCGTGGCCAGCCGCTGCCTCGTGGCCGCCTCGGTTTCCACGCGGGAGACCATTAAACGCCGACGACCAACCTTCCCGCGTCACGGTTAGCGACTATGACTATAAGGGCAAAACGCTAAACTCTCTCGTTCCATTCACTTTCTTCCTCTCTCCACCTAACAAACATTTGTTCGTCGCTCTCTCCTCCAGCAATGTCTTCAAAATTCAGGTCGTCGGCGGTCAAGTACGCGGAGAAAAAACGCCGGCTCGAAATTTCGAGAGACGCTTCCAGAAACCAAGTGGGCTCGCCGTCGCCGCCGCCGAAACGCGTCCGTGTTGTGCTCACCGGGTTAGTTTCCTTCGCCATGTACTTTCGTTTCTTCTTGCCCGGGCTCAAGCTCTTTAAGAGTCTCTATGGTTATACATCTTAAAGGGTTGGAAGTTCCAACGACGCCCCTACTGCACCAACTTCCACGACCAAGGAATCATCGTCGTCCGATGATTTCAACCCGGCCCTACCCCGGCGAAATGAGGTAGCACCAACTTCTTCTTCTTCTTCTTCTTCTTCTTCTTCTTCTTCTTCTTCTTCCTTTGCGCTTACTTGCTACCGATGATTTCGCCCTGAAGGAAGCGGCGCCGACTATCGACACCACTGTCGCCATCTTGATGGAAAAAAACGAGGAGCTCAGCTTAGAGTGTGATCGCCTCCGAGACGATTTGGCTGCCAAGAAGAAGAATTCGAAAACTCTTGTGGAGCTCATTTGCAGCCTTCGAAATGAGCGCGATATGTTGAAGAACGAGCTGATTAAGCAGAAAGCATCAGCGGAGAAAGCCAGCAGCATACTCAAGACTGTGTGCCTCGACAGAGACAAGTCTGATATAGAGTACAAAATCCTTCTTCAGGATAAAGTACAGCTCCAAAAGTTGAACCTTGAATATGCTGACATCGCCATCCTTGCCCTTCTCGAGAGGCAGAAGGCACAAGATAAGTTGATGCACCTGATGTTGGAGAGCTGCAGTGAAAGAGAAGAGACATTGAAAGAAGTGAGCAGTTTGGTGGGATACATGAGTGACGTCGGGCGTACTTCGCAGAATCCGCCCCGGCTGAGCTCAAATTCCAGCGGAACCAGCTTTCAGCAATGCATGTTAGGCGCACCTACAACTTCTACTCATTGATTAGAGGTCGCACGACATGGCATTTTCCCTCGAAATAGTAGTACTGTACTAATAGTTGTACTACTTAATATCTACCTTTTTGTAAAATAATTTCTTACATGTATTAGAAACTACCCCTCTCGTTTCTGGATGCACCCGGGACATTGTCATCCGGCCCTCTTCTGGACAAACCCCCTCGGGAAGGGCGGTATATTTTGCACATTTCGCTACTAGTACTTCTAATTCCACCGCTTATTTTTCTAATCCGTTAAATCGTTAATTGGATGACCAACTGATGGAAGCTGCGATAGATTAGACCAACAAGTGGTGAATTGTGCAAAAGATATGTCCGTGTTTTATGCAAAAGAGTGATATGGGGATCTGGTGGAATCTTGAATTTCCTCTTCAGTGGTAGGCATGCTTCACTTATAGCTGGAGTACATTGCGGACCTGGTGCATTTCGTCAGTACCGATCAGCTATTTTTGCTTATCCGGGAAGAAAAGGTAGTACTAGCCTTTTCTGTGAGATGTCTTTTCAGTGCTACGGAGTTGTCTGTTCACTGCTTGCTTTGTCTGTCGGTGACTTTGCCAAGCTGACTTTGCCATGACTTTGGGTGACTGATATGTGGACCACAGTTGTAAGTGACTCAAAGTCACTGACTTTGGGGACTCGTGAATGCTTCGTATATTTCTGACGGTTTCTGAATTATGTACTCCGTACAAATTTTGTAATATTGGTCAAACTAGTTTTGACCAGGGTTTGTGTAGGGTGTTTTTTTTTGGTTGGTCCAAATGGTGTTGTGTGGTCCAAATGTGATGTATCATCACACCACCATGTGCCCCCCTCCCCCCACCCCACCCCTAGGTTTTGGTAATGCCATTCTGATACATGCTTCTTAGAAGGAGTACATTTTTTCCGTTAGGGCATGACAATTTTGAAAAATTCAAAAAAAAATGGGAAGACAGAATGGTAACATCATTTTCCATGTGATGATGCACCCCTGTGCCAAATTTTGGTTCATTTTAAGAATGTAAGGTGACAAATTACTCGAGGAAGCTAGTTGGAGTAGACGGGCATGATCGGATTGGCATAGGCGATTTATTTTTTGAAGGATGTTATTTTTCATAGACAATATCTGACACAAAAAATAAAATGTTAAGGTCTCATATTATTCTGAATGATTTTGAATTACTTATGACGTTTGGAAGTATTGGTATACATGAGTCCCAGATGAAGTTAAATGGTCCAAAAAAAAAGTTTCGTACACGTCTCCCAGAAAGTGGAAAGTCGAGTACATGCATGACTTCACGCGTCCACTACTGGATACAGGGGGTCGGAGGCTATAACATAATCGGCCTCATCATCTCTCGCGAGCTCGTCCTCTCCACTCCCCCAACTTGCCTCCCCCACACTGTGAAAACCCCCATCCACTCACCGCACCTCTGAGGCATCGACTTTCCCGTTTCCAACCACAACAGCATGAAGATAGGTATTGCATACGAGGCGGAGCAATAGGCGACCGCCCACGCAGAGGATGCCTCTACGGTAGTGGCCTTCGTGGTGGGTGAGGCTTCACCGGGCACCCAAGCCGCTCGTCTCCTCTGCTTGTCGGATTCTTCAACCTCGGTCGAAATGGGCATCCTAGCCGTCACGACGGGTGAGGCTTCACCGGGCACCCATGCCGCTCGTCTCCTCTGCTTGTCTGGTTCTTCGACCTCGGTCGAAACGGGCGTCCTGGCCGTCGAGCAGAAGGTGGATACCAACGTTGTTTATCCCGCCGAAGATGTGCACGGCGTTGCAGGCCACCACGGCGAGGTCTTCCTAGGCCCGATGCTGGACGCGAACCTCGACCCCTTCGATGATTTCGGCCCAAACGTTCAGTTCCAGGAGGATGTTGAGGGTGATGACGAGGAGGTACTTCTCTTTTACCGAAACTGTCCCAACCCTCTTTGTGTCATATTGCTGTTCACATGGTTTGCACGAGCCTGGTTCTTGATTGATTTGATATCCTACCTTGTTCTTGTAGATGTAATTGATTCTACGATTCGTAAGATCAGATTCTAGTTTAATTTCGACTAATCTGCCATGTAGTCATATAATCAATTTATGTGTTCATACTTAGTGGACTTGCAATTGTTGTGGCTAATGTTCATGGTTGTTCATAGGGTTTCTCATGATTTATTACGATTTCTTCTGCCATTTACTTGTTCTACACATTTAATTTTAGGGTTTCTAAGGTTTGATTATGTTAGTGGAGTATTTATTCGATCTGTCATAAAAACTTGATTATGTAGTACTTAATAATTCATAGGAGTATTCTGATGACATGGACAACAACAAGGTGCGCAGGGACCGGAAAAGCCGCTATGTTCTCAAGCGGCTGAAGGGTGGTGAAATTCGTTTCTGCATACGCGCGGGGAGCTATTTTGCCCATTATGTGGCAAATTTCTCTAGAAGGACATCCACAGCCTGATCCAACATGCGATGGGTGTAGGCCTAAGTACATAGGGGGAAACACCGCCCTGCAACCAAGGCCAAGTACGCATCATATGGCCTCTTCCTCCAGAATTACGTCTTGCCTAGCTTGCTCCACGTCAACGCCCCTGCTGCTGGCCCTCATGCTCCTGGTCATGTTTAAAGTTCATATGTGTAATCTTAATCCCTTTGGAAGTTCAGCATTAAACTCTACTAGTACAACCGTGGTGGTCTTGTGATGTAGTACTCTTTTGATGCATTTGTGATGTAGTAGTACTTTTTTTTGAAATGATATAGTACTATCTAAGAAAAGTACTCCCTCCGATTCACATTCATTTCACATCAAGAAATATGGATCAGAGCGAGGGAGTAAATTAAACATGGCATCTCGTGCATGAAGCTTGACATATCGATCAGGTTGGCTAGAATAGCAATACAATGTTGCTCATTAGGCAAATGCATGCCATGTACGATAGTATACATCCAGTAAAGAAGTCTATACTGACATAAAAAAACTACTTTGGGGATGAGAGTCAATTGGGGCATCTACAATATAGAAAATCTTGCTCGTAGATGATTTTGGCTAAGAGGGTTTTACTCACATTACACGTGCCACTTTCCTTGTCTGCAAAACAAGTTCCAATAAAGGGAGAGGAAAGAAGAGGGTATTGTGGGCGAGATTGAACACCTTTTTTATGTGTTAATCTGAGGCCTCGTTTAGATGAGGATTTCGACTTATGCCTAACAGCTCAACACATCCACAAATAACTCTGCTTGCGCACACCACCGTTCATTAAAAATAACAATATTAGCTCGCAAGATTAAGAACAAAGTGAATTTAAGTAACTTGGTAAGCTTTTCAAGCAATATATTCAGAGAAAGAGCACACATGTTCGGCTCAAAATAATCATAAGAGAAGAACAATAAATCTAAGACACCACATGGATTCATACCTTGAGTCGACGCTGGCTCGTAGAAGGGCGGCCGCGCCTCGAGGATGCCGGGGACGTCTCCACCTCGGTCTCACTTGTGACTGCTTATCGGCGGGTGGTGCGCCGCGCCATGTAGAAGATCTATCAAGAGATGAGAGCCCGATGACGCTACCGACGCCTCAACCTTGATAGCACCGACTTGTTGCTCCGCACCGAGATGCGCCACGTGCAAGATTTAGCGGATGCACTAATTTTAGAGATATGTCATGATCATTGTAACAAATTTCAACGTGATGATGATTTGATCTTGTACTCGGCCTTGAACATAAGAACTAGTACAATCTCACCTTTTTTTTAATCATTATCCTTTGCGAGATTTAGCGGTTGCGCCAAATTCAGAGAAATATCATGATCATGGTAACACAATTTTCAATATAATGATGATTTGATGTTGCACTCGACCTTGAACATAAGTACTAGTACGGTCTCACAAATTTGTATCATTATACTTTGCAAGTTTTAGTGGATGCGCCCATTTTCAGAGGTAGATCATGATCATGGTAAGTTGGTAACAAATTTTCAACGTGATGATGATTTGATTTTGCACTCGGCCTTGAACAGAGGTACTAGTACGGTCTCATAATTTTTTATCATTATACTTGGACGGTGGCCAAATTCAAAATCTCATAGCGGCAAAACTTCCCGCCCACAAAATACAAAAATTTCACACGCTTCCAAATTCCCATTCTACCCCTGTGGAGATGGCAGCAAAGTCGGTTGGTGGGGGGTCTGCCCGTCATTTTTTGGATCACCACCTCCCTAGCCCGGAAACCCTCCCAAAAAAAATTCATTTCCCTCAGACCACCCACCGGAACTTCCCAAGTCCCTCTCTCCCACCTCCACGACCACCGCACCGGAACATCCCCGCCGGACTTCCCTGGCCTACCCGAGCCCTCGCGATCCTCGTCATCCGGCTGCCTGCCGGAGCCGCTTCATCGACGCCGTCATCAACCGGACCGGATCATCCCCGCCGAACCTCGAAACCATATGCTCATCCAGCAGTCTACCGCAGTCGCTTCAGCTGCGGTATCGTCCACCCCGCGGAGCCGCTTCGCCGGATCCCGTCCACCGCATCGGATCTTGCTCACCGACACCGCTGTGCATGAACCGGATCTGCTTCACCGGCGCAGTGCATGATCTAAACTCTTCTACTGTCGCTTTTTATTGCTTTGCAAGTTCTTGTTTAATCTTGGGGGAACCTGTTTGTGCTAACGACGCGCCGTTACGTCTTTGCAGATTAGATGAGTAACCATGAAGTGTAATGGCCGTCTCTCCAACCCCAAGTAGCACATGTAGCGTACTTCATCACCGGATCTATCAACCCCAGGAAGATCTGCTGTGACTCCCACAGAGTGCTTCTCCTAATGTAAGTCCCTTGTTTTAGCGCCATGTTCTGGGTTCAGATGCTTGTTTGTCTGAAGCTCTTTTAGTTCATTCCTAGCTATGACCGTAACACGTTGCTATTTTCTACTTCATTGCTAACTTTAAGCGATTGAACATTTTGGTTTGCATTCCCTGCTCTGTAGATGTAGCCATCATAACTTCTATCTTGCTCAGTCGTTGTTACAAAAATTATACTGTAGGTATTATAGTAACATCCTGCTATTATTTAGTTCATGGCCAATTTTAAGTAATTGCACATGTTGGTTCGCATTCCCTGCTCTATAGCTTTTGGCATCGTAACTTCTATATTTGGTTTACATTCCCTGCTCTGTAGATCTAGCCATCATAACTTTATCTTGCTCAGTCGTTGTTACAAAAATTATGGCCTGCTACTATGTTGTTTGTGCCAATTTTTTACTCCATGAACATGTTGGCTTGCATTCCCTGTACTACAGGTGATGCCATTGTTTTGTATCTAGTTCATTGTAAGCTAACAAAGTAAGGACTTAGTTTGGCATGCTATCACTCTGCTATCTAGCCCGTAGTACAAATAAACTTGTCATACTACTAGATAATAATTTTGCGTGCCATCTTGTTCTTCAAAAGCTGCATTATTGACTTGTTTCTCTGACTTGGCATGACGCTCACATATGGAAAGCTGAACATATTGGTTTGCATTCCCTCTTATACAAGTTCACAGGTGATCCCACTATATTCTGTATCTGGTCCATCCTAAGCTCCAGCATTAACTATCCTCCATGTGTTGCTCATTACAAGTTTATATCCCGAAACATCTTGATTTGCATCCCCTTCACTATAAGTTCAGGAGTATTATTTAGTTCACGGCCAAAATGAAGTAATTGCACTTGGCACATGTTGGTTCACATTCCCTCCTCTTTAGCTTTTGCCATCGTAACTTCTATTTTTGGTTTACATTCCCTGCTCTGTAGATGTAGCCATCATAACTTCATCTTGCTCAGTCGTTGTTACAAAATTTATAGCCTGCTACTATGTTGTTCATGCCAATTTTGTACTCCCGAACATGTTGGTTTGCATGGGACTCGACAGTAGTAAGTCTTGTTTCATTCTAACATGCTCTGTTATATTGGCTGTTGGTATGCGGCATGCACTCTTTGTTTGCTTATTGTGCGCATTACAATGATCTTGTTATAACGACGAAATGATGAGTTCCAAATTCTTTGCCAAACAATATTGTAGTGTCTTTGCCTTTCCATTGTTGCTGTCTTAACTTGTAATGTCTTTGTTTCAGATATAGGTGCTGCATGGACAACTTAAAAGATTGCCGGATCGCTTCATTGTATTGCTAGGTTTAATTACCATTCAATTTCTCTGGTATCTGTAATATTTTTTTCAATGCCTTGCAGCTGATGTAATATTTAGTTAGTTTTTATAGTTCTTTCGCGCATTTTTTCTTTGGTCCTTGTGGTAAGTGAGGCTATCCAGAAATCAATGCTGCGTAAATATTCTCAGTATCTAAATCACGAATTCCCATCCCTTAAACGGCCCAATTAAGCGAAATCACATATGTGCCTGCCCGCAAAATCCTAAAGCGCATATTATGCCGGCATATAAACAACAACTAAACGGGCTGGCCCACTTACTTCTTGGGCCAGCCCATTTGATTTACGGTGGACCCCACACACTAATTGGGCTGGCCCACTTGCTTTAAGGTGGACCCCACCAACTACTGGGCCGGCCCACTAATTAGTTGGGCCAGCCCATTTGCTTTTTGTGGACCCCACATAATAAATGGGCCGGCCCTTTAAGAGGAAAGTGGGACCCACTGTGTTTTTGGCCCGGCCCACTATCTTGTTGGGCCGGCCCACTTGCTATATGGTGGACCCCACATACTAGTTGGGCCGGCCCTTTAACAGGAAAGTGGGACCCACATGTGTTTTTTGGCCCGCCCACTATCTTGTTGGGCGGCCCACTTGCTATATGGTGGTCCCACATACTAAATGGGCCGGCCCTTTAAGAGGAAAGTGGGACCCACTGCGTTTTTGGCCCGGCCCACTATCTTGTTGGGCCGGCCCACTGCTATATGGTGGACCCCACATACTAATTGGGCGGCCCTTTACCAGGAAAGTGGGACCCACGTGTTTTTGGCCCGGCCCACTATCTTGCGGGCCCACTTGCTATATGGTGGACCCCACATACTAAATGGGCCGGCCCTTTAACAGAAAGTGGGACCCACCTGTGTTTTGGCCCGGCCCACTATTTTGTTGGGCCGCCCACTTGCTGTATGGTGGACCCCACAAACGAAATGGGCCGACCCTTTAACTGGAAAGTGGGACCCACTGTGTTTTTGGCCCGCCCACTAGCTTGTTGGGCCCACTTGCTATACGGTGGACCCCACACACTAAATGGGCCGGCCCTTTAACAGAAAGTGGGACCCACCGTGTTTTTGGCCCGGTCCACTTGCTTCTTGGGCCGGCCCGTTGCTGTAAGGTGGACCCCACATGTTAAATGGGCCGGCCCATTTAAGTTTTGACCAGTCAACCTTAGAGGTTAGGCCCGCCCACGTAACTAATGGACCAGCCCAGCTATATAGTTGACCGGTCAAACTATGTCATCTGGCCCGGCCCGCTTAAGACGTGGCAGGCCTCGTGTGGGCCTACCATCTACCACGGGGTTTCAGCGGTTAACGCCGTTAACGGCACGGCGTCGCCACGTGTCGTTTGCATGACGTCGCAGTCAACGGGCTCCCGAAAACACTTCCGCAACGGTCCGATTTTCCGTGGCGGAAGGGCGCCCAAGCGCGACGGACCGAAAAATCGTCGTTGGACTTTGCCTGACGCAGTTTCGACAACGGAACCCATATCGTCGGGTTAGGCCCATAGGCGACGAAAAATACCCCTTAGCGGACGATTTTGAGACGTTGTCTATCAGAACTTTTCTTGTAGTGATCTTTGGTCTTCCATAGCTTGGGGTTGAGTGGTGAGCACTCGAGTTACCACAAGTGAAGGGCTTGGGTCGTGTGTGCATAAGAGAGGGTCTTCTCCACTTTCTTCATCATAGTCTTCCTCATTAGCAACGGCGGCTTGCACTAGGGCTTCATATTCGCCCTCACTTAGCGTCTCTATGTCACCATTCTCCATAGTGATCATAACCTTGGTGTTCTTGCACTCAAAGGACTTGTGGCCTTGAGTACCACACTTGAAGCAAGTGACATTGGAGGGTCCCGTAGATGCCTTGGAGGAGGCGGTGGAGGATACCGTTTGCTTCATGCGACTTTGGATAGAAGGTTGCTTGGAAGGTGTAGAGGATGCGGTTGGCTTGACACTTGTTGTGGGAGTTGATGTAGCAAGCTTGGAGGCGAAGTATTGCTTGGACTTTGAGTACTTGATGTCCTCATTCACTTGACGCTCGGCCTTGGAGCTTGGTGAACCAACTCAACCATGTTGGAGTATTGTTGGAACTCCACAATCCTCTTGATGGGGTAGTTGAGGCCATTGAAGAACCTAGCAATGGTTTGGTTCTCGGACTCTTGGATGTTTGCTCGCATCATAGTTAGCTCCATCTCCTTGAAGAATTCCTCAACGGTCTTGGTGCCTTGCTTCAACTTTTGTAGCTTGTTGAAGAGATCGGTCTTGTAGTGTGTAGGGACAAAGCGAGCTTGCATCTCCTCCTTCATGTCTTCCCAAGTATCAATTGGAGGATCACCCTTTTCTTCCCTAAGAGTGACAACTTGTTCCCACCAAGTGTTGGCATAATCTTCAAACTCGAGGGAGGCCATGGCTACTTTCTTGGCACCGGAGTAGTTGTGTATGCGAAAGATCTTGTCAACCTTGAGTGCCCATGAGAGGTAGGCCTCGGCGTCGTCTTCACCCTTGAACTTGGGCATGTTGAACTTGAGTTTCACATACATGTTTTCTTCATCTTCCAAGTTTCGGCGGCGAGGACGGATGCCTTCATCTCTTGCGGCTTGAGGTGGTAGAGGAGGTCTTCCACGACCAACCATAGCATTGGGTTGGCGGTTGAGGTGAACACTAGCTTCACTTGGCTCACGTTGATGAAGTTGTTGCGGATCTTGACGAGGTTGTTGACGTTGTCCAATGTTGGCCCTCTCATCTTGATCATGTTGTGGTTGTCCTCGGCCCCTTTGGTCATGGCGAGGATGGTTCCGGAGGTCACGCCTTGGTGGATCTTGATGACCTTGGTCTTGAGCATCCACATGGGCTTGACGATGAGGTGCCGGGTCCATGTTGTGGAGGACGTTGTCTTGGGGTTGGTCGTCATGCCCATGGTGGGCATGGCGAGCCGCTTGATGACGATCTTGGTGAAGAGCTTGGTCTTGTTGAGGACGCTCATGAGGACGAGCATGGCGATGGAACTCTCCGTTCCTTGAGTTTGAGCGAGAATCATCATGACGAGCGTGCGGTCGACGAGAGCGATGATGATCTCCATGCCTTGAGTCGGAGCTTGAGGACGAATGGTGATCATGGGAGTAGTCATCATGTGAGGAGGTCGATGACGATGAGGAAGTAGAGCGATGTCGATGTCGGCGTCCCAAGTTGTTGATGGCGCGCTCGAGGCTATCCATGCGCCGCTCCATGTTTGCATCATTGGCCGTCACTTGGTCATGCAAGTTGTCCGTAGCTTCGCGAAGAAGAATCATATCTTGGTTCACTTGGCCGAAGTTGTGAGCCACTTCTTCATATTGTTCGTCGATGCGTGTCTCGAACAAGTTGAGTTGGTCCTTGAACTCTTGGCGTTGCACCCATAGGTTGTGTTGGGTGGCCAACCTTTCGGAAGGGTGTAGGACCTCATCCTCCTTTGCTTGGTCTCCGTGCCTATCCATGATCACAAGACAAGAACTATGTTTTGGATGTTAGTGGAAGGAGACTACCTCACACTCTTACCGTGGTAAGATAGTATTGAGGCAATCAACCAAGCCGAAAGTAAGACCAATTGTATCGGGACACACACAAAGGCACACGCAAAAGCTAGCAAATATGGTGTTAGGAGTGGATGGTGGAAAACCAAAAGACGAAATCCAAAATCGAGTATGTTGTTAAGAGTGGGTAAGGTCCAAAAATCAAGTGTCAAAGTGGAGATCACTATAAACACGGAAAAATGTGGAACTCACACACGGGATGAGCGGGGTTAGTGCAACCAAGGAACGAGCGGAAAAATGAAAAACCCCAAAGCAAGGGTGCTCAATGTCACACTAACGCAAGAAGAGATCGAAGCTATGTTGCATAGAGTAGAAACACCAAGATTCGCACGAGGTCTCTCTTCTCTATCTCTCTTGCTTGCTTAAAAGCTTTTCACTCTTTTTGTATTGGTGGCACTTTGCACTTTGCTTTTTTTTTCACTAGCACACTATGCTCTTACTCTTTTGCGTGCCACTCACGAGCTCCACTTATGAGCTTTACTCACACAACGCACACCCTCACGGTCGGGACCTCGTGCGATGTTTCGCAACACTCAAAAGCTTCGCTCGTGGGATAGATCGCAAAAGAAGAGGGCTACAAGGGTTACTGCAAGTTATACCTGCGATGGTGGAGATGATGGTGGTGGTGGTGGTCGGCGGTGGTGTTAGTCGATGTCGAAGACGGGAGCCCGGTCGGTGGTCCGGTTGGACCGGAGTTGTCGCCGGCGTGTCCGGTCTGGTGGCCGGTCGGACGGTCTCTGGGCCGGCTGTCCGGTGGCGGCCGGTTGGCCGGGTTCTGCGGACGGTCCGGTCTGGGGCCGGTTGACCGGTTTCAAACCGGGTTTCACGATTTGGAGCTTTCTCTCTCCTGTTCTTCCCCAAACCAAAACCAAATCGACCAAAACGAAGGGAAACGATGGAATTGGAGGCTAAAAGTTGGGGAAATAGTAGATCAAGCACAACAACACCAGATCCACGGAGCAAAACCACTCAAAACTCAACCAAATCACAGATCCGTCCAAAGGCAACTTAGGGCTATTTTTTGGAAAATTTTCTAGAAACGAAATTGGGTGGGTGGAGGGTCAAATCCGCGGAAACCAAAGGCTGCTGATACCATATGATGTGGTCTAAGACCCCGATTGTGGCCCGATCTCGTGAATGACCCAAGAATCAAAGGGGGAAAGAGGGGAGAGGTGGAAGAACACGAAGAACGCGAAGAACACACGAAGATCCACGCACACCAACCCGATATAATCGATGCTTACCCTCACGGCTCGATGGACCGTGCCAATAGAATCCGCCCGGAAGAGACTCGAGGTAGAATTCCGAGAGGAGAGACCGGTGGGGAGGACGAATCAAGGAGTGGGAGAGAGAGTGAATACACTAGAATCTCTCACTACCAAATTCATACATCCACAAAGGTGGCCTTGATTACAGAGGGATGATACCCAAGGGAGACTAAGCTCAAAGTTAGGTTTGAGTTCTAAACAAGTCTGCCAAGTAAAGGAGGGGTTCCAGCTACTTATATAGGGCCACACAGCCAGCAAGGGCGAACAGGTACGCGAATGGATAAGTTAAGGCAGTTTGGTGGGGTATTCCCGTCGGATCCGGTTGCGTGTCCGGTCAGACCGCCTGTGATCGGGCTGTCCGGTCAGGGGTCCGGTCTGACCGGGCTGTGACCGGGCTGTCCGGTCATGGGTCCGGTCGACCGGTCGCCAACCGGGATTCTGCGAAGAATCCGGTCGTCGTCCACGAGGGAGCTGGCTGGTTTGCGCCGGTTGACCGGGCCTGTGGCCGGCGTCCGGTCGTGGGTCCGGTCTGACCGGGTCCTGGACCGGCGTCCTTCGCTTCCTTGGCGCTCTTCGGGCGACGTCGGCTTCGGCGTCATGTTCATCTCCAGGTTCCGCTGCTCCTCTCCTTCCCTTGACCATGGCGTCTCATCCTCTCCGGGGTCTTGGTGCGCCTTGTACCTAATGACACATAGCACATCGGCATGAGGTAGCAATCCATCCAAAGGGGTACCGAGGTCAAGGGTGGTGAGGAGCGAGTTCACCTTGTCATGTATCGCTTTAGCTCGAGCCCTTGTCATTGGTCCGCTTGGGGGACTTGTTGGTCTTGGTGAGGAGGTGTCCGAAGGCCACCCCGCATCACCTCCCCACTCCCGTTTATATACTATGCAGATGGTCGCAATGGGGTAATGCTGCATCGAGTTTTGTGAATCTGACTCAGCCATGTTTTGGGCTAAAACCGGAAAACAAATGGGATGCTGGGCGATTTACCTCTCTGCTAGAGATGCTCGCACTGGCGGATCCAAGTGTGCCCAAGGGGTGCACTAGATACCGGTTAAAAATGTTTTTCTTCAATAAATACTACATTTTCACCTCATGTGCAGCCTGAAAAATATTTTTTTCTCTCTCATCTGGCACCTTCTTCTACGGCATGGCACCCTTCTTACATATCCTCTACTTACAGGTGCTAGGAGCCTAGGAGCAAAAGAAAATTACATGAGGTGAAGTTTAGCGAAGCAAATGCTTCTATTTCTCTAAAAAAGACTCCATTTGGTGCTAAGTCCTGTTGTTCTTCCTCAGAAAAAAAAAGTCCCGCTGTGTTTCAGGCAGGGCCTGCACAAGCAGAGAGGCATCTGTTTCGACATGCACATTCGTCGTTCCCATCCTCTAGCTAGTCGAATAAAACATTTCATGGTTATGATAAATCTAGATGGTAGGTACTAGTCGCATAAAAAAAGCCTTTTGGCTTCTTTGATTTAAAGGATTTATATTGGAAATTTGTAGGATTAAATCCTATAGATTTTTTTCATCTATGATGGTTGTTTGATTTGTTGATTTTCATAGGTTTTTTTAAGGAATGTTTTGCACTAAATTTCATATGAAATCTAACATCCACTCTACCTCATTTTAGAATGTTTGTTTATTCTTGTGGCGGAATCAAACAAAGTTCAAGCACTGTGCATGAGTTTCTGATGAGTTTGATTGTGCATTGTTTGATCTCTCAGGTCATTTGGTGACTTTATCTTATCTTATAAAAATTATTTAGGGGTTTAAATGTGCTCTGATAGTTCTTTTATTGAATTGGGTTAATTGCATGATGCTTACTATATTAATATAACTCAATTTCATGTATTTTCTGGTCTAAATGTTTGGCTGTGCCTAGTGTGCCCTGCCTCCCTTAGGTTTGATCTCTGTGGTGTTTCTTAAGTGAGAGTGCACAGAGGTTGAATCTAATGGATGCTAGAGGTGCTATGTTTGCTTCCCGGCAATCAGAGATATGCTTACCATGCTCTATTGACACTTCACTAGATTTTGATCCTCTATATCACTGCTACTATCTATGCCTAGGGTTTCAACTGCTAAAGTTCTAGAATTAACCCTTTCTTATTCCTGATAGCTGTGCTTGCTTCCCCTCCTGCCTCTTCCTTCCTTGTTTGCTCTCTCAGATCTTTCTCACAAGTGTGTGTGTGTGTGTGTGTTCAGTCTAGACTAAACTGCGTGTTGTGAGGCTGTGGTCTGTGATGCTATTTATAGTGTGGCCAGGTGAATGTGGTGTTACACCCCAGTGACACGCAGTTAGTCATTAAGGTGCTGTAATGTTTTGTGCGGCCTCTCTAGCTATGTTGGATTCAGGTGTAGGAGTGTTGCATCTTTGGTTAAATGTACTATCCTATAGTCGGGTTTGAGTATGCCTATTTGAGCATATCGGTTTCTGATTGAAAAAAAATCAGAGGGCTCAGTTTGGACAATTGCAAGTGGCTTCTATTATACGTGATAATTGTTTGTGATACTTAAGTGATGGCTTATTTTCACTGGCTTAAGATTCTTACTCGTGCTAGCTTATCAGTGCCAGATGAGCCTTTTGTTACTAAATTTTACATATTTTCAAATGTTCTGATGGATATTTCCATGTTCATTTAAAGTTTCTATGGCTTTTAAAGAATCAAATTTAAATGTTTGCGGTATTTTCGTTTGCTGCCTTGATAAGATGGAATTTCAGAGTGGTTGCCTAAGTTTCCCAAGATGATTAACTTGCCTAAGATGGTTATGTTGCCTAAGTGTTGCGTATGTTGCTCATGATCTTGTTGGTTCACAGAGGTTGCCTTTGCTGCTGCTCATCAAACATCAGTGCCTCTGTTGCCTATACCATGGAAATGAGCTTTTTGTTCTTGGTTGCCTTTGTTTTCAAAACAAAAATCTCCAAACATGCTTTCACTTTTTCCAGGAGTTCTTCTGGGAAGTAGAACCTTTGAATTTGAAAAAGGAAGAACAGAGACTCCCATGTCGTCCTGACCTAGGGCGACCCGGGAGAACCCCCCGCCGCTGCCCCCAGCCCACCCAGCTTGCCCCTCCCCGCCGCCGCTGCCGCCGGCCCTCCGCAGCGGTGGCGGCGGGCCTGTGGCCGGAAGTCGCAAGGCTCCCGGCGCTGCTGCTCTACATCGCATCGCCAAGCTCCTCCTCCCCCAAGATCCAAAATTCCTGCCATGGCTGCAGCTGCCTCTCCTGTCTCCGGCGGGACCCCATTCATCCCCTTCCTGGCCGCCGGCCGGCGACCGCATCTCGGTCCGTGCCCGCCCCACCCTGGAGCCTAAGCCGGAGTTGAGCTCCCCGCTCCAGGTGCGGCGGCGTGCGGCCGTTGCCCCTGCCTGTGCAGCCGCAGGCCGGCTCTGCGGACCTTGGGTCCAAATTCCGGCCCTCCCCGTAGCGCGGGGGCGTGGTTCCGCCAGTGGCCCTCCACCACCTTGTGCCGGCGGTCTGGTAGCTCCTCCCCTCTTGGGCTGCTGCTTCTCGTCTAGACATGGTAGTGGAGCTTGTCATCCCTTCCAGGCGCACGGCGAGCGGCCAATGATGGAGGTGCGTACCCCGGAGAAATCCGTGCTCTGGTTTGTTCCGAAGCCGACCACGACGGCGCTGGAATGGCGTCGTCAAACCTCGTTGGAGGCGTGGTCTTTGGAGATGCACCCCTTGTTAGCTTCTTGCTGAGGTTCTGAGCAAAAGCTCCACGATGATGGTGCCTGCGGGTTTCGATTTCCTTGTTGAAGGCATTGCAAGGGAACCCCGTGCTACTTGTTCGGCGGCGAAAATTGGGCTTGGTTTGGTGACCTTCGACTTCAGCTCTTGTTGGTTGTGCAAGCTTGGCTAAATCCGATGGGGATGGTTGCGGTTCCGTTGTGAGCCTCGTGTTTCTGGGTCGGTCTCGGTTGATCAGCCCCCTTCGACGGCGCATCTTGCATCCCCCACCTCGCAAAGTGCTTGGGGCTATCCCTCTGGCTGAGTTCGCGGTCAAGGTTCGTGACGTTGGCGGAATCTCGGTTTTGCAATGCCCTTCGATGGCGTTGGCAGAGACTCCTCGCAGTTCTGGCACTCTATCAGCCGCGCGAGCTTCGTTTTCTGCATCGTCCTCTCGGCGGAGTGAGGCCCTTCGACTGGGCCAGCTTCACTCATTGGCCCTTTTATGCTCATGGTTTTCCTTCTAGCGGATAGTCGCCATGCAAGCAGGTGTTGTGCTGCAATCTGCAAGGTCTCGGGAATGTGATACCCTTCAATGGCGTTAGTAGCACTCCTCAAAGCTCCACCTATGCATGTCTCCCTGTTGATGGTCGCCATGCTGCCGGTTGTGATTCTCAAAGGTGCACCTGGGAACCTCCCCCTCCCCACCTCTGTGTGTGTTTGTGTGTGTTGAGTTTTTTTTTGTTTGTTTTATCTCTCCCCTGGTTTCCCCTTGTAAACTTCTGGTTCACTTGAACCCACCCCATCTTGTAATAGGCTGCAAAGCCTGATAGGAAACTTTGATATACAAATTCAGGTGGAGGGTCTTCTTCCTCCCCCGGTGACCATTAAAAAAAACCTTTGGATTTAAAATCAAACGGCTTCACCAATTAAGTGAAGCCAACATTTAACAATAACCATTGATTTTGTTGTGTTTGTGTGCAGGTCATAAGATCAAGTGAGGATGATTGAGATGGATGTTGTGCTGAAGATAGATAGGTAGATAGGTTCTTATTTGTACTTTTTGGTAGTTTGTATTAGGTCCTTTGTTATTTGTATATTTTTCTTTCAGATTTTTACCCCCTTCTAGAAGCCTATTCTTTGGCACATGAACGGTTCCTTCATGGGATGAGCCTAAACTAAGGGTATGTTTGGTTTGTGCCCTACCTAGCCCTACCAAATGTTAGCAAGAATTGGCTTGCCAATTTTTTGGTTAAGAAATCCTCCACCCACACTTGACCAATTATTTGGCAAGAATTTGTGTGAGAGAGATGGTGGGACACCCATTGGCAGCCAAAATTTTGGCACTAACTCGAACATAGACCAAAATGCAATAGGCAGCAATTTTTTTGGCAGGGCTAGGGTCGGCAACAAACCAAACATACCCTAAATATTTATGGCACCTTTTGTTCCGTAAGTCAATCGAAAGGGAGAGGGTGGGTCTTTATTCTGCGTGATGCTAATGATGAAGCAACGGGTGCATGTGATGGAGCAATGCAATATGTGCACGATGCCCTCCAGGCTGAAGCTGCTGCGAGTCTTGCTGGCCTTCAATGGTTAAGTTCATGGGGTATAAGCAAAGTCCAAGTGGAGACCGATTCCCAAAAGCTGGTTCAAGCCATCACAGCTAATGTACATGCGTGCTAGTTTTCTTCGGTGGCGTTGGAAATTTTGTTGAACATTTCAGTCGAACGGTGAATGTTAGGTGCTGAAAGCTTTCTCTTGAGCACTTGCCCGTGACAAGAGCAATAATGCAAAGTAGCCCTTGGAGCATGTGTGGCCTCAGTTGCTCCTTTGACAGTTCAAGTCAATCATCGAGTCAACTCCTCCGGTGTCTTCATTTTAGATACGAGAGGCTAGGTGATCTCTCCACCTCCTCTGGGCGCTCCGCCACACCACCGTCTCCATGGCCTCCTGCAAGCTCGCCATCAGCGGCCTCCTCCTCTTCATACTCCTCCACATGCCCCTCGCCGCCGCTCAACAGCCGATGCCATGGCAACTATGCAACGACGCCAGCGGCAACTACACGGCGAACAGCACATACCGAGCAAACATGCAAAATCTAGCTAGCTCCCTCCCAGATTTCGCCTCCACCTCCCCCTCCCTTTTTGCAGCGGGCAAGTCGGGCACCATTCCAGACGCCATCTATGCCCTCGCACTCTGCCGTGGAGACTCCAACGCCTCCTTTTGCGCCGCCTGTGTCTCCTCGGCTATCAAGGCGGCGCCGGAACTCTGCCCGCTCATCAAGGAGGTGACCACCTACGACGACACCTGCATCCTCCGCTTCTCCGACAAGGACTTCCCGCACAACCCACTCGATAACAGAGGGATGATCCTCAATGCCAACGGCAACAACGTCAGCGCCGCGGTTGCTCCGACCTTCACGGCAGCCGTCGGTCGACTTGTCGACGCAACCATCGAATACGCAGCCGCGGACCCAGTTCGGCGGTTCGGCACGGGTGAGGAAGCGTTCGACGAGAAATACCCCAAGATTTACGCACTGGCGCAGTGCACACCGGACTTGACCGCCCAAGACTGCCGGACTTGCCTCAGGAACATATCTGGGAGGTTCATGCCCCAGTATTTCGTTGGACAGCCGGGTGGGAGAGTATATAGCGTGCGGTGCAACTTCCGTTACGAGACGTACTCTTTCTTCAACGGCCGGCCGCTTTTGCAGCTGCAGAGCCCGTTTGCACCACCGCCTTCATCGCCGCCACAGGTGACCGGAGGTGAGTTCAAAGGAAGAGTTTCATTTTTTTTCAAGGACATTCAATCTGTAGGATACTTAATGAGCATATAATATATATACCTCAAATAAAGTAGCTCAATTTTTGTTTTTTCAGGTTTTGATTCATCTGCATATAGAAGGAGAGATAAGAGAACTGGAGTTCTAGTAGCCATTGTAGTGCCTAGTGTGGCAGCAGTACTGTGCACCTTAGTAGTAACATGTCTTTATTTCTCGAGGCTGCGGAAGAGACAACCAGTAAAATTATTACGACCAGGTAAATACTCTGTATTCACTTCAACTCATCGAAATTCCGTACCATAATTGATACAGCACTCGACCGATCACATGTAGGGAAAACAGGGTGTGCTTTATTCCCAGAAAAAAAACAGGGTGTGCTTTAACTGAATATGAACTCTGTCTGCTCAATTCTAATTATTATACTGTAACCTTAAGGAGAATAATTACTACCAACTTGTGCATGAAAAAAAGCTACCAGGATCTAGATAGTCAAATAATTTCCTCAAACTCAAGCTTATTTCATTGGTCATTTATACTTATGTTAAGGGGCCTTTTGTTCCACTTTAATTTGTTACCATGTGTTTCTTATTCTGATTGTTTCATCTCTTGTTATCGTAACTTATTCAGGACTAAAGTCTTTAACCGGTATTTTTGCCTGCTTCATTGTTTACTTGTCTCTTCCAACAGATTCAACTAGTTCAGATGACATTCCTAGTATAGATTCTCTCCTCATTGATCTCTCGACACTACAAGTTGCTACAGATTACTTCGGTGAACACAAAAGGCTTGGTGAAGGAGGATTTGGCGTTGTTTACAAGGTACCCATCTGCCAAACATATGTATCTCTATGGTTTCTACATTTTCCAATTAGTAAATTCATTTACTTGTGCCTAGGGAGATTTACCAGATGGTCAAGAAATAGCGGTGAAGAGGCTCTCCCAGACTTCCAGGCAAGGAATAGAAGAGCTCAGAACTGAGCTACTTTCAGTTGCTAAGCTGAATCACAAGAATCTTGTCAGGCTAGTTGGTGTTTGCTTGGAGGAACGTGAGAAAATACTTGTTTATGAGTACATGCCCAATAGAAGCCTAGATACCTTCATCTTTGGTGAGTACAATTTTCTAAATATTTTCATCACGAACAAAATATCTGACGAGGATGTGTGGTGTTGTCAAATGCTCAAAGCTAAACTGCAACAGTTTGAGCAATAGACCTTCCATCTCTAAATAAAGTTGATCTTTATTCTTTGAGTGATAGATGTTGTGAAAGTCAAGGAGCTGGACTGGAGCAAGAGATTCACGATTATACATGGAATCACTCGTGGCTTGCAATATCTTCACGAAGATTCTCAACTAAAGATAGTTCACCGGGACCTGAAAGCCAGCAATATTCTTTTAGACTCTGATTACAATCCTAAGATTTCTGACTTTGGCTTAGCAAAGATATTTGGAGGGGATCAATCACATATTGTTACTCACCGCATTGCTGGGACATAGTAAGTATCCGAAGCAATATCCTAGATGGTAATTAATTGGTACGATCACGTAGTGCCCTGAACTCATTAAACTTTACGCTCTTGTTTCAGTGGGTATATGTCGCCAGAATACGCGATGCGTGGTCAATATTCGACCAAGTCAGATGTTTTTAGCCTGGGTGTTTTGATTTTAGAGATCGTTACTGGAAGAAGAAACTCTGGATTCTACGACTCTGATCAAGATGTTGATCTTATAAACATCGTAAGTTCATATGTATATGCTCATAAAGTCTAACGTCTAATCTTTGTTACCAAGTGAACGTCTAATCTTTGTTACCAAGTGAACGTCTAATCTTTGTTATGTAAGACACACTACTGCAAGCTTTCACAGTAAATCTGAACAGTTCAACACCAATTTGTTGCAGACTTGGGAGCACTGGACGAGGGAGAAAGCTGTGGAGCTGATAGATCCATCATTGAGGAACTGTAGTCTCATTGACCAGTTGTTGAAGTGCATCCACATCGGGTTATTATGTGTTCAGCAAAAGACTGCAGATAGGCCTTCGATGTCAGCAGTAAACCACATGCTTACAAGTAACGATGTGCATCTCCCATCTCTGACCAGACCAGCCTTTTGCAACCAGGAGATTGGTGCCAAATCTGAACCAAATCTAGTAGGTAATGCAAGAACAGCATCGTCAAATGAAGTGACCATCACAGAACTTGAGCCCAGATGAGTGTTAACTGAGACCTGAAGGAATTGGTCCTGCAACCCCTGTTTCAGGCTTTTGTTTGTAAGAAATAAACCAATTTTTGGCTTTATAAAACCATCTGAAAATATCACCGTTACATTCCCATAGCGTGCTGCCTGAGCACGTGGTTAATTCAGAGGCAAGGAACTGAAACAGAAATGTATCATAAGCTGAATCATCTTTCAACTTGACAGCGGGCTCGATCTCACCGTATCTCCAACCGTTGGCAACTACCACACCAACTGCCCCAATGTTATCCTTCATTCCTAGACCGATTTATGCTTTTGCTAGATGCCTGGGCAGTGGAATTGGTTCTGTAGTTGATCTTGATCATCACTAGCTAGCATCTGCACTTGATCTCGTTTAAGTTCCGTTCGTTCGACCTCAATGCGTGTTCGGTTCTGGAATCATGAGTAAGGGCATCTCCGACCGTCCGGCGAGCCGAAAAATGTGTCTACACCACCTCCAGCGGGCGCGACGCATCGTGACCGGGTCATCCGCTGCAACGCAAACCCGGCGCATATTTGCGCTCGCGTCTCCACCTGGCCCGCCTGGCAACGAGCTTGTATCGAGGGCATCGCTTCGGCGGCCATCGCTTTCGCGGTCAGCGCTTCCGTGTCTGCGCCGCAGCCTTCGCCATCAATGTCGCGGCTGCCTCTTCTGCGCGCGTATTGGCGGGCGGAGGCTGGGCTTCTGCACCGTCTTCAATGGCATCGTTTGCCGCGCGCGGTCGGCCTTAAAAGTCCACCGGCACCGTTCCTCCATCGCCCATACCTCCACTCGCACCACCACCGCCGCAACACCATGGGGAAGAAGAAGAACGACTTCGAGGCGTCCGGCAGCGGAGAAGGAGGAGCGGCCGGGCAGGGTGCCGCTACCCGTCGGCGTGGGGAGGCTGATGCACGCGAACTGGACGCCGTGCGACGGCTGGAGGGACGTGCACATGCCTGGCGGCTCAGCTACCGCCGGGTGCCCGTCCCTCTCGTGCCTGCGCGCGAGCCGATAGGACCGTCGAGATCCGGTGAAGGAGGCGGTACCTGCCGCCGGACTCCGCGCCGATTCGGCATATGCCATCGACTCCGACAACTGGCGCACGTATCTCATGTCCGAGAGGGATCGGAGGAGGAGGGCGGGCTTCATGGGCGACAAGGACTTTCCCTTCGACCGTCCACCGCCGCCTCGTCCTCGTCCTCGTCCGACGCGTGCGCAGTACGACGATGACGACTACCTCGAGGCGATGGCGTACCACAATGAGGAGGTCAACGACGACAGCGACGACTACATCGTGGTCGTCTTGCAGGAATGGCAGCTGGCCATGGAGGAGGGCCGCAAGTTTGAGTTCCCAGACAACATGACGGACGACGAGATGGCGAAGCTCGGCGTCCTCGTCTCCGGGAACGACCGACCTGGTACGCCACCGGCTTCATGCCGCCGGGCCTGTCGGAGGATGCAGCCCTACGACTGGCGCTACAGGACTCGGCCGCGCCACAACCGCCACCGTACAACCCCTGGGCTCCTCCACCGCCGCCACATCCCTGGGAGCCTCCACCGCCGCCACAGCCACAGCCCTGGGCGCCTCCAGCTCCAGCACCGCCAACGTGACCGGCGTACGTTATGTCGGTTCCCAAATGGCCGTGGACGGTACCGGAGCTCATCGTGCTCGACAGCGACGAGGAGAAGCAGTAGGCGCAGGCGTTTAGGGTTTATTTCATGTGTTCAACTATGTAAATTATGTTTTCATGTTATAAAAAAATGGAAATTCGAGCAAAAAAATGTGTCGTGTTGTTGGAGCCACCCCAGATGGAAACGGACGTGCGGTCGATTTCTACCATTTCGGCCAATGCAAACGGACGCGCACGGACATTTTCGGACGCTGAAATGCGTCGTCCCGTTGGAGATGCCCTAATGGAACGGGAAGGTTCATCACCTAGCGTCTGTTCCTATGTTCAGTTTTTTTTTAGAGCAACCACATATTTTATTAATCGAACGCCAAGTTACATGAAGCAACACATGTGGAAACTAAAAGACAAACCGAGATAAAATGATTATCCTGAATTTGCAGATAAAAACCTAAAAGATCGAGAAGTACAAAACGATCTCTAGGGTTTCCTGCAACCAAGCCAGCGACCGCCGTCCAATTCCAACGCCGCCGAAACGAACGCAAGAAGAGACGCCGAACCTCCACCATTGCAAGATCCAAAAAAGCACCATCGCCAATGAGGCTTTGTGAGTCGATGAACAGGTATGCTGCAAGTAGCGAGGCACATGTCGATGTGGCACGTCGACCGGGGCACGTCCCTGTGCTGTCTTGGACCAAGATACGCCGCCTCCCATCGACGAAGTCGGAGAAGAACGACATAACCACCACCTCCGGACCATCATCTTCGCTCCAGAAGAACCACCTCGCCGGCCCCCGGCCGTCGTGGACAACGACAAACGCCGTGACACGTCGAAACAGATCTCGCCAGATCTGAAGAACGGCGAGAAGACCAAGCCGCCGACCTGAAAGATCGACAAGCACACGTTGCCAACAACTCCGAGACGTCGCCGTGAAGGTCGCCGCCGGTGTGGGAGTGGAGTTGTGGCAAATTTTTTTGCCCGGGCGCCGCTCCCACCACCCCAACGACGCACCATAGGAGACAAAAACTAACCCTAACTACTAGGCCAGAACGGAGGAACGAGGTTCCCCCTCCCTCATGCCGTCGCCAGAGCGGCAAACAGAGGGAGAGGAAACCAGGCCCAACGCCCTGGCCGGAGATTGGGAAGATTGGATCGGCTGCTCCGCCGCCGGCTCTCACGAGCATAGAGGAAAAACGGTTCGCCTTGTTTTGGTCTGATTGATCTGTCTCTGCTGTTTCCTATGTTCAGTTGGCAAAAAGAATGAAAAACCGGGTAATTCCTAGGAACGAAATATACCCTTAAGATACGGAATGGACCCATCCAGCCAAATCGGTGAAATCTGGAGGAACAGCTCGCTAAGTATTGATTCACACATGTGGAAAAAAAAGTCCAATTTCTCCCTAATCTCGCTCTAGCACGCGCTGCGGCCAGGCATGCGCAGCGGCGGCCCAACACGCGTGGCACCGGCCAAGGATGCCCATGGACGATCAGCGCGTCGAAGATCAGGCGCGCGCGGCAAAGGCCAGACACGCCCACAGGCGACCAACACGCGCGACGGTGGCAGGCACGGCGTGGCAGTGGCCAAGCGCGCGGCGAAGACCCAACACGCGTGGCAGCCAGACCGTGCTCCTCCGATTTTGCCGACGGGGATGGAGGGTCGGGCAAGAACCGCCTGTGTTGAATTTGATTTGGACAAAATATCATGTTTAGACCTGTGTTAATTTTAATTTGGACAAAAAAATCATTTTTTCTTTGGAGAACTAAAAAAACATGATATTTAGGTTGTTCTGTTTTTTCTGAACAGAACACGGATCGAAACCATCTCATAACATCGAAATAGAACCATTCCATTTCGTTACCCTGGTTCTGAACCGAACACACCCGGACCTTCTTACATTATCATACTCCAGTCTGCCTTTTACTGCACGTTGTGTTAGGTGACCAAGACGATCGATTGCCGTTGGTTCATCATGGATTTATGATTAATGGTACTACCTTACTTCCGTTATTGTATTTCAGAGCATGTTTCTACAGGGACTGGTAGATTATTACTACTACCTCCGTTCCAAAAATTAAGATTTATATTTCTTTTGAAAAGTCAAACCATGTAAAATTTGATTAAAATTTTAAAACAATCTATTAATAAATATGATATTTTGTAGATACCATTTTTAAAAAAGGAATACGGTAGGGGAAACCCCTACAGTGATTTTATTTTTAAATAATAACAACTCAAATTCGCGTCACTGGGGACTTGAATCTGGGTGGCTTTGTTGTACATCCACTTCCCTAATCAAATGAGCTAGGCTCACTTCTTTTGTAGATACCATATGGAAATATATTTCATTATCTACTTTATGATATCGATTTTGTATTTTACATGTTAGTAATTTTTGGTATAAATTTGATCAAACTTGACATAGTTTGATTTTAAAAAATAATATAAGCCTTAAACTTTGAAATGAAAGTAGTAGCCAATTTTCGAGTGAGTTTAATTATCAAAAAGGATCGCAGATGCACTAGCATATTTAACCACACTTATGAGATTAAGCATGCAGATCTTAATATGGAACAACTAGTTGTGCAAGATACGAGATGAAGAAGGAAAGTCGCTCCAACAATATAATCATCATTGCCGTTGTTGATACCGCCCACGGTGCTGTTGAAGTAGCCACATCTGTAAAAAAACCCAGACAAACCGACGTGGGAGAACTCGAACAACGAGCAGTCGTGTCGAGATGTTCCCCAAAAATCTTACCGTGTACCCAGTCGCCGGGATAAGGAAAACTAGAGAGCAGCAAAAAAATTCGAGAGAGATAGAAGCGAGCTGAGAACTCTTGATATGTTTTGTCTCTCGTATCCTGATACAGCCTGGCAGGCGAGCGGAGAACTCCTGATATGTTTTGTCTCTCGTGTCCTCGGGCTCTTCCACCGCGCCCCCGAGCTTGCGGCCGAGCTCGGCAACCCTCGACCATCCTCCTCCATCAACCTGGCGGCAGCGCCCTACTAAACGCCCCCTTTTCTTAGCAAGGGAGACATGGTAGAACTCCATCCATGCCTCCGTAGCGCCACCACTCGTGAAGAGCTTCCGCCGCGGCGGGATCGGGACAATAGCGGTGTGGTTCTCGTCCTTCACGGCGAGGCTTTAGATCATGCCAACGATGAGGTCATGTCCTTCTGGGTGGCCAATCGGGAGCATATCGACAAGTGGCGCCACCGTCGTGTTGACCTGGAACATCGTGTCCTCGGACAGCAACATCGGTCGGCTTCATCCGCATCTCCTTGCTCTCCCGAGTCGCTTGCCGCGGCGAAGCCATGGCGGCGGCCTACACCGGACCTGCAAAGAGAAGTGGGATAGAGGGAGAGAGAGAGAGAGAGAGGACAAAAAGGGACGTGTAGTAGGCTCGGATGAGAAGAGAGGGGAAGGCGGTGGGCGATGCGACTCACCGGAGTGCGGTCTCCGTTGTGGTAGAGACATATGGGGAAGAGGACTTTTTATTTTTTAGATAATTAGATTTTTTAATTGAGGTAACTAGTGGGCCATATGTCTACATCAGCAAGTCCACTAGGTTTTATACCACACAACCTAACAGGTGGGCCTCACCGGCCAAAAACTATTTCAATTCATTTTCAATTTGTGTTTAGTATTTATTAATTGTCAATTCTCAAATGAAAAAGGTAAGGGCGATACCAAGATCTCACAAGACTGAGCTTTATTAATTCTCAATTGGCTGACGTCATTCTATTATTTGTGACATGGACCATTTTTCTTTGTCAACCAATTTTTTTACTGGATGCACATTTTTTACGTCATGAACAAAATAATTTGTATTGGATGAAAAAAGTTACAGTACGTCATGAAAAATATTTTTATACTACCTGAATGATTTTTGAGTTGCAACCCACTTGAGGCAAATTCAATGGCTTAAATAGTCTACTACAACTTAATAAAAATCAGGCGCCTAATTTCCAGCAAAACCGAAAAAATAAACGGGCACCATTGATTGAATTTGAACATGAACGGGTGATTTTATGGCAATAACTTGGTCAAAGAAGGCCTTGGTGGGCTCGGCTGTCTTGGGAGTCCTCATGGGCAACATAAGGGCACACAACACCGACCCTAACCAGTGATGCTTGGAATTATTTTCTGACTAATTAGCGTTAAACTACCAAATCCTCGAGGGTTGGAGCCAAGTATAGCATTGACGCTAAATTATGTGGTGGGCGCTTGACCCTAATTTCCTTTATGGCGGTCAGCGGGCGCCGGCTGCAAAAGACAATTTAGTGTGGATATACGGGAAAATTTTGACAGAGGCTGAGCTATAGATAACCCTTTATTTTTCAACACCTAGAATTTGTATTTCAAAGTTTTAAAAAGTAAAAAAAATAATTCTAGAAGCAGCTATTGATCTACACAACGTGTAAAATTCCAGGACAAACTAGTTTGTATTCTAAGACACACAAAATTGACAAAATCTGATAAGTTTTATAGTGAACAATGCACATCTCAACACTATATAACTTGTGAAATTTGGCATAGAATATAAATTAGTTTATATTAAGATTTTACAAGTTTGTGTAGTGTACATCATTGGCTAACTCTACAATTTTTTTCCAAATTTGTAAAAATTTAAATAAAAAATTCAAATATTTAAAAATAAAGAGCTGCATGTAGCCCGGTCTACATTTATCCACTCTCAAGCTTACGTGGTTTTCTAATTTCACAAATATTTATTTTTCTCGCCATAACTCCATAAGCGCCCGATACAAGCAGGACTTGGGGGATGACGTGTAGGAGGCCCAGCGCTGGCTTCATCCTGAGGCCCCTTGCGATCGCCCATGGCTGGTGAACCTCCAGCCGCTCCGGTCGCCGGTGTCTCCCCACTCCTCAATGAAGCTTCGGCAATGAGTGCCGAAAGTCAAGTTATTCAGGGACATTGATCATTTTGAGAGGAAGTATTGGTTTTGCAATCGAATTTCTATGCTGCACATTTGGTGAAACCTTAGGTGAAGAGGGCCGGTGTTGGCTGAGACCACCGAAACATACTGTGAAGATCAATGTTGATGATGGGTTTGACGCTGACTCTCTGCAAGGGAGTATAGGAACAGAAGCGAGAGATTATAAGGGCCAGTGTCAGTTCTTTGCGCCCTGTAAATCTTGACTTGATGTTGTCCATGAGCCATGATGCGGTTTCTGCAAAATGCCATGCACCGAAGCATGCCCTTTTGTTAGATGGAAGTTTGGAATGCAGTAGAGTTTTGTTCAACTCTGATAATCAAGACTTGTGATCATCATGAAGGAAGGCGGGAACTCAAGTGGAGTTGCGGCTGACATCTTTGATGATTGCTAGCATGGCTAAGGAGCTAGCACAGATCAATATACTTACATGCTCGAGGGTTCATGGAGATGGAATCATGAAACCATGCATCATGTAGACATTTTTCGTCAACTAATAACATGATGACCCATACCAAGTACTTCCAAAATAATATTAATGACATACCTAGATAAAATCCCTCAACTTCCACTGATTAATTAGTTTCGTCTTTAATACCATAGGATAGTCATAAAAAGCCTAGCTAGTGGACGAAAGGGCATTATCTCTCCATCAGGTCATGAGGTAAAGATCTATCCATCATTGGATGACCCAACGATGGTTAAATCTGCCTTCACAATGCAGTTCGATTCTACAAGATAGCCTTCAGACGGATCCTTGAATATCTTGAGTGGAATGAAGTTGGGCCAACCCCAGCCCCAGGACCCTGGGAACACCACGAGACCTGTGATGGCAACGTATATAAGTAAGATCAACTGTCAACAGGTGGGTTTCAAACAATACTTTCTTTGAATTATACACAGTACTATAGAGTAGAGATGAACCTGTAGTTAGGTTGACGTGTTTCCCATTCTTTTGGCCCTGTATGGATAGAGTCATCTTAGCGACGTTCTTAGATTCGTGAGGCACATCGTTTGAGGCATCCAGGCATAAGTGCAGGGAGAGGCAATCGGTGCTGCACCTGTCACCTCGTGGATACATACGGATATACCTGTTGAAAAAGATGTGAAGTGACGGTTCAAATATTTTTGGATACGTGGGAAAATGTCTTTCAATAATTTGGTAGGTTGCTGAAATTGAAATTGGCTGCTCCTTATCTCTCGATAAAGAGTTGTTTAGTTCCATGCTTAGAAATAAGGCAACAAAGATATATAAGATAAAATGTCTCCTAAGCAATAACAGGTGTGTATTATTTATATTAATAATTTATGAAAATGAATACCATTTATGTCCACCGACTTCAAATGTGGGAGAACGGAAAAAATTCTTCAATTCCAATTCATGAAAGTTGTTCACGGTCCAAGTGTATGTCCCTTCCACAAATCCTTTCTTCTGGACAAAGAAGTTCTGGACTGTCGTAGCCTTGTGCTGTACCACAACTTCTTTCTTTTCAGGAGAAGAGACATCAATTTTTAATATCTCCACACCAAATACACAGCTATCATCAACAAGAAAAGACGACGATTTCAGTAGCTCCTGAAGAGGAATCAAGCATTCCTTCTTCGAGTAGCTATTCTTGAAATCAAAGTTGTAGTCAGCTGCATTTAGGTAAAGGTTAGATGATTATAGAAAGAAGAACTTGTATGTAAGATGCAAATATCGAAAGAGATATATAACAAACTTTTTAAGCAGAGATCAAAGTAGTGAATTCCATCAATGTAAAGATTATCAAATTACAAGAGAACATTTATATGTAGTTTGTAATGTTTGTTCGAACCAGAAGAGTATCAACTGTGACAAACACTGGAAAAGATCCACGGAAAAACTTGAATTGCCAATGCGAAAACTATTGGTCGTATCACAGAACTTATTATAGACTTGTAACGATGGAATTTCTATCAAAAATTATAACACAAAGAAAACTATGACCACCCAGCTGTAATGAGATGAATGTGCTTGAATAAATAACTTCATATATAAGACTACCTTTGCATCCACAATACATTTGATTTGAATGGTTGTATATCGAAACTTCAAACACTGCATGCACTGTGTGACCTTGCTCCAACTTATATGGCCATAGTATAAGAGCAAGAGCAACATACGGAGTTTCATCATTATTTTTTTTATGCATTGGACTCACTTGCAGGTACCTGGTAAATGAATTGATGAGCAGAAAATAACGTCAGTCTAGAATTCATAAGTGAACTAAGAATAAAACCTAATTTTTTTTCACTCAATGCCTCATATCTACCTTCAGTAGTTCAGTGTATGAATATTTGCGTATGAGACTGTGATTGGTTATTTGATTTCACTGAAACATGATTTCTTTCTAATCAACATCACATATGAGACTATTGTGGATATGGATAAATGCATATTACTTTATTTAAGTTCTACACAAACTATATAAGGTATTTATACAATATAATAAGCTAATTTTGTAAAGTTCTTCTTTAAACGGAAACCTCGAGTAGAGGCTGGCTTTAAAGTTTAAACTAATGAAGACAACACAGCAACAGCAAGGTTCAGGTTTACAGTTGCAATTGTGATGCGTACCACTTATAACCTGAGAGGTCAAAAGGAGCAGATTTCGCTGATGTAGCTTTCGTCTCAAGCAACGCTGAGAAGTCATGAATCTTCCATTTAAAATCTGGAACATAGGTCTTCCCTAGCCGTGGAGGAGCTGAAATTTGGTCAAGTGCATAACTCGTAAGTACATAACAGAGAAGAAAAGGGGGAATGTGCTATGTGGAAATTCATGCATGTGCACGTTGTGGTTCCCCAGGGTCCAGGGGGGGATATAATGCTGCAGAGTAGTTCTCTATGTTCTGATTATATGAATGAAAATACGGAATATACTACAGTTAATTGTGAGAAGTGACCATTAATCTATTACAGTAGTTAGTCATGTCACGAATCAGGAGTACATGAATACGTACAAAAGGCGCACTCTTTACTCAGATATGAATAGCCTCTACTATCTATTCTAATCAATAAAGCAGACCAAGAAACAAAGGGGAGCGCTATATTCAACACGTGCATAGGTAGCTAGTCAGCGACGCTAATTAATAAACACGATGGAGATAGCAAGTGCTACGTCAATCTCATATTTGTCATCAGAGATTGCTTCAGTTCAGAGATACAATCTCATACTTATAACCTGAGTTTGCTTGAGAAGGATTGTTCAAATTACATCTGACTATTGTTTATATGAGATGTAGTGATGTACTTCAGGATTGGCGAACATACCTCTACTTCCAGAATTTCCCATAGCTCTCCACCTTCCTCTTCTCTCCTATGTCGTCTGCAAGTAATATTACTAAGGCATAGTGGAGTGGAGAGATATGTATTGATCAAAGAGGTCAAGAACTAAGGGCAGAATCCTCAAACAGATAGGTTAAAGCAAATTGGCTTACGAAGAACGCAAATAACTCTTACAGAAGTTGAAAGCCTCTAGGGAGCAGAAGAGGAGAGACCTGGATTTCGGCGCAGATCGGGCGGCGGTTACAATGGCTTCCTGGGACGGGGCTCTGGAGCTGCGAGGGTTTCCTTTATATACGGACGTTGATATATCCTAACGAACTCCTGGATCGTGGCGACTGGTTTCCTTCGCCTTTGTGCGATCAGTCCAGCCTTAAAGGACTCTCCCTAACTGGATATCTATTCTACAATTAAGTACAAATAGGACCAACCTAATAACACAATCCGACCTTAGCTCAGTTGGTAGAGCGGAGGACTGTAGTGTGTGCAGATTAAATCCTTAGGTCGCTGGTTCGAATCCGGCAGGTCGGAGTTATTTTTTATATTTTTGCTTCCTTTTTGGGCAATTTCCGCTTCGAATTTCTTATTTGCTTCAATCTCGATGATTGGTCCTGGCATCGACTGACAGGGAAAAACAGTTCTTACTGCCGTCATTTTGCACCTCTGGCTAGCTCAAAATACACGTAATGGTGAAAGCAATGAAGAATTCTCACAGTGTAGCCGAGCAAAGCATCTTTTTAAACCTGATCCCTCTTCTAGTCGTGAGACCACCTTTTCATCCTTTTGTTGGTCTCCGCCGCCTGAAGGTATGGGAATTGGCACAATGATCACGACGCCTGAACTTACTAAACCCTGGCGGTGCGCCGCGCTGTTTCCCTTTAGACCGAAGAGGCTTCGACAGGAATACAGGATCATTGTGTCATCTGATTGCCTCTCTCTTGTTCATCGGCTTCATGCTACTAGGGTGGACATGAGTCATATCAGGGTGGACAGGTGCTGGTGCAGGATATCAAACTTCTTACCGCTGGTTTCGCCTATTTTGGCACATACTCTGGCTCGCTCTGCTGAGCATTTAGTCCCTGCATTTTTCAGAAAAAATTCTACTCCAGATTATATCTGGCAGACTCCTTGTAATGATTTATTATGATAAAGTGCCATAATTCTTTAAAAAAAATATACGACAGGATTGACAATCCACAGATTATGCGAACTTTTGCATTTCAGTGTGATTCAACCAAGCCCATGCCAATGCCACAAACCCCAACCATATTTTTCATCTAGGTAAAGATTTAATCACTGGTCCTTCAGATCTGTCCAACAAGCAAGCAACAAAAGGGAAAAAAACCACAAGACATGCGCTTGTGTTCGCCGCCGAACTACGACAATAAAAATAAAAGGCACACAAGTTTGGTCTATGGCTGGTTCGGATCTTGGCATGCTTTCTACCATCCCATAAGGCAGGCTTCTACCCATCGGGGCCACCAGTTTACTCCTGCGACTCCAGAGCCTTCAAGACTTCCATTCCCATTCGCTTACATCCAACCAATGTCTGCAATGAGAACGTTCCACGTAAATTTCAAAAGAAGAGGAAACCAGATATAACTAAAGTAATGGTGTTTGCTAATGAGTACTCCATAGTGAGAGCTCATGGGTCAGATGTTTGACATGGCATGAACCAGAGGATCAAAGACTTGGTGTCCTTTCTGTCAATCAACCAATCCAAGTGCATGATATTTAAGCAGACAAGTCCATACTTACAATGTAAATAGGGTTTAATTATTTGTTTGGCAGAAACATACAAAGTCGCTAGTATACACTGAACTTTCCCATAAACACAAATCTAGCAATTATTAAATGTGGACACGATATCCATTGACAATGTTGCAAAATCTCTAATCTTACCGTTCCATGAGAGTATATGTCCCCAGTTCGGAACCCATTGTCCAATGTCTGTTCGACAGCGGTTTCAATCCTCTTTGCAGCATTTTCGGCCCCAAGGCCATATTTCAACAGAATCGCTCCACTAAGAATTGTAGCTATTGGGTTTGCCTTGTCCTGCACTCAATAAATAGTTGGAGGAAGCATTTCAAAACAGAGTTGCCCAATAAAAGAAAATGTAGTAGTACCAAGTCTATCTACTAAGGATTGTTCTAGTTTCTACACACAAATGCTCTGAAATTAGAAGCAATAATAACCTGCCCAGCAATGTCAGGAGCAGATCCATGAATAGGTTCAAATAGACCTGGTCCCTGCAAAGGAAAAGAAGATTCTTAAGCACTTTCTTCCAGTATTTTCAGCAGAGCTTTGCTAGAAACTTAAAACGGAGTTGAGAGAACATTGAAGGGCCTCACCGATTCACCAACACTAGCAGACGAGAGCATTCCAATGCTTCCTGTGATCATTGATGCTTCGTCCGATAATATGTCACCAAATATATTGTTTGTCACAATTGTGTCAAACTGTGATGATACAGAAGATTCAGAAGGTCGGCACATTCTCATACTACTCAACTCACGTGAAATAAATTACATACAAAGAAACACACCTGCTTAGGATTCCTAACAAGCTGCATTGCAGCATTATCAACGTACATGTGTGAGAGCTCAACATCAGGGAATTCGGAAGCTATTGCAGTTACCCGCTTCCTCCAAAGCATAGATGCCTACAATAATATTAGAGTAAAATGATATCATCGGCTATGAGTTGAATGAAGAAATCAGAACTACTCTGAAGACTACAGCAGCACCAGCAGAGAGATAGGCCATAGTCGATGGATCAGTTCAAAATAGTTACAAAAACATTAAAATCATGGTGTCTCAAATATAACTCCATGGATCAGTTCCAATTTCTTACAATTCGAACAAATCAAGAACATATTTGGGATTCATATAATCAAGTACCTCGAGCACATTCGCTTTGTCCACGGAACATAGTTTCCCTCCTCTCTTGCGGGCAACCTCAAATGCAACCCGTGCAATACGATCAATCTGGGGATAGTCATTCAACCTATTGTTAGTTCTTAATATACTACTCAGTAAAAATGGTATCAAACAAATCGTCTTAATTGATTAAACAAATTCTTCCTGGAAATATTGTCTGACAACATAGAGGAAAGTAACAGCGAAATAAAAACAGTCAGCAGCTCTAATCATGCTTATTCCTTTGGGGACAGCAAGAACTATCACACAATCAAAAAATAGTTTATCAAGGGATGGTTGAAATATTTGATGAACACTGCAGTCACCTCAGAAACTGAATATATTTCAGTGTTAAAGCCAGTTTCCTCTCCGTTATCATTGGTACCAAAACCTCTAGGTCTGCCAAAGTAGATTCCTGCAACACAAAATAACAGAATAACAGTAGAAATTTCAAGTTTTATCACAATGCACCTAGCAATACATAAATCAGCAAGGAAAAAGGAACAACCATCCATGGTTCATCGTAATTTCGTCAACAATACCTCCAGTAAGCTCTCTAACAACCATGATGTCAACTCCTTCAGCTATATCTTTCTTCAAAGGAGATGCATCTACTAACTAAAAAAGTGTTAGTATATAACCAGCAAAAATTAAAACAAACAAGTCCATCCATCCCAAATCTTGCAGCTATGACTTCATTTGCTCGTATTTTGTCATTTAAACTATGAACTCCTAGTAAAGATTACCAGAAACAGGAGACGCTTTGATGCCTGGCCTTGGTTGAAACTAAGTGCTATAGATCATATTAGCCAATTATAGTTTTCTAAATTACAAAAGGCAGTGTTGTCGGGTAAAGCATGGCGCGTAAGTGAAAAGCATTGAAACTCAAAGGAGATATCCATATACCTGCGGAAACACCGTGACTGGCCGCAGATTGGCGAACACACCAAGCCCCGCACGGATATCGAGCAGCCCGGTCTCGGGCTTGAGATGCTTCTCATTGGTATCCCATTTATACCTGCAAAGTGCAGCAACACATCCAATTACTGAAAAACACAAATGAGCCATCACCGATTCTGAGCCCAACCAAAATTCAATCCCATTTATTAACAGATCGTTTCACTCACCCTCCTATCGCGCCGAGAAGTATGCCGTCCGAGGCTCGCGCCGCCGCGAGCGTTTCGTCGGGGAGCGGCACCCCGACCGCTTCCAGAGCCGCGCCGCCCATCAGCATCTCCTGGAAGCGGAGCTCGACGCCTGGGGCGCAAGAGAAAAACAACGGGTCTTCATCATCCTGCTAGTAATCGGAGCTCAGAGCGATGGACGGCGCAGGGTTCAGCTTAGCTCGCTTGCCTTCTTTGGCGCCGGCGACGAAGAGGACGTTCTTAGCGACGTCGACAACCTCCGGGCCAATGCCGTCGCCCGGGAGCAGAGTGATGCTGTAGCTGCTCCGGGCCGGGGCCGAGGCCGAGCACCGGAAAGTCGCCATCGGACGCCGCGCCGCCGCGCCGGCGCTCCGCCGGCGGGAGTGGCATAGGGTTTGGGGTGGTGTCGCTTGGAGCTGAGCCATCGTGCTTGCCAGGTGGCCGCGTCGTCTCTTGGGCCTCGGCTGAATATAATCCGTCGATGGAATTGGGCCCAAGTAAGTTAGTAGCTTCGGAGTAACGGTCCGTTCAGCGTATCGGCCAAGTTTTGTGTCCATTTTAAACCTAAACGAGTAAAGTCTGAAATAAACCTTAAGCTTATGGAGGTAGCCCAGATCAAACCCCGAACTCTTAATCCCTGAAACCAGCACCCTGAACACTTAATCCTGGTCATTATTTGCCCGACGCTCATTTTCCGCTGGGATTTGCTGATGTGCGGCAGTTAACGCTGGGCTAGTTGACTGATATCTGACTCGGCAATCTAGACTGCTCATTGATGAACAAATAAGATAAACAGAGGGTCTGTAGCTGTGGTGTACTGGTGTACCCGCGCCCATCTTCATCTGGTTATCGCACCATCGTGGTTTTGTCACCGTGATCACAACAGCTTCCCAGCACCAGCGTCTTCATCCTCATGCATGGCAGGTTTTTGACCTCCTCCCAACCTCAGAAACCGTCCCTGCGCCTCACAGAAGGACTCGAGCGCCGCCCAGCTCCCTGCACGAGGTGCGCCTCCCATGACGTCCAAGTGCTACCCGAAGCCCCAATTGATTAAATATCAAGAGATCTTGAGCAATATTGTTTTGGGAGATAAAGATTGGCCCGTGAATCTCAAACACATTTTCACCAGTAAGTCAAATCTTCTACGATCCATCTAGACAATCTTGTTGAACTGCAACTGCAACCAGAGCTGCAACTGAACTGAAGAACAAGGGTGGACTGGCCCGACTGGGCTGGTCGAGAGAAAGAGCACACCTTGTACAACTTGTGCTCCCAGACCTCGCAGCGGCGGCGCAGATGTGTTCAACCTGATGTTTCAGCCAGCGTTGCCGACACAATCGACGCCGCGTGGATGCGCTCCTGCTAGAGTACATCAACATGACGCGGCGGAAGGCCTGCTGGGCGTGCTACGTTGCAGTGGACGACAGTGCCCAGACCGCAAGGGAGGCATGTCCGCCTTGACAACCAGCTCTCACCGCCGGCAGGACGGCTCGCCCGACTGCCCGAGTTCCGCGACGCGCACGCGTGCTGCACTCGCTCGTGCTCCGGCGTCTGATCCTACGGCTGGATGTCGAAGGGTACAACCGTGCCACAGTAGCGACGGACGCGGTCGCGCGGCACATCCACCTCGACAACCTGCTCTCGCCGGCCGGCCAGCAGCTCGCCGCGTTGCACGATGTACATGCGCTACACACCGCTCTCCAGGCGCCTCGCAGACGTCGTGCGGAACGTGGGATGGCTCCGCTGCTCCGATGGAGAACACCACTGCTATTCGGATGCCGGAATGCTGCTGCTCGGGGCGGGGTGAGCTGCTGTGGAGATACCATTGTCGTAGTTGAGAGACTGAGACTCTGAGAGAGAGAAAATAGATCACAGAATCACACGATATACGGGCCATAAATGTCAGTGGGAGATATATGTACACCGAGGCTACGTCAGCAATTCCCTTGTTTGGGAAAGACCTACCAATACCACAATAGACCGGGAACTGGAAGTTTGGGGTGCCAATTCCCGGGATTAAGAGTTCAAGGTTTACTCCTGACCACCTCTATGAACTCAAGGTTTATTTTAGACTTTACTCAACCTAAACTGATGAAAGTTAGCTAAATCAAAACATCGGACTTTGAATACCGGAAGTTGGTACGGAGTAAATTGAAGTCTACCCTGAACCCTTAATCTGTTTTTAAAATCAGGCTTTTTTATGAGGGACTTGGTGCACATGAGCACCAGTACCCCTTCACTTTCAGATTTTTGAAAAAGTCAAAACCTCACACTTATAAGTTTTCAAAATTATGTAGTTAAATTTATAGATGTATATGTACACGAGGAGTGTATGCAAAAAAAGGCATGGTAAAAATACTTTAATTTTTGGGAAATACAAAAATAAATTTCTTACAAAAAGATATACTCCGTACTATTTTAATATTATTTACTACCAATTATTATCAAAAATTTGTCTTTTTTATATTTCCTAAAAACAAATTATTTTTTAGCAGGACTTTTTTGCATACATCCCTCTTGTATATATCTAACTATATATTTAACGTCATAATATTTTGAGACATAGAAACATGAGGTTTTGAAAATTTTAAAAATCTGAAAGTGAAAGGAGCATTGATGTCCATGTGTCAAAGATTCTTTCCGCGGGTTTTTCACCAAACAAGATAATTCGCTACTATCATTGACTAAGTTAGCATAGCACATTTATCTGCCACTTATAGTCTCTCTGTTTGGTTAGTGAGAAAACAAATTCTTATGGGGAGAGCAAGTATGGGCAAAAGGACATAGGAGCGGTATTCTTTTGCAAAATAGTTGAGTATGAGGGACATGGCTAACTAAAATTTCCAAAGATTGACTATTGTGTGGCCGGACCGAATCATCATCAACTTCTCCTGCATTGAGAACACTATTAGCATTGTTGTACTCCTGCAGCAATGTCAAGAACTCCAAAATCTGCATTGCTTGGTTCTTCATTTCATTGTCGAGCCCGTCGTCTCCTGGACCGGGACTACAACCGCATCGTCACCTCGAAGAGTGAGTGACCTGTCGGAACAAACTCAAGGATCATATGGTACGCGTCAACTCATCCAGCATGGCGATCAATGTAGGAGGCGACGCGTGGGGAGCAGAGGTTAGCCATCACTGTCTGCTCCCTCATCAGTGCCACTGCGCCGAATGCATATGCCGATTTGATCACCGATAAGTCCCCAGACGCATCATCCGCCGCTATAACACCTCCGCCTTAATTGTGGCCCCTTAGTCCTTGTCATATTAAGAGAGCAACCTTTGGAGCCTATGGTTTGGCCCTGCAACCACCGCATCCAACTCTGCAGGTGGGAAGTTCCACCTCGCCCAGCCCACCCATTTCTCTGCCGCCTTCTACCTCCATGACCCTCGACCTGTTTTGGTCTCGCTCGGGAGAAAACACGTACGAGAGCGATTGGGAAGAGGATAGATGTGACATGTGGACCGCATTGTCAACAAGAGCATCAAGCTATCTCGGTAGGGATCGCCATTTTCCTAGTGTGCCAAACGAGTCTAAGGTTGAGATATACCAGAAACGTTAATTTCAATGTTCCAATTTTCGTGATTCAAACTTCGGAGTTTTATTTTGCTAACCTCTACAAAATTCAAGGTTTAGGATACGTGTGTGCTTGTGTTGTAGCTGCCAAATTTTTGTTGGGTGTGTTGTAGCACCCAAGGTTAGAGCAACTCTAGCACACTCGTGATGCATTTGGGAGGAATGATTGGACTAGTAACAAAAAGAAAATTGGCAAAGAAATTCACATTACTAATATCAGAATGTCAAGATCCTTACACCCGGACTCTCAAGTCTCTAGAAAACAGGTGATCAATGATCTTGGACAAGTACAATTGGTGGCCAACATATGTTCCATAGGTGGAACACCTCGAACCTGGTGAAGCACAACCTGGATATTATGTGATTTCTCTTACGTCATGTTCCTTTGATGTATATTTGTTGCAACCATTGTGCTAGTTCGGTTACTAGATGTCACATGGGAAAGTTTGAACAAATAGTCCAGAGGCGAGGCCTTCACCCTATAATATTGCTATGAGTTTCCCAATGTTCATCTCAAATGGGAGTCGAGGAATGATGAGGGCCTAGGAGTTTGCACTCCATCTTTATCAAGAACATTATAATGTTGATGATGACAGATGTGGGGATGCAAGGAGAATTAGGAGTCCTACCCCAGGATCAAGCCAAGGTAGTCCTAAGGGGATAAAAAGGCCAAAAGGAGGCTAAAGAGAAAACGGAGGTGGAAGCCATGAGTGAATAGCTAGATGAGATGATCAAGATACAGAAGGAGATTGCTGAGAAGGCTGTCTAATCTCCCTTGGAGCTAGCTAAGAAGAAGAAGTTGAGGCACGCATGGAGGCATTGGAGGCAACGAAGCTGAGGTTGAATGTGGCGACCCCGGGAGGTCGTAGGCTAGACAAACCCAGATCCTCATCTGGCATAAGCCTAACCTAGATCTCTAGGGCCTACAGGGTGAGAATCGGTAACACAACAGTGACTCTACGACTCAAAGAGTAATACAAGCTCATAACTGAGCGAAGAACCAAAGTGTTACAAGCAGAGGTCACCGACCTGACATTTCATCAATCAACGGAAGCGAAGTTATGCTATTCTAAATAGCAAGATAGCAAAAGGCCTAAGAGGCCGGGAGCATAACGACGACGTCCCAGCCCATAGATTCCAGGCTGCCACCTGGGAATCCCAAGCTACTCGTCGATGTCGACCTAGAAACCTTCATCTGTTGGAGAGTCTTCGTCTGAAACAAAGCATGCAAAGCTGAGTACATGGACTCAGCAAGACTTAGTACAACCTTTTAGCAAAGCTGGTATGCGAGGCTTTATGTGGAGCTTATTTTGCAGAAAGCCGGTTTCCTTTGTAAAACAAGAGGGAGCAGAAGCTCGTCTACTCAGATCATTTTAAAAAGGGATAAGAGAGCGATATCTCTAGCACTATTGATCATCATATTGAATCCACCGAATCTTCATCATCAGCTGAACCTATCAACTAGGAGCACCCCCTCGATACCCTGAGGAGGGATCCTTATCACACATTGACTCCAAGTTTTACGATTAGGTTAAAGTTGTCTATGATCACAGAATCCATCACCAAGTCGTCCGTAAGTGGACACGGCTTTTCGAAAAGATTTAACCCTGCAGGGGTGTACAACTTTACCCACACGCGCCGACCGAATCTTAACGCCACATCATTAACACACTTCCTTGGTGTGCCAGCAGAGGGTGGTCGACCAAAACCTTTCCCTTGCTTCGCCTATTCCATGAGTCAAACTAACTGGGGAGCTCCGTCATCGTAGGTAGCCATTCTCCGAGGCGGTCCCGGTCATTGTGCGCAGGGGATCCAGTTCAATGCCTCCCTTCACCCCGCCACGCCTGTATGATGCACCTTTGAAAACCTTTTCCACGCCTTCGCCATGCAGAATGCCAAATGGAACTCGCAAACTAATTGACTCATGGGTAAGCTAGGCAAGTTCGGGCCAAGGGGTTCCCATGGGCCCCGTGTGGCTGTACGCTCAGTCTTGGTTCAAGGCGAGAACCTCGGTCCTAGTATCGGCGAGAACGAGTCAAATCACCACATCCCCATGTGGCGGCCCATCCAAGCCTTTAAGCATGTTTAATTATCATCACCGATCTTACCACGTCATCCTGCCATACTAGGTTCATTCGCAGCTCTGATTCATCAACCGGATGGATCAGAATTTGTCAACTAAGCATGGCTAAGCATATTCGATATAACGGCTCTGCGATGCACACATAGCTCAAACCTAGTCTTGCTGGGAGCAGTGGATCGAGTATTTAGGCTACAAGGATGGTAAATGCAACACACATAGGATAACTACCTGCCAATAAAACATATTGGAAACGAATGCGATATGTAGGAACCAAGTAAAAGCATTTCGAAACCATAATATGAACCAGGCTAGGGCTTGCCTTTGTCCTGACAAACCAATGTGGATCTTCGGAGATCCCATGCTTGACTTGTTCGTCGGTGGACAAGTATTGATCTTCGGTGTTGTCGATCTTCATCGTCTCGGCACTTGCTCTATCGATCGCGAAGAAGCAAACACCAGAAAGGTAGGAAAACAATCAACACATGGCATCGATGCAATGCGCATACAAGTATGATGACATGACATGTTAATTAGGTACTGAAATTAACCCTACGTCATCATCAAATTAATTGAGGTTCAACGGGACTAGGGTTAGCAGTTCCGGAGCCTCAGAAGGGTTGATTTTAGTTCCTCTAAAACAACTAGGGTTAAAGTTGTTTAACAATGCATGATTTTGTAACCAAATTGTAGATCTCATTTTTCTGAAAATTTTGATATATTATACGCATTTTTCTGATTTAAATTGAATTAGTTATGAATTTTCCAAGATTAATTCATTTTAAATCAATTTCTGAAAATTATATAAAAATAATAAAAGTTCAACAATTTGGACCCACATGTCATTATTTTATTCTTTTCTAAACATTTACTAAATTATTAAAATTCTGACAAGAGGACCCACATGTCATTATTTTCCCATTTACAGAAAATTCATAAATGAATTACTGGAAAACAGAAAATAGGAAAATGATTAATGATGTCACGCTGACGTCAGCATGATGTCAGCGCGGCCATGGCTTGCAGATGGCGCACGAATCCATCGATTCGGGCCGCAATCGCGAGCGCACGCGGGGGCAAACGATGCGGGGCGACGCGCTGGGCCGTTTGGTGGCGGCGCCGCCCTCGATTGGTCGCCGGAGCGCCGCCGGAGACGAGCTCGAGCGGCGGCCGGGACAGGTGCACGCGGGGACGGAGCTAGAGGGGGAGAGCGAGGGAGCTGAGGGCATGGGGAGGTGCGGGACCTCACCAGGAGAGCGACGGAGGGGTCGTCGGTGGCCGGGGACGCTCACCGGCGGCGAATCGACGGGGATTCCGGCCGGCAGTAGGTTAGGGTTAGGGTTATTAGGGGCGCCGGAGACAACGGGGAAGAGGGGAAATAGGGGTTAGGGTTAGGGGCGGCGGCGGCGGAGCTCTTATAGACATCGGCGGGCGGCGGCGGGGATCTCAGCACGCCGGAGATCATCGGGCGGCCACGGCGCTGCCAGCGACCTGCTTGGAGGCGCGGGGAAGAAGCCACTTTTGCACATACCCCCCTGGAAAAAGTGTGGGCTGTTTCTAGGGCTAGCTGGGCCGAGGTGGGCTGCGCCAGGGAGGAGAGAAGGAGAGAGGAGTTGGGTTGTCAGCCCAAGAGAGTGATAGAGGGGGGTTTTCTCTTCTTTTTTCCAAATTTTGTTTTCTATTTTGTTTTCAAATTCCTTTTTGATATTTGAAATATGTTTGAAGTTTCAAACTTTCTGAAACTTTTAAAATAACAAATGTACTTCTTAACAAAGCACAAATGCAAGGTAGTTTAGTTTGAAACACTTTGAGCAATTGAAAACAGAGGGAGAAATTTGCACAAGCATTAGGGTTTTCCAAAACAATTCATTGATGCAATTTTCTTAGGAAAATTATGATGATGCTCATGATGCACAAACAATTCCTAATTAGGGTTTAGCAAAAACAGGGGTGTTACAGATCTATCCTCCTTAAAAGAATCTCGTCCCGAGATTCCAAGGTAGGAATAGAGAAAGTAACAAGGACTACACCGGTCTTCAACGATCTTGTCGATGCCACGACAATCAACCTTCTTGAAGAGGTTGATCCACGACGTCATGAAGAAATTGATCCTCAACACCATGAAGAGGTTGATCTTTAACACTATGAAGAGCTCTTCATTTTGCTTTCTTCACTCTAAAGGAAAGAGGGAATGACACTGGACGATGGATCTTCACAAAGATCGAGTATTTCATGGTCAACTCATGGAAGGAGTGCTGAAAAACAACTCTTGAGTTAACAACCATGAAACACGTCAAGGTAACGAAGGAGACGGAAGATGTTTCAAATTTTGGTAGGCAATTGCTCCACGCTTGACAAGATTACGAAGGGACAAGGTAGCGAGGAATTAAACTGCCTTTGATACTATAACAAGACACTCTTAGGGAGGGTGACTCGTAGAAGTATGGATTATTATCCAACGAGAGCGACTTTGGATTTCAAAATAATAGTCACTCTTCTGGAAGGATGCATGAAACGATTGTTGTCTCTTCAAAAGGCTGGGGGCCTAGATGACTGACGAATTCACACAACGTGTGAATTGATTGGAACTTCAGGTACAAACCAAAGGAAGGGAAAGAGCACTGGCTACTGAAGTGCCAATTTTCATGATATAGCTTCATGTTACTTGAACGAATAGACAACGGAGATTTGGCATCCTAAGAAAAGATACTTCTCCCAGGATTTGGACTTTGAATATGACAAGAGGATTGTCATTCGGTTAAAGCTTACTCAAAAGTATTGGGGTCACATATGGCTGACGAATTCACACAACGTGTGAATTAAAGAGAACTTGAGGTAAAATCCAAAGGAAGAGGAAAGGCATTGTCGAATGACGTAGTAAGGATCACCGGGAGGTGAAATTTTCTCCTAACAGAGTTGTTATCACCGGAGAAATGGTTTCGAGGGATTGGCTGAGAAACATTTAGCAACTCTGCTTCTAATGTTCTCCTTGATGTTCCAGACACCTATATCGGGCAATTGAGAAGCGCCTTCAATAAGTCATCAAGTGAAGGTCAGACTTCAGAATTGAAAAGCATCATAAGGCAACTCCTAGAATAAGTTGCATAAGATCCTTATGGAGAGTGGTTATTCTTGATGTTTCAAGAGATTATGGCATTAGGACTTCCGACTAATTGTGTTAACCACAACATCAATCTTGTCGGGGTTACAAAGAAGAGATCTATGTCAAAAATCCTTCAGAAACACCAACCATCGTTGTTGCTTGAGATTCAACTTAGGTTAGGTGTAAAGATATTTCAGACTTAGCAGGTCCGAATGAAAATTTGCAACAGTTACCACAAAGGTAAAGTCGCTAGATTCTCAAGATATAGACTACAATGTCAAGCTCCCAAAAGATTGAGCTAGATTGCGTAATACAGTTGAGTCCTTGTGGGGACATCGAATAAGATATTGAAGCTATTAAGATTCTTCTCTTTCTTGAACAAACCAATCAGCGGTTTAGTCTGCACAAAGGAACTTTTCAAGCAAATGGGGGTAACAACCTTCCATCTCAATAATATTCCGCACATGCATGACTAACTTGTGATGATTCCCGAGGAAAGAAAAAGGGAACTCTACTCAGATCCACGACGACATCTTTCAGCAAATTGCACGTGAACCAGAGAAGGTTACTTCCAACATCCAGAACACATACTTCGTGATGACACGAAGATGGTTCTTAAAAGTTTCCAACATTAGTGCCAACTGTTCGATATGAACCTCTTTGGACATGGAGAAAATAAGAATGTCATCGATAGGCTCAACAACAAACTTATCAAGATACTCCAATAAGATGGTCTCATATGTTATCTGAACGAGGCAAAAGTATTGGTCAGACCAAAGTGTTGGAGATATGCCCAAGAGGCAATAATAAATGGTTATTATATATCTTTGTGTTTATGATAATGTTTATATACCATGCTATAATTGTATTAACCGAAACATTGATACATGTGTGATATGTAAACAACAAAGAGTCCCTAGTATGCCTCTTAACTAGCTTGTTGATTAATGGATGATTAGTTTCATAATCATGAACATTGGATGTTATTAATAACAAGGTTATATCATTGTATGAATGATGTAATGGACACACCCAATTAAGCGTAGCATAAAGATCACGTCATTAACTTATTTGCTATAAGCTTTCGATACATAGTTACCTAGTCCTTTTGACCATGAGATCATATAAATCACTTATACCGGAAAGGTACTTTGATTACATCAAACGCCACTGCGTAAATGGGTGGTTATAAAGGTGGGATTAAGTATCCGGAAAGTATGAGTTGAGGCATATGGATCAACAGTGGGATTTGTCCATCCCGATGACGGATAGATATACTCTGGGCCCTCTCGTGGAATGTCGTCTAATGTCTTGCAAGCATATGAATAAAGTTCATAAGAGACCACATACCACGGTACGAGTAAAGAGTACTTGTCAGGAGACGAGGTTGAACAAGGTATAGAGTGATACCGATGATCAAACCTCGGACAAGTAAAATATCGCGTGACAAAGGGAATTGGTATCGTATGTGAATGGTTCATTCGATCACTAAAGTCATCGTTGAATATGTGGGAGCCATTATGGATCTCCAGATCCCGCTATTGGTTATTGGTCGGAGAGAAGTCTCAACCATGTCTACATAGTTCGCGACCGTAGGGTGACACACTTAAGGTTTGATGTCGTTTAAGTAGATATGGAATATGGAATGGAGTTCGAAGTTTTGTTCGGAGTCTCGGATGGGATCCGGGACATCACGAGTTCCGGAATGGTCCGGAGAATAAGATTCATATATAGGAAGTCACTTTCCAAGTTTGGAAATGATCCGGTGAATTTATGGAAGGTGGTTTCTAGAATTATCCGGAAATAAATTACTATGGAAGGAGGAGTCCCGGAGGGACTCCACAAACCCTAACCAGCGAACCAAGTGGGAGGGTGGAGTCCATGGTGGACTCCACCTCCTTGGCCGGCCAAGAAAAGGGGAAGGGGAGAGTCCCTGTCCCTCTAGGTTTCGTCCATAAGGCGGTTTTTCTGTTAGGGTCTTATTCGAAGACTTTGGGCAAACCCTTGGGGTTCCACCTATATAATGAGGAGGAGAGGAGGGGGCAGCCTATGGCTTGGCCGCACCACCCCTGCCCCTTGAGGCCGGCGCCCATGGCACCTCTCCCAACCCTAGCACCCTCCTCCACTACTTCTCCATATGCTTAGTGAAGCTCCGCCGGAGATCTCCATCGACACCGCCACCACGCCATCGTGCTGCCGGGATTCCGAGGAGGATCTATGATACGTCCAATTTGCATCACTATTTTATATCATAATTTGCTGTTATTCATTGATATATTTCATATTGGGACACAATACTTATGTTATTTCATCTATTTTGCATGTTTCATCATTATTGGAGGATCAAGCACCGGGGCCAGGAAAAAGCACCGTCGAACGCAATATTTCGGAAGATCAATGTGGAAGGAAATTATACCAAAAATCCTATTTTTCAAGATGACAAAGGAAGCCAGAAGGAGGAGCAGGAGGGAGGGGGGCCCACACCCTAGGCGGCGCGGCCCATGGCCCTGGCCGCGCCGCCATGTGGTGTGGGGGCCCACCCCTTTCGCCTCCTTTTCTTCGCGAAATCCTTCGTCCCGAAAACCTAAGCCACAGAGGGTACCTCACGAAGAGTTACAGCCACCTCTGCAGGCGAGAACACGAGAGAAAAGAGCTCTCCGGCGGGCAGGAATGGAAATTCCCTCCGGGAGGGGAAATCGACGCCATCGTCAGTCATCGAGTGGACATCATCTCCATCACCATCATCATCATCTCCACCATCATCACCGCCGTCTCCACCGCTGGACCGTCACCGCCGTAGCAATTTGGGTTTGATCTTGATTGTTTGATAGGAAACTCTCCCGGTATCGATCTCTACTTGTTGTTGATGCTATTGAGTGAAACCATTGAACCAAGTTTATGTTCAGATTGTTATTCATCATCATATCACCTCGATCATGTTCCATATGATGTCTCGTGAGTAGTTCGTTTAGTTCTTGAGGACATGGGTGAAGTCTAAATGTTAGTAGTGAACTATGGTTGAGTAATATTCAATGGTATGATATTTAAGTTGTGGTGTTATTCTTCTAGTGGTGTCATGTGAACGTCGACTACATGACACTTCACCATTTATGGGCCTAGGGGAATGCATCTTGTATTCGTTTGCCAATTGCGGGGTTGCGGGTACAGAAACCTAAACCCCGTTGGTATATCGATGCGGGAGGGATCGCAGGATCTCGAGTTTAAGGCTGTGGTTAGATTTATTCTTAATTACTTTCTTGTAGTTGCGGATGCTTGCAAGGGTATAATCACAAGTATGTATTAGTCCTAGGAAGGGCGGTGCATTAGCATAGGTTCACCCACACAACACTTATCATAACAATGAAGATTATTTAGCCGTATGTAGCGAAAGCATTAGACTAAAATCCCGTGTGTCCTCGAGAACGTTTGGTCATTATAAGTAAACAAACCGGCTTGTCCTTTGTGCTAAAAAGGATTGGGCCACTCGCTGCAATTGTTACTCTCGCACTTTACTTACTCGTACTTTATTCAGCTGTTACATCAAAACCCCCAATACTTGTCTGTGAGCATTTACAGTGAATCCTTCATCGAAACTGCTTGTCAACCTACGCTCCTCGTTGGGATCGACATTCTTACTTATCGAAAATACTACGATACACCCCCTATACTTGTGGGTCATCAAGACTATTTTGCGCCGTTGCGGGAGTGCGCTATTGGTAAGTGGAATTGGTAAGGAAAACCTTTCTTGTTTGTGCTGATTTTATTTCTGCCTGCTGCTATAAGTCATTATGGAGAGATCTTCTCTTCAATTTTTATTTGGGAAATCTACTACTACTGCAACGGTAGTGGATGAGGCGCCAGGTGAGGAAGTGATACCATATAAAATACCTATGAAAATTATTGAACGTGTTATGGATAACGCTATGAAGGGGATGGAACTGTCCATCCTGGTGATCATTTACTTGTTTTTGCATGAATTATGCGGGTTATTCAAATGTGCATTGCTATGGATGAAGTGAGGAAGAAACTATTCTCTTTATCGCTGTCTGGTAAAGCGGCGCATTGGTATAAATTACTGGATAATGGGGATTCTCTTGAATGGAATGATATTGTGCCCCGGTTTTATTATAAGTTCTATCCTCCAAGTGAAATTCACAAGGATCGGAATCGCATATATAATTTTTGGCCTCATGATGGAGAGAGTATTGCCCAAGCTTGGGGGAGATTGAAGTCTTTAATGCTCAAATGCCCCATTCATGAGCTTCCTGGTAATGTTATTATTGATAATTTCTATGCAAGACTTTCTTTTCAAGACAAGACCTTGCTGGATACTTCTTGTTCTGGATCATTTACACGCAACAAAGAAGAGTTTAAAAGGGACCTTCTTGATCGAATCCAAGAAAATACTAAAGGTTGGGAGAACGACAAGGATAGAGAATCAGGTATAATTTATGATTATAAATGCATTGAAGCTTTTATGGATACTGATAAATTTCGTAATATGAGTGCTATATATGGTCTTGATTCTCAAGTTGCTGTAAATCTTTATAAAGCTTTTGCCTCTCATTATGAATTGCCAAAGAAGAATTTTGATAAGTATCATGAACCGTATAAAGATAAAATTGATTCATCTATTAATAAATGCGTTGTAGTTGAAACTTGATCATGTTATTCCTGAAGCTTATATTGAAAAACTCCTTTCCCTGCTAAAATGAAGGAGTACTGTTATAAATAGTGCGGTTCATAAAAGTGAAAAGAAAACCAGAACCTGAAGAACAAATAAAAGTTGAACCTGTTGCAATAGTTAAAGATCTTGTAACTGAAAATGTGGAGGATGGTCATATTTTTCTGTGAAGATGCTTCTAATATTGTTTCACATCCTAATAAACCCAAACAAGCTAGTGTTCCTATGATATCTGTTAGAATTGGTGATCATTGCTATTATGGATTATGTGATATTGGTGCAAGTGTTAGTGCTATTCCTTATGAGCTTTACACGGAGATTATGCAAAATTGATTCTTGTGAACTTGAAGATATTGATGTGGTTATTCAAGCTGGCTAATAGAGAAACTATTTCTCCAATTGGTATTGTTCGAGATGTGGAAGTATTATGCGGTAAGATTAAATATCCTGTGACTTTTTGGTACTTGGTTCTGCTGCTAGTGATTATTGTCCTATTATTTTGGTAGACCTTTTCTAAATACTTGTGGAGCTATTATAGATTGCAAGAAAGAGAAAATTTTGACTAAATTTGCTGGTGAATCTTATGAGTTTAACTTCTCTAAATTTACCAAAACTCCTTATAAAGCTGATTTGCCTAGTGATGATTTTAAAATGGAGCAGTGTGCATCTATTGTTCTTGTTCCTAATAATCCTTTGCAGCAACATTTGGAGGATAGCGAGAGTGAAGTTTTTAGGAAAGAAAGAGATGAGCTTGAGGAAATTTTTCTTCGCCAACCTATTCTCAAGCATGATTTACGGTGGAAGATTTGGGTACAACACCGCCACCAAAGGAAGATCCTGTTTTTGAATTAAAGCCTTTGCTGATAATCTTAAATATGCTCATATTGATGATAAGAAAATATATCATGTTATTATTAGTTCTAAGCTTTCAGAGATTGAGGAAGAAAGGTTATTGGAAATATTGAAGAAGCAGGAGCTATTGGCTACACTCTTGATGATTTGAAGGGGATTTCTCCGTCTATTTGCCAACATGCTATTAATATGGAAGATGATGCAAAGCCTGTTGTTGAACCTCAGCGTCGTCTAATTAAGATGAAGGAAGTGGTAAGGAATGAGGTATTAAGACTTCTTGAAGCTGGTATTATATATCCTATTGCTGATAGTAGATGGGTTAGTCTGTGCATTGCGTTCCCAAGAAAGGAGGAATGACTGTTGTGCCTAATGATAATGATGAGCTCATCCCTCAAAGAGTAGTTGTAGGGTATAGAATGTGCATTGATTTTCGAAAAGTTAATAAAGTTACTAAGAAAGATCATTACCCTTTACCATTTATTGATCAAATGCTAGAAAGATTGTCTAAAAATACTCATTTTTGTTTTCTTGATGGTTATTCTGGGTTTTCACAAATTGTTGTTAAAGCTAAAGATCAAGAGAAAACCACCTTTACTTGTCCCTATGGAACTTATGCTTATAGACGTATGCCTTTTGGTTTATGTAATGCTCTGCTACTTTTCAAAGATGCATGTCTGCTATTTTTCATGGTTTTTGTGAAAGTATTGTAGAGGTATTCATGGACGATTTTTCCGTCTATGGGAATTCTTTTGATAGTTGCTTGCGAAACCTTGATAAAGTTTTGAGAGATGTGAAGAAACTAACCTTGTTCTTAATTGGGAGAAATGCCACTTTATGGTTAATGAAGGAATTGTATTGGGACATAAAATTTCGAGAGAGGTATTGAAGTTGATAGAGCTAAAGTTGAAGCAATTGAGAAGATGCCCTATCCGAGGGATGTTAAAGGTATTCGTAGTGTTCTTGGTCATGCTTGGGTTTTATAGGAGATTTATTAAAGATTTCTCCAAGATTTCAAAGCCTCTTACTAATCTTCTTCAAAAAGACGTACCTTTTGTTTTTTGATGATGATTGTAAGGAAGCTTTTAAAACTCTTAAGAAAGCCTTAACAACTGCTCCTATAGTTGAACCTCCGATTGGAACTTACCCTTTGAAATTATGTGTGATGCTAGTGATTTTCTGTAGGGCTGTGTTCTTGGACAGCGAGTAGATAAAAAACTGAATGTTATTCATTATGCTAGTAAAACCCTTGATGCTGCTCAACGAAATTATGCTACGACTGAAAAAGAATTATTAGCTGTAGTTTTTGCTTGTGATAAATTTAGATCTTATATTGTTGATTCAAAAGTTACTATTCATACTGATCATGCTGCAATTAGATATCTAATGACAAAGAAAGATGCTAAGCCGAGACTTATTAGATGGGTACTTCTGTTGCAAGAATTTGATTTACATATTGTAGATAGGAAAGGTGCTGATAATCCTGTTGATAATTTGTCCAGTTGGAAAATATTGCTTATGATCCTTTTCTGTTAATGATAGTTTTCCAAATGAACAATTGGCTGTAATAAAGGTGAGCTCGCGAGACAGTCCTTGGTATGCTGATTATGCTAACTTTATTGTTTCCAAGTACTTGCCTCCAACCTTTTCAGCTCAGCAAAGGAGGAAATTCTTTTATGACTTGAGGCATTATTTTTGGGATGACCCACACTTATATAAAGAAGGAGTGGATGGTATTATGCGAAGATGTGTTCCCGAATATGAACAACAAGAGATATTGAGTAAATGCCATGGTAGTGCTTATGGAGGACATCACGCCGGAGAAAGAACGCGCAAAAGGTTCTACAATCAGGTTTTTATTGGCCAACTCTCTTCAAGGATGCGAAAGTTTATTTTATCTTGTGATGAATGCCAAAGGGTTGGTAATATCTCCAGACGTAATGAAATGCCTATGAATTATACTCTTGTTATTGAACCGTTTGATTGTTGGGGATTTGACTTCATGGGACCTTTCCGTCTTCAGAAGGTAACACTCATATACTTGTTGCTGTTGATTATGTTACTAAATGGGTGGAAGCCATACCTACAAAAAGTGATGGTGAGACCTCTTTAAGAATGCTTTTAGATATTATTTTTCCTAGATTTGGAGTACCTAGATATATTATGACTGATGGAGGTTCTCATTTTATTCATGGAGGTTTTAGAAAAACTCTTGCTAAGTATGGTATTAATCATAGAATTGCTTGCTTATCATCCTCAAACTAGTGGTCAAGTAGAATTATCAAATAGAGAGATTAAATCTATTTTGGGAAAGACGTTAATAAAACTAGAAAGAATTGGGCTAGTAAATTGAAGGATGCACTATGGGCTTATAGAACTGCTATAAAAATCCCATGGGAATGTCACCTTATAAAATGGTTTATGGGAAAGCTTGTCATTTACCTTTAGAACTAGAGCACAAAGCTTATTGGGCTGTTAGAGAATTAAATAAAGATCCTAAACTTGCCGGTGATAAGAGGTTGTTGCAATTAAGTTCTCTAGATGAATGGAGAAGTGAAGCTTATGAAAATGCTAAACTCTTTAAAGAGAAAGTTAAAAAATGGCATGATAGAAGGATTATTAAAAGAGAATTTAATATTGGGGATAAAGTCCTATTGTATCGGTCTCAGATTCTTTGCAGGGAAATTACTCTCGAAATGGGAAGGACCATATGTTGTCGAGGAGGTGTATCGTTCAGGAGCAATTAAAATTAGCTCTCTCCAAGGCAATGCCACAAGTGGTGAATGGACAAAGACTCAAGCATTATATCTCGGGTGATTCCTATAATGTTGATGTTGATATTATTCAAGTGGAAACACCGGAGGCTTTCATCAAAGGGCAAATTGACAGTCGTGAGAACTCGACTTTGAATAGGTAACGATCTGGTAATGAAAAGTCAATTTACTTTCCGAACAATATTTTTGCTGTTTTTGGAAAATATGAAAAATTACGAGTTCGAAACGGAGTGGAAAGGACGCACGAGGCGCCACCATGGCGGCGCGGCCTGACTGCCCGCCGACCTATGGTTTGGCCGCCTCGTCGCCCCTTTCGACTCGTTCGATCTGGTACTTTCCTTTTGTCGTGAAATTTTTTGCTATATAATCCCCGGACCCCTGGAGGTCCGTATATCGTTCTCGACGTGTTTTGTTTGCTGTTCTGCCAGGATTTGTTTCGGATCTAGAGCCATCATGTCTTCTTCGGAAACTCCGAAGGACAGCTCCTGCAAGGATGTTGGCAACTTGTACATGGAGGAGCTGAGGATGCACCCCAAGGAGTTGCTGCTTGTTGAAGGAGAATTGCAGGTCAAGGATGTCCAGGGTCCTAAAGGAGAAGGAAGCTTGGAAGATAGGATGGAGAAGCTAGAACAAGAGGTTTTCAAATACAAGAAGATGGCTAGCGTGAGGTGGATATCTTCCACGATTGTGAACTCATTCTTGAACATGAGAAGGAAACAAAGCTTTGGGCGACATCCTCTCACTTCACGACACCACCAACAAGCTCCAAGCACAACTCTATGACGTTGAATCAGACGTGAGTATGAAAACAGGTTTAAATACATAAGCCGTCTGCTAGTTTCAGGATTCCAGAGACCAAGATGTCGTGTCTTGATGGAGAGCCTCTTCCTTGGAAGTTTGATGACGGGAGTTCATCACCACCATCTCCGCAGGAGTAATTCATCATCGGTATTGGCATCCCCTTGGTTTGTTCCAAGCTTGGGGAGTGCCGCGGTATCACATTATCACTACCTTTTACTTTTATTGTCAAGTAGTGTCATATCATGAGTAGGGAAGTTATCATATAAGATGGGTTGCAGTTTGGAAGTATCTCTCTTTTAGTTGGTTATCTATGTATCCCTTGGTGTGAGTTATCGTTATGGAGTATTAATGAGAAGTCTTATCATTCACATATTGCACATCTTATTTTAGTTTGCAATCTCTATCATATGATTTACCTTGTTGTTAGTATTGGTATCACTTTGGGAGCATTGAATAAATCTATTTGGTTTTGGCAAACTTAGCATTGGTCAATAGCAACAACACTTTGAGGTTTAAGTAGAAAAGAGAAATACATGTAGATGTTTCATTGTCTTTCTTTCTTGTTAGCTCATAGCTTATTATTCTGAAGTTAAAATTGTTTGTGCTTACAAGGAAGATGCATGATTGTTTCTATCACATGTATATTTGTTTGTTTCCCTCAACTCTTATGCTTGCTAATTAACCTTTAGCCAAAGACCTGTACTGAGAGGGATATCTCGTGCATCCAAACCTTAACCCAAATCTATGTCATTTGTGTCCACCATACCTACCTATTACATGGTATTTTCTGCCATTCCAAGTAAATACTTCATGTGCTACCTTTAAACAATTCAAAACTTAGTATCTCTTATTTGTGTCAATGTTTCATAGCTCATGAGGAAGTATGTGGTGTTTTATCTTTCAATCTTGTTGGGCAACTTTCACCAATGGACTAGTGGCTTCATCCGCTTATCCAATAATTTTGCAAAAGGAGCTGGCAATGGGATTCCAGTCCCAAATTAATTAAACTAAATAGACACTCCTCCATGGTATGTGATTGATGGACGGCACCCGAAGGATTCGGTTAGCCATGGCTTGTGTAAGCAAAGGTTGGGGGGAGTGTCATCATCATAATAAAACTAAAATAAAAAAGGCACTCCTTCATGGTATGAGATTGTTGGCAGGCACCCGAGGATTCGGTTAGCCATGGTTTGTGAAAGAAAGGTTGGAAGGAGTGCCACACAAAATAATATGGGAGCCGCTCTTTGAAGGTTGTTTGGCAAGGGGGTTAGAATACCCGCTACCAGTCGTTGACAACAACAAACACCTCTCAAAATGTTACTTTTATTCTCTTTATATGATTGCAAAACTGAAAAAGCTCAAGCACATGATTTAATTCCTGCTTCCCTCTGCGAAGGGCCTGTCTTTTACTTTATGTTGAGTCAGTAAACCTATTTCCCTCCATCTCAAGCAAGCATTTGAGTAGTTGTGATCAAACCATTATATTGTGATTTGCTTCATCATGTCTTTTATTCTTCCTTGTTTAGTACAAGTTTTATCTGAATGGATATAGCTTTGCAAGTTATCAATGATCATGAAAAGACCATTATGATTGAGTATGCAAGTTGTGCCTTATAAACTTTAACATGAGAGCGCTGCTCAATGAGATAAATATAATCTGTTAATTGTTCTCTGACCAAGAACGAAGTTTGCCATCACCAATTATGATTTCTTATGCACCTTTACTTGTGATTACCTTATACTTGTTTCAAGTTGAGTTGTATGAGGAAGTTGTTTACTATAATGTCTTGTGTGAATGAATATGATGCTTCTTGTCCGTATTTTATTTATCGACTCTTCACTCCATAAACATGTGGTCCTGTTCGAGTTTCTCGCAGGGACAAGCGAAGTCTAAGCTTGGGGGAGTTGATACGTCCAATTTGCATCACTATTTTATATCATAATTTGCTGTTATCCATTGATATATTTCATATTGGGAGACAATACTTATGTTATTTCATCTATTTTGCATGTTTCATCATTATTGGAGGATCAAGCACCGGAGCCAGGATTCTGCTGGAAAAAGCACCGTCAGAACACAATATTTCGGAAGATCAACTGTGGAAGGAAATTATACCAAAATTCCTATTTTTCAAGATGACGAAGGAAGCCGAAGGAGGAGCCGGGAGGACCCGGGTGGGCCCACACCCTAGGGCGGCGCGGCCCATGGCCGGCCGCGCCGCCATGTGGTGTGGGGGCCCACAGCCCCTTTCGCCTCCTTTTCTTCGCGAAATCCTTCGTCCCGAAAACCTAAGCCACAGAGGGTACCTCGCGAAGAGTTACAGCCGCCTCTGCGGGCGGAGAACACCGAGAGAGAAAAGAGCTCTCCGGCGGGCAGGAATCCGCGGGGAAATTCTTCGGAGGGGGAAATCGACGCCATCGTCACCGTCATCGAGCTGGACATCATCTCCATCACCATCATCATCATCTCCACCATCATCACCGCCGTCTCCACCGCTGGACACCGTCACCGCCGTAGCAATTTGGGTTTGATCTTGATTGTTTGATAGGGGAAACTCTCCCGGTATCGATCTCTACTTGTTGTTGATGCTATTGAGTGAAACCATTGAACCAAGTTTATGTTCAGATTGTTATTCATCATCATATCACCTCTGATCATGTTCCATATGATGTCTCGTGAGTAGTTCGTTTAGTTCTTGAGGACATGGGTGAAGTCTAAATGTTAGTAGTGAACTATGGTTGAGTAATATTCAATGGTATGATATTTAAGTTGTGGTGTTATTCTTCTAGTGGTGTCATGTGAACGTCGACTACATGACACTTCACCATTTATGGGCCTAGGGGAATGCATCTTGTATTCGTTTGCCAATTGCGGGTTGCCGGAGTGACAGAAACCTAAACCCCCGTTGGTATATCGATGCGGGAGGGATCGCAGGATCTCAGAGTTTAAGGCTGTGGTTAGATTTATTCTTAATTACTTTCTTGTAGTTGCGGATGCTTGGGGTATAATCACAAGTATGTATTAGTCCTAGGAAAGGCGGTGCATTAGCATAGGTTCACCCACACAACACTTATCATAACAATGAAGATTATTTAGCCGTATGTAGCGAAAGCATTAGACTAAAATCCCGTGTGTCCTCGAGAACGTTTGGTCATTATGAGTAAACAAAACGGCTTGTCCTTTGTGCTAAAAAGGATTGGGCCACTCGCTGCAATTGTTACTCTCGCACTTTACTTACTCGTACTTTATTCAGTTACATCAAAACCCCGAATACTTGTCGTGAGCATTTAGTGAATCCTTCATCAAACGAACACCTTCTGCTCCTCGTTGGGATCGACATTCTTACTTATCGAAAATACTACGATACACCCCCTATACTTGTGGGTCATCAATCTACTACTTCCGCTGCCCGCTGGAACGGGGAGAAGGACGTCGTCTTCATCAACACCGAACGTGTGACCGAGTACGGAGGTGCTGCCCGATCGTGGCACCGTGATCAAGATCTTCTACGCGCTTTTGCAAGCGGCAAGTGATCATCTACCGCAGCAATAAGAGCTTACTCTTATAGGCTTTGGAAATCTTCAAGGGTGAGTCTCGATCATCCCTCGTTGCTCCGTCTTCTAGATTGCATCTTGGCTTGGATTGCGTTCTCGCGGTAGGAAATTTTTTGTTTTATATGCAACGAATCCCTATAGTGGTATCAGAGCCGTGTCTATGCATAGATGGTTGCATGAGTAGAACACAATGGTTTTGTGGGCGTTGATGCTCTTGTTGTCTTTAGTTTGAGTACTTTGCATCTTTGTGGCATAGTGGGATGAAGCGGCCCAGACTAACTTTACATGACCGCGTTCATGAGACTTGTTCCTCGTTCGACATGCAACTTGTATTGCATAAGAGGCTTTGCGGGTGTCTGTCTCTCCTACTATAGTGAATATTCAATTTACTCTTCTATTGACAACACTAGTATCACCGTTGTGGTTCATGTTCGTAGGTAGATTAGATCTCTCGAAAACCCTAAACCACGTAAAATATGCAAACCAAATTAGAGACGTCTAACTTGTTTTTGCAGGGTTTGGTGATATGATATGGCCATAATGTGATGATGAATATGTATGAGATGATCATTATTGTATTGTGGCAACCGGCAGGAGCCTTATGGTTGTCTTTAATTTTCATGTTGAGTAGTATTTCAAAGTAGTTGTAATAGTTGCTACATGAGGTGAACAACCATGAAGACGGCGCCATTGACCTTGACGCTACGCCGACGATGATGGAGATCATGCCCGAACATGATAGAGATCATGTCCATGCTTTGGAGATGAAGATCAAAGGCGGAAAGACTAAAGGGCCATATCATATCACATATGAATTGCATGTGATGTTAATCCTTTATGCATCTTATTTTTCTTAGATCGCGACGATAGCATTATAAGATGATCCCTCACATTAATATCAAGATAATAAAGTGTTCTCCCCTCGTATGCACCGTTGCACAGTTCGTCGTTCGAAGCATCTCGTGAAGATCGGATGTGATAGACTCAACGTTCACATACAACGGGTGTAAGCCATGTTGCACACGCGGAATACTTGGGTTTGCTTGACGAGCCTAGCATGTACTACATGGCCTCGGGACAACGGAAACCGAAAGGTTGAACACGAGTCATATGGATGATATGATCAACATGTTGATGTTCACCATTGAAGCTACATCATCTCACGTGATGATCGGTTTTGGTGTAGTGGATGTGGATCGTGTACCACTTAACAACTATGAGGGATGTTGTATTAAGTGGGAGTTCATTAGTAATTAGATTAAAACATGAACTAATTATCATAAACATAGTCGAGTAGTATTTTGAATTAATTTTGTAGTATTGGCATCCGTTTTTCTACCATGCGCTAGTCTTGTTATTGAGAGATGAAATACTGAAATAAGACAAGAAACTACGTATTGTTAAGAATCAAGAATTGATTAAGTCCTATTGCAAACTTTTAGTAAACCTCACACTGTTGATTCAAAGAGCTATGTTTTCAATTAGTACCTAAAGTTATCTTGTCTCGTTCAAATCTGTTTGAAAAGTAAGGAGCTGAAAATTTAAGTTTTCAGAAATAATCAAGGTATGAGATATATGTGATATCTAAGACCTTATTGCAAGATGATAGAATATAATTTGGTGAGACTACATAAACTCATAAGTTTTATGGGAATGTACGAAGGTTGACGCAAGGCGTCCCAATCCTCCAACTATTGGGGCACTAACAATATTCGCATATCCATGAAGTAATCATCCTTAGTATGCACCGTTGCTAAGACTCGTCGTATCGAAGCATCACGTGATGATCGGGTGTTATAGATTCTACGTGTGCATACAACGGGTGCAAGCCAGATTTGCACATGCGAATACTAAGATTAAACTTTATGAGCCTAGCATGTACAGACATGGTCTCAAAAAGTCATCATGATACAATGGATAAAATTATGAGTGAAATTGTTCATCATATTACAAGGTTACTAATAGTGAAATCCGGAACACTTGTCATATGATGATCAACTTCAAAGGAAGAACCTCAAGGTTATTGGTATTTGACCAACAAACCTAGAAGTTATTGATGTTGAAGTGTTTTTCTGAATAAAGAGGAAAGCTAAAAGAGAAACTACAAAAGATTATTGGCAGAAAGAAAGAAAAGACTAGAAAGTCTAGCTCAGGTGTATATAAATGATATACATGTTATGGATGTATTCCTCGTTTAGTCACACAATGAAATTCTTGGGTATTTGTACCATATTGGTTGGTATGAAGTGTGATGGCGTGTACAGCACACGTCCGTTGGGAACCCCAAGAGGAAGGTGTGATGCGTACAGCGGCAAGTTTTCCCTCACTATGAAACCAAGGTTTATCGAAGATAGGAGCCAAGAAGCACGTTGAAGGTTGATGGCGGCGAGATGTAGTGCGGCGCAACACCGGATTCCACGTGGAACCTGCACAACACAAACCAAGTACTTTGCCCCAACGAAACAGCGAGGTTGTCAATCTCAAGCTTGTTGTAACAAAGGATTAGATGTATAGTGTGGATGATGATTGTTGCAGAAAACAATAGAACGATTGTGCATTGATTGTATTTGTATAGAGAATTGGACCGGGGTCCACAGTTCACTAGAGGTGTCTCTCCCATAAGATAAACAGCATGTTGGGTGAACAAATTACAGTTGGGCAATTGACAAATAAAGAGGGCATGACCATGCACATACATATTATGATGAGTATAGTGAGATTTAATTGGGCATTACGACAAAGTACATAGACCGCTATCCAGCATGCATCTATGCCTAAAAAGTCCACCTTCAGGTTATCATCCGAACCCTCCAGTATTAAGTTGCTAACAACAGACAATTGCATTAAGTATTGCGCGTAATGTAATCAGTAACTACATCCTCGAACATAGCACCAATGTTTTATCCCTAGTGGCAACAGCACATCCATAATCTTAGAGGTTCTTGTCACTCCTCCAGATTCACGGAGACATGAACCCACTATCGAGCATAAATACTCCCTCTTGGAGTTACTAGCATCAACTTGGCCAGAGCATCTACTAATAACGGAAAGCATGCAAGATCATAAACAACACATAGACATGAATTGATAATCAACATAACAAGTATTCTCTATTCATCGGATCCCAACAAACACAACATATAGAATTGAGATAGATGATCTTGATCATGTTCGGCAGCTCACAAGACCCGACAATTAAGCACAATGGGGAGAAGACAACCATCTAGCTACGCTATGGACCCATAGTCCAGGGGTAGACTACTCACACATCACTCCGGAGGCGACCATGGCGGCGTAGAGTCCTCGGGAGATGATTCCCTCTCCCGGCAGGGTGCCGGAGGCGATCTCCGAATCCCCAGATGGGATTGGCGGCGGCGGCGTCTCTGGAAGGTTTTCCGTATCGTAGCTCTCGGTACAGGGGGTTTCGCGACGGAGGCTATTTGTAGGCGGAAGGGCAGGTCAGGGGGCCACACGAGGGGCCCACACTATAGGTCGGCACGGCCAGGGCTTGGGCCGCGCCGCCCTATAGTCTGGCCACCTCGTGGCCCCACTTCATCTCCTCTTCGGTCTTAAGCTTCGTGGCAAAATAGGACCCTGGGCGTTGATTTCGTCAATTCCGAGAATATTTCCTTACTAGGATTTCTGAAACCAAAAACAGCAGAACACAGCAACTGGCACTTCGGCATCTTGTTAATAGGTTAGTTCCAGAAAATGCACGAATATGACATAAAGTGTGCATAAAACATGTAGATAACATCAATAATGTGGCATGGAACATAAGAAATTATCGATACGTCGGAGACGTATCAGCATCCCAAGCTTAGTTCTGCTCGTCCCGAGCAGTAAACGATAAACAAAGATAATTTCTGGAGTGACATGCCATCATAACCTTGATCATACTATTTGTAAAGCATATGTAGTGAATGCAGTGATCAAAACAATGTATATGACATGAGTAAACAAGTGAATCATATAGCAAAGACTTTTTCATGAATAGTACTTCAAGACAAGCATCGATAAGTCTTGCATAAGAGTTAACTCATAAAGCAATAATTCATAGTAAAAGCATTGAAGCAACACAAAGGAAGATTAAGTTTCAGCGGTTGCTTTCAACTTGTAACATGTATATCTCATGGATATTGTCAACATAGAGTAATATAATAAGTGCAATATGCAAGTATGTAGGAATCAATGCACAGTTCACACAAGTGTTTGCTTCTTGAGATGGAGAGAGATAGGTGAACTGACTCAACATAAAAGTAAAAGAAAGGTCCTTCGAAGAGGAAAGCATCGATTGCTATATTTGTGCTAGAGCTTTGATTTTGAAAACAAGAAACAATTTTGTCAACGGTAGTAATAAAGCATATGTGTTATGTAAATTATATCTTACAAGTTGCAAGCCTCATGCATAGTATACTAATAGTGCTCGCACCTTGTCCTAATTAGCTTGGACTACCGGGATCGTCGCAATGCACATGTTTTAACCAAGTGTCACAAAGGGGTACCTCTATGCCGCCTGTATAAAGGTCTAAGGAGAAAGCTCGCATCGGATTTCTCGCTATTGATTATTCTCAACTTAGACATCCATACCGGGACAACATAGACAACATATAATGGACTCCTCTTTTATGCATAAGCATGTAACAACAATTAATTTTCTCATTTGAGATTGAGGATATTGTCCAAAACTGAAACTTCCACTATGGATCATGGCTTTAGTTAGCGGCCCAATGTTCTTCTCTAACAATATGCATGCTCTAACCATAAGGTGGTAGATCGCTTACTTCAGACAAGACGAACATGCATAGCAACTCACATGATATTCAACAAAGAGTAGTTGATGGCGTCCCCATGAACATGGTTATCGCACAACAAGCAACTTAATAAGAGATAAAGTGCATAAGTACATATTCAATACCACAATAGTTTTTAAGCTATTTGTCCCATGAGCTATATATTGTAAAGGTGGAGAATGGAAATTTAAAGGTAGCACTCAAGCAATTTACTTTGGAATGGCGGAGAAATACCATGTAGTAGGTAGGTATGGTGGACACAAATGGCATAGTGGTTGGCTCAAGTATTTTGGATGCATGAGAAGTATTCCCTCTCGATACAAGGTTTAGGCTAGCAAGGCTATTTGAAACAAACACAAGGATGAAGCGGTGCAGCAAAACTTACATAAAAGACATATTGAAATCATTATAAGACTCTACACCGTCTTCCTTGTTGTTCAAACTCAATACTAGAAATTATCTAGACCTTAGAGAGACCAAATATGCAAACCAAATTTTAGCATGCTCTATGTATTTCTTCATTAATGGGTGCAAATTATATGATGCAAGAGCTTAAACATGAGCACAACAATTGCCAAGTATCACATTATCCAAGACATTATAGCAAATTACTACATGTATCATTTTCCAATTCCAACCATATAACAATTTAACGAAGAAGAAACTTCGCCATGAATACTATGAGTAAAGCCTAAGGACATACTTGTCCATATGCTACAGCGGAGCGTGTCTCTCTCCCACAAAGTGAATGCTAGGATCCATTTTATTCAAACAAAACAAAAACAAAAACAAACCGACGCTCCAAGAAAAGCACATAAGATGTGATGGAATAAAAATATAGTTTCAGGAGGAACCTGATAATGTCGATGAAGAAGGGATGCCTTGGGCATCCCCAAGCTTACGCTTGAGTCTTCTTGATATATGCAGGGGTGAACCACCGGGGCATCCCCAAGCTTAGAGCTTTCACTCTCCTTGATCATGTTGTATCATCTCCCTCTCTTGATCCTTGAAAACTTCCTCCACACCAAACTTAGAACAACTCATTAGAGGGTTAGGGCACAATCAAAATATACATGTTCAGAGGTGACATGATCATTCTTAACACTTCTGGACATTCCATAAAGCTACTGAAAGTCAATGGAATCGAAATATCCATCGAACATAACAAACAGGCGAAATAAAAGGCAGAATCTGTCAAAACAGAACAGTTCGTATTGACGAATTTTATCGAGGCACCAGACTTGCTCAAATGAAAATGCTCAAATTGAATGAAAGTTGCGTACATATCTGAGGATCACTCACGTAAATTGGCATAATTTTCTGAGTTACCTACAGAGAATTTTGCCCAGATTCGTGACAGCAAAGAAATCTGTTTCTGCGCAGTAATCCAAATCTAGTATGAACTTTACTATCAACGACTTTACTTGGCACAACAAAACACTAAACTAAGATAAGGAGAGGTTGCTACAGTAGTAAAAAACTTCCAAGACACAAAATAAAAACAAAGTACTGTAGTAAAAACATGGGTTGTCTCCCATAAGCGCTTTTCTTTAACGCCTTTCAGCTAGGCGCAGAAAGTGTGTATCAAGTATTATCAAGAGATGGTGCATCTACAGCGGGGTTTGGAGTTTTCTCAGCCAAGCATAGTATATTGGATACATAAGTTTTAGCGTCTCCCTTATCATTAGTATTAGGCTTGCTACTCTCATCAAACAAATTTTCAGGAACAAGCCAAGCATAATTATTTTCTAGTGCATCATTCATCGCTAGGAGCTTACATGGTATTGGTGCTTTGATCTCCCCACCATCATTAATATTATTAGTGTACTTTATTCTATCCATATCCATCTTCTCAAGGAGACTAACAAAATTGGTATAAGAACCAAGCATATCATATTTAGCAAAGACCTTTCTAGCCTCTCTTGCTATACCACCAAATTCTCTAAGAAGGGTTTGTAAAACAAAATCTTTCTTTTCCCCTTCTTCCATATCACCTAGTGTAAGAAACATGTGTTGGATTATAGGATTGAGATTAACAAATTTAGTTTCCAACATGCGAACTAGAGCAGCAGCAGCAATTTCATAAGTAGGAGCAAGATCTACCAAGTGTCTATCTTCAAAATCGTCAACGGTACTAACATGGTTGAAAAATTCTTCTATATTATTTCTCCCAATTATAGACCCGCGTCCTACCGGCATGTTTTTTACAGTAAAATTAAAAGGAAACATGTTGAAATAAGTAAAGCAAATATAAGTAACTAATTTTTTTTGGTTTTTTGATATAGCAAACAAGATAGCAAATAAAGTAAAACTAGCAACAAATTTTTTTGTATTTTGATTTAGTGCAGCAAACAAAGTAGTAAATAAAACTAAGCAAGACAAAAACAAAGTAAAGAGATTGGGATGTGGAGACTCCCCTTGCAGCGTGTCTTGATCTCCCCGGCAACGGCGCCAGAAAAATTGCTTGATGGCGTGTACAGCACACGTCCGTTGGGAACCTGATACGTCTCCGACGTATCGATAATTTCTTGTGTTCCATGCCACATTATTGATGATATCTACATGTTTTATGCACACTTTATGTCATATTCGTGCATTTTCTGGAACTAACCTATTAACAAGATGCCGAAGTGCCATTCTTGTTTTTGTTTTTGGTTTCAGAAATCCTAGTAACGAAATATTCTCGGAATTGGACGAAATCAACGCCTAGGTTCTATTTTGCCGGAAGCATCCAGAACACACGAGAACCGCGGAGGGGGCACAGGCCACTAAACCCTAGGCCGGCGCGGAGGCGCGCCCCTATAGTGTCGCGCCCCTTCGACCTTCCGACGTCGCCTCTTCGCCTATATAAGGTCCCGGACCTAAAACCTCGACACGAAAAAGCCACGGTACGAGAAACCTTCCGAGCCGCCATCGCGAAGCCAAGATCGAGGGACAGGACTCTCTGTTCCACGCCGCCGGACGGGGAAGTGCCCTCGGAAGGTCCTCCATCAACACCACCGCCATCTCCATCAACGCTCTTGTCTCCCATGAGGAGGAGTAGTTCTCCATCGAGGCTCGGGCTGTCCGGTAGCTATGTGGTTCATCTCTCTCCTATGTACTTCAATACAATAATCTCATGAGCTGCCTTACATGATTGAGATTCATATGATGATGCTTGTAATCTAGATGTCGTTATGCTAGTCAAGTGAATTTTACTCATGTGATCTCCGGAGATTCCTTGTCCCACGTGTGTAAAGGTGACAGTGTGTGCACCGTGTGGGTCTCTTAGGCTATATTTCACAGAATACTTATTCACTGTTATGGATGGCATAGTGAAGTGCTTATTTATATCTCTTTATGATTGCAATGTGTTTTGTATCACAATTTATCTATGTGCTACTCTAGTGATGTTATTAAAGTAGTTTTATTCCTCCTGCACGGTGTAATGGTGATAGTGTGTGCATCCGTGTTAGTACTTGGCGTAGGCTATGATTATGATCTCTTGTAGATTATGAAGTTAACTATTGCTATGATAGTATTGATGTGATCTATTCCTCCTACATAGTGTGAAGGTGACAGTGTGCATGCTATGTTAGTACTTGGTTTAGTCTTGTTGATCTTTCATGCACTCTAAGGTTATTTAAATATGAACATTGAATTGTGGAGCTTGTTAACTCCGGCATTGAGGGTTCGTGTAATCCTACGCAATGGTGTTCATCATCCAACAAGAGTGTAGAGTATGCATTTATCTATTCTTATGTGATCAATGTTGAGAGTGTCCACTAGTGAAAGTCGATCCCTAGGCCTTGTTCCTAAATACGCTATCGCTGCTTGTTTCTTGTTTACTGCGTTACTACTGCTGCGTTCCTACGCTTGTTTACTGTCCTGGGCAAAGCACTTTTCTGGTGGTTGCTACTGCTACTACTTATTTATACCACATGTATTTCACTATCTCTTCGCCGAACTAGTGCACCTATTTGGTGTGTTGGGGACACAAGAGACTTCTTGCTTTGTGGTTGCAGGGTTGCATGAGAGGGATATCTTTGACCTCTTCCTCCTGAGTTCGATAAACCTTGGGTGATCCACTTAAGGAAAACTTGCTGTGTTCTACAAATCTCTGCTCTTGGAGGCCCAACACTGTCTCAGAAAGGAGGGGGCGTAGACATCAAGCTATTCGCGCGCGTTGTCGGAACAAAAAGCTACAATACAAGGATTTCCTCCCTCGTCAACCACGCGCCGGTTGTAGGCGGTTAAGCTATTTTAAGGCGCCGTTGCCGGGAGGAAAGGTAAAAGGTACTCACACTCCGGATCTCGGCTACTAAGCTATTTTTCGGCGTGTAAGTACTCGAAGCTATTTCCTTTAGATCCTGCAATTGCAACTTTTTGTTTCTTGTTTACACTAGTTAGGCATAATGGAAAACAACAAAAATATGAGAGATCTTTATGAACTTTATCTTGAATTAGAACATGATGTGTTTGAAGAGAAAATTAAAAAACCCATGGAACTTTATATGCATGCTAATGGGAATGTTATTGATATAAATGCTTTGAACACTATTGTTACTAATGCTTTGGAAAATTCTAAGCTTGGGGAAGCTGGTTTTGATGAGCATGATCTTTTTAGTCCCCCAAGAATTGAGGAGGAAATTTACTTTGATGATTCTTTACCTCCTATTTATGATGATTATAATGATAGTAGTCTTTTGTTGCCACCTGTTATGGAGGATAAATTTGATTATGATTACAATATGCCTCCTATATTTGATGATAGCTACTTTGTTAAATTTGCTCCCACTACAACTAATAAAATTGATTATGCCTATGTGGAGAGTAATAATTTTATGCATGAGACTCATGATAAGAATGCTTTATGTGATGGTTATATTGTTGAGTTTTCTCATGACACTACTGAAAGTTATTATGAGAGAGGAAAATATGGTGGTAGAAATTTTCATGTTACTAAAACACCTCTCTATATGCTTAAAATCTTGAAGTTGAGCTTGTCTAGTTTTTCTATGCTTGTTGCATTATGCTTCTTGAATTTGTTTATTTACAAGATTCCTATGCATAGGAAGCATGTTAGACTTAAATGTGTTTTGAATTTGCCTCTTGATGCCCTCTTTTGCTTCAAATTTTATTTCTTGCGAGTGCATCATTAAAACTGCTGAGCCCATCTTAATGGCTGAAAAGAAAGAACTTCTTGGGAGATAACCCATGTATTATTTTGCTACAGTACTTTGTTTTATATTTGTGTCTTAGAAGTTGTTTACTACTGTAGCAACCTCTCCTTATCTTAGTTTTGTGTTTTGTTGTGCCAAGTAAAGTCGTTGATAGTAAAGTTCATACTAGATTTGGATTACGCGCAGAAACAGATTTCTTTGCTGTCACGAATCTGGGCTGTTTTCTCGGTACTAAAATTATTCCAATTTACGTGAGTGATCCTCGATATGTACGCAACTTTCATTCAATTTGAGCATTTTCATTTGAGCAAGTATGGTGCCTCGATAAAATTCGTCAATACGAACTGTTCTGTTTGACAGATTCTGCCTTTTATTTCGCATTGCCTCTTTTGCTATGTTGGATGAATTTCTTTGATCCATTAATGTCCAGTAGCTTTATGCAATGTCCAGAAGTGTTAAGAATGATTGTGTCACCTCTGAACATGTTAATTTTTATTGTCCACTAACCCTCTAATGAGTTGTTTCGAGTTTGATGTGGAGGAAGTTTTCAAGGATCAAGAGAGGAGTATGATGCAATATGATCAAGGAGAGTGAAAGCTCTAAGCTTGGGGATGCCCCGGTGGTTCACCCTTGCATATATCAAGAAGACTCAGCGTCTAAGCTTGGGGATGCCCAAGGCATCCCCTTCTTCATCGACAACATTATCAGGTTCCTCCCTGAAACTATATTTCTATTCCATCACATCTTATGTGTTTTTCTTGGAGCGTCGGTTTGTTTTTGTTTTTTGTTTTGTTTGAATAAAATGGATCCTAGCATTCACTGTATGGGAGAGAGACACGCTCCGCTGTAGCATATGAACAAGTATGTCCTTAGGCTCTACTCATAGTATTCATGGCGAAGTTTCTTCTTCGTTAAATTGTTATATGGTTGGAATTGGAAAATGATACATGTAGTAAATTGCTAAAATGTCTTGGATAATGTGATACTTGGCAATTGTTGTGCTCATGTTTAAGCTCTTGCATCATATGCTTTGCACCCATTAATGAAGAAATACATAGAGCATGCTAAAATTTGGTTTGCATATTTGGTCTCTCTAAGGTATAGATAATTTCTAGTATTGAGTTTGAACAACAAGGAAGGCGGTGTAGAGTCTTATAATGTTTTCAATATGTCTTTTATGTGAGTTTTGCTGCACAGCTTCATCCTTGTGTTTGTTTCAAATAGCCTTGCTAGCCTAAACCTTGTATCGAGAGGGAATACTTCTCATGCATCCAAAATCCTTGAGCCAACCACTATGCCATTTGTGTCCACCATACCTACCTACTACATGGTATTTCTCGCCATTCCAAAGTAAATTGCTTGAGTGCTACCTTTAAATTTCCACTCTTCACCTTTACAATATATAGCTCATGGGACAAATAGCTTAAAAACTATTGTGGTATTGAATATGTACTTATGCACTTTATCTCTTATTAAGTTGCTTGTTGTGCGATAACCATGTTTGGGGACGCCATCAACTATTCTTTGTTGAATATCATGTGAGTTGCTATGCATGTTCGTCTTGTCAAGTAAGAGCGATCTACCACCTTATGGTTGGAGCATACATATTGTTAGAGAAGAACATTGGGCGCTAACTAAAGCCATGATTCATGGTGGAAGTTTCAGTTTTGACATATATCCTCAATCTCATATGAGAATAATAATTGTTGCCACATGCTTATGCATTAAAAGAGGAGTCCTCTGTTGTCCATGTTGTCCCGGTATGGATGTCTAAGTTGAGAATAATCAAAAGCGAGAAATCCAAAATGCGAGCTTTCCCTTAGACCTTTGTACAGGCGGCATGGAGGTACCCCATTGTGACACTTGGTTAAAACATGTGTATTGCGATGATCCGGTAGTCAAGCTAATTAGGACAAGGTGCGGGCACTATTAGTATACTATGCATGAGGCTTGCAACTTGTAAGATATAATTTACATGATACATATGCTTTATTACTACCGTTGACAAAATTGTTTCTTGTTTTCAAAATAAAAGCTCTAGCACAAATATAGCAATCGATGATTTTCCTCTATGGAGGACCATTCTTTTACTTTTATGTTGAGTCAGTTCACCTATTTCTCTCCACCTCAAGAAGCAAACACTTGTGTGAACTGTGCATTGATTCCTACGTACTTGCATATTGCACTTATTATATTACTCTATGTTGACAATTATCCATGAGATATACATGTTATAAGTTGAAAGCAACCGCTGAAACTTAATCTTTCTCTGTGTTGCTTCAATACCTTTACTTTGATTTATTGCTTTATGAGTTAATTCTTATGCAAGACTTATTGATGCTTGTCTTGAAGTGCTATTCATGAAAAGTCTTTGCTATATGATTCACTTGTTTACTCATGTCATATACATTGTTTTGATCGCTGCATTCATTACATATGTTTACAAATAGTATGATCAAGGTTATGATGGCATGTCACTTCAGAAATTATCTTTGTTATCATTTTACCTGCTCGGAACTAAGCTTGGGGACTGATACGTCTCCGACGTATCGATAATTTCTTGTGTTCCATGCCACATTATTGATGATATCTACATGTTTTATGCACAATTTATGTCATATTCGTGCATTTTACGGAACTAACCTATTAACAAGATAAAGTGCCGTTCTTTTTTCTGCTGTTTTTGGTTTCAGAAATCCTAGTAACGAAATATTCTCGGAATTGGACGAAATCAATGCCCGGTTCCTATTTTGCCCGGAAGCATCCGAACACACGAGAACCGTCGAGAGGGGGCACAGCCCACCAAACCCTAGGCCGCGCCAAGGGGGGGCGCGCCCCCCTATAGTGTCGGCGCCCTTCGACCTTCTGACGCCGCCTCTTCGCCTATATAAAGGTCCCAGACCTAAAACCTCGACACGAAAAAGCCACGGTACGAGAAACCTTCCAGAGCCACCGCCATCGCGAAGCCAAGATCTGGGGGACATGACTCTCTGTTCCGGCACGCCGGCCGGGGAAGTGCCCCGGAAGGCTCCTCCATCAACACCACCGCCATCTCCATCAACGCTGCTGTCTCCCATGAGGAGGGAGTAGTTCTCCATCGAGGCTCGGGGCTGTACCGTAGCTATGTGGTTCATCTCTCCTATGTACTTCAATACAATAATCTCATGAGCTGCCTTACATGATTGAGATTCATATGATGATGCTTGTAATCTAGATGTCGTTATGCTAGTCAAGTGAATTTTACTCATGTGATCTCCGGAGACTCCTTGTCCCACGTGTGTAAAGGTGACAGTGTGTGCACCGTGTGGGTCTCTTAGGCTATATTTCATAGAATACTTATTCACTGTTATGGATGGCATAGTGAAGTGCTTATTTATATCTCTTTATGATTGCAATGTGTTTTGTATCACAATTTATCTATGTGCTACTCTAGTGATGTTATTAAAGTAGTTTTATTCCTCCTGCACGGTGTAATGGTGACAGTGTGTGCATCCGTGTTAGTACTTGGCGTAGGCTATGATTATGATCTCTTGTAGATTATGAAGTTAACTATTGCTATGATAGTATTGATGTGATCTATTCCTCCTACATAGTGTGAAGGTGACGGTGTGCATGCTATGTTAGTACTTGGTTTAGTCGTGTTGATCTTTCATGCACTCTAAGGTTATTTAAATATGAACATTGAATTGTGGAGCTTGTTAACTCCGGCATTGAGGGTTCGTGTAATCCTACGCAATGGTGTTCATCATCCAACAAGAGTGTAGAGTATGCATTTATCTATTCATTATGTGATCAATGTTGAGAGTGTCCACTAGTGAAAGTGATCCTAGGCCTTGTTCCTAAATATTGCTATCGCTGCTTGTTTATTTTTCTTGCGTTACTACGCTGCGTTACTACGCTTGTTTCTTCCTGGGCAAAGCACTTTTCTGCCGTTGCTCTGCTACTACTTATTTATACCACATGTACATCTCTTCGCCGAACTAGTGCACCTATTAGGTGTGTTGGGGACACAAGAGACTTCTTGCTTTGTGGTTGCGGGGTTGCATGAGAGGGATATCTTTGACCTCTTCCTCCTCGAGTTCGATAAACCTTGGGTGATCCACTTAAAGGAAAACTTTCTTGTTCTACAAACCTCGCTCTTGGAGGCCCAACACTGTCTACAGAAAGGAGGGCGTTCGAACCCCAAGAGGAAGGTGTGATGCGTACAAGGCAAGTTTTCCCTCACTATGAAACCAAGGTTTATCGAACCAGTAGGAGCCAAGAAGCACGTTGAAGGTTGATGACGGCGAGATGTAGTGCGCAACACCAGGGATTCCGGCGCCAATGTGGAACTGCACAACACAAACCAAGTACTTTTGAAACAACGAGGTTGTCAATCTCACCGGCCTGCTGTAACAAAGGATTAGATGTATAGTGTGGATGATGATTGTTTGCAGAAAACAATAGAACAGTATTGCAGTTGATTGTATTTTAGTATAGAGAATTGGACCGGGGTCCACAGTTCACTAGAGGTGTCTCTCCCATAAGATAAACAGCATGTTGGGTGAACAAATTACGTTGGGCAATTGACAAATAAAGAGGGCATGACCATGCACATACATATTATGATGAGTATAGTGAGATTTAATTGGGCATTACGACAAAGTACATAGACCGCTATCCGCATGCATCTATGCCTAAAAAGTCCACCTTCAGTTATCATCCGAACCCCCTCCGTATTAAGTTGCTAACAACAGACAATTGCATTAAGTATTGCGCGTAATGTAATCAGTAACTACATCCTCGAACATAGCACCAATGTTTTATCCCTAGTGGCAACAGCACATCCATAATCTTAGAGGTTCTTGTCACTCCTCCAGATTCACGAACCCACTATCGAGCATAAATACTCCCTCTTGGAGTTACTAGCATCAACTTGGCCAGAGCATCTACTAATAACGGAGAGCATGCAAGATCATAAACAACACATAGACATGAATTGATAATCAACATAACAAGTATTCTCTATTCATCGGATCCCAACAAACACAACATATAGCAGATAGATGATCTTGATCATGTTCGGCAGCTCACAAGACCCGACAATTAAGCACAATGGGGAGAAGACAACCATCTAGCTACGCTATGGACCCATAGTCCAGGGGTAGACTACTCACATCACTCCGGAGGCGACCATGGCGGCGTAGAGTCCTCCGGAGATGATTCCCCTCTCCCGGGTGCCGGAGGCGATCTCCTGAATCCCCCGAGATGGGATTGGCGGCGTCTCGGAAGGTTTTCGTATCGTAGCTCTCGGTACCGGGGTTTCGCGATGGAGGCTATTTGTAGGCGGAAGGGCAGGTCGGGGGCCACACGAGGGCCCACACTATAGGTCGGCGCGGCCGGGCTTGGGCCGCGCCGCGCCCTGTCCAGCCACCTCGTGGCCCCGCCGTCTCCTCTTCGGTCTTGGAAGCTTCGTGGCAAAAATAGGACCTGGCGTTGATTTCGTCCGAGAATATTTCTTTACTAGGATTTCGAAACCAAAAACAGCGAGAAACAGTTGCCACTTCGGCATCTTGTTAATAGGTTAGTTCCAGAAAATGCACGAATATGACATAAAGTGTGCATAAAACATGTAGATAACATCAATAATGTGGCATGGAACATAAGAAATTATCGATACGTCGGAGACGTATCAAAGTGTCATACAAAACAACGCAATACAAGAATACAATGGCCTAAGTGACTGACAAGGAATATGATAGGAATACACGTCTGGAACAAAATAAAGTGTTATTATGTTCGTCGTTGGCATTCTATCTAGCCCTTAGGATTTATAATAAAGAACTTAATAATTGTTATTTTGCTCGGTCAAATAAAAACAATGAGTTGTTCAAATTATGACATTACTCCATGTACGATGGATAAGTCATTATAAATCTTAATGGTGAAACACACACACATATACTGACGCTAAAATGCCATAAGGCAAATGATTTGAATTCCACTTATTTGTGGAACCGCCATTTAGGTCATGTTAGAAAGGAACGCATGAAGGAACTCCATGCAAATGGATTTTTGGAGTCATTTGATTTTTGAATCATTTGGCGCTTGCAAATCTTTTCTAAAGAGAATGACTAAAATACCGTTCATAGGCCAAGAGTTGAATGGGCAACTAACTTAGTGAAAACATACATGATGATGTATGTGGCTCACTGGGCATAGTTGTGTGCGGGAGATTCTTCTACTTCATGAAAACTTCCAACAATGAATTGAGTATATATATGTGGATATATTCGATAAGGAAGAAGTTTGAAACATTTGAATGGATTCAAATAAATTTCAACATGAAGTGGAAATCATCGTAATAGAAAAGTCAAATATCTATGATTGGATCATTGTGGAAATATTTGAATTACGATTTTTAGCGAACATCTAAGAGAGTTATGAAATTGTTCTACAACTCACGTTTCTTGGAGTATCATAGTGATGATGAAGTATCCAAGAGATGTATCCAAACCTTGTTGGATCAATGATGAGATAAAATATTAATGCCATTATATTTTTGTGGATTATGCTTTAGTGACTACCGCTTTTGCACTAAATAGAGCATCATCATGATCCGTTGAAATGACACCATACGAGTTATGGCATGGGTATGAAACCTGATTGTCTTTTCTTAAACTTTGGTATGCATAGCATAAGTAAATAAGTTTACAACCAAAATCGGATAAATGTCTTTATTGGTTATCCCAGAGATTTAATTGGGAATTCTTCCCATGAGACAAAAACAAAAGTGTTTGTCAATGTTTCTTATTTCCGAGAAATTGTTTCTAGCGAAATATTTGAGTGGGAGGACAATAGAACTTGATAAGGTTTATGAACCTGAGCATAATGATCAGAGTAGCGCAGCATCGGAATTGGTTCGGAAGCGGCCACGACGATCATGGCTCCCATGACTACAAAGTGTTTTAGCCATGGAGATCGAAGTACATATTGAACCTTGTAGGTATGGTTTACTTTGTGATCAAATAAATGATTTGTTGACAAAGGATTGATTTTGAACAATGATAAACCAACTACAAACAAAGAAGTTATGATGGGCCCTGACTCCGTTAAAATACGCCATGAAATCCAAGATAGATAAATACTTTTTGAAAGTAAAAGATTTATAAAATTGATGGACTTGGATGAAATATCCTTGAAGAAGCTAGACTTGTCGAAAAATTGTTTATGACAAAGTTCAAAGAGTTGACTACGATAAGATTAGATCTTCCGTAGCAATGCTTATAGTCTATGTGGATTATTCTAGTAATCATTACATATTTCTTTTATGAGATATGCTAGTAGGATGACAAAACACATTACTTATCAGACGTGTGTATTAAAGGTGTATACAAGATACAACCAATTGTTTTGCTAGTCCGTAGAATACTAAATAGGTATAGAAACTTCAATTGGATGAAGTGAGTATCACGGAGTTGGAATCTTCACCAGATGAAATAGTCAAAGAGTTTTGATTTCATTAGAAACGATGAAGAGGCTTGCATTTGCAAGAAATTAAGTGGGAGCGCTGAGACATATTTATAATACTTTATGTAGATGACATATAGCTGGTTATAAATGATGTAATTATATACTTGATTAAAAAGGTTTCATTGAGAAATTAACTTCAATGAAAGGATATGGACTGAAACAAATTTAGTGTCAAGATCTATGAAGATAGATTGAAACACATAATAAGTTTAAGTCAAAGTACATAGAATGGATATTGAAGTAGTTCAATATAGAAATATTAAGAAAATGTTCTTGTCAGTGAAGGTTTAACAAGACTTGAGTGTATCTGACACTCGATGAGTAAAAACACATGAGTGATTTTAGATCATGAATAATATGTACATAATCAGATATCTTGTGCTCTAAAAGGTTAGGAGCATATACCAGAATGATTCATGTGATGATCATTGAAAAACAGTAAGAATATTCTTGAGTATTTAAGAAGAACCAAGAATATATATATATAGTTTTTGTATGAAGAAATGACAAACAAATCGCTGTAAAGTGTTGCACCGATATTTTTTTGTCACATATGAAAATAAAATTTCAATTTCAAATTAGACTAAGTGTTGTTTTAAAAGGTAGCACAATGAGCTAGAAGTTGTCTATGCTAGATTTAGAAGAGTTCTAAATATTGTGACGGATTCTACAAAAGAAGGCAGAGTATGTCATTGTTTTGACAATGACAAAGGATGTTAAGTCAAGAGGTTCTTTTAGAACTTGGTGTAGTTCCGAGAGTCAGAACTTTGAAGCTATATTGTGTGTGACAATATTAGTGACATATTTCAGACCGCGGAATTAAGGTTCCACAGAAGACCAAACATATTTAATGCCGACTCATTTGGAAATGAGTGATGCGTTGAGACGCAAATGAATTACAAAATACATACGGTTCTGAGCATGTCAGATCCATTGACTAAAACCTCTCCCGTGAGCAAAACATGATAAAGCACCAGAAGGCCAAGGTGTTATATCTTTACAAATTTAAACTAGATTATTGACTCTAGTGCAAGTGGGAGACTGTTGGAGATATGCCCAAGAGGCAATAATAAATGGTTATTATATATCTTTGTGTTTATGATAATGTTTATATACCATGCTATAATTGTATTAACCGAAACATTGATACATGTGTGATATGTAAACAACAAAGAGTCCCTAGTATGCCTCTTAACTAGCTTGTTGATTAATGGATGATTAGTTTCATAATCATGAACACTGGATGTTATTAATAACAAGGTTATATCATTGTATGAATGATGTAATGGACACACCCAATTAAGCGTAGCATAAAGATCACGTCATTAAGTTATTTGCTATAAGCTTTCGATACATAGTTACCTAGTCCTTATGACCATGAGATCATATAAATCACTTATACCGGAAAGGTACTTTGATTACATCAAACGCCACTGCGTAAATGGGTGGTTATAAAGGTGGGATTAAGTATCCGGAAAGTATGAGTTGAGGCATATGGATCAACGGTGGGATTTGTCCATCCGATGACGGATAGATATACTCGGGCCCTCTCGGTGGAATGTCGTCTAATGTCTTGCAAGCATATGAATAAAGTTCATAAGAGACCACATACCACGGTACGAGTAAAGAGTACTTGTCAGGAGACGAGGTTGAACAAGGTATAGAGTGATACCGATGATCAAACCTCGGACAAGTAAAATATCGCGTGACAAATGGAATTGGTATCGTATGTGAATGGTTCATTCGATCACTAAAGTCATCGTTGAATATGTGGGAGCCATTATGGATCTCCAGATCCCGCTATTGGTTATTGGTCGGAGAGAAGTCTCAACCATATCTACATAGTTAGCGAACCGTAGGGTGACACACTTAAGGTTTGATGTCGTTTAAGTAGATATGGAATATGGAATGGAGTTCGAAGTTTTGTTCGGAGTCTCGGATGGGATCAGGACATCACGAGAGTTCGGAATGGTCCGGAGAATAAGATTCATATATAGGAAGTCACTTTCCAAGTTTGGAAATGATCCGGTGAATTTATGGAAGGTGGTTTCTAGAATTATCCGGAAATAAATTACTATGGAAGGAGGAGTCCCGGAGGGACTCCACAAACCCTAACCAGCTAACAAAGTGGGAGGGTGGAGTCCATGGTGGAATCCACCTCCTTGGCCGGCCAAGAAAGGGGGAAGGGAGAGTCCCTGTCCCTAGGTTTCGTCCATAAGGCAGTTTTGTTGGGGTCTTATTCGAAGACTTTGGGCAAACCCTTGGGGTTCCACCTATATAATGAGGAGGAGAGGGGGGGGGCAGCCTATGGCTTGGCCGCACCACCCTGCCCCCTTGAGGCCGGCGCCCACCCCCTCTCCCAAACCCTAGCACCCTCCTCCACTACTTATCCCGCATATGCTTAGCGAAGCTCCGCCGGAGATCTCCATCGACACCGCCACCACACCGTCGTGCTGCCGGGATTCCGAGGAGGATCTACTACTTCCGCTGCCCTCTGGAACGGGGAGAAGGACGTCGTCTTCATCAACACCGAACGTGTGACCGAGTACGGAGGTGCTGCCCGATCGTGGCACCGTGATCAAGATCTTCTACGCGCTTTTGCAAGCGGCAAGTGATCGTCTACCGCAGCAATAAGAGCTTACTCTTATAGGCTTTGGAAATCTTCAAGGGTGAGTCTCGATCATCCCCTCGTTGCTCCGTCTTCTAGATTGCATCTTGGCTTGGATTGCGTTCTCGCGGTAGGAAATTTTTTATTTTCTATGCAACGAATCCCTACACAAAGGACACGAACATGTACTCAGGCGAAACACCATGAGTATAAACATCATCAAGATAGTCCTTGGAACTGAGTTTGATTTGACGATAGCCCAAACTCAAATCAAATATTTGGGGAAGATAGCATATCCATAAAGGAGATACTTCCTGACTTCAACACAAACAAAACTAGACATCCTTTTAAGAAGAACCAAGTTCGATAGAGCTTTTATCTTTCAACTCTCCAAGTTATTGTTTAAGCTCAACCAACTAGTCTAGGATATCCAGTACAATTTCTTGGAGAAGTAGTGATTCAGAGAACCAGCTTACTCACGAACTTGACAACACGGTCATGTGACAACATGGCGATACTTGTAGAGGACATCCAGAATATCACGAACCACCGATATATCACTGAGTTCGAGAGGAAAAATTGCTTTACAAGGAAAATGATGTGGTCTTGAGAGCTACGGCATGAACCTAACTCTTTGACCGAAGAAGGTGTGCCTAGCTAGATAACATACTAGGGATCACAGTAAAACTTTTCTTAGTGATCGGTTAACAATCATGCTAAGAATGACACAAACGTCCTTGGATTTCAAAGCAATGAGAATTGCTAAGAATCTCGGATGGACACATCAGTACATACACCCCAACATTCCCAAGCACGGATAGTTCGGAGGAAGGGCGAGTAAAGATATGTATGAGCATCACTTCATCGATAAGGCCATGAGACTTAGCATGATCTATAGATATGAAAGAGTGTGATACTCTAAGGTAGAACAGAATATAAGCTACATAAGCCTTTTAATCTGCGGATTACAACACTTTAACCGGGTCCTAGAAATGGACGAGGTACTGGAGTTTGTTTCTCCTGACATCTCGAAGTGAAATATCTTGAAGGACCACAAAGGTAACATGCACTAGAAGAACCAATGCACATTAACTACTTGGCTGCCAACTAGCATACAAAGGTTGAAAAGTAACTGAAGAGGGTGAACATGAATCAGGATCAGAAAACCTGAGATGTAGATGCACAAGATAGCACTCTTGTAAAACTCATGCTATAAAGGGAGGTGTGGTAGAGTCACAGACATAGATGTGAGACTCACAAAGAGCACTCTTGTCGTGATCCATTTGGTTCCATGAAAGAACCTCTGCCATAGCTAATGGTAGGAAAGATCTTTTATTGCCGCAATTAAATCACGACTAGAACCAAAGACTTGAGGGCTAGGTGGATTTGAAGTTAGCCATCCTGATGTATGGTTTGACCATGGACAACAGGGGTCAATGGAATGGATCTTGGGTTGAAGGCCAGCATCATGTACTAAGTTCACGCTGAGAGAACCCAGCATAATCCGGGACCTTCGGTTCAAGTCCAAGGTTTAAAACATAGAGAAATGAGTAATTACTATCTGAGTGACACAGAGGACACTACGAGGTAGCAATCACAAGGTAGCTTTCAAGAAGCCATACCTAGCTTCTGAAGTACACAAGCAAAAGTAAAGGGGGCATCCAAGGCGAAAGGAAACCTTGAAGCCTGGAACAGAATGATGTGGAACTCACAAAATAGAGAGATCATGATGGATGGAAATCTCTCGATTGAAACAAAACAAAGGAGAACAAAAACACACAAGAGTTTAGAGAACTCAACCCTAGGTCAACTGGTTAACGAACTACCTGCCCTTGAAGCACCTAAGCTTTGAAAGACCAGAGGAGGTAGTAAAACTTAAAAAAAACACAAGGTAAGGTGACTCAGAATTAGAGCGATACCAGATAAGGAGTAAAAAGAATCCTAATCAGATTTTCCCAAATACTTTTAGCTTTCAAATAGTTTTCACAACCACTAGACTCAACATCGACCAATAGAAAGGGTTTCCTACAGGCAGTCCTGCTCTGATACCAAACCTGTGGCGACCCGGAGGTCGTAGGCTAGACAAACCCGGATCCTCATCGGCATAAGCCTAACCTAGATCTCTAGGGCATACGGGGTGAGAATCGGTAACACAACAGTGACTCTACGACCCAAAGAGTAATACAAGCTCATAACCGAGCGAAGAACCAAAGTATTACAAGCAGAGACCTGACATTTCATCAATCAACGGAAGCGAAGTTATGCTATTCTAAATAGCAAGATAGCAAAAGGCCTAAGAGGCTAGGAGCATAACGGCGACGTCCCAGCCCATAGATTCCAGGCTGCCACCTGGGAATCCCAAGCTACTCGTCGATGTCGACCTAGAAACCTTCATCTGTTGGAGAGTCTTTGTCTGAAACAAAGCATGCAAAGCTGAGTACATGGACTCAGCAAGACTTAGTACAACCTTTTAGCAAAACTGGTATGCGAGGCTTTATGTGGAGCTTATTTTGCAGAAAGCCAGTTTTCCTTTGTAAAACAAGAGGGAGCAGAAGCTCGTCTACTCAGATCATTTTAAAAGGGATAAGAGAGCGATATCTCTAGCTCTATTGATCATCATATTGAATCCACCGAATCTTCATCATCAGCTGAACCTATCAACTAGGAGCACCCCCTCGATACCCTGAGGAGGGATCCTTATCACACATTGACTCCAAGTTTTACGATTAGGTTAAAGTTGTCTATGATCACAGAATCCATCACCAAGTCGTCCGTAACCGTGGACACGGATTTTCGAAAAGATTTAACCCTGCAGGGGTGTACAACTTTACCCACACGCGCCGACCGACTCTTAACGCCACATGATTAACACACTTCCTTGGTGTGCCGGCAGAGGGTGGTCGACCAAAACCTTTCCCTTGCTTCGCCTATTCCATGAGTCAAACTAACTGGGGAGCTCCGTCATCGTAGGTAGCCATTCTCCGAGGCGGTCCTTGTCGCAGGGGATCCAGTTCAATGCCTTCACATCCTTCACCCGCCACGCCTGTATGATGCACCTTTGAAAACCTTTTCCACGCCTTCGCCATGCAGAATGCCAAATGGAACTCGCAAACTAATTGACTCATGGGTAAGCTAGGCAAGTTCGGGCCAAGGGGTTCCCATGGGCCCCGTGTGGCGCTCGTCTTGGTTCCGAAGGCGAGAACCTCAGGTCCTAGTATCGGCGAGAATGAGTCAAATCACCACATCCCCATGTGGCGGCCCATCCAAGCCTTTAAGCATGTTTAATTATCATCACTGATCTTACCACGTCATCCTGCCATACTAGGTTCATTCGCAACTCTGATTCATCAACCGGATGGATCAGAATTCGTCAACTAAGCATGGCTAAGCATATTCGATATAACGGCTCTAGCGATGCACACATAGCTCAAACCTAGTCTTGCTGGGAGCAGTGGATCAGAGTATTTAGGCTACAAGGATGGTAAATGCAACACACATAGGATAACTATACCTGCCGATAAAACATATTGGAAACGAATGCGATATGTAGGAACCAGAAGTAAAAGCATTTCGAAACCATAATATGAACCAGGTTAGGGCCTTTGTCCCTCAATGTGGATCTTCGAGATCCCAAGTATTGAGTATTGATCTTGTTGTCGATCTTCATCGTCTCGGCACTTGCTCTATCGATCGCGAAGAAGCAAACACCAGAAAGGTAGGAAAACAATCAACACATGGCATCGATGCAATGCGCATACAAGTATGATGACATGACATGTTAATTAGGTACTGAAATTAACCCTACATCATCATCAAATTAATTGAGGTTCAACGGGACTAGGGTTAGCAGTTCCGGAGCCTCAGAAGGGTTGATTTTAGTTCCTCTAAAACAACTAGGGTTAAAGTTGTTTAACAATGCATGATTTTGTAACCAAATTGTAGATCTCATTTTTCTGAAAATTTTGATATATTATACATATTTTTTTGATTTAAACTGAATTAGTTATGAATTTTCCAAGATTAATTCATTTTAAATCAATTTCTGAAAATTATATGAAAATAATAAAAGTTCAACAATTTGGACCCACATGTCATAATTTTATTCTTTTCTAAACATTTACTAAATTATTAAAATTCTGACAAGAGGACCCACATGTCATTATTTTCCCATTTACAGAAAATTCATAAATGAATTACTGGAAAACAGAAAATAGGAAAATGATTAATGATGTCACGCTGACGTCAGCATGACGTCAGCGCGGCCATGGCTTGCAGATGGCGCACGAATCCATTGATTCGGGCCGCAATCGCGAGCGCACGCGGGGGCAAACGATGCGGGGCGACGCGCTGGGCCGTTTGGTGGCGGCGCCGCCCTCGATTGGTCGCCGGAGCGCCGCCGGAGACGAGCTCGAGCGGCGGCCAGGACAGGTGCACGCGGGGACGGAGCTAGAGGGGGAGAGAGAGGGAGCTGAGGGCATGGGGAGGTGCGGGACCTCACCAGGAGCGCGACGGAGGGGTCGGCGGTGGCCGGGGACGCTCACCGGCGGCGAATCGACGGGGATTCCGGCCGGCAGTAGGTTAGGGTTAGGGTTATTAGGGGCGCCGGAGACAACGGGGAAGAGGGGAAATAGGGGTTAGGGTTAGGGGCGGCGGCGGCGGAGCTCTTATAGACATCGGCGGGCGGCGGCGGGGATCTCAGCACGCCGGAGATCATCGGGCGGCCACGGCGCTGCCAGCGACCTGCTTGGAGGCGCGGGGAAGAAGCCACTTTTGCACATACCCCCCTGGAAAAAGTGTGGGCTGTTTCTAGGGCTAGCTGGGCCGAGGTGGGCTGCGCCAGGGAGGAGAGAAGGAGAGAGGAGTTGGGCTGTCAGCCCAAGAGAGTGATAGAGGGGGGTTTTCTCTTTTTTTTCCAAATTTTGTTTTCTATTTTGTTTTCAAATTCCTTTTTGATATTTGAAATATGTTTGAAGTTTCAAACTTTCTGAAACTTTTAAAATAACAAATGTACTTCTTAACAAAGCACAAATGCAAGGTAGTTTAGTTTGAAACACTTTGAGCAATTGAAAACAGAGGGAGAAATTTGCACAAGCATTAGGGTTTTCCAAAACAATTCATTGATGTAATTTTCTTAGGAAAATTATGATGATGCTCATGATGCACAAACAATTCCTAATTAGGGTTTAGCAAAAATAGGGGTATTACATTGAACTAGCAGGAGTACATTAGCAGTATGTAGACAATCAAGGTGTGCAAGAATGCCTTTGAGGAGCGTAGGTATGGCCTCGAGAAGATGAGCTTGAAGCAAGAGGCACATAAGGATATGGACAATAGGAGACTCGAGGAAAACAAGATCATGAGATGTTGGATCCAAGTGGGATGGATGAGAAGGCAAGAGATCATTCATGGAGAGATCCTAAAATATGGGTGGGGATAGAGGGAGTGCACCACCGTGCGGTGAAAATGATGTGTGATGCTCATGACATTGTGCAGTGTGGATGAGTTTTCTTCCATGTGATTTTAGATGTTTTTTTTCTTGTTTTTACCTATGCCTTTGATGATGGATGATGATAGTTCGTGTGAATGTGAGCATGAAATTTAGCCAAACTTAAAGTTTATAATATGGAAATATGGATTTAGAAAGTTGTTAAATGAATTTGATCAAAACCTAAGAATTTGAACTATTTTGGTTTGATTTCAGATGTCAAATACAACTTCGATAGTAAAATAAATATGTAAAAGAATAAAAAAAACTTCAAAGGCTCAAGTTTAGGGAGTCTGACTTTGCACTTAGCCTCAGAATCCTCTAATTAAACTTAGTGCACTCTAAACCACTTTTAGAGCCTAAGAAATTAGTAGGTCCGCTAAGTTGCTATCTTAGTACGCAACATTGCAACATGGTCAACCTTAGGGCCCATTGTTCTATAAGAGAATTCCTTATTTGACAATACTTTTGAATATGATTTCTTATTTGGTCTTGAAATATTTTCAGTTCCCTATTTGACACTAGGTGTAAATAATTTTGATGCCTTATATGACACTAGCTAATATGGAAAACAACTGATGTTATATCATGTTTTTTCTAGGGCCCATTGTTCAATCCTCTCTTTTTTGTGTTTGACCCAACTAGTTCTATCATTTTGTTTGTCTTTTAGCTGTATACGGGTCTGAACGTTCCTTGAAACCAAATGCAGTAATTCAAAAATGGATACAAGAGAATTTTGGGAACCTGGATACACCTAATTATGACTTCAATATTAGCAAACCATCTCATTATTTAAGTTCAAAAAGATATGTTTTTTTTAAAAAAAATTCAACAATACCGTATGGTGCAAAAATCAGAAAATGACCGAGATAACGTTCACACAACTTACAATAGCATTTCCATTTTCTTACTTTCTTGGAACCCAACAGAAATAAAAGGAAGCCAAAACAAGAATGATAGTAAGAAAAAAGACAGTAAACTTCAACTCAACATATAGATACGTGATCTCTTTTCGGAACTTAGAAATACAGATTTTACCAAGTTTTTAGATGAGGGCTAAGAAATGCCTAGGACCATACTAGTATAGGGAGCCTGATATGTTTCAAGATGTACAGCATGCAGGATACAGTAACAATTGGTCATCACAAGTTCACAACCGGACCAGAATACTGTTACGCCATGCGGAACATACACGAGAAACAAAGTGGGGAATGCACGATTTAATATGGATTGCTCTCCTAGGATCGAAGAGAAGAACAACATCACAGAGCAGAAAGCACTATTGGAAAAACATAGCCTGTCCAAAATTTCCAAATTCTGCTGCAATTCAACTTGATCGTCCTCAGAAAATTAAGATGCAGATATGACATTACAGTAGTCCACTACTAGATTTTAAACCACTAAGGAAGCTAAGATAGCCACGGCCATCCAGAAATTAAACTTGAGCAGTACTAGCAGCACATTAAACTGACTGACTGAACTGAACTGAAATCAGAAAAGGTTGCAGCTTGGATGAACTAGAGGGCATAGAGAAATTAAACGACTGATGCGAGTTCGGCTTGGATCAACAATGCAAAGGGATCCCACCCCCCTTCCACCGCTTTGAGAGCCTCGATCAGGTGCGCTGGCTAATCCGAATCATCCTGCAGTGAAGTGATCAGAAATTCAGAATGGATGAGGAACAGAAGGAATGCACCGCTGAACAGATCTGGTAGCAGGAAAGGCAATACAGAGTGTACTAGGAAGAAACCTCAGACATGTCGGCGACCCATTCGGATGTCTCGGCGACCTCCTCGGGGTCGAGCCAGCCGGAGATGGCGGAGACGGCGACGTCGATGTGCTTGAGAGCGAGGCTGGCGAGGGAGCACGCGCGGTGGAGGTAGGTGAGCGCCTGGTCCGGGTCCACGCTGACGTTCGCCTGAGCGGCGGCGGCGGCGGTGGGCGGTTCGGGGTCGGGGAAGCCGTTCTTGGCGAGGTGCTCGTTGACGCCCTGGACGGGGTCGTCCGCGTAGCCGGCGACGCTGCCCAAAGGCTTGGCCTTGACGAGCGGAGGCCGGACGCCGACGAGGAGCTCGATGCAGCGCGGGACGTGGTGCTCCTGGGCGAGGCTGACGGCGTAGAGGGCGGACTCCATGCGGGCGAAGGCGTCGGCCTGGGTGGCCGGGCGCGGCGGGAGCCACTGGCTGTGCAGCACGCCGTAGAGCTGGTCGTCGGGGATGACGGCGAAGGCGGAGATGCTGAAGGAGTCGCGCGCGCCGTGCTCGTCCGTGACCAGGAGGCCGGACGTGATGTAGCCGTTGCAGGCTTTGAGGCCCTCGGAGCAGACCTTGTGGAGGCCGGAGGCGACCTCCTGGAGCACGGCCGCGTCGCCGTCGCGCTGCTGCAGCTGGCGCCGGAGCTGCAGGAGGCGGTCGCGCTGGGCCCTGAGCTTCTTCGCGGCGTACATGACTTGCATGAGGATGCACGCTAGCCCCTCCTTGCCCAGCTGGGGCTGGGCTGCCTCCTCCGCCATGGCCGCCGCCTGATCTCACTCTCTCTGTGGAGTTGGGAGCGAAAGAAGGTGGAGGGTAGTGCACAGTTTGAGCAGCGAGCGCCAGGCGAATCCTGCTACCTTTGCAGACGATTGGGTTCTGCAGGATGGGCCCACCCGAACCACTTTTGACCGGGGTCATGCACAAAGGTGGCGTGCTCCCTCCGCTACCACTACGTACAAGACAGATAACATTGTCAACAGAAGACAGATTATCTCCATACGTAATTTTTAGGACTAAGATTTAGTAACTTCACTAAAAGAAGGTTGGGTAGCTTGAAAATTAAAATAGACTAGTAAGCCTTGGCGCGGCGGCACGCCGCGCCCGTGGTTGCATACTATATGTATGAAGTTTTGTGTTGATTTTATAATGGAATTTTTGTATCTATAACGTGGAATATGTTGTGTTTGACATGGATTGTTTTATCATGGAGGCAAAGAATAGAGTTGTTTTCGTGTATTGAATTAATTTCTCCGCACGTCAAGTATAATTTGGATGGTCAATGTTGTTAAGGTAAGACATGCTATGTTGTTTAATTATGCAAAAGATTGGTTCCTTGTATATGTGAAAGCTCGCGCTGCAGCCAATCTTTTTTTTTCCATCTTTTTGAAACGAAAATAAAATGGTACTGCGTAGGAGTCATAATACAAAGAATCACTCAGTAACAGTTTTGAATTACAAATAGATCATCGTTTATACAATATTGTAGGTGCAATGAGATCCTTTACCGAAGTAACAATCTTTGTTAACATCAATAAATGGCTGAATTCCTCGACGATATTTTGAATCAGCCGTATGAGGAAAAATGAGTCTCGTAGCTCTGTTTTTGTGTTGGTGGACATAAACAACAATTTCCATATATATGCTCAGATAGTCAAAAGAAAGCGTACACACATTGTCACTGGACATGAATACCCACAAAGCTAGTTGGTCGTACTCTATATGTTCCATTTTACCGGAACATTCGCATAAGACATCACACGTGTACGGGTAGCGCCCCACCCCACGCTCTCTCTCTCTCCATCTCTCGTAGACTTGTTTCTCCCGAAGTACCAATTCCCCTTTCTCTCGCTTTCTCTGTCAAGCTTTGCGGTGGTGCTGCCCTCGATTTGATGCCGTCGTCGCCAAATAGCTGGAGCTGGCATGTAGTTGGCGCTCTCCCCGGCCTGCTCCGCGGTGCCCCCCAGCCGAGTTGCCTCCTTGCGGCCTGCCGCGCTGTCCCGTCAAAGCCTAACCCGAGTACGACGGGAAAGGGTCGTGCTAGCCGGAGTGAAAGGCACTGGAGAAGTGTGCCATAGAAGGCAAGCCGGCGGCTACGATTCGGTCGAAGCAAAGCCGCCACACACCCGGCGGAGCTGAGGATTCGTTGCATTAGCGGCGGTCGGACGAAGTGCAGCGAAACACTGGATGCAGCTTGATCCAGCACAGTTGCATACTTGGCGGTAGCAACCGCGACTCCTTTCATCCTGCCGGCACTGGGCCGATTGTTCGAAGAGAGTCGGCGTGGCCACGACTGTCTCCAGCCGGGATTGCCACATCACCACCAGTCGCATTGGGTGAGCAAGGGGAGATTTTCTGGTACTGTTTCTCTTCCTTCTCTATTATGTGCTTGATCTAGTTTTGTTGTTGGCCCAGAATGTGTATGCTGCTTTGCAATATCTCTAGCAATTTCTGGATGCCAAGCTGTAGCTGCCGTTTGGTCGTAGGAATCCGTTTATATAAAATGATTTGGTCACTTGTCAGTACCCGGCCCACTAACTAACAAAGGAGATAAGGTACCTGGGTTGTCAGATTTGGCTATCTTTACTACTTGCCCCCCAATTTTTCATAGTTAGCAAAACTTGTGTTTAATCTGAAACGGTATTAGCTTTTCTGAATTGGTTTGACTTAATTTGACATGTTGGCAAGTATAGGTAAATCAGTTGTTGGGTCGCTGTTAACATCGAAGTATATTGTAATTGTTCTGGTTGACTGGTTGTTCGCTGGTTTTCTGATTACCAGACATGTGAAAAGGACTACCAAGGTTACATGTTTTTGCTGACACATAGTTAAAAGTATTTAAGTCAATCCTACTACCTGTTTTGACATGAACCCCTCTTAGTTAAGTACAAAATTTGGATTATGTGAGACAGTGAAATATAACATTAGTTCATTTAAGATGTATGCACAGCAAACCTGTCTGAGTTGTTTACACTTGACAAAACTATCTGTTTGAAAACATAAATAGCCTTTGTGCATCCCTGTTTGCAAAGTTTTCTAGAAGTTTCACCCAAGAGTTTCGGGATCACACGGCCTGCAGCTGGACCGCTCTACACTTTGCAGGTACTGAGACCAGCCTCTGCCAGCGTAGGCGTTTTGCCATCCCGGGCGGAGGGTGGCGATGGAGCGGCTTTATGCGGTCGCTAGTGCAGGTCGCAACGTGAGCGAGAATATGCGGCGCGGAAAGATATGCGGTAAACTACGGGCAGATGAGGATAAGCGTCAGCTAGCATAGATTCAGTCGTCAGTGGCTGGTACGTTATCTTTTCCTCTGGTGTCCCAAGAGCCTTGTTTCTACCATTACGGTTACCACTGACGAATGAGCAAAAGCTAGAGAAACGGAACAGTAGTAATACCCTGAATCATGCATACAATCATTTTGTTCATTCCGGTGAAACCATTTGTTAGTACTCTGGTTTGTAAGTGAAAATCGAAGAGATTAAAATAGAACAAACAGCATAGATGCAACTACGTGCTGAGAACCTGTAAGTACCAGTTTCAAAAGGATCGAGTTAAAACAATACATTATGTAGATGGCGTGTTCCATTCGGAATTGGAACATAAAAACAGGAAAAATAAATGCAACTCTTTGCATATCCATGCATTGCAAATATGCAGAATTACACACAGTAGAAAAGATACAGCTAGGGAAGACAGCCGTCAGGATGGTGCCTTACAATGTAGATGAAACTAAGCACTGTCATATGCCTTTCCTGTGTGAACAAAATTCGTTAGGCCACTTTAGCTCTCATAGATAGGTTGAGGAGTGAGTAAGCATAACCGTCTGATGCCGATTTGTTGAGTTGAGCCAATTAAATTTAAGAGTCCAACTTCAGTATGTGCAGCTTAATAGAAACAACCAAGAAAAGTAGGATCCGGGAGATTACCGTAATGATACTTAAACGGGAAGAGCCCCATCTAGGATAGCATCAACATATATGAACAATTCGAGCAGTGCACACTTGCACTTGCTATGTCGATACATCTGGGCAAAATCGGAACTTCGGAAGTTAAATGTGGAGAAAAACTGGACAATAAGCTCGACGGAAGAGGACTCCATAAATTTGTAATAAGAATTGCATGAAGTAAGTATTTTCCTGCATCAAATGGATATAAACAGAAGAATATGCAGGAAAAAATACACAATCCCAGGTCACAAACATCTGATCATAATTTGAAAAGTCAAAATAACCTTTTGTCAATTAAGGGACCCAAATAAAACTAAAACCAAGCAGTAGTGTTTTGTGATTTTTTCAGTGAAAAATGAACTGGAAAACTAAACATAGAGATTTTCTTTTCATCTCAATTAAGTACCTCGATATTCTTGAGCCAGACGCATGCATACATCAATAGGGAAAGCCAAAATGTCGTTTTAATGGTCCCTGCCAACATCACTGCAGTTAGACTTGTAAACGCGTGTTGTACATCTATTCCAACAAAAAAAAAGGTGAGCCTATGTTATAATATCAAGAAGGCAAAAAGCTGGGTAGAAAGGTAACTCAATGTATGTTGCGATAGCACTTCTATAATCCAGGCAAAAAAATATAACACTTTCATAATTCTGCACCAGGGCTTGAACCTTCGCTTAGGCACATAACCCATCAGATGAGTAGCATCCAGCTGAATATGTTTTTGTATATCTTCCAGGCCTCCTGGAAGAGCTCCTAGGAAGGTAAGACAGGCCTCCTGGAAGAGCTCCTAGGAAGGTAAGACATGAAGCTCTGTTTGTAGAAGTCTGGATGGTTAGTCATAAACAAATTATCAAAACGAAGGTGTTTTTTTAATGGCCCGAACCAATAGCAAACTAAAACACATGAACATCAACAACTTGGCATAGCGGAGAAAATATTGGAAATTCTGCATTCTAAACATGTAATAAGCAATAAGCACCATCGGCAACACTGTCATGACTTGTTCTTTTCTAGACAAATTCCTTTTCTCCATTTAGGCATAAACACAAACAGCTGCAAGACAAATGTCCTACTCCTACTCAGAACATGACAATAGAAAAATATAGAGACATGTAGGAATAAATAGTTGCAAAACCGGATGGAACCTGTGTACCTGCAACACATGTTCTACTCCTCCTTATAATGTTTTCCCAAGCGGTCCTGCTGTTAGCTGCAAGGAGAAGGTGCACCAACAAACTCAATAGATATGACACTGGATGGACCCAAGGAAATTAGGGTTCCTCACCAGCCAAATAAACCGACCGTACAGCCAACTTGCAGCAGCAGAACACCCGTAGAAAGCCGCCTCTCCGTCCTTGTGGCCAGCCGACACTGCTGGTCGGCCAGGCTGCCAAACGGGCGGCACCTTCCTTCCTCTTACTTGCATGTTACGCAAAACTTGACCCGCAGAAAGCCACCTCTCTGTCCTTGTGGCCGGCCGGCGCTGCTAGTCGGACAGGCTGCCAAACGGGCGACACCCTCCTTCCTGTTATTGGTCAGACGTTACGCAACACCGCGTTGCCCACAGAGTGGTCTGCTGCTCCTTCGCCATTGCCAAATCCCTGCTGCTGAAAAGAAGAATAAGATCGAAGCCACAACCGAAAAGAACGAAAAGTGAAGAAGGATGGTGGACACAGGGGAAACAGCCTCACCTCGGCGACTGATCCAATCAACCAGACAGTGCAGCGTGCTCCTTGTTCCTCTCGCTGCACGGATGCTCCACCATGTTGGATTTGTCCCCGGAACACCCCATGCCGCGACCAGCAACCCCCACCCACATCTTAATCATGTAGCACATACGTGCATCTGACATGCCGCATCTGTGAAAATAGAAGGCTATTGCACATGAGAGAAATTAAATTAAGCAAAGCAAAGGAAAGGGAAGATGTGGTTGATGTCATGTGTACCCTAGGAGACGGAAGATGAGGAGCTTCAGGTTGATCTCGCCGCCATGGTACCGTCCGTCTCGAGCGGGGAACCTTGGGGATGGGCGCTGGGATCTCGCTTCTGGAGGAGAAAGCGGTCGCCCATGGAGCTGCCATGCTCCGGAGAGGATAAAGAAGAAGTACGGAGGGCGGCGCCGGTTTCTCAGCCAGCTGTGGTCTGTGGAGGTCGGTTACGATGCGGGGGGGTGAGTGGTGGGGCGTGAACCTGGAGAAGATGCAGTCTAGTTACCCAGAACCGTCCAGAAATATCTCTGTAACTGGTGGGCTAGCAGGAAACTGCCACGTTTCTCAAAAAATGCCACGTTAGACTAATAGGAGGCAACTTCACGCAAAGATCAGGAGACTCACAAAAATAGCGCCTCAGCCGGTAGCCGGTAACCTGCTCGTCCCTAAAAGAAAAGTGAGAAAAAAAGGCAGGCCAAGCCAGGGACACGTGTGAGGCAGAGATTGGAGAAAGGAGAAGATAAATTGCACTTCTACAGTGCTCAAAACGATATGGAGGAGCTAATCTGATCAACTTTTATATAGTGTATAATGACATGAGAAAATTTTGGTTATGGGGAATGTAGAATATCTGTGACAAGCACGTCTAGAAGCACAATAATTACAAGAAAATAACTTCATAAGAAAAGTCGGTACCGGGCTAGCGAAATCGGGGTCCTATGCGAAATTCTAAAATGGAACCTATCTTACTAGAAGAATATAGCAAATGAACAACAATAATGTACATGTCGTAGACCGGTGTTTAAAGAATTACACTATGGGTTTCTAGATTATAAACCTGCGGTGAAAAAACCAACCGAACCATTGGTTCGACCGAAGAAAAAAAATGGTTTTGATACATTTGAACTATTGAGGTTTCGAAAATAAGGAGAACACTATGCCCATAAATACATGTACATATGCACATTATGAGAAATGTACAATAACACCATCAGACTTTCCAACAAATTTATAATTTAAAAATGTTGTGATTAATTATTTAATTTAAACATGAGAAGTATCCTGATATCTTAGTTTTGTTTGAAATGGCATAAGACTTATTTGAATATGAGAAGTCTAGAGCAGCTTGTTTGACATGGCATAAGACTTATTTGAATATATGAGAAGTCTAGAGCAGCTTCGTGTTGGGTTGTCTAAGATTTGTTCATTGTTAATTAAATGAATAACTAAATCAAATATATGTGTCATAGACATCACTTGGAGTAGCAAAAAGACGGAGAAAGTAAAGGAAAACAGTAGCTGAATGTAGGAGTCGATCTTGTACCCTATACGGGCGCTCGGGCTAAACTCATGCGGATCCGTGCCCGAGAAAAGTTAACAATGTTTAGTCATATGGCACCATTAAAAAATAGTGCAATTTACCCTCTCTCATCTCATCCCATCCCCCCCCCTCCCCCAAACTCAGACGATAGGGTAGGAGCGAGCGTGTGTATGTACATCACTTTTCCCAGATCTTATTTCTAAGTCATTCCCACTTTCTAAAATTTAACATTGGAAAACCTTAGCGAAGACTTGGTCCAAAATGATATGGTTGTCATGTGTTAGTAGTACGTGACACGAAAGAAGGTTCAATTAGGCAGCAAGAGAATGTAGGGCAATATCAAATATATGGTTTGAACGTGCGTGATTTGAATTTTGGGAATGACGGATGTGCGTGGGATCATGGGAGGTGACTCGGCCTAATCACCAAAGGAAGCTCATTTTCGATAGCACAAGAAGTTAACCTCACAATGCTAGTAGAGGAATAACACTCGCATGCATCCACACCATGTGATCTAACGACGATCGTAAAACATGCCTTTTAATGATTAAACATCACCAAGTGGAAGATATCACCAAAGATAAATATACCTTGGATGTTGATGAGAAGAATTTTCACACTCCAATCTGCAACAAGCCGAGGTGGTCCTTCTTTGGAGTCCGCCTCATTATGGATGAAACAAGCTTAATATAGATGGTTCGTATACATAAAAAAAACAGTAATTCAAAAAAATTAAAAATCCAAATCCTTTTGGGAACCAAAGATGATTAAGTATTGTACCTCTACAAAAAAAAAATCGAGAGGGAATTAGTATCATTGTATCCTAGGTAAAAAAGATAAATGAAAAAGGCCCATGTCCATGTACTATTCACGCTATATTCGTTATAAATTTCTCTTTTTTTACCTAGGATATCATGGGAATCATTGGAGGCCAACATTTAATATAATACTTGATCCTGTTTTGTTTACAGGAGGATTCGTTTTTTCTTTCAATATTTAAAATTACTACTCGTACGAAATTTAGGGTTTATGGCGTGCATAGCACCCATGTGCAAAATAAACGCGTCCTTGATGTTTTGCATAATGCAAGTTTCATTCGCAAAAAAGCCGACGACCGTAAAACATGTTGATCGATCGGTATGTTGATCGGCTACTCGTACGAAATTTAGGGTTTATGGCGCCGGCTCGGGGAAGCCGTTCTTGGCGAGGTGCTCGTTGACGCCTTGGACGGTGTCGTCGGAGTAGCCGATGACGCTGCGGAACGGCCTAGGTTTCACGGGGGGCGGGCGGGCGCCGACGAGGAGCTCGATGCAGCGCGGGACGTGGTGCTCCTCGGCGAGCTTGACGGCGTAGAAGGCGGACTCGACGCGGGCGAAGGCGTCGGCCTGGGTGGTCGGGCGCGGCGGGAGCCACTGCCTGTGCAGCACGCCGTAGAGCTGCTCGCTGGGGATGACGGAGAAGGCGGCGACGCTGAAGGAGTCGCGCGCGCCGTGCTCGGCCGTGATCTGGAGGCCGGCCGTGATGTAGCGGGAGCTGACGTGGAGGCCGTGGACGTAGACCTTGCGGAGGCTGGAGGCGACCTCCTGGAGCACGGCCGCGTCGGCGGTGTGCTGCTGCAGCTGGCGCCGGAGCTGCAGGAGGCGGTCGCGCTGCGCCCTGAGGTTCGTCGCGGCGAACATGACATGCATGAGGATGCACGCTAGTCCCTCCTTGCCCAGTTCCAGCTGGGGTTGCGCCGCCTCCTCCGCCATGGCCGCCGCGCGCCTGATCTCTGTCTCTCGCTGTGTTGAGTTGGGAGCGAAGGAAGGTGGAGGGTAGCGGACGGATGTGAGCAGCGAGCGGCAGGCGAATCCTGCGGACCTTTGCAGGCGATTGGGTTGTGTAGGATGGGCCCACCGAAACAGCTTTTGACCGGGGGTCATGCACCCACAAATAGAGGAGGAGGCGTCGCGCGAACGTCCTGCTGCCTCTGCCTGACCTGACCAGAGTCAACTCCTCCGATCCATTGGCGCGGCGGACGTGACACGCGCGCGCGATCCAACAGCTGCTGCCGGTCGTCGGTCGCTCGCCAGCCTGGATAGATAGACTTGATTCAATCAGTCGCGTACTCGCGTGCGTGCGTGCTCCTTTTTTCCTCTCACGAGTACTAGCTCTAGCTCGTATCAGCACTAGTACCACAGGAAGAAGAATCAATGCATGCATCCGCGCACAATATTTATTTTTTGAAGAGAAAACATACTGTACTACTCCTGCGTTGTATTCCACGTGCCGGTTCAGTAAAAATAAAATCGAAATAACCAAGCGAATTAATGGTTCGGTCAGTCTGCTGCACTGGCGGAGCTTCCTTGGGGCAAACCTGGGCCATGGCCCGCCCAGGTTTTCTGCCAAACAACCTATGTATCCAATGCCTAGCTGATCACGTCAAAAAAAAAATGCATAGCTGATCAGAACGCATCGGTCCGTTACGTTGCCTATCTGGTTCGCTCGATTCTCTCGCTTAGTTACGTCGCCTCGCTATCCGTATTTAGAATGAAAAACTAGGGAGATCGAGGTAATCAGTGGCTATCGGTATTCTCTTGCATGGGGCAGCCAGGAGATCGCCGCAAGTGCGAGTGTGGCTGCAGCACACGGGCATGGCCACCGGCTGGAAGTCCACCGGCCGCCAAGCAACTGCCATTAAATCCAACCCCTGATTTTCACCAATTTTTCTACGCATGTGCTTTTCTGTTTTCCCCAGATTCTGGCTAGCAATTTTATAGCACGATGGATCGTTCACAAATTTCTTCTTCAACTTTGGGAATTTCAACAACCATGAGAACAAAGAATTGAGTACTAGCTAATGTCTATGTATGGTTTAGAACATTTTTTAATGCTATCTTTATATTGGCCCGCCCACGAAATCTTTTCAAGCTCCGCCACTGGTCTGCTGCACTAGCTAATCCGTACCGGCCGCGCGTGCCCGTGCCTAGGCCAACCAATCTAGTACCAAGTTTCGTAAAACACGCACACAGTATATATTTTGTACCCATGACGATTCATATGATGTTGGGTCGATCAATTCGACACTACATACGCGCGCGATTTTGACCTGCCATTTTGGACTACTGCTCAACTCAGTTCGTATATTAATTTACGAAGGGAGGAGTATTCAAGATCAACCTTCATATATACGCGACTCGATCAATGGGTATCCTAGAAAACGCATATATATGCTGGCCTTCTTTAATTTACGCGGGTTTACACACGGGATAGGCTAAGTTTGGCTCTCCTCCGCGTCAATTTAATCCGACCGGAGGGAGTACGTTACAATTAATGTTTCCGGCGAAGCCGCTTCGCTCTAGTTGCCTATATACATGCTTCTTTTTTCTCCGGAAATGCCCCTGACGAGGTCTGCTTTTCCTATAAGAGCACAAAGGTACTATTAGCGTGTAGTCTAGGAACATTTTTTCTTCTTCTTTTAACATGCAATATAAAGAGCGTGATTTAACTATGAGTATTTTCTTTTGTTTCGTGGGTGAACCTCTTTTCTCTACAATCTCTTTGGTTTCGCTGCAAACATGTTTTATGGAAGAAAACGTGGGAAGAAGGAGGTTGACCACCAGATCATAATGTTGGACTAGCATGATCCAACGTTCTCCACCCGGGGGATCCGGATCGACCCCCCTCCCCCGTACCCACCGAGGATGCTTAGCGCTACCCTTTGTAATTTTAGAACAATACAATTGCGTGCGCATCCATGCTCGGTGCTCCATCGAGCTCTCCTGCCCGCGTCGTAGGCGGCGGCAAGCCATTCTCTGCCAGGAGGGGAAAACGTCCATCTTCTTGCCGCCGGTAGCAGGACAGCTGCTCGTCCTCACAAACCGTATTTGCACACCCATTGATGATGGAGATCCACCCCGTTTGTGTCACACCCAAACTTCAGTTCTGGCAGTTTTCACGCTCCACTCCGACAAGGCTATAGCACTTATATATATTCTAGGGCTTCCCCACCAAATTTTGTTATGTCGTGTGTCATTAGTTTATGCATTGGGATATCACGTACCTTTCATTTTGTGTGTATTTCCTATGTCACACGCCCTAAAATTATGCATCAAAGTAGCTATTACTTATGTTAGCTAGTACCGGTCATTTTATCTGTCGTCTCGTTGACATGGCCTCGTGTTATTATTTTATGCATGAAATGGTAACATGGAACTGTTGTTCCATGTTCCTGTATCCCCCCCCCCCTCCCGCATGTTATTGTGGCCCTTATTTGATGCACTGGGATATCACCTACCTATCATTTTGTGTGTATTTCCTATGTCGCGCACCCTTAAATTGTGCATCAAAGTAGTTATTTTATGTGTCGTTTGGTCACCGTGGCCGAGTGCTAGGGTTCCCATTTGTCTAGATATGTCGTAGTCTCCGAGGCCATTTATTTGAGATGTGAGAGCACACTATCAAAGTTTTGGCAGTTTCTCCCGCCCATTTTTCGTGTTTTCAGTCATTTTGGAAAGTTTTTTTTTGTTTGGATAGCTTTCCCGCCTATTTTTTGCACATGCGTTTTTTTGAGTTCTCACTTCTACAAAACGTGTTAACATGGATATGAAAACAAGCACGCTAGGAGTTCAAACCGTGTTAATTAAGTAAAACCACTGTTAAAACAATGTGTTAACCCTGGTTAAAATAGCATGGTACTAAAAAGGAATTTATCAACATGAGTCTTAGGTGTACATGCACCGCCATCGGGCGGTGCTCCAATATTCACCTAAATCCTCACCATCAAGGGACGACATTAAATTTACAATGATATTAGACCAAGGAATAAGGTTTGGCATCATTTCTCTTGACAACATGAATATAAACAAAAGCATATTAATGTGTTGTGAATGCCACTCTAGCACATAAAATAATAGGAGATGGTTGGCCCCGGCCTTCCTCGTCGCAAGTGGCACGGCCTTATGCCGAACACGCGCTTGGTACTGTCAGCGGTCTACGAGAGCGCTCATGCATGGTGTAGCTATCCTACTTTTGTCGAGTTGTGGTGTTCCCCAAAAGTCAGTGGTGACGGAGTTGAAATGCCAAGCTACAATGGACATGCTAGTGTACATCTGTCCCATGGCTGTGACAAAATCTGGAACTGAACTTGCACCGTCCAATGGATTTTGTAGCTAACTCATGTTGGATCATGTTGGAATGGACTGCATTGGACTTGGACATCTCTTAAACTAAGGGATATTGGACACTGTTTGGCTCAGGGGATAGGATCTATCCAAGATCCACTAGACGGTGTCTGCTAGTCATTGAGTTATCGCTCAGCGACTAAGATGGACACCCGAGTCCGCGTGACCTCGCTCACAACAACACACGGTAAATGGCGGAAGAGAGCGGGAGTGACTCCTCGGCTCCGGAGGCCGACTGTATGTGTAGAAAGCATGTGGATCGGGATCCGGCGCCTTCGCATGCAGGGTGGTGCATAGTGACACCAAGCGCGAAGTCGCGATCGGCTGCAGCATGCATGGTGGCCTGCACGGCAAGAACCGCTGCCCGACAAAATCAACGTCGTTGTCCTCTCGGCAACAGTGGCTTTGTGCTCCTGGATGATCAGCCGGCTTCGCGCACGTCCTTGTAGTACCATGCTCATTTTTCCAGGGTATCCCAAAGAAGAAGAAGTAATACAGTTACAAAGCAGGGTCAATGCACATCTAGCAACATACAACATAAAACCACCAGATAGCTAAGCCTACTCTCGCGGTACAAATCGTGCATCCACCAACACATGCAGCCAGCCAACTGCTCAGCTGGTTCCTTAATTCTGGTAGCTAGTTGTGCTGCTAGCTCCAAACTGCACACCAGCGTTGCTTGCACGCATGTTGGTAAAAAAGTGCATGAATTATTTGAAGAGAGCTAATGAGCAATTTTTTTAATGCATGGGTGAACATGCAACTACATGACTAGCTCGATTCATGCAAGCCTGCTACTAGCACGATTTTACAACAACTAGGATGATTCATGTGCTTGTGAAGTTATATTCGGCAGCCAGATAATGAGCAAATGAAATAAGAAAACAACTCAGAAAAAGGAGTGTTTACTAGCCAGCAAGCCTTGTACTAGCCACATGCTTCCAATATCATTGCGCATGCCACACTGTCTAATCGAATGCCATCGTGGGACACCGTCGGCTTTGAGGCCTTCAGCGTGAGTAGATGTCCATGTTCTCTATGGATGCCATCACCATGGACACCGTCGACCTCGGCAGAGACATGTACGTAAAGGATACATATGTGGGCTCGGTCTCACATGCCTCTCGGACAAGTCCTTGGACGCCGTCGGGAGCTAGACGCGATGAAGAACTAGTTTTGGGCCGTAGGCAAGTTATCAGCTGGTTCTTCTTCGGCGAGCAGAGGAGTTCTAAACAGCGGGTCGAGCGCTGGCATGTACACTCTTGCTAGCCTTGCATTCATAGGTGAACTAAACATTACACGAGATGCGGGAGAGGAGCACGCAGATGGAGAAAAAGCCCGTGAGGATGCGTAAAAGATCCACCGCCATGCCATCGGTGCCACAGTAGGTGCCCGAGCCCTAAATTTCTTCCTCGCCCTTTCCAACTCCACTGCCTTTGTGTGGAGGGCAACCTCTTGCTTAAGACCGCCATGTTACTATTGCAAGTGTGTGTGCTTTCTTTAGAGTTGACGGTTCATGTGCATATATTAGGTGGCTAAAAAAAATTTATAAAGAGTGCATTGAGCTTATCCATTGTCTAACCATGTTTAAGGTCGAGGACAATGACCACAAAAACATATTATAGTATGATCTTCCACTCCCTAATTAAATATTAGGCTCCACCTTTTCTATTCACTAAACCGATCTTCCATTCCCTAATTAAATATTAGTCTTTTGTTAGGCCAAGCTAATCCCTACAAATTTCATGCATGTTTCATATTTCCAGTACGTGCTTAAATAAATTAGAGCAGGCATGTGGAGATGCATGGCTAGCTAGTATTTAAGCCAAGTGATGGACAACACCGGTGGAAGCAAAGTAGGGAGACCCATTTGAGTCACCGGTGACCCAATAGAAAAATGCTGAGAAGCCTAGTGCCATGCGAAATTTTAGAGTTTGGATCAATTTAGAAGGGGAGCTCTTGTAGACACATAAATTGGTAGAAACAAACATAGGGTTGTGCCACACACTTTCATAGCGTAAATATTTGCGACTTCATCGCCGACGAGCAGGTCTACGCCGCGCTCTTCGCGCACCGCCTCCCGACCCGCCCGCCGGGCACCCAGACCGCCAGAAAAGTAAGCGACGGAGCCAAAACGCCAAGCAAGTGTACAATGTCCCCTGACCTTGGCCCTAACGGGGACTTTAGAATCAGACCACTAGCTAGCTTAATTTCTCCATCAACTAGAAGACACGCGTGGAGTACGAACCCATCGATGTGGCACGCGCCACCATGGCTCGTGAGTCTAGACCTAGCCGTGAACACATGGGCGAAGCTAGAGCCAAAATTCATTGGTTTCATCTCTTGGTGTTGCTCTATAATCTCCCACTAATTATCGACATCACATACTAATGTAATGATTGTTTAGCTGATTTTGTTGGGTTCAACTGAACCCAATTGTTGTTTGCTAGCTCCGCCACTGCGTGACCACCCCTCGACTTCCCCTGTTAGAGTGGGTGTGGCCGCCCATTTTTACTCTGTCACCGACTTGGTCCTCGTCATCGTTGGCTTTGTGCTCTTGGATGATTAGTCGGCCTCGTGCACGTCCTTGTAGATGACATGCTCATTTTTCTAGGGGGACGCCAAAGAACAAGAACAAGAAGAAGCAATACAATTACAAAGCGTGTCAATGCATTTCTAACAACACACAACTGTCAGATAGCTAATCCTACTTGCTTCAAAAATTACACCAACCAACACCTCCAGCTACCCATATATGCATAGAATACTTGAAGAGAGCTAATTAATGAGCAATTTTTTAAATTCATGGGTGAACATGCAACTACCCATATATGCATGGATTTCCTAGCAACTAGTTCTAAAACATTCATGGGTTCGTAGAGTTGTGGTCGGCATGCACACAATGAGAAAATAATAAGAAGAAAACAACTCACAAGAAAGGAGTGCTTACTAGCGAGAGCCAGCCAGCTACTAGCCACACTCTTCAAACGTCATTGCGTGCCACACTGTCTTATCGAATGCCGCCGCGTGGGACACCGTAGGCTTTGAGGCCTTCAGTGTGGGCGGACGTCTTTGTTCTCTAGGGATGCCATCACCCTGGACACCATCTACCTCGGCAGCGACACTGACTTGACACTCGGACGAGCCCCCCGATGTCGTCGGGAGCTGGGCGCGACGATGAAGTGGCTGCGGGGGTGAGTTCTCCGGTTCTTCTTCGGTTAACGGGGGATCTCTGATCAGGGGTCGAGCGCTAACATATACACACACTTGCATCCTGAGATGAACTAAAGATTAAACGAAATGTGGGAAAGGAGAGCACAGATCTGGCAAAGAAGCCTGTGATGATGCGTACAAGCTCCACCACTGTCCCATCAACGCCGTGGTTGTTGACCGAGAGCTCCACCCCGCACCTAAATTCCACCCCCCCCCCCTTGCCAGCGCCACCACCTTTGCGTGGAGAGCACCATGTTGATCAATCTAAGTCCGCCATTGTCATGGACTAAAGTTCCCATCAGCTCTGTGCTTGTCATCATCGTTTGCGATGTGTGCGCCGGCAGCAACGCCATGCTCATGACTGCCATGCGCTCCAGTAGTGCCATGGTACTGTTGCATGTGTGCATGCTTTCGTTGGAGTTGGCGGTTCATGTGCATTACGCTGAGGAAAAAATAGTCACGGTGGTTACCAAAATTTGCCATCAATCGCACCAGCTATATCTCCTAAGGTCACCCTCCAATTCCATAGGAGTGGGTCCCCCAAAACCTTTATCAAAAAAAGCACCCAGTTGTTCCAGGACATTATCACTAAAAGCTATTATAATATTAAGCCAATAGTTGGCAAGAGATTCATAGTTTGGGGTCTAGCTAGTGGCCAAGCTAATCTCTGCAACTTTCATGCATGCTTCCATATTCCTGTATGTGCTTAAATAAATTAGAGCAGGCATGTGTGCACGTGCATGGCTAGCTAGTATTTAAGCCAAGTGATAGACAACACCGGTGGAAGCAAAGTAGGGAGGCCCATTTGAGTCACCGGTGGCCCAATAGAAAAATGCTGAGAACTCAAGTGCCATTCCAAACTTTAGTCCCACATTGCTAAGGGAAGAGAGTTTGGACCAACTTATAAGGAGAGCTTTTGTAGACACATAAATTGGTAGAAACAAACATGAGGCTGCACCACACACTTGCATAGCGCGTGCGCTCGCGTGAATATTCGCGACTTAAGACTTTGGACGCTTGGCGACGGCGCGGATAGATAACTAGCTACCAAATTTACTCTCTGCTTTTTTGGTTTTGACAGATGAATGCTGTTACTTTCAGATGTATTCGACACACCAGCTTATCTAGATGTGTTTGGATTCTAAAATTGCCACCACTTAGAAGCTTTATTCAAAAGGATGTACTATGGTGATATTCGTAACTAATTTAGAAATGATGTACCATGAAACTAATTTCCTACATGGGACATGAATGGTTCCTTCCAGAGTCCTATTCTTCAGCACATGAACGGTTCCTTCATGGGACGAGCCTAAACTAAGGGTATGTTTGGTTTGTGCCCTACCTAGCCCTACCAAATGTTAGCAAGAATTAGCTTGCCAATTTTTTGGCTAAGAAATCCTCCACCCAAAGTTGGCAGAAACATACAAAGTCGCTTGTATCGTAACAACGTGTGTACATATTACTATATAGAGAGGTTGAAATGCATTTTTCTTCATGTCAGAATAGCGAGTAATAAGGATTGTACGCTACATGGTCACCTTCAGTTTTCTGTCTCACATGTGCTCTGTGATTGGCAGTGATGTTCGCCTCAGCTACATAATCTCCGGTGAGCTACTGGTCCATCTTTAGATCAATGGCATACTTTTTCTTAGTCGATCTTGTCTTATTTTTCATAAACAAATTCTATATTAGGTATGTGCTTTATGCCATGTGTGATGTAGCGATGTGGTGTTTCATTTCATGTTTTGGTACGCGGCTACTGGTCCATCTTTAGATCGATGTGATTGGCAGCGATGTGGTGTTTCATTTCATGTTTTGGTACGCAGCTACATAATCTCCGGTGAGCTACTGGTCCATCTTTAGATCGATGTTGTGCTATATTCGTTATAAATTTCTCTTTTTTTGCCCAGGATATCATGGGAATCATTGGAGGCCAACATTTAATATAATACTTGATCCTCTTTTGTATACAGGAGGATTCGTTTTTTCTTTCAATATTTAAAATTACTACGAAATTTAGGGTTTATGACGTGCATAGCACCCATGTGCGAAAAAAAGGCGTCCTTGATGTTTTGCATAATGCAAGTTTCATTCGCAAAAAAGCCGACGACCGTAAAATGTGTTGATCCATCGGTATGTTCAAGATATATAGCATGTAAGATGCAGTAAATATCGCTCATCACTATCAGAGCAGAATAGTGTTACGCCATGCGGAACACACGCTTTAACAAGTGGGGATGGACACATTAACATGGATTGCTCTCCTAGGATCGAAGAACAACGACAGCACAGAGCACTAATGGAAAAAAAAACCTAGCCTGTCCAAAATGTCCCAATTTTGCTTCAATTCGACTTGATCGTTCACAGATAAGATGCAGATATGACATTGCAGTATTCCAGCACTAAATTTTACAACTAATTAAGGAAGCCAAGATAGCAACGGCCGTCCAGAAATTGAACTTGGATAGTAGCATTAATCTGACTAACTGAACTGAAACTATAAACGGTTGGAACATGGATGAACTAGTAGCACGTTAATCTGACAAATTAAACGACTGATGCGAGCTAGACTTCGATAAGCAATGCAAAGGGATCTCATCCTCTCCGATCGCGTGACAGCCTCGAGATCAGGCGAGCTGGTTAATCGGAATCATCCGATGGACAGGGACCGTCCTGCAGCGAAGTGACCTGAATGAATGAGGAACATGAGCACAGCGATGAAAAGATCTGGTAGCAGCAAAGAGTGTAGTAGGAAGAAACCTCAGAGATGTCGGCGACCCATTCGGAGGTGTCGGCGACATCCTCGGGGTCGATCCAGCTGGAGATGGCGGCGACGGCGACGTCGATGTGCTTGACGGCGAGGCTGGCGAGGGAGCACGCGCGGTGGAGGAAGCTGAGCGCCTGGTCCGGGTCGACGCTGCTGTTCGCCTGAGCGGCGGCGGCGGCGGCTTCTGGCGCCGGTTCGGGGAAGCCGTTCTTGGCGAGGTGGTCGTTGACGCCCTGGACGGTGTCGTCGGAGTAGCCGATGACGCTCCGGAACGGCCTAGGTTTCACGGGGGGCGGGCGGACGCCGACGAGGAGCTCGATGCAGCGCGGGACGTGGTGCTCCTCGGCGAGCTTGACGGCGTAGAAGGCGGACTCGATGCGGGCGAAGGCGTCGGCCTGCGTGGTCGGGCGCGGCGGGAGCCACTGCTTGAGCAGCACGCCGTAGAGCTGCTCGTTGGGGATGACGGAGAAGGCGGCCACGCTGAAGGAGTCGCGGGCGCCGTGCTCCGCCGTGATCTGGAGGCCGGCCGTGATGTAGCGGGAGCTGACGTGGAGGCCGTGGACGTAGGCCTTGCGGAGGCTGGAGGCGACCTCCTGGAGCACGGCCGCGTCGGCGGTGTGCTGCTGCAGCCGGCGCCGGAGCTGCAGGAGGCTGTCGCGCTGCGCCCTGAGGTTCGTCGCGGCGAACATGACGTGCATGAGGATGCACGCTAGTCCCTCCTTGCCCAGCTCCAGCTGGGTTTTGGCCACCTCCTCCTCCATGGCCACCGCCTGATCTCTCTCTCTTTGTCGGAGTTGAGTTGGGGAAGGAGAGAAGAGAAAAACTAGAGTGTTTGGGAGGCGAACCAAGAGAAAACGGAGGAGCAGCGAGGGCCAGGCGAATCTATGCAGGCGATTGGGTTGGTTCTGCAGGATGGGCCCACCCGAAGAAGTTGACCTGTTTTGACCGGGATCATGCACGAAAGTGGCGTGCTCCCTCCCTCCCGCCCGCCTGCCTGGTATCTCTGATCGTGACACGTTTGACTGCGGGTCGGCGCACTTTGACTGCGGGGTTTGCGCTGCAGTTGACACGCTCGCCAGCTCGCGTTGACTAGTCGCGTACCACAGGAAGAAGAATCAATGCATGCATCCGCGCACATGCGCCCACTCCTTTTTTTTTTATTTTTTTTGACACAAAACTTACTTATACGTAGTACTATATCCTACGTTGTATACTACTGTACGTACCGGTTCAGAAAAATGAAACCAAGGGAATTAATGCATGGTTCGGTCGATCGGTCTGGTGCACTAGCTAGTCCGTACCGGCCCTGCCCGTGCGCGCGTAGGCCAATCGATCTACTAGCAAGTTTCGTAAAACACATGACGATTCCTATGAATAATTATACTTTCTCCGTTCATGAAAAGGTTGTCTCAATTTTAGATAAATTTGAACGTATCTAGACACTAAAATAATTCTATGTTCGACACTACATACGCGTACTACTCCGTCTATAAAAGGATGTCCTTTATAATTATAGGTCTTCTACATCACACATTAACTAATGCTAAACAATACAATTGCTTACAATTCAATTCTCGGCACCAGATTTACAATCATCCTCTATCCCCAACACCTTCAATCCGGCAAATGAGACGCATCCCCGCGGATCGTCCCAACAGCAACGAGAGAACATCGCACCTTGCCTCTCCACCCTAAAAAAGTAAAAAACAAAGGAACCAAACCCTAGTCCCTGTTCCCCCGTTATTTCCGCTCCTCACCTGAGAGACGACGACGTCATGAACCATGCCCACACAGGAGGAGATCCGATGGCGTCGCGGCGGCCCTGCTTGCCGGCACACATGCGCATCCGTATTCATGCATGAAATGGTGACATGGAAACCGTATTTCCATGTTCCATCTCGTCGCCGAGTGTTATTGGGGCCCTTATTTCATGCATTGTGATACCACATGCCTATCACTTCGTGTGTCTTTCCTATGCCGCGCACCATTAATTTAGGCATCAAAGTAGCTCTTACTTCGACAGGTACTACCAGTCATTTTATGTGTCGTCTCGTCGCCTTGGCTGTGTGCTAGGATTCCAGTTGTCCAAATATGTCGTAGTCTCCTAGCCCACTTTTTTCAGAGGCTATAGCACACTGTCAAAGTTTTGGAAGTTTTCCCGCCCAATTTTTCGTGTTATTGGTGTTCTGGAAAAAAATTCTTAGCTTTCCCGCCTATTTGTTTTAGCACATGCCCACAATCCTGGTGGCTTTGCAGGTGATGGGCTATGCACAATGGGCCCACCCGAACCGACTCGCCTTCTGCCGTCTGAAGGGATTCTCCAATGAGTTTATGGCCGCGCGCGGGTTGGTGCCGTGGGGAATCGATACCGTCTTTTTGAAAAACGTTCCGGCAAGTTAGAGTATCCCCACTCGTTGGCGCTCCCCACGCCCAAATCCGGCGAAATTTTTGTCCGGATTGGAGGAAGATTTGACATGGGGAGGAGTAGTTTCCCAGTCGTGTGCTCCCCAAGCGGCGTTTCTCGGGGAAAAAGAGGATGGCTCGGGAATCCGGACGAAAGAGGAGACACGTGGGCGTGGGCGATTGGTTTAGCTTCCCGAGTCCCCGAGACCCGAACCAGGATGGCATGGGAGTCCGGACGAAAATAAATCCGGAAAACGAGGGGGGGGGCGTTTTTCGCCGTCCGGATGAAAAAAAGTGGCCGTGGGGGGCTCTATGGTGAGACGAGTGGAGATGCTCTTATTCACGCGCTAGCTAGCTCGGTCGCCAGCCGTAACGGTACAACGTTTGCACTGCACTTTAATTTCCGTCTGCCATCAATCAAATCAAAACAAATTAAAGGCCAATCGACATTCATCCATCCAATTCCTTCTCTCACAACGCCTCCTTCTTTTTCCCAAGCGTTCCTCCTAAACATAGCCGAATAAATTAATTCTCGGGCCACGGCAAGAGCGCGAATCAAATCGGCACGGCCTGTCTTACTTCTCTCTCTCTCTCCGTCTCACGCTTGGGTTCCGCTTGCTTAATTACGACCTTGCATGGTTCCAACACCAAAATGCAGCGCCAGGGATCCAATAGCACGCGGGATCCTATAATTAACCTTCCTAGACTAAATAATATTGTAAACAGAGACGGGATTAATAATTACCTTTCAATCGATTCTACTTGTAGCTACTAGTAGTTGCTCTTCGCTCACCCAGGTGAAAACGGACTAGTTGCATCCCAAAAAAAAAAACTTTTCTTTTCCTCTCCTTGCTACTACTTCAGCTGCTTTCATGCCCAACATCACAAAAATTGCTAACTGAGAATTTGCGCAAACAGATCTCCTTCCAGTTTTACCTCACATCATGCACTACCTACTTTGGGGAAACGAAAATGATACAGTATGTTTTTTTACACACAAAGGTCCTGAAAGACCTCATCGCTGTATTAATTATGAAACAGTATTACACAGCCAATTACAGAAGGACCCAACACATGAAGATACCACAAACACATCCCAGAACGGACCTCAAACAGAAACTCTCAAACACAATCAGATCAAACGATATGCTTGGGATCGGCCTTTTCGACTCCCAGGACATTACCACTTGGGACACCGAGGTTGCAATGGCTCACTGCCCCGGCCTCCCTGCATAAGGAGAAAGGCCTCACAAACGGTATCACACACCATAAAGTCATAGCTTGCGGAAGAAACCAAAGCCGCATCAGGCTGCCCTTCGGCCAGAAGAGTCACCTGAAAGTCCGTCCATCCATCGCCAAGAGAAACAACTACCAGCGAGCGACGGATGAGCCAATCACTTACTCCACTACTACCACTACACTTCCAATGAAATACATTTATTTGCCATCAAAGGAACCCAACTGAGGCCCATCATACAGTCACTGAACAAACACAAACAACACCAACAACAGCTGAGACGAGTCATCGGAACCAATAAACAACACCGCCACACCTCTTGGAACAGAAAAGACATGCACGAGAACCACCGGCAATTCCCCCCGTGATTTTCCTCACCACCCTCATGTTGCACATATCAACGCCCTCCAAAAGCAGGTACCTCCTGCCGGCCAGGAATATGCAATGTTCATACGACAGATCAGATTCATATGCAGGTGTCGTCACAAAAAGAAATTACCAGTATTGACCATATACAAAGGAACAGATGACTCCAACGATATCAAAATAGCCACATATCCAAGTGTCACATCACAAACAATTTTTATACCATGCACTCCTAAAATAAGATGCAGCTTCATATCTGCAAGGGCTAGCTAATTAATTAACCAATTCAAGTTCAATCACCAATAACTGTACAACAAAAAATTGACAAAGGTTAAAATAAAAAAACTGTTCAACAAAAAATTGACAGTGTCTTGTCCCTTTTTTCCGACATTCCTGACCACAATTCATATATTAAACAAAAGCAGTTAAAGTGCACCTCTAGATGCATTCAAACATGCAGTTCAACTCGACTAGCATACTAAATGTTCCTTCACAACAAGATCAACAAACACCTGCAACAGCAGGTTCCAAATGACCACCAAGTAGACAGGACAAATGGGATGCTCACCGAGACGTATAGGAGGGCTGCTGCTAACTCCTGACCACCTCCAGTTCCGCTCCCTCCTACAAACAAAATGCGGACTCTTAGAGTGGCAGAAATCACTTGTTCAAATGCCCCGACAGAGAACCAATAGTAAATACAGAGATCAGCACGAAATGGCTCTCAAGTGCAAAGAAGCAACCTATAGGTTTCCCAGATTTAACTTATATCATCAGTATTGCATTGTCAGCACTCAGCAGGACCATGATGAACCCAAAACTGATATACCAACTTCGCCACTGGTAAGAAAAGCAACAGTAAGAAGAACAAGTCCACAATAAGCAACAAGGCACCCAAATCCAAGTCATGTTTTCAAAATCATGTATGTATCCAAGTAACATTCAGGTGCCTACGGTTAAGGACATGAAAAAATAATTTGAATAATATATGTCCATGTCCATTTATAGGAATCAAAATTCTGTACCAACGTCTCCCAGCTAGCAAAACAATTGAATTGTTCTAGCACTGGTAAAAACACAAGTAGTGCAAAATATAATCAAATCAACAACATGAAAAAAAAGCTATTTCTTTACCAGCATCCAACATGCATGCTCATTCACAAGAGAAAAAGATAAATAATCTCTCCACTTTAAAAAAAATGAAAGAATCATCTTGAACCCAGGCATACATGTATTTTACGCATACATGTTGTTGTCGCCCAGGTTCTGAACTTAGGACAGATACATAGCGCACACACTATGTATGCCCAGGTTCTGAACTTGCAAGGCCCTGCCCTATGTATAACCAGGTTCCAAGGTTATCAAAATAGCAATTTAACCTTGCACAATAACAATCCTTGTTAAATGACTAGGCCAGCCACACATACAATATTTAGAAGGCTATTTGAACTACTGTCCACCCAATCTGAACCAGGAGACAACTCAACTTCACGGTCACCCCGCTATTTGGCTCATTTAATTTTGTGAGCGCATTTTCCATACAGTATACATGCTAGTGAAGTTGAGAGGCTAACAGGGAGCAAAAAACTTCATACACGTGGTGATACAGAAAGCAGCAAATTTGACACCACAACTAATATTACCTCGAGTGAGAGTATCAACCTACCGACCACTCGCATATTCAATCCGTATAACTGGATCTTGTAACATACGATTAGCAGAGACAAACTTATATAGATGCATTACTTTCAATGAGTTCAATTCCTTCTAAACAACAGCTCCCAAAAAAGAACACGGAAAGGAGCAATTATTCGACCTTGGGCATGAGCATGTACTAACTGCGCGTCGTCTTCTTGGTCAGTGTGGACGAAGCACACCTTGCCACTCCTGGGTCAGAGGCTGGAGCTGCCCTCGCCAGCCTTGTACATGTCCCTGTAGTGGTGCCAGTTATAGCATCAGCTCCCCCGCCGGTCCGGAAGCAGCAGGTCGGGTGCATGTCGGCGTCATGGGCGACGTGGAGACATTGAGACCGACACCCAACAACAGAAAAACGAAATGGTCAGCAAGCTATATAAGCAACCGATTACATTATGCGTCAAAATAAGCATGAATAGATTCATTCTGCACAATCTGATTTTGTGTAATAAACATGAATATACTGTGTGGAACCATAACCAATGGCCAAGCTCTTGTGAGGTGTAAAAAGGCTACAGCTGCTTCCCCTTGCACAAGGCGTAGCAATGATCCATTAACTCGCGATTATGGATAACAAAGTATAGATCTAGCAATTACTAATTCATATCAGATTTGAACCAAATGAAAAGATTGCCAACCTTAAAAATACAAGGTTGGTTCTAGACATGAAAAGAACTCGAATAGATGACCAAGTACACGCATATCTACCGTTCGATCATTACAAGCAATTCTAAAATTTCGAATCTGTCTAGGCTTCAAGTACTGTATAAACTAAGCTACTCCAATCCTATAGCAAATATAGTAGTATATATATCTTCTGAACCTAGCACAAGATCGAATTTTTATATAGCCTGGCTGTCCTGCAACTTCGTGTTGCAGCACAATACTATGAACATTTATTGACTGATCGATTACACACGTGACAAAGCAGATGCATTTTATCCTCCCAAACAAAATTCCTGCAGCTCAAAATCTGTGCAGGAGATCGAAAAACTGGTCTCACCTGCGTCATGCTACCAGTGCATCCCGCCGACGGCGGCGACCATCAGCAGCCCTCCTCCGGCTACCTGCACAAGGGAGATGCGACCTTTTCAGAACTGGGGAGAAGAGGATTGGGGGTTGCGAGTAGGGGGGCACGGCCCATAACTTGAGAAGGACCTGTAGTGGTCGACGTTGCGGTGCCGGCAACGCCGCTGGACGGCTCCATCCACAGGACCACGGCCTCCGGGCGCGAGGACCCGGTGGAGAAGGGAGTCCAAGGATTGAGCGGCGAGGCGAGGTCGGGGACGCGGAAGAAAATGGAGGAGGCGCAGCCCGTGGCCTGGCCCGCGCAGTCCATGATGCCGGCCGGGCGGCCACTTAGGGCTTCGCGGCGGCGGGGTTTTAGGCTCGATTGGAGGCGCATCGGTGAGGAATTCTGCAGGAGGTACGGTGCCGGAGCATCGCCGGACGGTGGCGAGGTCGGGGTGGCCCGGCCGGATGAGAGAATGGAGCGCCGGAGCTGGGGCGAGGTCGCGGAGAAAGAGGGCGGAGGCAGCGTCTATCTGGCGCGGTAGAGGTGGAGGGGAGGAGCCGCCGGTGGTCTGGGGCGGCGGAGGAGTGGTTGGCCGGCGAGATCGAGGAGTCGGGTCTGGGATGGAGGGGTCTGCGCGAGAGTAAAGAAGTGTGACTGGCGTGTTGGGTAGAGGAAAGCACGAGATGGTGATTTTGGGCCTAAACTCACGCTTAGCCCGATCCAAAAATATTTGGCTCCAAATTGCAAATTCCCTGGCGTGTGATTGGCGTGGAATGGATGGATGCATACACTACGTACTACTATACACGTACTTCTTCTACCACGCCACATATACGTACGTCATAAAATTTCCAAACATGCACATATGCATACACACCATTGCACTTGTTAGGGATAGATTCCAAGAGACATTTTCGGAAAAGGTTTCCTCGACAAAAATCTGTCGCGGCACGCCAAGTCCAAAGATAGCACAGATTATCGGGTACTTACGTGTAGACATCTCGAGGGAAGCAACCGTGGCCCGGCGATGACGGGGGACCTACAGATTCGCGACCACACCACATGAATCGGTGTGATGTCCATGTTACCGCTGAAAGGCGATGCGGAGTTAGGAGCGGGCCAAGAAGCCATGGACCGAAACAAAACTCGAGCCAATATGCTAGGCTCTAGGAGCTTCGATGATGCCAGCGAGTGTAGAAAGACCACCACCAAAAAAACCGGGGGTGGGGGGAATTTGCAGGCACCAACCGCAATAGTACCGAGGAGTGTCGATGGTGGAAAGGCATTCTATACCTGAGACTACAAGACGTACCATGCTAGAATGCTTCACGCGAAAGGCGAAAGATAACTTACGAACGAGACAATGCGGCGCCGAATTATCATCGTCATTGTTGAAACACAACATGTTGTTGAAGACTCTCTCCCTAGGATGCCATGCCAACTTTGCTTGTAACACCGTGATCATAACATAGCTCCTCTTAGATGAGTAATTTCCTGATTAGGAATAACTGCCTAGTAAGTAGGAATAGCCAGTACAAAATCGTCGGTACCCCTTCGGAGGGCTCCGTTTCCCAGTTTTGGGGGCTTCGTTTCATGTCTTTAGGGTTTTTGTTTGTAGGGGCGGCGTTCAGGTGGTTGTGGCGGCGCCATGTGCAAACTAGCAAGGTGTGGGACTATATTGCCATCCTTGTTGTGCCCAACGAGCGACATATCAATGTTTATACTAGGGTAATATTATAAAACTAATGGCACATGAAATAATAGACAATAAATCCCAAAGCAGAAAATAAATAAACGAAAAGAATATGTGAAAAAAGAAATTATAACTATTGACTATCCCTTGCCATAAACAAGAATGATGATGACAGCAGTATGCGACGATTGTCAAGGGTGAGGAATAGCACAACAGCGATTCACATATATCATCTCCAACGATAATCGTGAGTAAAATCTTTTACATATATATCTCAAGATTTAATATGCATAATTCCATAGGTCAAAGTTAAAGTCAAAGAAAGCACAATAATTTAGGGTCTAAAACTTCATTTGTATTATCTTATTATGTACTATAACATTGAAGTGCTTTTTAGAGCACCATTATTCCATAAGTAATATTACTTATACTTTAAAAGTTCTAGAACTTGGGTTCATTTCTTATATATACATATATACATTGGCAAGTCGGGAGGGTTTTACGGCCTATTTGTTTGGACTTTGGACTTCTTGGACAACAGCACTCACCCACCCTACGTTCACCGCCTTCATCTCGCGGAAAGCTCATCACTCTTTGTTTCTTTGTCATGGGCGGGTCCGGGGAGAGATTTTCACATGCACCTAGAACATCAACTATAAACCTAGTTCAAATATTCCCGAGGAGTCCGGCCGAGGATATATGGGTCGTAAGACCATGTCGTAGCTCGCCTCGTGTCATTGTACATGCTAGGTTGATCGTCGGAGTCAACGGCCCCCGGTTCAACGATGGTTTTGTGAGCAGTCTACATGGAACCATCAGCGTCGGCAACAATGATTCTCCTCATTTCTCGACTCATCGTCAGCGGGAGGACGATAACTGTGGTGTTCAACCTCGCCCGTGTTCCCTCAAGAAAAAAAACTCATTTTGCGAAACACAATACATTCGTATACGCTCACACATCCTACCCCTATGAGCACCTCCGAGAGACTGGGTCCAAGAAACTGATCCTTCGGTCCATCAGGTTGATGAAGTCACCACTGACGTCTCGCTGTTGACACGAACGTCGCCTCTCACTGAAATATACTCAGCCTTTATGAGACACAAAAAATATCAAAGTTGAAATTCGAACTCCGGTGTGCTAGAGGTGCCACTGCCCTTCCACGATTTTTTTTTGTTTATTAAAAGTATAGACCAATATTTATACAACCACATGATAGCAAATCACACATCACATAGTATGCACATGAATGGAAAACAAAGATTTATTCCAATAGCTTGATCGAACCTGCAATTGCTGGCCTAATTGCCCTAGGTAGTGCATGCCTACGTGGAAGGGGTCCTTCCATTTGGGTATCCAAATCCCCTCATCTTTTCCAAAAATATGTTGGAGTAATAATAAAAAAAATAGACTATTAATGCCCCTAAAATCAATCGATATGTTCAATTTACTATTTCTCTCTACTACTCTAGCACGGAAACTGGCATTGCATGCCGTATTAATAGAAATTCAGTGGGAAGAGAGAAAGATCATTAACCCGGGTAGGCAAAGCATCGAGGAGGGGGAGGGAGATGTAATAATTAGCGGACAAACCAAAACCCGAGGAGGCAACCCGGCTATTGTAGTATTTGTTTCCTGCAAGAAAAAATAAACGGATATATGGAGATTGGACGAGTAGCCGATCTCATTGGCAGAAATTTATGATACTACAATACCATGATTTGTGAGTTACCAAATCTAATCGGCTGATTTGTGAATCAACAACACCTATTTTTACGGAGTAATAATAATCCATATCTCTGTAAAAAGGAAAGGCCGATGATGGGGCAGTAAAAAGAGGACGCAATTAAGGTGGGATTAACTTGGAGCAACAAAAATCTCACCTAACAACGCACGCACAGCGCATGACCTCACCCGCCCACTCTCCCCTTTCTCCTATCGATCTCTCACTCAACCGGCCGCCGCCGCCGCCATCGCCGTCGCTCGGTGCTGCTCCCCGCCTCGCAGTTCACCGGCCGGCTACCCCACCACACCAGCGCGATTCCCTCGCCACCCCAATCCCACCCACCCAGGCCAATCCCATCAGCCCCACTGATTCCCCACGCGTCCGCCATGCTCTAGGGGCCGGCCGGCGTTGAGAACCTCCTCCCGGCCATTCCTTCTCCTCGCCATCCGGAGCGCATGGAGTTGGGCGCCCCCGTCACGCTGCAGGTCACGCCCCCACTCACAGCCATGGCGCCTCCCGGCCTCGATGCCCCAGCTGTGGCGACGGCCCAAGCAGCAGGGGCGGCCGGCCGGCGCTGGAAGGCCTCCTCCGCGGCGTACGCGTTCCGCCATTGTGGAGCTCGTCGCAGGGAGGCAAGGAGGAGTATGGTGGTCGCTTTCCCAGTCGCCGGCGACCTCCTCCCGAGCTGCGGCCGCCAACTCCGTCCCCCCCTGCTGCTGCCGGAGACCACTCCGTTCCTGTTGCCTTTGGCCACCTCCTAACCTGCACCTACCCGGTGAGGCCCCTCTCCTTCTTCATGTGTATTCCTTGTGCAATGGCCGTGGTGTTTCTTTTCTGCTGCCTGGTGAATATGTCCAAGTGTCGATGGTTTTACTTGTGATACTGGCTTGCTTCTTATTGTTATATACAACACATGAACGGTTTGCTACTGGTTGCACAAAATGCAGACACTAGCAATCTTGCCTACAGTTTTGGATATAGTTTCTGGTCCCTTGCAGACACTAGCAATCTTGCATTCTCGCGTCTGGACTGATATGAACTCAAAAAAAATACACTGCAAATATATTATTTTAGTAGACTAAAGGAAGAATCAATAGATCTGTCTAGCTAATGCCTTTGAATGAGTTACTGGTAGCTATATCAGTGCCACACAATTTCTCAAATGCAATTTACCTCTTACCTTGGATCATCTGCCCAATTCTCCCTTCTCGAAAATATTACATAAACAAATAGATAAAATATTTATCATGAGCATTTCTGCTTTCAAATATAAGATAATGCATTGCACAATACAATTTGCCCTATAGGTCGATACCAACAGTGCCTTCTTTCTCAGGATTGTACTCTGTTTCTGCTTGCTTCGTGTTGGATCACGGACTATTATGTATGAGTCCAGTTTTATTGGAAGTGAGATGTGATAAAAAAAAAAGTTAGTCAATACAACCCATTTATATAAAATAAACCGAGGTTGAAGATGGTGTGCGTTCTCCCGTTGTAATAGTGTCTTCTGATTACTGAAACCCAGAGTTAAACATAATTCATTGATGTCCCAGTGTTTTCGCAAATTCACTCATCTTGGTGTCTGCATGTTTCAAATCCTTGCGATTGTCAAGAACAAATTTTAGAGATTATTTTCTGATGGACATCAAGAGAGAACCGTGAGATCTTTCGGCTTCTTAGATGCGATCGGCGAGTTCAGTCTCGCCCGGAGCTTGGCTTCCTTTGAATCATGGTCGCTGTCGCCTTGTTGGTTGGCAGTGGCTACGTACCTCTCTACACCACAAACCTCACCTCTCCAGGGATGACCACAATCTGTCCATCGAGGAGCGCATGGATCTCCTCGGAACAGGGGATGTTCGGAAGACCTTGCTGGGCAGGAAATGCGCGGCGGCACGCCTGGGGCGGCACAGTAGGAAATATTATCAGGACTTTGGAGGTCGTGGCGTGCTTGCTCTCGATGACGGGCAGTTCTTCTTTTTTTCGAGTGGATGCCACAGTTTTTGTACAATCTGTGCGGGCGGGGGATTGGTGGCAAATTTCGTGGGCGTGGGGTGTGGAAATTGGAACCACATCATTAGGCTAATCCTAATCGTTAGATTTAGGTGATTAAGGGTAATGATTACATGGGTATGACTTAAACTGATGCATCAGCTTTAGATGCGGGTAATCGTGCGGTTGATGTTATGTGGATCCAACCCCTCTTGTGTTTTTTTATATTAGTGTTGATGTACAGAAAAATAGCTTTGGAGCTTATATTTTTTGAATTTTGTCTGCTCTTGCTACTGCTGCAGCCTACACCAAGCAAGTAAATCCAAACTTACGGTTTATCATGCTTCATATGTTTCTCACATGTTCTTTATTAGTTAACCAGAATCAATAGCACCATATAAAGATAAACTAACGCTTTAGTTTCAGAGTGTGGATTTTGTACACCCACACATGGGTGTGGGTGTATTATGTACCTTTCATTGATTCATTGAGATTCGTGCTTGTGCTGGTCAGTTGAACATTTTATTTATCATCCTACGATTTATCTGTCGCCTCCTTCCCTCCTTTTTTGTGGCTTTTCTCCACCCGACCGGGTGTCAGGACCTAGCTCGTAGGTATAGCTGCTGCCAAAACATAGTGAGGCGTCCTTCCGGTGCTCCACTCTCTTCAGTTTTCTCTTGCTCTCGCCGCTGGACCAAACAAAAATCTCATTTCTTGCTGCTCTGTTGCCGAGTCTGGTGCTGCTGCCTGTGCAGCTGCGTGGACGCGATGGACAGCATCGACCTGACCTTGGGGATGGCTGCGGCCTTCTTAGTGGGCAGCTCGCCAGCGCCACCCGCAACGACGGCACGGGCGCGTCCGGGCTTCCGGCCCCGAGCGCTGCGCAGGCCGCACGGTACGCCTCGTCCGCGACCCTCGCGCATGTACTGAGGTACATGTGTTTTTTCCAGACCTCTGTTTCTTACCTTCCCTCTCCTTGCCTTGTTGATGTACTGACGGCCACTTACGTCCAGGGAACGGAGGACTGGACGATACGACGGCCGTCGGCTGCGTTCTCTGGCGTGTCGTTGCAGAGGTGTGCGGGCGACAGCGACAGGGCTCGATCTGGGCCAGATGGGCGCTTGATGACGCGACGGCGCACGGGACAGCGTGCTCCAGCGCGAAGTGGCTCATGACCTTGAAGCTGCTCCTCGCCGCGCCCGCCTCCTACAAGCCGGCGACGCGCTGCCACTGCATGACATGAAAGATCTAGCGCTGAACCGCATGCTCGAGGAGCTGACCCCAGTGTCGCTTGCCGCCATGGTCAGCCTCTGGGCGCGCCACGTCCGGCGGAAATGGGGTCGCGTGCTAGGCACCGTCGCGTGCAAGAACTGGGAGGCGGAGCTGGGCGACATAGAGGCGGCTGCCGCCCCTCTGCGCCCGACCAAGCGGAGGAGTTGTGCAGACTCTCTGGCGTGCGCGTGGTCGTTCACTTGGATCGGGTGCCGCTGCATCAAGGAGGGCACGACCGCCCCCGGCGACCATACGGCAGCTGCACCGTTGGCTGACATGGTAGCCGCGTGGTACCGCGCGCTCTAGTGCGGCGGGTTCTGGCTCCAGCCCAGGTGTACAACCGTTAGATTCCAGAACATCATGCTACGATGGATCCGTGCTCAGCTCGTTTGATTCTGATTTGGTTTGCAATTCATCTTCAGTTAGCATTAAGTCGTAAGTTAGCAATTCAGACCCGGTTTAGCTGGGTTCTTCTGATTTTAGTAGTTACATAGCAGCTGACAGAATTTTTTGGGGATCTTTTTTGGCCGATGACACCTAGCAAGAAATTCTTTTGGCGAAGACCCCTCTTATGTACTGGCTCTTAAGATGTTCTGTAAGATGTCTTGTATCAATTTTTACTTGCGCGTAAGCATTTCTTAATGGTAAATGAAAAATCATGCCTTGCAAGTCCGGTGTCTGAGAGAGCTTGGTTTCCTCCTTCGACCAAGCTGATACATAAGTGCTGATCAAAGACCATGAGTTGGTGTGTGCTGGTTCGTTTTGAATATTTGGAACCTCTTGTTGAATGCACTGCGATTTTGCTTTTCTCATTGGCGCGTGCATAACTCTGGTTCTCGGGCTCGTTTTTTGGCAAGTAATGTCTGTCTAGTTTCCTAGGCGCACGGGATGTTCTCTCGCAAAGGGGATTTTGACGGAGCAGCTCGCTCAGTTGTAGAGCAAGGATGCCGCAGTGCCGCTGGGATTAACAGCTTGATCCTCCTCGTTGTGTCTCCCTGCAGCCATAGACACCGCCACTGCAGGCACGGGCATGGATGAGCTGCCTCCTATAGGTGCTTCCCAACAATGGCAGGGTCCTCGGTCTCGAGGACCCTGCTCCGGTGCTTGCCGACAACGGCAGGGTCCTCGATCTCCGGTCTGGACCCAGGCTGCCTAGAGCTCGACATGTCCATCTCGGAGCTTGCCGGCGTATTTGACATGTCCATGTGTGGTCGGGTATCGTCTCCGCTGGTCTGGAATCCATCTGCCCCGTCGACGAGCTCGCGACGGCCATGAGCCCATGATACGGCAGCGCCAGAAGCTTGGCGTTGCTGGTAGCCATGACCTCCTGTCACATCAGCCAGATGCGCCGCTGCTGCGGAGAGACAGATTGAGACATCAGTGGTGCATCTTGGCGAGGAAGATCAATGGAAGGTAGCGCGAGGAAGGAGTGAAGTAGAGAATGGAGGAGAAGAATCAGAGGTGATGAACGGCTTCGTGTTAGGAGAGAGAGGAAATCATGGCACGCAAGGCCCCGGGATTCCTGCGTCCGTGCTGTTTTGTTGGGACCCACATCTTCGCATAAATGGAATAAATAGCTGAAGCAGGTTGCTCTCACTGCACTCTTCTCCGAATCTCGAAGAAATGGATGGTTATGGCAACATCCATACCCATGCTTGTAAGCACAAATGTATTTCCGTTAGTTTCACATTATTATTTTACTTGTTGACCTTGACAATGCTGAATAAATTTGGCTGGTACTTATGATATTTTTTTGTGCTATCTTCCTCTCAATAAATAATGACCTTCCCGCTCTCATGTGCAGAAAAGATGGACAGCAAACTCAAGAGGAGGTAGAGAAGAGGAATCTTAGGATAAACTTGTGGAGCGTGAGCGCAACCACTTTTCATCCTAGGATAAGTCCTATGTTGGTAATACCTCTGGGTCCATATGCGCTTTCTCCCTCGTCTGTAGAGATCATAACTTTCCATGTCCATAACTTCTCTTCCGTGATGTTTTGTCTTATGTTGTTGCCTTGTACCTTTGAATTTCAATTGATAAATAAAACCTCTTTTTTCTTGCAGACCAGATGGACCGGCGAAAAAGTTCAGGCCTGCTCTTAGAATGTGGGTGAAACTAATTAATGCTATAGAAGAATCTGTTTAGTGCTTGTTTATGTTCAAGGCAACATGAACATTTACTTTCTGGTAATCACAGGTTCAAATGTGATGAGGACAGAACGACTAGGTGAATCAGCAGCCGATGGTTGTGGAGAAGAGGATGGAGCCTTGTGGCGAGAGAAGAGGCTTGTCCAAGGAGAAATTGTTGAAAACGGGAAAAAGAAGATTGAGAATCTGCTCGACTCGATTTTTTTTTGGATATGTCAAAGTCTTACATGCTTGGTACACAAGACATGACCGAAGCAAAATACAAGAAGTGGGAGAAGGAACCCGCAACACATGTCTGGGATGGTGAGCTCATCTCCTGGCTTTATTTGTTTCATTGGTGAGTAGTAATGGCGTAAAGCTTTTGTGAAATATAGGCAAATCCACATTTCATAAAATGGTTGTATCAATGTATTGTCCTATCTCACAATCAACTTTGAGTGCACATTTGAACTTAATTTACTTAAGGATTTTGGCGTTTGTTAGATATCCATCCAGTGTTTCTGATCTCTATTGGCTTTATCTATTCTTGCATGGATCTTGCAGTATAATTTTATTACTTGACTGTTTAATGAGTAATCGCCAAGCTCATCACCTTAGCTCTTACTGATGCTTTTCCCTCTGTTTGGCGCAGGTGTCTAAGGTAGTGTTACCAGAGCAGTATGCCCCTGATGTGGCTTGGATGCAGCCTTGTCCGCCAGATCCCGGCGTCATGCTTTTTTCATGGGAGTATGTACTGAACAAGATTAGTAGTGCCAGGGGCATCCATTGTTCAGGTGCAGCAGAAGGTGTGTGGTCTTTGATTACCTAGGGTGGAATGCTTTTCTAATGGGAGTATGTGCTAAACAAGATAAGCATCGGATATTTTTAAGACATTTTCTACAGATGTCTTGAAGCTTAGAATTATCGAGGCCCTTGAATCAACATGGAGCTTTGATCTTATCAGTTATCCTTACGTCCCTTGTTGGCTGTTAGCTCAAATATTATTTTGAGCTTGCTATAACTAAGGGTTTCAAGGGTTCATCTAGTTTCATATGTTGCACATTTCCTACTTTTACTCTAGCTCTTGTCAGTACTATGCGTGCTCTGCTATTTTCAAAGTCGAATCAACTTCGGCATCAACTGTCATATGCAGCTACTTTTGTTAGTGATGTCAGCTGACAAATTAATATTAGCATCTAACTTTATCAACTGAGAAACTTCAAAGTTTATAAGGAGTAAGTTAGGTACCAATAATTTGAGGTATTTGGATGAATCTAAAACTTGGAACTGTCTGTTTATGTGCTACCTTCTGTTGCTCATGTCTTGCACTTTATTTTTCCGAACATAATTTTATTTTGTTATTAATGCCTAACTTTTACTCGCGATGCTATTTCAGGTTTCTTGTCTGTCATGGGCATGCAACGACGAGAAGGTGAAAAGGAAGGTTAGGAAACCGAAGCCCAAGAAACTCATTGGACAACAACGAACCTCAGGACAATGGTAGTGTGTTTCCAGTGACGCTGCCACGCCACATGTCCTTATGCTCAGGCCTTCCTACAACACGGACTAGCAACCGAGGGGACGGCCCTAGTTTAATGTTGTCTGGCTTCATTGACGTGCTTCTACCATTAGAAGGTATAAATCCTTGTTCTCCTAGGTCAGTTTGTGACTCTGTAGTTTGATTTTGTTCTCAGTGACATAGTTTAATTTATCTTCTTATGAAATATCCTAGCATTTCTAGAAGCATCCATAGTTCAAAATAACTTTTCCAATTGTCATAGTTTAATTTCTCTTCACATAAATTTTCCATTTTTTAAAATAAGTGGATGATCTGAATTGGCGATATTGTAGTGCTTAAATCAACAATATAGCATCAACATCACCCAAACGGTTGATATTATTGTTGCTGTCAAAATAATACTCCCTCCATACCGGTTTACCGGGCTCATTGTGAAATTAGGAAAGTCCCAATACGCTTGGCTTGGTTAGTAGTAATGTCCGATTAATTAGGCAGCAACGATTGGTCAATTCTGTTGCGTGCAAAAGGCCCACCATGATTGACGTGGGTGATTGACCGTTGTTTCTTATCCCTGCAATTATTGCCCAAACCATGAGGGATCGTTTGGCTGAAAAAATTCACTGGAAATTTATCTAGACCTATCGCTCACCTTGTTTGCAACGCACTCTCTAATAAGCCTATTAAACCGCCATAGAGGGAGTAGTAATTTTTCCAAGTTAAAAAAACTGATGTCCATGAACAATGAATTTTATTTTTCTTTATATTTATTTCTTGGCTGGGTAAAGTGGCATGGTGTATTCATTTCTTCAGATTCAGATTATCACTATTAGAAAGGCATATTACATGAATTGCTTGTTCACATGTAATTCGGGTTTGGTACATCACAGGAAAGGATGAAGAGAAAAAGGCAGAGCAGATCGTTCCAAGTTGTACAATCCTGCCAGGTTTTTTTCATCTCTAGCTTTAGAGGTTGTGTGCTTGATTTGGCCCCAGGCTTGGACCACTTCCTCGGCTTGGCAGTGGTGATGTTCAGCCTAGGCTTCATGCTCTTCTGTGAACTATTAGTTCACCTTCTGTTTGCTGTCTCACATGTGCTTTGTGATTGGCAGTGATGTACTGATGTTCGCCTGAGCTACATAATCTCCGGTGAGCTACTGGTGCATCTTCAGTTCAATGGCATACTTTTTCTTAGTCGATCATGTCTTAATTTCCACGAACAAATTCTATACTAGGTATGTGCCTTATGCCATCTGTGATGTAGCGATGTGGTGTTTCATTTCATGTTTTGGTACGCGCAAGTGTGGTGAAAGACTTCCTAGTGACGTCACTGAAGTTTTAGGTTGTTGCATTGTCGTGCCTAAACATAGTTGCTATCTAGCTGTGTGTTGTGTAGTGTTTCTTCAGGCTGAGCTCCGGATGGTCTATCAAGTTGCTGGATAATTATTCCATGAAATTTGTTACAGTGGTACCTTTATTTTCATCTGAATTTGGTGACGGTATCACTTGGTAATAGATCAACCATCAAATTCCACAGAAGTGACTTATTTCGGTTGTGAGCAGCTCCTCTGGACAATAGTTTTTGAGCTAGATGCAAGTACCTTGTGTCTCACATTTTGCCGCTACCTTAGTCCCCTTTTCACCGATACATTCGACACTATAGGACCTAATTAGTTATGTGTAAACGCTTTTGTCAGTTTGCTTATTTGTTGATATGCTTGTGCTGCATGGCGTTGGGCCAGTCATGTTCTTTGTACATATGTTGCAGTATGATGCTGTCGTTTATTTGCTCAATGCCATGCTCAAGCAATATGTTTTGATTGAAAACTTGTGTGTTAGTTGTTTATACCTTCATTTGCTGTGTCACTCTTATCATTCACTATGCCTTTTCATCTATCCTGGAAGTGATAGCATAATATATGTTGACATTTTTCGTGCACCTCATTATCAACGGCATTTAAGAAATCTCATCTGATTATCTGTCGATTTCTTCGTGGAGCTTGTCATTGAGGAGATCTGTTGAGACCTCTAGTGTTGTGACCTGATTGGAAGATCACTGCCAGGGCTGGGAGGCCGACTATCCTCCTCCCCGGTGCAAACTTGTCACAGTGGCACCACGTCGACATGTTGTCCAAGCGTCCACTCTGGTAAGAACAACTCGTTTCTCTAATCACTGGTTTCCCAAGCAATGCATACACATGTGTCCTTCTTGCTGCGTTGAGATGGTGGATACATGGATGACCAAGTCCAGAGATCTTCAAGCTTGTTTTAAAAATGCCCAATGGCTAGCTTTGTACAAAGTTAAAATGATCTATTTATCAACTTGTAAAATGCATTATGTATTGCAGAGAGACTCTTCTTGCATATATATCCGTGCAGTTTTTTCAATCATTAGTAGTACTTTCACCAATTATGTTCAAGCTATTAGGTGTCCCCAAGTCTGGGATCATGGGGAAATTATGAGGTATGGTTTGCTTCTGGAAACTATGATTGACACGTTTAGCAAGATCCAGTGTTGTTTGAGCACAAAGTGGACTAATATCTGGCTGGTCTGGTTTTTTTCTTTGAATAAAGCAATGATCTATAAGCATGAAGATTATTTTTGCATGTTGGGTTTGACGCAACATTATGATGACTATTGCATGCCTTTGCAGTTACGTGGAAATTCAATTCGATTAAGTTGACTCAACTACTAAAATATTCAAGTCTTTGTGCACAGCAGCTTCAACCATTTTCCCATGGATTTCACGAATTGTGTTGAGATCTTGTACAACATCGGTGAGTCATCTAGACGTTTGTACATTGTTGTGTTGCTTAAAACTTTTTTCTAGGAAAATACTGTTACTTATTATGAAACTGGGATGTTATGAGTTTGGTTGAAATGCTTGCATGTGTGAAATTGCACACCGATACTAGTTGCCATGTAAGTAACTGGAAATCCTTCTTGTGTTGCTCCAGTGGACACAATGAAGGCAGGGCAACCTGTGGAGCCGAAGAACGCAAAGGTGGGCATGTAAATGCGCCTGGTGGCTGGGCATAGCCGAGATCCTGTTGTCGGAGAGCTGAAGGCGACGGAGGCTACATCCTATCACTGATGGAGTCGGAGCCAGGGACCATGGCAAGGTGACAAGAGGGTCTGTGTAGGAAGGAAGGAAGTGGTACCTTTTCATCTTGGCTTGTGTGTTAGATGTTGTTGCTAACACTGGATTAATTATTGTTATTATTGTGTAGACCCCGGTGGTGTTGCCTGTAATCAAAACTAGTCCATCGGCTATTGCCGTGGTGAGGTGTTTTTTTTACTAGATACTTAGCTTAGCGACACTTTGTTCCCTTTTTGTTGTACTGTTTGCTGATGAAAACTGTATGCTGGGAGGATTCATTCTTGTCTTGTCGGTATTAGAGAAATTTGCTTTAGGTTTACTCATTTTTTATCTAGTAGCTGGTTGCTTCATGTTTACCGTGTATGTATGTTGTGAACCAAACGCGAGGCACTGAATAAATTTGGATACATGTTCAAGTTGGAACTTTTTACTATTGCATAGTGTATGTTGTGAGGAATCTTTGTTTGAAAGTTTGCTGGTTTTAGAAATTTCTCCACCTTTTATTCATATCCAAGTTGTTTATGCTGAGAGGAAGTTTTACAAATTTCTCCACCTCTTATTCATGTCCAAGTTGTTTATGTTAAAGGTCTATTTACACTAGTAGTAAATTGTTTTTTTTTTCTTTCCCGGACCAAGAAGCCGCACCAGCCAAATCCTGACAAGGTTGTTTAGAACCTCGAGCTTTTAAAAGTGTTCAGATATTGGAATCATGTGGTTGGCGTTTGCAACTGTGCTCTGTGGATCGACCCATCGAATAGTTGTGTTATACATGGATTTTAAATAAAACTGAGTAGGTAGAGTGAACTATAAAATTAAAACATACCCCTCCATTCCCATGGAAAATGCGTATATTTCTGTCTCTAGAATTAAGGGAGGCATGCAAGATGATTTCAGGGCCGTTTGTTTCCAAACATGCGCCTATTTAATTGCTACCCTTTCCTCTTATTTATCTCCTTAATTCCTCTATTTAATTGCTACCCTTTCCTCTTATTTCTCTCCTTAACTCCTCGCTTGAATTAAGGGAGACATGCGCCGGACTTCTTGATTCTCTCTTGAGCCAAGCTTATTGTGTGTCTGTCCTTGAATCTGGCGGTAGCTAAATAACTACACAATGATTTAGGAGGGGTAAACAAGGTTTAACCCGCAATGTTCTTTGTTTAAAAATCGAAAAGAGATTTACATCTTATTCAAAGAAACAGAGGGAGTATGTCATGTTTTTCCAATTGGTACTGATCTTCAACAAAACAATATAGTACTCCGTTCGGCCCTAAATACTTTAGAGCCGGTGGGTTAAACCTTTGGCAAGTATTTAGAGCCAGCCGGATACTAGAGCCTGCGGGATACCGATTGCTACCCATAGGGTGAAAAGACTAGAATCACAAGGAAGGGGTGATTCACTTCCTCACTGCCAGCAAAGTACTACGTATCACATAGGGTATGGTGTTGTGACTTATTGGTAGTGATTCCCGGAGATTTACTCTGTAATCAGTTAATAGTAGGGAAAGTGGCTGCCATGCATGTACATTTAATCCGTGGACGTTTTGGCTTCCACATCCACCACGTCATCCATATGCAACACCAATGAATCCCAGTCGCTCCATCTTCCCAAGCAATCAACGAGGAAAACATAGGTCCGAAATGTAGTCTTCTTCCCGCCCACCTTTCTTCCCTCCACAAAATTCGAACCACTCCAAAACCTGTCAAATTCTACTCTATAAATATAAGAAGGGGTTGAGCCAACGCGTGCGTCGTGTGTGACGACTTAGACTTTGACTCTTGCGATGAGAGGAGAGGAGAGGAGAGGCCGCTCTGCTCCGAGACTGATTTGGTCCCAGATGAGGCATGGAGCCAATACAGTCGCCGACTTGATCGACGGCCGGCTTCCGACTGCGGCGAGCTCTTCTCCGGATCTCCAACAGGTAACCATCCATTTTCCTTTTCTTCTGTTGTGCTGCTAGCTGCTGTCAATCTCTGTAGCTTCTTCTTGAGATGAAATGCTATGGATCGAGAGTATCCTCAGCTTCACAAGCAGCATCTTTGATTCCCCATAAAAAATGCTGCTCGCCTAAGTCCGGGTCCACGCTGCTGTCAGGAGTTTATGCAAACGCATACAGAGCTTCACGGTTCACGCTATGGTTAGTTATCATTATCCCAACTTGTGCATAGCTTTTGCTGTTAATTAGCAGTAGAAAATGTTCCTCCATAGATCTCATGCATGTGCTCTTTGCAGTACCGCTGTGGTGTACTAGTATCCCAACTTATTCACCCTGTTTTGTTCGAACTGGATGCTAATTAATATCATTAGACATCCTATCTAGTGTCTACTAGTTTCTCTAGTTCCTAATTCCACTCATCAAGTTAGTTCATGTTAGAAGGCGCTAGAGTGCATCCTCTATATGTATGTTTGTATGTCCGAGGAAATACCGATATTGTTGGAGGAAGCAAATTTTCAAAACAGAGTTGCACAATAAAAGAAAATGTGGAGTGAAGTCCATTTTATAATTTTTAAACCTTCTTAAACTGATGAAAGTTAGCTAAATCAAACCTAGTGTTGGTACTATTGCCGCTGTTGATTGAATAATTTAGTAGTTACACCCGCACATGCGGCCTTGGCATTGCGGCTCAAACTAAAATTACGGAAAAACCTTCGTTAGTATTTACACGTCTATAGTTTATTATCTATCTTTGGCCGTCTTCAGAAAAGGATAAGATTGTGTCATGGAAGAAAAAAGAATTTGAAGACCTCAAATATTTGCTAATACTCCCTCCGTTCCTTTCTATAATGCCTATTGTTTTTTCGCATTTGTTTCAGCATATAAGAGTAAAACTATGTTTTTTTTTTGCAAACAACCCCTTCCACCGATCAGGTCTAAGTCTAGAAAATGTCGAAACCGATATGGTCATGTATTTCTGAGATCTGTTTTCAGTTTCCTATTTGTTTGTGATATCGTTAGAGGGTTTTATGTCAAAAAAATGGCTCGCGCTAATTTCCGTGCCAAAAAACAACAGGCACTATAGAAAGGAATTGAGAGAGTATATTTTAGAGTTTATTTCGTAATATATTACTATAAATATATGTTGTATTGATTGTCAAAAATGAAAAAACCTCGGCCTTTGAATTCCGGAAGTTGGTAAATTGAACTTGTAAATTGCGATCTATCCCAAACCCTTAGTTTGTTTTTAACACTAGGTTTTTTCCAAAACAAGATAATTCGTTGCTCTCGGGTCAACACATGTATCCTCTGCCTCTAGTCTCTCTCTTTGGTTAGTGGAAAAACAAATTTTAATGGGGAGAGCAAGTATGGGTAAAAGGATAGAGGAGTGGCACGAAGCACAGTATTCTTTTGTAAAATAATTGTGTAAGAGGTAATTCATGGCTAACTAAAATTCCAAAGATTGACTATTGTGCGGCCTCGCCGAATCATCATCGGCTTCTCGCGCGTTGAGAACACTACTAGCATTATTGTACTCCCGCGGCAATGTCCAGAGCATCAGGATCTTCATTGCTTGGCTCACTTGTGATTTTATTGTCGAGGTACACCGTCTCCTCAACCGACACGACAACCGGGTCGAAAGCTTTCGTCATCTCGGCGAGCGAGTGAGCTGTCGGGACGAACTCAAGGAACATATGGTACGACTCATCTTGTCTAGCATGCATGGCGGTCGATGTAGGAGACAACACACGGGGAGCAGAGGTTGTGCTCCCTCCTCAGTGCCATTGCGTCGGATTCACTACTAGCATTATTGTGTGTGTCTGGGCGAGCATTCGTGTGGCTGCCTAGTTTGTGTGGGTGTATTGCAGCGACCAAGGTTAGAGCAACTCTAGCCTACTTGCGGTACATTCGGTGGCGGGGAATTATTAGACTAGCCCCAAATGTTGGCAATAAATTTCACATCAAGATCCTTCCACCCGGAATCTCAAGTCTCTCACAAACAAGTGATCAATAATCTTGGACAACTACAACTGGTGGCGAACATGTGTTCCACAGGTGGATTGCCTCAACCGGGTGAACCACAGCCTGGATATTAGGTGATTTCCCTCATGCCATGTTCATTTGATGTATATTTGTTGAAACCATTGTGCAAGTTCAATCACTAAATGTCACATAGGGAAAGTCCCAACAAATACCCAAGTCCGGAGGTGAGGCCTTCACCCTATAATATTGTTGTGAGTTTCCCAAGGGCCATCTCAAATGGGAGTTGAGGAATAATGAGGGCCTAAGAGTTTGCACTTCATATTTATTAAGAACATGATTATGTTGATGATGAGGCGTGGAGATGCAAGATGAATTAGACTAGCCCCAAATATTGGCACTGAATTTCACATCAAGATCAATCCTTCCACCCGGAATCTCAAGTTCTCACAAACAAGTGATCGATGATCTTGGACAACTACAACCGTGGCCAACAGGTAGATCGCCTCAACCGGGTGAAGCACAGCCTGGATATTAGGTGATTTCTCTCATGCCATGTTCATTTGATGTATATGTGTTGCAACCATGGTGCTAGTTCAGTCACTAGATGTCACGTAGAGAAAGTTCCAACAAATACCCAAGTCCAGAGGCGAGGCCTTCACCCTATAATATTGGTGTGAGTTTCCCAAGGGCCATCTCCAATGGAAGTTGAGGAATAATGAGGGCCTAAGAGTTTGCACTTCATCTTTATCAAGAACATGATTATGTTGATGATGAGGCGTGGAGATGCAAGATGAATTAGAAGTCCTACTCCAAGATCAAGCTGAGGTAAGCCTGAGGGGAGAAAGGGGCCAAAAAGAGTCTAAAGAGAGACGCTAAGATGGGTGCCATGAGTGAATAGCTATATGAGATGACCAAGATAAGGAAGGAGATGGCCGAGAAGGCTCTCTAAGATCCGTTGGAGTTAGCTAATAAGAAGAAGTTGATGCACGCATGGATGCATTGGAGGCAATGAAGTTGATGCTGAAGTGGTAGGAGTACATTGGCGGTATATAGGCAATCGAGGTGCCCAGGACTGCATTTGAGGAGCGTATGTAAGCGCTTGAGAAGATGAACTTGAAGCAAGAGGCAGATAGGGATATGGATAGTAGGATATACAAGGGAAACAAGATCATGATTCATGAGATGATGGATCCAAGTGGGATGGATGAGAAGGCAAGAGATCATTCCTAGCGAGATCCTGGAGGATGGGTGGGGATAGAGGGAGTGCACCACCATGCGGCGACAATAGTGATGTGTGATCGTGGTTTTAAATAGCCGGCTATAGGCTATAGCCGCGGCCTCCCAAAACCGCTATAGCCGGCTATTTGGCATCTTTAGCCGGGCTATAGCAGTTAGCCGCATCATGCGGGAAATGCTATAGCCGGGCTATAGCCTGGCTATAGCTGGCTATTTAAAACAGAGTGTGTGATGCTCATGACATTGTGCAACGTGGATGAATTTTCTTCTTTGCGATTTTAGATGCCTTTTCTTGTTTTTACAAATGCCAAACATGAACATGTGTGCTGATACGATGTGTACTCTCATCTATTTAATGCCTAACATTTAGTAAAACTTAAAGTTTAAAATATGTAAACATTGATTTAGAAAGTTTTTAAGTGAATTCGGTCAAAACCTAAAAAGTTAAACTATTTTGGTTTGATTTCAGATGTCAAATACACCTTGGAAAATAAAATAAATATATTAAAAAAATTAAACTTTATAGAGGCTCAAGTTAAGGGAGTCTGACTTTGCACATAGCCTCCAAGTCCTCTAATTAAAATGAGTGCAGTCTAAACCACTTTTAAAGCCTAAGAATCTCTGGTTAAAATAGCCGGCTATAGCCAATAGCCGCGAATTTTTTTGAAGCTACGAAAGGCTATAGCCGGGCTATAGCGGGCTATAGCCATATAGCCGATTTGCTAAATAATAATAAAAAATTGGGCAGCATATAGTCATATATATATATCAATAATTCACAAATTAATAACATAATAACATCTTCACATACGAGATACACATAATAGTTCACACATAGTTAAATACATAGTTTTGTCCAAATATTGCAACATCATTACGTAGTTTACGACATAGCTATGCTTGCCGCTCGGCTAGGTGGCTATTTCGTCAAGCGTTTGGGCCGGTCGACTGAAATTTTTGGTCCAAAATTTTGGGCCCATTGAGCGGGAAGTTAGCGGCTATGCGGCTAAATAGCCTTAGCCGGGCTATTAGCGGCTATTTCTGATTTAGCCTCTAAAGCCTCTAGCTATAGCCGCAGGCCTCACGAAAGGCTATAGCCGGGCTATAGCCCAGCTATAGCCGGCTATTTTAAACAGAGGAAATAATTAGCAGGTCTGCTAAAGTTGCCCATAGTAGGCAACATTGCAACAAGGCCATCCTTAGGGCACATTGTCTATAAGAGAATTCCTTATTTGACACTACTTCAAATTAGTTCTGAAATATTTCCAGTTCCCTATTTGACACCAGGTGTAATTTTTGATCCTTATATGACACAAGTTCATTTGGAAAACAACTTGTGTTATATCATTTTTTTCTTTATTATTAGGGCTCCATTGTTCAATCCTCTCTTTTTTGTTTTTGACCAAATTAGTTCTATCATTCAGTTCATCTTGCAACTACATATGGGTCTGAACGTGCCTTGAAACAATTGCAGTAATTCAAAAATGGACACAAGATAATTTTGGGAACCCGGATACACCTAATTATGACTTTCAATAGAAAACATCTCATTATTTATTAAATTTTAAAAATACCGTATGAAACCTGTGTAAAAATCAGAAAATGTCCGAGATAACATTCACATGACTTACAATGTAGCATTTCCATTTTCTCATTTTCTTGGAGGTAGCATAAAGTCATTATCTTACAAAAAAAAACTGAATGAATAAGCTTCAACTCAAGATACAGATACGTGATCTTTTCGGAACTTAGAAATACAAATTTTACAATGTTTTCAGATGAGGGATAAGAAACACCTAGGGCCATACTAGTATAGAGAGCCTGATATGTTTAAAGATATACAGCATTTAGATGCAGTAGTTATTGATCATCACAAGTTCATAACCGAACCAGAATACTGTCATACCATGCGGAACACACCAATAACAAAGTGGGGTTGCAGGGTTTAATATGGATTGCACTCCTAGAATCGAAGAAAAGGACGACATCACAGAGCACTATTGGAAAAACATAGCCTGTCTAAAATTTCCAAATTCTGGTACAAATCAACTTGATCGTCCTCAGAAAATTAAGATGCAGATATGACATTACAGTAGTCCACTACTAGATTTTTAAACCACTAAGGAAGCTAAGATAGCCACGACCGTCCAGAAATTGAACTTGAAGAGTACTAGCAGCACATTAATCTGACTGACTGAACAGAACTGAAATCAGAAAAGGTTGCAGCTTGGATGAACTAGAGGGCATAGAGAAATTAAACGACTGATGCAAGTTCGGCTTGGATCAACAATGCAAAGGGATCCCACCGCCTTAAACCGCTTCGTGAGCCTCGATCGGGTGAGCTGGTTAATCCGAATCATCCTGCAGTGAAGTGATCAAAAATTCAGAATGAATGAGGAACAGAAGAAGTGCACCGCTGAACAGATCTGGTAAGCAGCAAAGCCAGTACAGTGTACTAGGAAGTACGTAGTAGGAACAAACCTCAGACATGTCGGCGACCCATTCGGAAGTCTCGGCGACCTCCTCGGGGTCGAGCCAGCCGGAGATGGCGGCGACGGCGACGTCGATGTGCTTGAGAGCGAGGCTGGCGAGGGAGCAGGCGCGGTGGAGGTAGGTGAGCGCCTGGTCCGGGTCCACGCTGCAGTTCGCCTGACCGGCGGCGGCGGCGGTGGGCGGTTCGGGATCGGGGAAGCCGTTCTTGGCGAGGTGCTCGTTGACGCCCTGGACGGGGTCGTCCGCGTAGCCGGCGACGCTGCCTAAAGGCTTGGCCTTGGCGAGCGGAGGCCGGACGCCGACGAGGAGCTCGATGCAGCGCGGGACGTGGTGCTCCTGGGCGAGGCTGACGGCGTAGAGGGCGGACTCCATGCGGGCGAAGGCGTCGGCCTGGGTGGCCGGGCGCGGCGGGAGCCACTGGCTGTTATCGTTTTACCTGCTCGGGACGAGCAGAACTAAGCTTGGGGATGCTGATACGTCTCCAACGTATCGATAATTTCTTATGTTCCATGCCACTTTATTGATGATACCTACATGTTTTATGCACATTTTATGTATTTACGCATTTTATGGAACTAACCTATTAACAAGATGCGAAGTGCGTTCCTGTTTTCTCTGTTTTTGGTTTCAGAAATCCTAGTAACGAAATATTCTCGGAATTGGACGAAATCAACGCCGGTTCCTATTTTGCCCGGAAGCATCGAACACCCGAGAGCGCCAGAGGGGGGCCCTGGTGGGCCCAGATGACATGGTGGCGCGGCCCAGGCCCTGGCCGCGCCACCCTATGGTGTGGTCGCCCCTTTGACCCTCTGATGTCTACGTTCCCCCTCCTTTCCTGTAGACAGTGTTGGGCCTCCAAGTGCAGAGGTTTGTAGAACGGCAAGTTTCCCTTAAGTGGATCACCCAAGGTTTATCGAACTCAGGGAGGAAGAGGTCAAAGATATCCCTCTCATGCAACCCGCAACCACAAAGCAAGAAGTCTCTGTGTCCCCAACACACCAAATAGGTGCACTAGTTCGGCGAAGAGATAGTGAAATACAGGTGGTATGAATATATATGAGCAGTAGCAACGGTGCCAGAAAATAGCTTGTGGCGTGTAGTTGATGGTGGTAGTATTGCAGCAGTAGTAACAGTAAAACAAGCAGTAGTAACTCAGCAGTATTTAGGAACAAGGCCTAGGGATTACACTTTCACTAGTGGACACTCTCAACATTGATCACATAACAGAATAGATAAATGCATACTCTACACTTTTGTTGGATGATGAACACATTGCGTAGGATTACACGAACCCTCAATGCCGGAGTTAACAAGCTCCACAATAATGCTCATGTTTAAGTAACCTTAAGTGTAAGATAGATCAAAACGACTAAACCAAGTACTAGCATAGCATGCACACTGTCACCTTCATGCATATGTAGGAGGAATAGATCACATCAATATTATCATAGCAATAGTTAACTTCGCAATCTACAAGAGATCATGATCATAGCATAAACCAAGTACTAACACGGTGCACGCACTGTCACCTTTGCACACATGCAGGAGGAATAAAACTACTTTAATAACACATCACTAGAGTAGCACATAGATAAATTGTGATACAAAACTCATATGAATCTCAATCATGTAAAGCAGCTCATGAGATCATTGTATTGAGGTACATAGGAGAGAGATTAACCACATAGCTACCGGTATAGCCCCGAGCCTCGATGGAGAACTACTCCTCCTCATGGGAGCAGCAGCGGTGATGAAGATGGCGGTGGAGATGGCAGCGGTGTCGATGGAGAAGCCTTCCGGGGGCACTTCTCCGGCAGGGTGCCGAACAGACTCTGTCCCCAGATCTTGGCTTCGCGACGGCGGCGGCTCTGGAATTTTCTCGTATCGTGGCCTTCTCCGGGGTTTCGATGCGGGGGCTTTATATAGGCGAAGAGGCGGCGCGGGAGGGTCAACGAGGCGACGACACCATAGGGCGCGGCCAGGGCCCAGGCCGCGCCACCATGTCTCTCTGGGCCCACAGGGGCCATCTCTGGCAGCTCTCGAGTGTTCTGGATGGTTCGGGAAAATAGGAACACGGGCGTTGATTTCGTCCGATTCGAGAATATTCGTTACTAGGATTTTAAACCAAAAACAGAAAACGAACGGCACTTCGGCATCTTGTTAATAGGTTAGTTCCGAAAATGCATAAATATGACATACAATGTGTATAAAACATGTAGATATCATCAATAAAGTGGCATGGAACATAAGAAATTATCGATACGTCGGAGACGTATCGCATCCCCAAGCTTAGTTCCCGAGCAGGTAAAGCGATAACAAAGATAATTTCTTAAGTGACATGCCATCATAAACTTGATCATATTGTAAACATATGTAATGAATGCAGCGATCAAAACAATGGTAATGACATGAGTAAACAAGTGAATCATAAAGCAAAGACTTTTCATGAATAGTACTTCAAGACAAGCATCAATAAGTCTTCCATAAGAGTTAGCTCGTAAAGCAATAATTTAAAGTATAGACATTGAAGCAACATAATGGAAGATTAAGTTTCAGCGGTTGCTTTCAACTTGTAACATGTATATCTCATGGATAATTGTCAACATAAAGTAATATAACAAGTGCAATATGCAAGTATGTAGGAATCAATGCATAGTTCACACAAGTGTTTGCTTCTTAAGGTGGAGGGAGATAGGTAAACTGACTCAACATAAAGTAAAAGAATGGCCCTTCAAAGAGGAAAGCATCGATTGCTATATTTGTGCTAGAGCTTTGGTTTTGAAAACATAAAGAGAGCATAAAAGTAAAGTTTTGAGAGGTGTTTGTTGTTGTCAACGAATGGTAGTGGGCACTCTAACTACCTCATCAACCAGACTTTCAAGAGCGGCTCCCATGAAGGACGTTATCTCTACCAGCAAGGTAGATCATCCCTCTTCTCTTTGTTTACACATGTACTTTAGTTTAGTTTTTCTTTATTTATGGATGACACTCCTCCCAACCTTTTGCTTACACAAGCCATGGCTAACCGAATCCTCGGGTGCCTTCCAACATTCACATACCATGGAGGAGTGTCTATTTGCAAAATTAAGTTGCTTACTGATGAATCAGAGCAAAACATGTGAAGAGAATTATTAATGCAAGTTAATTAATTGAGGCTGGGAACCTCATTGCCAGCTCTTTTTGCAAAATTATTGGATAAGCGGATGAAGCCACTAGTCCATTGTGAAAGTCTGTCAAAAGTAAATGACAAGATCGAAAGATAAAACACCACATACTTCCTCATGAGCTATAAAACATTGACACAAATAAGAGGTGATAAATTTTGAATTGTTTAAAGGTAGCACTCAAGCAATTTACTTTGGAATGGCGGAGAAATACCATGTAGTAGGTAGGTATGGTGGACACAAATGGCATAGTAGTTGGCTCAAGGATTTTGGATGCATGAGAAGTATTCCCTCTCGATACAAGGTTTAGGCTAGCAAGGTTATTTGAAGCAAACTCAAGGATGAACAAGTGCAGCAAAACTCACATAAAAGACATATTGTAAACATTATAAGACTCTACACCGTCTTCCTTGTTGTTCAAACTCAATACTAGAAATTATCTAGACCTTAGAGAGACCAATTATGCAAACCAAATTTTAGCATGCTCTATGTATTTCTTCACTAATAGGTGCAAAGTATATGATGCAAGAGCTTAAACATGAGCACAACAATTGCCAAGTATCACATTATCCAAGACATTTTACCAATTACTACATGTAGCATTTTCCAATTCCAACCATATAACAATTTAACGAAGAAGAAACTTCGCCATGAATATTATGAGCTAAGAACACATGTGTTCATACGAACCAGCGGAGCATGTCTCTCTCCCACACAAGGATGAACTTATTCAGAGAACTAAGATAACAAAACAAAAACAAAAATAAAAGCACACAGACAAGTAAAATACATAGGATGTGATGGAATAAAAATATAGTTTCACTAGAAGAACCTGATAAGTTGTCGATGAAGAAGGGGATGCCTTGGGCATCCCCAAGCTTAGATGCTTGAGTCTTCTTGAAATATGCAGGGATGAACCACCGGGGCATCCCCAAGCTTAGACCTTTCACTCTTCTCGATCACATTATATCACCCTCTTCTATTGACCCTTGAAAACCACACCAAACTTCAAGCAAACTCATTAGAGGGTTAGTGCATAATCAAAATTCACATGTTCAGAGGTGACACAATCATTCTTAACACTTCTGGACATTGCACAAAACTTCTGAAAGTTAATGGAACAAAGAAACTCATTCAACTTAACAAAAGCGGCAATGCGAAATAAAAGGCAGAATCTGTCAAAAACAGAACAGTCCGTAAAGACGAATTTTAAGATGGCACCAGACTTGCTCAAATGGAAAAACTCAAAACTAATGAAAGTTGCGTACATATCTGAGGATCACGCTCGTAAATTGGCAGATTTTTTCGAATTTTCTACAGAGAACTGTGCCCAGATTCGTGACAGACAGCAATGCTGTTTCTGCGCAGCGATCCCAAATATAACATCAACTTTGACATAGAAACTTTACTTGGCACAACAAAACACAAAACTAAGATAAGGAGAGGTTGCTACAGTAGTAAACAACTTCCAAGACACAAATATAAAACAAAGTACTGTAGTAAAAAAAAACACATGGGTTATCTCCCAAGAAGTTCTTTCTTTATAGCCATTAAGATGGGCTCAGCAGTTTTAATGATGCACTCACAAGAAATAGTATTTGAGGCAAAAGAGAGCATCAAGAGGCAAATTCAAAACACATTTAAGTCTAACATGCTTCCTATGCATAGGAATCTTGTAAATAAACAAGTTCATGAAGAGCAAAGTAACAAGCATAGGAAGATAAAACAAGTGTAGCTTCAAAAATTTCAGCACATAGAGAGGTGTTTTAGTAACATGAAAATTTTTACAACCATATTTTCCTCTCTCATAATAACTTTCAGTAGCAACATGAGCAAACTCAACAATATAACTATCACATAAAGCATTCTTATCATGAGTCTCATGCATAAAATAATTACTACTCCCAACATAAGCATAGTCATTCTTATTAATTGTAGTGGGAGCAAATTCAACAAAGTAGCCATCAAATATAGGAGGTATATTGTAATCATAATCAAATTTATCCTCCATAACAGGTGGTAACAAAAGACTACTATCATTATAATCATCATAAATAGGAGGCAAAGTATCATCAAAGTAAATTTTCTCCTCAATGCTTGGGGGACTAAAAATATCATGCTCATCAAAGCCAGCTTCCCCAAGCTTAGAATTTTCCATAGCATTAGCAACAATGGTGTTCAAAGCATTCATACTAATAACATTCCCATTATCATGCATATAAAGTTCCATGGGTTTTTTAATTCTCTCTTCAAACACATCATGTCCTAATTCAAGATAAAGTTCATAAAGATCTCTCATATTTTTGTTGTTTTCCATTATGCCTAACTAGTGTAAACAAGAAACCAAATGTCGCAATTGCAGAGTCTAAAGGAAATAGCTTTGAGTACTTACAACGGCGGAAAATAGCTTGGTAGCCGAGGTCCGGAGTGTGAGTACCTTTTACCTTTCCTCCCCCAACGGCGCCGAAAAGTGCTTGATGTCTACGTTCCCTCCTTTCCTGTAGACAGTGTTGGGCCTCCAAGTGAGGTTTGTAGAACAGCAGCAAGTTTCCCTTAAGTGGATCACCCAAGGTTTATCGAACTCAGGGAGGAAGAGGTCAAAGATATCCCTCTCATGCAACCCTGCAACCACAAAGCAAGAAGTCTCTTGTGTCCCCAACACACCAAATAGGTGCACTAGTTCGCGAAGAGATAGTGAAATACGGTGGTATGAATATATATGAGCAGTAGCAACGGTGAAAATAGCTTGAGCGTGTAGTTGATGGTGGTAGTATTGCAGCAGTAGTAACACAGAAAACAAACAAGCGGTAGTAACTCAGCGATTTAGGAACAAGGCCTAGGGATTACACTTTCACTAGTGGACACTCTCAACATTGATCACATAACAGAATAGATAAATGCATACTCTACACTTTTGTTGGATGATGAACACATTGCGTAGGATTACACGAACCCTCAATGCCGGAGTTAACAAGCTCCACAATAATGCTCATGTTTAAGTAACCTTAAGTGTAAGATAGATCAAAACGACTAAACCAAGTACTAGCATAGCATGCACACTGTCACCTTCATGCATATGTAGGAGGAATAGATCACATCAATATTATCATAGCAATAGTTAACTTCGCAATCTACAAGAGATCATGATCATGATCATAGATCAAAACGACTAAACCAAGTACTAGCATAGCATGCACACTGTCACCTTCATGCATATGTAGGAGGAATAGATCACATCAATATTATCATAGCAATAGTTAACTTCGCAATCTACAAGAGATCATGATCATAGCATAAACCAAGTACTAACACGGTGCACGCACTGTCACCTTTGCACATGCAGGAGGAATAAAACTACTTTAATAACACATCACTAGAGTAGCACATAGATAAATTGTGATACAAAACTCATATGAATCTCAATCATGTAAAGCAGCTCATGAGATCATTGTATTGAGGTACATAGGAGAGAGATTAACCACATAGCTACCGGTACCCCGAGCCTCGATGGAGAACTACTCCCTCCTCATGGGAGCAGCAGCGGTGATGAAGATGGCGGTGGAGATGGCAGCGGTGTCGATGGAGAAGCCTTCCGGGGCACTTCCGGCAGGGTGCCGGAACAGAGACTCTGTCCCCGATCTTGGCTTCGCGACGGCGGCGGCTCTGGAATTTTTCTCGTATCGTGGCCTTCTCCGTCGGGTTTTCGATGGGCTTTATATAGGCGAAGAGGCGGCGCAGAGGGTCAACGAGGCGACGACACCATAGGTGGCGCGGCCAGGGCCCAGCCGCGCCACCATGTCCTCTGGGCCCACAGGGCCCATCTCTGCAGCTCTCGAGTGTTCTGGATGGTTCCGGGGAAAATAGGAACTGGGCGTTGATTTCGTCCGATTCCGAGAATATTTCGTTACTAGGATTTCTGAAACCAAAACAGAAAACAGAACACTTCGGCATCTTGTTAATAGGTTAGTTCCAAAATGCATAAATATGACATACAATGTGTATAAAACATGTAGATATCATCAATAAAGTGGCATGGAACATAAGAAATTATCGATACGTCGGAGACGTATCACCCTCCTGCGCCGCCTCTTCGCCTATATAAAGCCCCTGCATCGAAAACCCTTACGGAGGAGGCCACGATACGAGAAAAGTTCCGAGCCGCCGTCATCGCGCCAAGATCCGGGGACAGAGTCTCTGTTCCGCACCCGCCGAGCGGAAGTGCCCCCGAAGGCTTCTCCATCGACACCGCTGCCATCTCCACCGCCATCTTCATCACCGTTGCTGCTCCCATGAGGGAGTAGTTCTCCATCGAGGCTCGGGCTGTACCGGTAGCTATGTGGTTAATCTCTCCTATGTAGTTCAATACAATAATCTCATGAGCTGCCTTACATGATTGAGATTCATATGATGATGCTTGTAATCTAGATGTCATTATGCTAGTCAAGTGGGTTTTACTTATGTGATCTCCGGAGACTCCTTGTCCCACGTGTGTAAAGGTGACAGTGTGTGCACCGTGTGGGTCTCTTAGGCTATATTTCACGAAGTACTTATTCACCGTTGAAGAGCGTAGTGAAGTGCTTATTTATATCTCTTGATGATTGCAATGTGTTTGTATCACAATTTATCTATGTGCTACTCTAGTGATGTGTTATTAAAGTAGTTTTATTCCTCCGCATGTGTGCAAAGGTGACAGTGCGTGCACCGTGTTAGTACTTGGTTTATGCTATGATCATGATCTCTTGTAGATTGCGGTTAACTATTGCTATGATAATATTGATGTGATCTATTCCTCCTACATATGCATGAAGGTGACAGTGTGCATGCTATGCTAGTACTTGGTTTAGTCGTTTTGATCTATCTTACACTAAAGGTTACTAAAATATGAGCATTATTGTGGAGCTTGTTAACTCCGGCATTGAGGGTTCGTGTAATCCTACGCAATGTGTTCATCATCCAACAAGAGTGTAGAGTATGCATTTATCTATTCTGTTATGTGATCAATGTTGAGAGTGTCCACTAGTGAAAGTGTAATCCCTAGGCCTTATTCCTAAATACTGCTGAGTTACTACTACTTGTTTACTGTTTTTTACTTATCTGCAATACTACCACCATCAACTACACGCCGCAAGCTATTTTCACCGTTGCACGCTCATATATATGCATACCACCCGTATTTCACTATCTCTTCGCCGAACTAGTGCACCTATTTGGTGTGTTGGGGACACAAGAGACTTCTTGCTTTGTGGTTGCAGGTTGCATGAGAGGGATATCTTTGACCTCTTCCTCCCCGAGTTCGATAAACCTTGGGTGATCCACTTAAGGGAAAACTTGCTGCTGTTCTACAAACCTCTGCACTTGGAGGCCCAACACTGTCTACAGGAAAGGAGGGGGAACGTAGACATCAGCATGCATGCTATGCATGCCCTCCTTAAGTTTTCTGTGGTGGTGTGAGGCAGAGAGAGGGCAGGGGAAACATGTAGAGTGAAATGGGGCGAGTGAAGCTTGGAGTAGAACACTATTTCAAATATTGTTTTGTGTTTCTCCATATTTGAATTTTGCAATATTTGCCCAAACTTGGTTGAGTTCAAAATGGGTTCAAGAATGGAAAGTGATTAGTTTGGTTGAGTTAGAGATGACCAGAGAGAATGAGAGGTGGTGGTGGATTTTAGAAATTCCAAGAATTGCAAATTGGCTAAGTGTAAGATTGTTCCAAATATTAAAAAGTCCTAACTTTGCATGAGCATAGATTTGTATACCAAGTGAATTTGGTATGGTTGTCTTTACAGAAGTTGTTCATCTTGATGTCCTCTTGGATGACATGCAAAGAGTTGAGAAAGTTTAGTTTGAAAATATTGAATTGCAGGGGCTCAAAGTGGTGACCAGAATATAATTGGCAGAATTGACCATCATCATATGTGAGCACAATTTGAGTTGGATTTTGATTTGAATTGTGTTTCTTTGGTTCCAAAAGTTGTAATAAGTGTTTAGTAGAATATTAAAACTAATGGTGAAGGCCAAATTGATCTAGGGCCAAGATTTGGAAAAATGGTATAAGCCATATGTGAGGGTCTTGTGATTTTCTAACTTTTACTCTTTTATTTCTCTTTGCTTCATTTTGAAAAGAGTGAGGTTTATTTGGTGTTAGATTGGGTTGGGTAAAAGGTTCAAACCATTTTAGGACAATGGGGGTGCCTAGGTCAAGATTTGATATTTTGGCTAAGTGCCACATATGCCTCTATGCATATGTTTAATTTTATTTTGTTTCTTACTTAAATTGGTTGGTAAGTACTTTGTTGAGTGTGTTGATGTATTTCAAAACATCTACCAAGGTTAACACTCAAGGTTGGAGCATTTGCAAAAAGTAGCCATAGGCTTGCAAATGCCTTTTTCTTATTTAAGATCACCTCTTTTTATTTTGGTTTTTCAAAGATTGGTGACAAGAGAGATGAGGTTTAGGGTTTAGTGGGGTTCTCCATGGTTCACCACTATTTAGCAAAAATATTAAAGGTAGGGTTCAAGATTTACCTATTAGGGCTATATGCCCACGTATGTCTTTTCTTTTATTTTGATTTCTCAAAATAGATCCAAATGATTTTTGAGAAGGTTAGGGTTTAGGGTTTTTCTTATTTGATTTCTTTCTCTTTTATTTTATTTGGTTGGTGATCTTCACTTGATCACTTTAGGGTTTTAGGGTTTAGCACATAAGCATATTAACACTCATCATGGCAAAACACAAATACTAGGTATGAGCACTATGCATAGCACCCAATGTAAGAAAAGTTTTTGTTGGTTCTCATTTTTGGAAAAATGAAATTCATTTTCTCTTTTTTTTGAAATTTGGGGTGTTACACGCGGATCTTCGGCGGGGGTGCGGCGGAGGTGCGGCGGGCGTCGACGCAGCTCGGCGCGACTCGGCGGGCGGCGGAGGGGCGCGGATCTCGGATTCGCGGCGGCAAGGTGGCTGCGGCGGCGCAGGGAAAACGGGTGGAATGAAATGTCCGCGCGCGCTTTCGGAAATGGGATACTGGTTTCGCCTTCTATCCCCGCTCCCACCCCGCACAAGTAGGGGGCGAAAGCCCGCCCCGTAATCGAAAACAGCAAAAATCGATGCGGGGGCCGGTTTTACGGGATCTGCTAGACGGCCGGGTAGAGCCGAAACCCGTATAATGGCGGTTATTATACGGGTTTGACCCTTTTAAGGGTCTGTTAGACATGCTCTAACGATACCGTATGCAACCTGTGTAAAAATTAGAAAATGTCCGAGATAACATTCACATGACTTACAATGTAGCATTTCCATTTTCTCATTTTCTTGGAGGTAGCATAAGGTCATTATCTTTCAAAAAAAAAAACTGAATGAGTAAGCTTCAACTCAATGTATAGATAGGTGATCTTTTTCGGAACGTAGAAATATAAATTTTACCAAGTTTTCAGATGACGGATGAGAAATACTCGGTTTTCAGAAAATCGCAAATGAACTAAGCCTCCGACAACTAAATCTAGACGGAGGGTGTACATAGGGTCATACTAGTATAGGAAGCCTGATATGTTTCAAGATATACAGCATGTAGGATGCAGTAATTATCGATCATCACAAGTTCACAACCGGACCAGAATACTGTTACGCCATGCGGAACACACGATTAACAAAGTGGGGATGCACGATTGAATATGGACTGCTCTCTCCTAGGATCGAAGATAAGAACGACATCACAATTCACAGAGCACTATTGGAAAAACATAGCCTGTCCAAAATTTCCAAATTCTGCTACAATTCAACTTGATCGTCCTCAGAAAATTAAGATGCAGATATGACATTACAGTATGCCACTACTAGATTTTACCACTAAGGAAGCTAAGATAGCCACGGCCGTCCAGAACTTGAACTTGAACAGTACTAGCAGCACATTAATTGACTGAACTGAAATCAGAAAAGGTTGCAGCTTGGATGAAGTAGAGAGCATAGACAAATTAAACGACTGATGCGATATCGGCTTGGGTCAACAATGCAAAGGGATCCCACCCCCCTTCCACCGCTTCTAGAGCGTTGATCAGGTGAGCTGGTTAATCCGATTCATCCTGCAGTGAAGTGATCAGAAATTCAGTATGAATGAGGCACTCACCGCTGAACAGATCTGGTAGCAGGAAAGGCAGTACAGAGTGTGGTACGAACAAACCTCAGACATGTCGGCGACCCATTCGGATGTCTCTGCGACCTCCTCGGGGTCGAGCCAGCCGGAGATGGCGGCGACGGCGACGTCGATGTGCTTGAGAGCGAGGCTGGCGAGGGAGCACGCGCGGTGGAGGTAGGTGAGCGCCTGGTCCGGGTCCACGCTGACGTTCGCCTGAGCGGCGGCGGCGGCGGCGGTGGGCGGTTCGGGGTCGGGGAAGCCGTTCTTGGCGAGGTGCTCGTTGACGCCCTGGACGGGGTCGTCCGCGTAGCCGGCGACGCTGCCTAAAGGCTTGGCCTTGACGAGCGGGGGCCGGACGCCGACGAGGAGCTCGATGCAGCGCGGGACGTGGTGCTCCTGGGCGAGGCTGACGGCGTAGAGGGCGGACTCCATGCGGGCGAAGGCGTCGGGCTGGGTGGCCGGGCGCGGCGGGAGCCACTGGCTGTGCAGCACGCCGTAGAGCTGGTCGTCGGGGATGGCGGCGAAGGCGGAGATGCTGAAGGAGTCGCGGGCGCCGTGCTCGTCCGTGACCAGGAGGCCGGACGTGATGTAGCCGTTGCAGGCTTTGAGGCCCTCGAGGCAGACCTTGTGGAGGCCGGAGGCGACTTCCTGGAGCACGGCGGCGTCGCCGTCGCGCTGCTGCAGCCGGCGCCGGAGCTGCAGGAGGCGGTCGCGCTGGGCCCTGAGCTTCTTCGCGGCGTACATGACTTGCATGAGGATGCACGCTAGCCCCTCCTTGCCCAGCTGGGGCTGGGCTGCCTCCTCCGCCATGGCCGCCGCCTGATCTCACTCTCTCTGTGGAGTTGGGAGCGAAAGAAGGTGGAGGGTAGTGCACAGTTTGAGCAGCGAGCGCCAGGCGAATCCTGCTACCTTTGCAGACGATTGGGTTCTGCAGGATGGGCCCACCCGAACCACTTTTGACCGGGGTCATGCACAAAGGTGGCGTGCTCCCTCCGCTACCACTACGTACAAGACAGATAACATTGTCAACAGAAGACAGATTATCTCCATACGTAATTTTTAGGACTAAGATTTAGTAACTTCACTAAAAGAAGGTTGGGTAGCTTGAAAATTAAAATAGACTAGTAAGCCTTGGCGCGGCGGCACGCCGCGCCCGTGGTTGCATACTATATGTATGAAGTTTTGTGTTGATTTTATAATGGAATTTTTGTATCTATAACGTGGAATATGTTGTGTTTGACATGGATTGTTTTATCATGGAGGCAAAGAATAGAGTTGTTTTCGTGTATTGAATTAATTTCTCCGCACGTCAAGTATAATTTGGATGGTCAATGTTGTTAAGGTAAGACATGCTATGTTGTTTAATTATGCAAAAGATTGGTTCCTTGTATATGTGAAAGCTCGCGCTGCAGCCAATCTTTTTGTTTCCATCTTTTTGAAACGAAAATAAAATGGTACTGCGTAGGAGTCATAATACAAAGAATCACTCAGTAACAGTTTTGAATTACAAATAGATCATCGTTTATACAATATTGTAGGTGCAATGAGATCCTTTACCGAAGTAACAATCTTTGTTAACATCAATAAATGGCTGAATTCCTCGACGATATTTTGAATCAGCCGTATGAGGAAAAATGAGTCTCGTAGCTCTGTTTTTGTGTTGGTGGACATAAACAACAATTTCCATATATATGCTCAGATAGTCAAAAGAAAGCGTACACACATTGTCACTGGACATGAATACCCACAAAGCTAGTTGGTCGTACTCTATATGTTCCATTTTACCGGAACATTCGCATAAGACATCACACGTGTACGGGTAGCGCCCCACCCCACGCTCTCTCTCTCTCCATCTCTCGTAGACTTGTTTCTCCCGAAGTACCAATTCCCCTTTCTCTCGCTTTCTCTGTCAAGCTTTGCGGTGGTGCTGCCCTCGATTTGATGCCGTCGTCGCCAAATAGCTGGAGCTGGCATGTAGTTGGCGCTCTCCCCGGCCTGCTCCGCGGTGCCCCCCAGCCGAGTTGCCTCCTTGCGGCCTGCCGCGCTGTCCCGTCAAAGCCTAACCCGAGTACGACGGGAAAGGGTCGTGCTAGCCGGAGTGAAAGGCACTGGAGAAGTGTGCCATAGAAGGCAAGCCGGCGGCTACGATTCGGTCGAAGCAAAGCCGCCACACACCCGGCGGAGCTGAGGATTCGTTGCATTAGCGGCGGTCGGACGAAGTGCAGCGAAACACTGGATGCAGCTTGATCCAGCACAGTTGCATACTTGGCGGTAGCAACCGCGACTCCTTTCATCCTGCCGGCACTGGGCCGATTGTTCGAAGAGAGTCGGCGTGGCCACGACTGTCTCCAGCCGGGATTGCCACATCACCACCAGTCGCATTGGGTGAGCAAGGGGAGATTTTCTGGTACTGTTTCTCTTCCTTCTCTATTATGTGCTTGATCTAGTTTTGTTGTTGGCCCAGAATGTGTATGCTGCTTTGCAATATCTCTAGCAATTTCTGGATGCCAAGCTGTAGCTGCCGTTTGGTCGTAGGAATCCGTTTATATAAAATGATTTGGTCACTTGTCAGTACCCGGCCCACTAACTAACAAAGGAGATAAGGTACCTGGGTTGTCAGATTTGGCTATCTTTACTACTTGCCCCCCAATTTTTCATAGTTAGCAAAACTTGTGTTTAATCTGAAACGGTATTAGCTTTTCTGAATTGGTTTGACTTAATTTGACATGTTGGCAAGTATAGGTAAATCAGTTGTTGGGTCGCTGTTAACATCGAAGTATATTGTAATTGTTCTGGTTGACTGGTTGTTCGCTGGTTTTCTGATTACCAGACATGTGAAAAGGACTACCAAGGTTACATGTTTTTGCTGACACATAGTTAAAAGTATTTAAGTCAATCCTACTACCTGTTTTGACATGAACCCCTCTTAGTTAAGTACAAAATTTGGATTATGTGAGACAGTGAAATATAACATTAGTTCATTTAAGATGTATGCACAGCAAACCTGTCTGAGTTGTTTACACTTGACAAAACTATCTGTTTGAAAACATAAATAGCCTTTGTGCATCCCTGTTTGCAAAGTTTTCTAGAAGTTTCACCCAAGAGTTTCGGGATCACACGGCCTGCAGCTGGACCGCTCTACACTTTGCAGGTACTGAGACCAGCCTCTGCCAGCGTAGGCGTTTTGCCATCCCGGGCGGAGGGTGGCGATGGAGCGGCTTTATGCGGTCGCTAGTGCAGGTCGCAACGTGAGCGAGAATATGCGGCGCGGAAAGATATGCGGTAAACTACGGGCAGATGAGGATAAGCGTCAGCTAGCATAGATTCAGTCGTCAGTGGCTGGTACGTTATCTTTTCCTCTGGTGTCCCAAGAGCCTTGTTTCTACCATTACGGTTACCACTGACGAATGAGCAAAAGCTAGAGAAACGGAACAGTAGTAATACCCTGAATCATGCATACAATCATTTTGTTCATTCCGGTGAAACCATTTGTTAGTACTCTGGTTTGTAAGTGAAAATCGAAGAGATTAAAATAGAACAAACAGCATAGATGCAACTACGTGCTGAGAACCTGTAAGTACCAGTTTCAAAAGGATCGAGTTAAAACAATACATTATGTAGATGGCGTGTTCCATTCGGAATTGGAACATAAAAACAGGAAAAATAAATGCAACTCTTTGCATATCCATGCATTGCAAATATGCAGAATTACACACAGTAGAAAAGATACAGCTAGGGAAGACAGCCGTCAGGATGGTGCCTTACAATGTAGATGAAACTAAGCACTGTCATATGCCTTTCCTGTGTGAACAAAATTCGTTAGGCCACTTTAGCTCTCATAGATAGGTTGAGGAGTGAGTAAGCATAACCGTCTGATGCCGATTTGTTGAGTTGAGCCAATTAAATTTAAGAGTCCAACTTCAGTATGTGCAGCTTAATAGAAACAACCAAGAAAAGTAGGATCCGGGAGATTACCGTAATGATACTTAAACGGGAAGAGCCCCATCTAGGATAGCATCAACATATATGAACAATTCGAGCAGTGCACACTTGCACTTGCTATGTCGATACATCTGGGCAAAATCGGAACTTCGGAAGTTAAATGTGGAGAAAAACTGGACAATAAGCTCGACGGAAGAGGACTCCATAAATTTGTAATAAGAATTGCATGAAGTAAGTATTTTCCTGCATCAAATGGATATAAACAGAAGAATATGCAGGAAAAAATACACAATCCCAGGTCACAAACATCTGATCATAATTTGAAAAGTCAAAATAACCTTTTGTCAATTAAGGGACCCAAATAAAACTAAAACCAAGCAGTAGTGTTTTGTGATTTTTTCAGTGAAAAATGAACTGGAAAACTAAACATAGAGATTTTCTTTTCATCTCAATTAAGTACCTCGATATTCTTGAGCCAGACGCATGCATACATCAATAGGGAAAGCCAAAATGTCGTTTTAATGGTCCCTGCCAACATCACTGCAGTTAGACTTGTAAACGCGTGTTGTACATCTATTCCAACAAAAAAAAAGGTGAGCCTATGTTATAATATCAAGAAGGCAAAAAGCTGGGTAGAAAGGTAACTCAATGTATGTTGCGATAGCACTTCTATAATCCAGGCAAAAAAATATAACACTTTCATAATTCTGCACCAGGGCTTGAACCTTCGCTTAGGCACATAACCCATCAGATGAGTAGCATCCAGCTGAATATGTTTTTGTATATCTTCCAGGCCTCCTGGAAGAGCTCCTAGGAAGGTAAGACAGGCCTCCTGGAAGAGCTCCTAGGAAGGTAAGACATGAAGCTCTGTTTGTAGAAGTCTGGATGGTTAGTCATAAACAAATTATCAAAACGAAGGTGTTTTTTTAATGGCCCGAACCAATAGCAAACTAAAACACATGAACATCAACAACTTGGCATAGCGGAGAAAATATTGGAAATTCTGCATTCTAAACATGTAATAAGCAATAAGCACCATCGGCAACACTGTCATGACTTGTTCTTTTCTAGACAAATTCCTTTTCTCCATTTAGGCATAAACACAAACAGCTGCAAGACAAATGTCCTACTCCTACTCAGAACATGACAATAGAAAAATATAGAGACATGTAGGAATAAATAGTTGCAAAACCGGATGGAACCTGTGTACCTGCAACACATGTTCTACTCCTCCTTATAATGTTTTCCCAAGCGGTCCTGCTGTTAGCTGCAAGGAGAAGGTGCACCAACAAACTCAATAGATATGACACTGGATGGACCCAAGGAAATTAGGGTTCCTCACCAGCCAAATAAACCGACCGTACAGCCAACTTGCAGCAGCAGAACACCCGTAGAAAGCCGCCTCTCCGTCCTTGTGGCCAGCCGACACTGCTGGTCGGCCAGGCTGCCAAACGGGCGGCACCTTCCTTCCTCTTACTTGCATGTTACGCAAAACTTGACCCGCAGAAAGCCACCTCTCTGTCCTTGTGGCCGGCCGGCGCTGCTAGTCGGACAGGCTGCCAAACGGGCGACACCCTCCTTCCTGTTATTGGTCAGACGTTACGCAACACCGCGTTGCCCACAGAGTGGTCTGCTGCTCCTTCGCCATTGCCAAATCCCTGCTGCTGAAAAGAAGAATAAGATCGAAGCCACAACCGAAAAGAACGAAAAGTGAAGAAGGATGGTGGACACAGGGGAAACAGCCTCACCTCGGCGACTGATCCAATCAACCAGACAGTGCAGCGTGCTCCTTGTTCCTCTCGCTGCACGGATGCTCCACCATGTTGGATTTGTCCCCGGAACACCCCATGCCGCGACCAGCAACCCCCACCCACATCTTAATCATGTAGCACATACGTGCATCTGACATGCCGCATCTGTGAAAATAGAAGGCTATTGCACATGAGAGAAATTAAATTAAGCAAAGCAAAGGAAAGGGAAGATGTGGTTGATGTCATGTGTACCCTAGGAGACGGAAGATGAGGAGCTTCAGGTTGATCTCGCCGCCATGGTACCGTCCGTCTCGAGCGGGGAACCTTGGGGATGGGCGCTGGGATCTCGCTTCTGGAGGAGAAAGCGGTCGCCCATGGAGCTGCCATGCTCCGGAGAGGATAAAGAAGAAGTACGGAGGGCGGCGCCGGTTTCTCAGCCAGCTGTGGTCTGTGGAGGTCGGTTACGATGCGGGGGGGTGAGTGGTGGGGCGTGAACCTGGAGAAGATGCAGTCTAGTTACCCAGAACCGTCCAGAAATATCTCTGTAACTGGTGGGCTAGCAGGAAACTGCCACGTTTCTCAAAAAATGCCACGTTAGACTAATAGGAGGCAACTTCACGCAAAGATCAGGAGACTCACAAAAATAGCGCCTCAGCCGGTAGCCGGTAACCTGCTCGTCCCTAAAAGAAAAGTGAGAAAAAAAGGCAGGCCAAGCCAGGGACACGTGTGAGGCAGAGATTGGAGAAAGGAGAAGATAAATTGCACTTCTACAGTGCTCAAAACGATATGGAGGAGCTAATCTGATCAACTTTTATATAGTGTATAATGACATGAGAAAATTTTGGTTATGGGGAATGTAGAATATCTGTGACAAGCACGTCTAGAAGCACAATAATTACAAGAAAATAACTTCATAAGAAAAGTCGGTACCGGGCTAGCGAAATCGGGGTCCTATGCGAAATTCTAAAATGGAACCTATCTTACTAGAAGAATATAGCAAATGAACAACAATAATGTACATGTCGTAGACCGGTGTTTAAAGAATTACACTATGGGTTTCTAGATTATAAACCTGCGGTGAAAAAACCAACCGAACCATTGGTTCGACCGAAGAAAAAAAATGGTTTTGATACATTTGAACTATTGAGGTTTCGAAAATAAGGAGAACACTATGCCCATAAATACATGTACATATGCACATTATGAGAAATGTACAATAACACCATCAGACTTTCCAACAAATTTATAATTTAAAAATGTTGTGATTAATTATTTAATTTAAACATGAGAAGTATCCTGATATCTTAGTTTTGTTTGAAATGGCATAAGACTTATTTGAATATGAGAAGTCTAGAGCAGCTTGTTTGACATGGCATAAGACTTATTTGAATATATGAGAAGTCTAGAGCAGCTTCGTGTTGGGTTGTCTAAGATTTGTTCATTGTTAATTAAATGAATAACTAAATCAAATATATGTGTCATAGACATCACTTGGAGTAGCAAAAAGACGGAGAAAGTAAAGGAAAACAGTAGCTGAATGTAGGAGTCGATCTTGTACCCTATACGGGCGCTCGGGCTAAACTCATGCGGATCCGTGCCCGAGAAAAGTTAACAATGTTTAGTCATATGGCACCATTAAAAAATAGTGCAATTTACCCTCTCTCATCTCATCCCATCCCCCCCCCCCCCCCAAACTCAGACGATAGGGTAGGAGCGAGCGTGTGTATGTACATCACTTTTCCCAGATCTTATTTCTAAGTCATTCCCACTTTCTAAAATTTAACATTGGAAAACCTTAGCGAAGACTTGGTCCAAAATGATATGGTTGTCATGTGTTAGTAGTACGTGACACGAAAGAAGGTTCAATTAGGCAGCAAGAGAATGTAGGGCAATATCAAATATATGGTTTGAACGTGCGTGATTTGAATTTTGGGAATGACGGATGTGCGTGGGATCATGGGAGGTGACTCGGCCTAATCACCAAAGGAAGCTCATTTTCGATAGCACAAGAAGTTAACCTCACAATGCTAGTAGAGGAATAACACTCGCATGCATCCACACCATGTGATCTAACGACGATCGTAAAACATGCCTTTTAATGATTAAACATCACCAAGTGGAAGATATCACCAAAGATAAATATACCTTGGATGTTGATGAGAAGAATTTTCACACTCCAATCTGCAACAAGCTGAGACGGTCCTTCTTTGGAGTCCGCCTCATTATGGATGAAACAAGCTTAATATAGATGGTTCATATACATAAAAAACAGTAATTCAAAAAAAATTTAAAAATCTAAATCCTTTTGGGAACCAAAGATGATTAAGTATTGTACCTTTACAAAAAAAAATCGAGAGGGAATTACTATCATTGTATCCTAGGTAAAAGAACATAAATGAAAAAGGCCCATGTCCATGTACTATTCTCGCTATATTCGTTATAAAGTTCTCTTTTTTTGCGCAGGATATCATGGGAATCATTGGAGGCCAACCTGTAATATAATACTTGATCCTCTTTTGTTTACAGGAGGATTCATTTTTTCTTTCAATATTTACAATTACTACGAAATTTAGGGTTTATGACTTGCATAGCACCCATGTGCGAAAAAAGCACGTCCTTGATGTTTTGCATAATGCAAGTTTCATTCACAAAAAAGCCAACGACCGTAAAATGTGTTGATCCATCGGTATGTTCAAGATATATAGCATGTAAGATGCAGTAACTATCGATCATCGCTATCAGAGGCAAATACTGTTACGCCATGCGGAACACACGCTTAACAAGTGGGGATGGACACATTCACATGGATATTGCTCTCCTAGGATCGAAGAAAAATGACAGCACAGAGCAGTAATGGAAAAAAAAACTAATCTGTCCAAAATGTCCCAATTTTGCTTCAATTCGACTTGATCGTTCACAGATAAGATGCAGATATGACATTGCAGTATTCCAGCACTAAATTTCACAACTAAGGAAGCTAATATAGCATCGGCCGTCCATAAAGTAAGCTTGGATAGTAGCACATGAATCTGACTGACTGAACTGAAACCATAAGAGGTTGGAACATGGACGAACTAGTAGCACATTAATCTGACAAATTAAACGACTGATGCGAGCTGGACTTCGCTAAACAATGCAAAGGGATCCCATCCCATTCGATCGCGTGACAGCCTCGAGACAGGCGAGCTCGTTAATCGGAATCATCCGATGGGCAGGTACCGTCCTGCAGCGAGGTGACCTGAATGAACGAGGAACATGAGCACATCGATGAACAGATCTGGTAGCAAGAAAGCCAGTACAGGGTGTGCTAGGAACAAACCTCAGAGATGTCGGCGACCCATTCGGAGGTGTCGGCGACATCCTCGGGGTCGATCCAGCCGGAGGTGGCGGCGACGGCGACGTCGATGTGCTTGACGGCGAGGCTGGCGAGGGAGCACGCGCGGTGGAGGTAGCTGAGCGCCTGGTCCGGGTCGACGCTGCTGCTCACCTGAGTGGCGGCGGCGGGGGCTTCTGGCGCCGGTTCGGGGAAGCCGTTCTTGGCGAGGTGCTCGTTGACGCCCTGGACGGTGTCGTCGGAGTAGCCGATGACGCTGCGGAACGGCCTAGGTTTGACGGGGGGCGGGCGGACGCCGACGAGGAGCTCGATGCAGCGCGGGACGCGCGTGGTGCTCCTCGGCGAGCTTGACGGCGTAGAAGGCGGACTCGACGCGGGCGAAGGCGTCGGCCTGCGTGGTCGGGCGCGGCGGGAGCCACTGCCTGTGCAGCACGCCGTAGAGCTGCTCGTTGGGGATGACGGAGAAGGCGGCCACGCTGAAGGAGTCGCGGGCGCCGTGCTCGGCCGTGATCTGGAGGCCGGCCGTGATGTAGCGGGAGCTGACGTGGAGGCCGTGGACGTAGACCTGGCGGAGGCTGGAGGCGACCTCCTGGAGCACGGCCGCGTCGGCGGTGTGCTGCTGCAGCCGGCGCCGCAGCTGCAGGAGGCGGTCGCGCTGCGCCCTGAGGTTCGTCGCGGCGAACATGACGTGCATGAGGATGCACGCTAGTCCCTCATTGCCCAGCTCCAGCTGGGGTTTGGCCACCTCGTCCGCCATGGCCATCTCCTCCGCCATGGACGCCGCCTGATCTCTCTCTCTCTGTCTGAGTTGAGTTGGGGAAGGAGAGAAGAGAAAAACTAGAGTCTTTGGGAGGCGAACCAAGAGAAAACGGATGAGCAGCGAGCGCCAGGCGAATCCTGCCACCTTTGCAGGCGATTTGGTTGGCTCTGCAGGATGGGCCCACCCGAACCACTTCACCACCTTTTGACCGGGGTCATGCACAAAAGTAGCGTGCTCCCTCTCTCCCCTACGTACCACTACAAGACATATTATCACCGTAGGTTTGAAAATGAAAATAGATTCCAAGTTTTGAAAAGAAAATGTGGTTACGTAAGGTAGAATATACTTATGTGGCAAGGCACTTGTAGAGCCCATAATTAAGTCCATGTACAAATGAAGCCTAGGAAAATACCTTCTTAAGTAAAAAAAATATCATGTTGAGCTGCGTGGCACGATGGGATATATAGGAGCGAGTGTGAAGAACATTGACATCTGAGATTGCGAGGAGCAACCGTAGCAATGCTCTCAAGGCATACATTGTGATAATGTGATCCATGGTTGTTGTAGAAGTCCCATCGATTCATATATATGTACTCGCGTGTCGCATGCAAAAAGAATCATGTTAGCATTTTTGTGAGCTTGTTTCATTTTTTTTTCCAAGTATCCTTATTTGAGGCCCACAAGAAAAATTGTAACATATTCATGTCCCACATTCCCTTTTTTAGGTATTATACACCAAAAATAATTAAAGACTAGTGGTCAACTAATTAACAGCCAACCAAACGGACAAATGTATTATCTTATGTGATGCATCCTCACATTTTAAAACCCAACATCACAAAAATTTAACGAACACTTGGTAAAAAAATGATGGTTCTTAAGTATGTGACACGAAAAAGTTAAAGTTTCAAGCAATACCGTGTAGAGATCAAATAAGTAGAACCAGCAATAAAAGTTATCACATACTACCAGCTTTTACGAAGAAGAGAATACTAAGTTGCATATTACCTAGAAACTTGTCTCTGACATACTTACAAACATACAAAAAAAATCCTTACAATATTTTAGGCGACTTTCGGTAAGCGGAAATGTAGTCCTTTGCAAGAACTGCAGATAAAAGCAACAGGTATTGGGTTTCACTTATCTAGACATGGTAATTCAAGATCATAGTATTGTGTGGACCAGCGGTGGAGCTTGAAAGACTCATGGGTGGGCCAAGCTACAAACCACACAATTTTTTTTCCAAACCGCACTACTTCACTAGACATTAGTCATTACTCAGATCTTTTGGGTTCCCATTGGTTGATGAAGGATTTGTAATTTCACTTGTCTTATCCTTTTTATTTTCAAGACAAAATTAATTCTTCTATGAATGACATTTCCCATTTTGTCCAAATTCAGATATCTAGCAAGGTGACTCCATGGTTTTTGTCGAGACAGCCCGAGAGAAACGATCAAGAACTGCTGACAGGAAGTGGCATAAGCTAGGGCCAATGCGTGTTGGTGGGCTAGGCCATAGATGCATAGGAGTTGATTTTATTTTTCAAAAAACTTGGGCGGCCCATGACCAAGTTTGGCCCAAAGGAGCTCCGCCAGAGGTGTGGACATGCATTTATGGTAGTGGATGAAAGCTCAGGGCAATGGTCCGAGATATTTTCTAGACGACGAAAATAAGTATCACAATAAAATCAAAAGGAATACCAACATGTTTGGGCCATCTGTAAGGTGATTGCACATTCATGATGTACACTGGTGACGCCTAAAAATCTCGGTGTGATCATAAGGGGTTGAACAAAAAAAAAGATGTATGTTAGGAACCGCGTAAGGGAAACCTTTCAGGATAAGGAAAGTTCGCTGACATTACTATTGTCGGTTGAGTCCTAACAATGACCGTCACAAAACCCTTTTCCTTACAATTTAGATTTCCCCGGCGGTTTTGGCTCATCACAAAAAGTTCGTTTTCTAGTACTTGCTCTAACAATTTAAGGGAATCCACATGCCTTGTAAATCGTTCCACAGGTCCAAACCAGTGTGCTATAATCCATGAAAATGATCATAAACAGTTAGATTGTCAACATCCTATCAGTGAAGAATCTGGCATTGAGGAATTGCTAGGTGAGGTGACATTATCTTGAACATGGTGATGTGGTGAAAAGGGCCTAGAGTTAGGCAAACAACGGTGCCTTCTGTTAAGTTGCTTTGTTGCTTAACACCGTGGTCAAGGTTAGGGATTCCATAATGTAGGTCATTTGGCTACAAGTTGTTGCTACTGCACATGAGCGCACTAAACACAAGGTTGGTTTTCGCAATTTTGCCACATTATCTCGAACATGGTGACGAGGTGTAAAGGGCCTAGAGTCAGGCAAACGACGGTGCCCTATGCTAAGTTGGTTTGTTGCTTAACATCGTAGTCAAGGATAGGGATTCCATAATGTCGGCCATTTGGCTACAAGTTGTTGCTACTGCACATGAGCTCACTAACGCAAGGTTGGTTTTCTCAATTTTGCCACATTATCTCGAACTTAGTGATGAGATGAAAAGGGACAACGGTTCCACCTCTAGCCTGTCACTTGAGGTAGTGCATCAGCAAGACAAATTTTGGTCATCTTCTTCACGTTTTTGTTGTGTTTGTGGAGTAAACTGAGTTTGGATAGAATGAGGCACATGTTAGAAATAGGGAAATCATACCGTGCTTGATGCTCCCATGTGTATAAGTATAAACCGCATGTAGATTTGCAGCTCATGAGTTCCTTTTTTTTGCAGAGAAGTTCATGAGTTCATTACCTAGTGAACTATCGATCATCACGACCGGACAGGAATACTGTTATGCGATACAGATCGGTCATACGTGCTAGTGCGGTTTGCCATCCAATGATCAAGAAAATGGCAACACAGTACACAGAACAAGATTGAGAGAACATAGCATGTCGAAAATCCCAATTTTGCTGCAATTCGTTTCGATGGTCCACAGATAAGATGCAGATGGATATGGCATTACACTATTACACGACTACTAAGTTCTGCCCCTTATGACCTGGAAATGAACTTGGATAGTGCCATCAGATTAGTCTGACCGAACTGAACTGAAAACTGTACGAGTTTGGAACTTGGATGAACTAGAGAGCACAGACAGATTAAACGGCTGATGCGAGATGGACTTCGATCAACAATGCAAAGGGATCCTCGATGAGGTGAAGTACTGAGCTGATTAATCCGATGGATAGGGTCCGTCCTGCAGTGAAGTGAACATTGGATATGCAGATTAATGAAACCATTCATGCCGATGAACAGATCTGGTAGCAGCAAGAAGCCAGCACATAGTGTTCGACTGAACGTACCTCAGAGATGTACGCGTCTTCGTCGGCCATTTCGGCGGTTTCGGCGACCTCCTTGGGGTCGAGGAAGGTGGAGATGACGGCGACGGCGGCGTCGATGTGCTTGACGGCGAGGCTGGCGAGGGAGCACGCGCGGTGGAGGTAGCTGAGCGCCTGGTCCGGGTCCTTGCTGCTGGCCACCGGAGGGGGCTCCCAAGTGGGGGCGGCGGGATATTCGTCCATGTCCTCCTGGTCCTGGACCTGACTGGAGCGGCGGGGGCGGGTCTTGGAGATGCGCTCGGTGGCGTCGTCTGAGTCGTCGGGTACCATGCCGGCGAGCCGTGTCTTGAAGATGTGGTCTCTGGCGGCGGCGAGCGTGTCGTCTGCGTAGCCGACCATGCAGTCGTCGGTCTTGGCGGTGACTGAGGGCGGGCGGACGCCGACGAGGAACTCGATGCAGCGCGGGACGTGGTAGCCCATGGCCAGGTCGGTGGCGTAGTAGGCGACCTCGATGCGGATGAAGGCCTCGGTCTGGGTGGTCGGGCGGGGCCGGAGCCGCTGCGCGAAGAGCGTGTCGTAGAGCTGCTCGTCCGGGATGAAGGCGAAGGCGGGGTTGGTGAAGGAGAGGTCGGCGTCGTTCTCGTAGGCGATGTCGAGGCAGGCGCTGAGGTAGCCGCAGCCGGCCCTGAGGCCCATGGAGTAGACCTTGAAGAGGTCGGCGGCGATCTTCTGGACACCGGGGCTCCGCTGCTGCTGCTGCTGCTGCAGGCGGCGGCGGAGCTGCAGGAGGCGGTCGCGCTGGGCCCGGACGTTCTTGGCGGCGAGCATGGCCGGCATGAGGATGCACTCTAGCGCCCTCTTGCCCACCTCTCCCTCCATGGCCGCCGCCGTCTGATCTCTGACCTGGGTCGGGGAAGGCGACGGGAGTAGGATGGGATGGGAACGAACGAGAAGAACCCGTGTGCCAATTGAACAGAGCAGCAAGCGGCAGGCGAATCCCGCTGCAGGCTGGGCCACAAGATCTGCCTCGCCTTTTGACCGGGGTCATGCATGCACAACAAGGGTGGCGTGCTCCCTCCGCTAACGCTACAAGACAACTACAGTACAAACTTTGGTAATTTGAAAATGCTACTCGGGTGATTTAGTGTTTCTTTTGACTAAAATAAACTAAATCCCTCCTATACTTATTATGTATTTCGAGGGAGTAGTTGATGTCTTGATCAATATTTGAAAACAAATGGCTAATCTATTGGCCCAATATAGTTTGCACTTAATGGTACTTTGGGTTTCGGGTGATGGGGTTGGGTTCGGGGTGCTCGCCAACTCCGGTCTTAGGGTTTTGGGAGCAGGGGTTCGCCGGAGTTGGGGAAGTTGGACATGTTTAAAGGGAGGTATGGGCGGAGGCAGACCGGCGGTGGGATGCATATGGAGGAGGGCGGTGCGGCGAGGCACCGCGGGTGGCAGCAGCATGTGGTCCGGCTGATGTCGAAAGCGGGGGTCGAGGAGGTGGAGTGATTGTGGAGGAAAGTTTTGGTCTAAGTAAGAAGATGACATGGGGAGGTAGAAGACATTCTCGCTGGGCCTTGGCCCACCACGCTGTCGTTGCGTGCATCCGTCCCGTCGTTGACACAAACATCATCACATGGGAGGACCTAATTGTGTCGTCGTGCCGAAAATCACACAAAATGGTTTAAGAAAACATCAAAGCCTGGGTATGGGCAGTGCTACGCTTCCAGCTAGAATACACGTACCTAGTGCTTGGATACAAATTTTGGTAAGAACAAATGTTTGACTTATTACAAGTAATATACATTTTGAAGCTATATAATGGAATAAAAAAATGGCCTAATTGTTTGAATCTTCATACATTATTGTACTCCTTATAGGGCCTCGAATTCCAGGAGACGGACATGCTCAATTGCAGATCTGATTAACTAGAGCTTCTAAATGGGATTTATCCCTTTTGGAGAGTATTGATTATATAAGGATGCTGAGTTATTGAACTCTGTTATTTAATTTTGCTAGAGTAGCAATTTTTTAGCCTTGTATTATGGGAGGTTTAACTCGCATCTTGTTTAGAGCTTCATTGCTACTTATTTTAGGGTGGGGTAGAATCCTATCTTGTAAACCTTACAAAATCATATGCTTTGTCATTGATTGATGAGGAGTTCCATACTAGAGTATTGGTTTTGCATCTATGGTAACTACACAATAACTACAGATTCAAGTCATGTGTCTTTAAATATTAATAGTATTGAACAGTACTATACATACGGAACGGCTTCAGCCGTCGCCTCTATAGAAAAAGCCCTAGTCGCCTCCACTTCAGTCTCCTCCATAGATCGGTTACCCCTCCTCCGGCCGGCTTCGCCGGCGTCAGGAGGAGTGGGGAACCCGATCTATGCGTAGAGTTTTTAATAAAAGTAGTTTTTCCAGTAGTCTATGTTAGGGTTTTGGTCGCCGTTTTCTTGTTGGTTTCGCAATGGAGATGGCATCGTCTCAATAAGTGATCTTCGGCCTTTCGTTCGACGACGAGATCTCCTTCCCGGCGTCAATGGTGGTGTTGAAAGATTACAATTATCTAGGTATGGGTGTTCAGATTTTGCTTCGCCGATCGATCTTGGATCTTTTCTCATGGTTGCCGCGAGGAGGATTATCTCGCAGTTTTTGTCCCGGTTGCTACGTCCTCGACAATGGTGATTCGTACTCGGCTCTCCATCAACGTCGACAAGGCAGATCGGTTTTTATGACATACTGGTGTTGGTACTCTTGCCGATGTTGATTGACTACTTTATTGGTTGCGCGCGTGCACGTAGCCTTGGCATTGCGGCTCAAATTAAAATTATGGGAGAACCTTCGTTGGTATTTACAGGTCTATGGTTTGTTATCTATCATTGGCTGCCTTCAGGAAAGTACAAGATTATGTCTTGGAAGAAGAAAGAGTTTGAAGACCTCAAAGATTTGCTAGTATCTTTTAGACTTTATTTTGTAATCGCTGGAGACAGCTCGTTTATCTCTACCATGTACTATTTATTATTATGAATATATGTGGTATTGATTGTCAAAAAAAAAATTCATGTGTCTTTTAAAAACTATCTGTTGTGCTTGTTTCAGATCAGTACCGCCCAAATTCAGAGTAGCAGTCGAGTTTAGTAGACGGAATAGTTCTATCTTAGGCGAGCACAGGAGCGCTCCTAACAAGATTAACCTGTGCCTGACATGCTCCTAGATAATGTACATGCAGATCACACGATGAGTTCCTGATAGGATGCCTACAGTTGATTGAGTTTCTTGGTGAACTGTCGTTCATCACAACTGGACCAGAGTACTGTTACACCATGCAGATCACACGATTAACAAACTGGGGATGCACTACCCTGGGATTGAAAAAAGTTGAAGGAAAAAAATGTTAACCCGGAACAAGATTGAGAAAACATAGCATCTCCAACCTTTCCAGTTTTGCTGCAGTTCGAAACGGTCGTCCGATATGATGCAGAAATGGCATTACAGTAGATTTTATCGGCAATGAAGCGAGGATAGCCACGGCCAACCAGAAATTAACTTTGATAGTAGCAGCAGATTTCCCTCAAAAAATATACTAGTAGCATGCATCAGAATAGTCTAAATTGAACAGAAATTATATGAAGTTGCGTGAACTAGAGAGCATAGACAAATTAAACGAGCTTGGTTTCGATCAACAATGTAATGGGATCCCGCCCCCTTCTATCGCTTGATAGCCTCGACCAGGTGAACTAGGCATGCTCGATCGGCTTAATCTGATGGATAGGGTCCGTCCTGCAGCGAATTAAGTGAAGAGAATGAATTGGATATTCAGATTAATGGAACCATTCATGCCTATGAACTGAACAGATCTGGTAGCAGCAAGCAAAGCCAGTACTACCTCAGAGATGTAGGCGTCTTCGTCGGCCATTTCGGCGGTTTCTGCGACGTCCTTGGGGTCGAGGAAGGTGGAGATGACGGCGACGGCAGCGTCGATGTGCTTGACGGCGAGGCTGGCGAGGGAGCAGGCGCGGTGGAGGTAGCTGAGCGCCTGGTCCGGGTCGTTGCTGCTGGCCACCACCTGAGGGGGCTCCCACGTGGGGGCGGCGGCGGCGGCGGCCGGGTCCAGGGTACGGTTGAACATGCGGGGGCGGGTCCTGGGGACGTCGGGGTCCGGGCGGGGCATGTCGGCGAGGCGGGTCTTGAAGATGTGGTCGGTGGCGGCGGCGAGCGTGTCGTCCGCGTAGCCGACCATGCGGTCGTCCGTCTTGCTGTTGCTGGCGGCGGAGGCCGAGGGCGGGCGGACGCCGACGAGGAGCTCGACGCAGCGCGGGACGTGGTAGCGCAGGGCGAGGTTGACGGCGTAGTAGGCGACCTCGATGCGGGCGAAGGCGTCGGTCTGGGTGGTGGGGCGCGGGCGGAGGCGGTGCGCGAAGAGCGTGTCGTAGAGCTGCTCGTCGGGGACGAAGGCGAAGGCGGGGTCGCAGAAGGCGAGGTCGGCGTCGTTGTCGTAGGCCAGCTCCAGGCAGCCGTTGAGGTACCCGGCGCCGCGCGTGAGGCCCGCGGAGTAGACCTTGAAGAGGTCGGCGGCGAGGTCCTGGACGGAGACGGAGACGGACCCGGGGCTCCGCTGCAGGCGGCGCCGGAGCTGCAGGAGGCGGTCGCGCTGGGCCCGGACGGTCTTGGCGGCGAACATGGCCGGCATGAGGATGCACTCTAGCGCCCTCTTGCCCACCTCTCCCTCCATGGCCGCCGCCGCTTGGTGTCTCTGATCGTGAGTGATTCTGAAGGAGGAGAGGGAAAGGAGGTGGAGAAAATGGATTGCAGGCGAATCATGGTGGCTTTGCAGGAGGATGGGGTCTGCAGAATGGGCCCACCGGAACCGCCTCGCCATCTGCCGTCTTTTGACCGGGATCATGCTCAGCAAGGGTGGCGTGCTACCTCGGCTACCACTACAAGACAATTATCACTATATAATTTTCGTAATTTCAAAAATGTAATAAGATGAGTAAGAGCATCTCCAAAAAAAGTGCACCTCGTAGCAAATCAATTGGCATACGGGGACGGCATCTCCTCTGTGGCCAACGTTGCCGTCGATTTAGAGCTCGTGTCAGTAGCCGACGGTGGTGCTGCACTCTCCCGGAAGATCATGGGGGATGCTCCTCGTACGATGCCCGCGTTTCGACGTCCATGGTGATTGTGCTGGCCATCAGAAGCGCCAAGTCTTTCTCTCGCTCCTTCGTCGCGACATTGGTCTTGAGCATGCCGATCTTCACCTCTTGCTTCTCTACGACGGTCACCCGAGATCAGGGCGCGGCGCTGGACATCCGCCGCTCAATGCCAGTGCATCGCTCCTTGCGTTCGGCCTCAAACCACCTCGCCCACTAGCTAGTCCACGACGTAGGCAGGGTCCGTGTCATCGATGGAGTCCGTGTCAACCTACACCTTGGCAGAAGGCTAGAGATGCGGCTCACGAATGAGATGGCCAGACAACAACACCGCACGGAGCAGGGGCAACCGCTCCAACTCCGGCGACGTCATCGCTTGACATTGGGGTGGATGGACAGAGGACACCGAGAAAATACCGGATCTAGTCGCGGTGGAGGCGGAGCTGGCCGGAGGTGGGAGATCAAGGCGCGGCGGTGAGCCTTTCCCTATCGTCACCATGTTCGCAGGAGAAAATTACTCTTAGAGTTGCTCGTCCGGTGCAAAGATAAACTTGGGTTGTTGGTTTGAGCAAAGTTTGCCACTAGAGTTGCTGGTACTTTAAATTTTCTCAGCCGTGGACAAACCAGTTACGTCCCAAACCAGCCATTTCCATCACTGACTATCGTCGCATTTTAGACGTTTGTATGATGTATAACATGGGGTACGTCCCAATTTATTTTGCAATTCATAAAACTCATGAAATAATTTTGATCCTTTTTAATAAAGCGAGTATCAGAGTTCTAGCTAGAGCCAAAACCCCACCCTATTAGGTTTAGGCTCACCTTAGGTCAGCCGATAAAGTGAACCACAATAGTCGGATGTCGTGTTAAGTGATCATTAGAGCTCTCTGCAATATTCTCTCCAAGAATCACTGGTTTGCACAACAAAAAATTCTATGTCACTTGTTTGTGCAACATCCTCCCCAAAAGTTGCTGGTCCTTGCAATTTCCTCGTTCGTATGTCCAAGGGAATACTGACCCGACCCGGACAAAGGGACACCAATCCATATGGAGCACGCAGGGCCTTGACCGATCGATCCATCGACGGTATTTAGAGGCAGCCAGACACACCGGCCGGCCGCAGGACTAACGTATGAGACGCAGATCGATCTATCACAGTTATGGCGGACATTGAGAACCCCTACGTCAACGGCGGCGGCGCGACCGTGGCGGAGGCGGAGGCGGAGCCCGCCGAGTGGAGCCGGTGTATGTTCATGTGTGTATTGGGTTGCCTCGCCGTCGCGCTCTTCGTCGTCTACCAGTACTCCGTGGAGTTTTGCGATTCCCATCGGGCGTCCAAGACGGAGCTTGACGTCGCGGTGGCCGTCGTGGGGCTCGTGGCGCTATTCGTCGGCGGCTGGGTTCTATTCATTTCAAGTGTGATGGTGATGGAGTGGTGTCGTGGCAATCCGGAGGAACAGAGGCTTGTAGATAGCTTGATTCAGTCTGATCGTTGCTTTTTTGCTTGAAGCTGGCCATCAGCTTCTGCGTTACGTCGATCCGCATGTGGTACATGCATAGCTGTTTCTCATCCTCATTTCTTTCTCTCTTTCAGCGTGAGCTCGAATAGCATCATCGTCCTGTGTGTTGTTGCGGTCCGTGTGTTGTCATCGATAATGGCAACTCTAGCCCTCATCTGGAATGAAATCCCAGATCCTCCGCCTCCCCCACCATCTCATCGTCATAAAATGCGAAATCTTGGCCATCCTATTTTTTGCAGCATAATCCCATCCGAGATTGGACCCATGTGACGTGAGTTATTTGCTGTTATTTGCTCGGCAGACCCTTATAGACCTATGGTCTTGGGTTACACGTGCCGAGACGGCTATGGTGAAAACTCTAAGGGCATGTACAATGGTAGGGAAGGCACGTCTTCTCTTAGCAGTCCATGTTATCTAGAGAGGATGATAAATATAATCGGTACAATGCATTATCTCTCATTGTCATCCCTTGCAATAAATGATAATTAATTATTTTTAGTAGGAAATTATGTGACTAAGGGAAGACAAGTCGTACAATAGGAAAAATAGCCTTCTCTTATTTCATAAGAGATCATCCCTTAGCTAAAGGAAAACAACCTTCTCTCCCTTCATTCTCTCTCCTCCAACTAAGCAAAAATGTGACGTGGCAAGTGTAAGGGAAGACTGACGAGATATCATGGATCTGGCATCGAATCACCCAATTGATTAATTAAGGAGGAGTTTACAATACTTCGCAAAAAAAAGGAGGAGTTTACAAGAAAGTAAAGGTAGTCAATTATCACAAAAACCTACTCTCCCGGTATCAAATCACCCAAACGCTTTGCACCCCTTAACACCCACAACAAACGGGCTTCTTTCTTGACCTTATCTAAAACTACAAAACTAGCATTTGCTTGTTGTGGAAGATCCTTGCATTCCGCTCGCTCCAGTTTCCCATCAGGTGAGCAAGTCAAGTGAGGTCAACACCTTTCGGTTTGGACTAGAACCCTCCGCCAATAAAGGCTGCCAATTTTTGATTGTGAGACCCGTACATTGCCAAGGGTGAAGCGTGTGGAGACCCATCCACTCCTTTAAAAACTCCCAAATCCGGATAGTATACATGAGAAGGAAATTTTGGTGATGATATGGAAACTGACAGGCTGAACTCACACAAGACTTGAACCATGATGCACCACGGAGATAATGAAACAAGATCTCAGGAAAACCCATTACTTGAATAACCATAAAACCAACATAACAATGACTAGTTTGGATTCACTGGAACAACCAGAGATCCAAATTTGGACACACAGACGCCGACTTAGATGATAACACACACGGTACTGCATGACGCAAGTGACTAATGCAATGAGGCCCAAACAAGTCATAGAGAGGGAACAACATCAGACACACAAATAACATCACTATGGTAAGCTTTGTTCCGTTTCACATCCTGGGGAGGGACTCAGCTCTGATGATCTCCTTGAGAAGCGCCTTATCGTCATCCATCCTCCGTCTCTCCATCGCATCGCACGACCTCATCTTGCACTTCTCATCCAGCATCCACATGTACAAGCAACGCTGCTCGTCCTTGGGGATCGGCAGGAAACACCTACTGGCAGCAGCGACAGGTTCGGTAGGGACTTGTCGGTGGAAGCGGAAGAGGACGACAGAATGGTAGCATCAGTCGGCAGTGCCTTTGTTTGACAATGAATCCTTGTAGTAGGTCGCATGAACTCCTTCTTCACCTCCGAAGCCGATGATGGTGGGGGTGCTGGCTTGGGCTTGCCATGGGCGGCCATGCCACCAGCAACAGAACGGTCGGTGCAGATTTGGGGAGACAACTAGCTCACCAATTGATAGTCGATGTCACTCGGTTTTTGTCCAGGAACATTTCTGTCAGGAGTGCATGCAAATTAATGCAGGGGTTCACGCTATGGTTAATTATCATTATCCGAACTTGTGCATAGCTTTTCTGTTAATTAGCAGTACAAACTGCTTCTCCATAGATATCATGGATGTGCTCCTTGCAGTAGCGCTATGGTGTACTAGTATTCCCAACTGGTGCACCCTGTTTTGTTTGAACTGGATGATAATTATATCATTTGAAATCCTAGCTAGTGTCTACTAGTCTCTCTAGTTACTAATTCCACTGATAAAGTTCATCTTAGATGAATTGTAGCACTGAATAATTATGTTGCAGTGGCCAGGCAAAATGGATTGTGGCTTACAAGCAAACAGTGTGTCAAATGTTAAAACCTAAGAGAGCACTTCCCCCTTTTACCATCGAGGAGATTCTCCATTCAGTTTCAGACCCTTCTCTTATGCAGTGTTAACTAGATAAGTAATGAAACTAGATCTAAAGGTGATGTGCCAATGCATCAAACACCAGCTTGGAAAAGCATGTGTAAATTGTATTTCATTCATTACTTTTGGGTACTCACGCAAGTTTTTCCGTCACAGGAAGTTGACAAAATTAAGTATAGAGAAATAGAGTATAATTGGACATGGATACAATCCAGTATATCTATGTAACAAAAAAAAAATGTAGTGCACATTGTGCACCATGAAGCATGACTGTCTGAGACTGGTACATACATTAGTATCTGCGTCCTATAATTCTACTGATCCTGGACTATATAGGGATATGATCTGAGTTTGGGCTAACGCTATGTGCAGAGTCAACCAGACCTGAAATTGCCACCACTTTGCAGAAATGCAGCGGATGAAGCTTCATTCAAAATGATGTACCATGGTGATCCGTCAGTTAGACATTACATCCCTTTATCCCTCATCATCCTCTCCACCTCCTCCAACCTACCCGTATTTTTGTACATCTCCATCAGAGTGGCGAAATTACGCACATTGTCAGGTTCCAGGTCAAACAACTTCTTTGCGGCGATTTCACCTATCCTGACGTTGCCATGTACTGAGCAAGCATGCAGCAGAGCCATCAAGACCCTTGGCTCGCTGCTGAGATGCGTCCGTTTTGACATGAACTCGTAAGCCTCATTTACCATCCCTGCCTTTCCCAGCATGTTCACCACAGAGACATAGTGCTCCAGAGTAGGCTGAATTATGAACTTACTCTCCATCTCGGAGAACAACCTCGTTCCGTCCTCCACCAATCCTAGATTCTCGCACCCGGAGAGCACCACCGCAAAGGTGGTCTCATCCGGCTGCACTCCAGAGTCCACCATGCGACGGAACATCACGAGAATTCCAAAGTCTTGCCGGAGCGCGGAGATGATAGCGTTCCACGAAACCAGATCCTTCACTGCCATCGACTTGAACACCCACAGAGCGTAGCCTAGCTCGTTCTTCCTGGAGTACATTTCAATCAGAGCGTTTGCTACTGACGACTGCTGCTCGAGAGCGTGGCGGATCACCCAGGCATGAACCGCCAGCCCCTGTTTGTCGTCGGACAGAAGCGAGAGCATCATTGACACCGCAGATGAGCCGGGCATGTGGCCTTCTTTGAGCATCTTTCGACAGAAATCCATCGCGTGCGTTGAGAGGCCGTGCCGCAAGCACCCGGCAAGCATGATGTTCCATGAGACGGTGTCCCGAACACCCGGCATTGCGTCGAACACCCGGCGAGCCATCTCCAGGTGGCCGCACTGCGCGTACATGTCGACGAGAGCGTCGCACACGTCGACGTCGTCGCCGGAAGCGAAGCCGGCGCGCACGGCGTCGCGGTGCACGGCGCGGCCGAGCGCGGCGGACCGAAGGCCGGCGCAGGCACGGAGCGCGGAGGCGAAGGTGAAGCCGTCCCGCGGCGCGCCCTCCTCGTCCATCTGGAGGTAGAGCGCGAGGGCGTCGTCGTGGCGGCCGAGGTGCGCGTAGCCGGCGACGAGGCAGTTCCACGGGAAGGCGCGTTCCCGGCGGGCGCGCGCGGGGAGGAGGTGGTCGAAAATGTGGTGCGCGTAGGCGAGGAGGCCGAGGGAGGCGTGGAGGTGGAGGAGGCGCAGCGCGAGGTCCGGGTTGCGGCGGAGGAGGGATTCCGGGAGGAGGCCGCGGAGGGCGGCGAGGCGGCGGCGCGGGGACGGGTGGAGCGGCAGCGCCGCGAGGAGGGGGCGCAGCAGGGATGGGGTGAGGAGGTGCGGGTAGGATTCGAGGTCGGAGAGCACGCTGTCGAGGGTAGCTGGAGGTGGTGGCGGCGTGGGGAGGAGTGGGGTGAAGCGGGTGGTGGTGGCCGGAGCGCGGCGGCGCCGCCGACGCGGGAGCGCGCCGGACGCGACTTGGGTCGCGATGGTGGCTAATGCCATCACAACATCTTATCCGTATCAAAAATGTGACTTCTTGGTTGAAAACGTGGACATAGTTGGTTGGCCTAATTTCCACCTCCGTGAATGTAGGGCTGAAAACGTGAGGCATGAGGGCACGTGCAATGTTGATAAGATTGTGTTATCTTAACCCGTCAAGTAGTGTAGATATAACAATAAAACATGATATATAATGAGTTATTTTTTGTCTTATCTGTAGTAATGAGACATTCCTAAATATGTGGTGAGAGAGATTGTGTTAAGAGATGATCTCTTAGCTAAGAGAAAACAAAATCTTTTTTAATGTTTCTCTTTCCTCCATATCATCAATTATCCTGTGTGGCATGGCTAAGATATAACCATTGTACATGTCCTGATTCCACGTCTATTTTGAAGTAACAAAATATTTTTTGAAGTATTTAAATATCCTATAATTTCTTAAAATATCATAGTTTTAAATACTTTGATTTTATTGACCGTGACTAAAAACTGCATCATTAATACTTCATTATGCTTCAAAATGTGCTATTTTCGAATATTGAAAAAACTATTCTAGATCTCTTTTTGTTTTAACTAAAGTATTGCCAGGGCATAGATAAAATTCTATGGTTTTGTAATACTTCTTTAGAAATACTTTGTTGCCAATCTAACCTTGACCCCACTAGTAATCGTGCAGCTGCAACCTCGTATAATCTTGAGAATCAATTATCAAATGAAACAAAAAAAAAAGTTGTAGTATCATAATATCTTTGCTATTTGCCATGTCTCTTTTTTCCGAAAATGGGACTTTGTTTGGTCATTTGAATCCCACCCCTCTTCAATGAATTGCACTTCATATAGCTTTTGTTCAATCTTCTATGCAAGAAAGCCATAAATGTAACTTAAGAAACCTAGATATTTGAAGCAAGGCCCCAATATGGCAATATACAATCATTCTTTCTTTACCCGTGATATTTATTTTGAGAATTCGGTAGGTGAGCTGCACGATATATTAATAGAAGAAGATTTAGCTCAGTTAATAGGGAAACCGGGCCCAAAAACAATACAGTGCGGCCGAGTCTATGAGGAAAAACGGCCCAAAAATCGCACAAATATCCGAGCCTCATCGCCCACACGATACCAGACTACCGATGACCAAACACACACCACCAAACCCGAAGCCGCTTCTCCGACGTACCCTGCTCGGAAGCGAGCCGCAAAGCCGCACGGCATGAACGTCTTGTAGCCCAAACTACCAAGGCGACCACCCGCAGACCATGAACGCCGCCAAAAGATCAGAGGCCGCCGCCCCGACGTGCTAGCCACACCGACCGTCCCGTCGTGTAGGCCGGGCCGACGAGCTCACTGCCCACGTAGAACCAACACGCCACCCATGCCTTGCTAGACCATGACCACACCCCATGGAGTCATCGTTGCAAGACCTTCCGAGGCCACCGCCTCGGCGTACGTCAACCGTCCGGGGCCGCCGCCCCGGCATCCACCACCCTCGACAACAAGGCAACCATGCACAACTGGCACATATCTACCGCACCACGAGGAACACGGACTCCAAACGCGGCGCCTTCAGGAAAGTAACGGCACAATGTGTCGCCACCGCTAGCTTCGAGGAGCAGAGGTTTTCACCCGGAGAACACATCAACTCGCGACAACAGGAGACCAAGCTCCCCGATGAAGCCCTCAACAGGGGAAACGGTACCCAGGGGCACCGCCAACATCGGCACCACTGTTGTGAAGCTTTCGCCTGGAGTGTCAACGCTGTCGTCGGGCCCAACGTAGGCCCTGGCCGCAGACGTGGCCAGCTTAGCAGGGGACCTTGTTGCCGTCCACCAAACGCCCAACACACGCCTGAGGAGCGCGTCCCGGCCAGACCGCTGCAGGAGGCAGCAGATCGGCCGCCCACCCCCAAGCCCATGCCGCTATGATGTCGCCCTGGACACAGGCCCGCCGAAGCCCAGATCGGTCCCGACCGCTGCATCCCCTGCGCCTCAGCCAAGCCCACCACCTCGTCACACGGCAACACCACGGCTCCGCCGCGCCGACAAGCGCGCCAAGTAGCTCCGTCCTGCGCCCAAGTCCGGTGCCGGCCCGCGCCTCCGGCCGACGAGACTGTCCCGCGCAGCCTGCCTCTGGAGCGGGGAAGGGAGATCCCGTCGCCACCATGGCCGGACGGGGTGAGCTGCAGACCGGAAGGCGAGCTGCAGAGAGCAGCGAAGGCCGGGTCCGGCCCGCAGGAACCCAGTGCGGGCCACACGCAGGAGCCCAGTGCGGGCGGCGGCGGGCCACACGCAGGATCCCAGTGCGGGCAACGGCGACCTCTGGGACCGGCATGGTGGCCTCCCTCCTAAACGGCCATGCGGGGGCCCGAGAGGTATAAATCCTCGCCACCCCCGTCCTTGGCGGCGCACGGCTTCGCCGGCGGCGTCCTCAGGAGGCGAAGGAGGCGGGCAGAGGGTGGGGAAGGTGGCGGCGGGGAGCTCGGGTTTCGCTCCCCCGTCGCCTGGAGGAGACGACAGAGGAGCGTAGTAGTTACCACAGCTAAAAAGTCACCCAACCACACTTTTTAACAGATGGTTCCGGCCAGTCTACGCTCGACACTTCTTTACCCGTGATATTCCATCACACAATTATCGGATGCACCATCCTCACAAAATCACCAATAAAAAGTAAATATGAGGCAATATAGTTCAAAATAAAGATTACATAATCACCAATAAAAATAAATACATATTACTCGATCACAACATATTGAAACGGGCAACCATAAAGTTTAAAGTATGAGGCAATATAGTTGCAATTCAAGCAAACTCAAAGCGAGTTTTTTTTCCCTCTGCTGAAAGAGACGGGCGGAGTTTTCGCATCAGGCGACCAACTACCGACGTCGTCTCCGGCGGCTCCCCTTCCCTAACGACCTCACGGTCGCAGGTGGAGAGGAGTCGCCGGACCCTGCGTTCGGTCTTGTATAGCTGTAGGCTTATATTTGCTTTTGTAGCTAGGGTCTGTGTCGGCCGTTTCTCTGTGACGACGACGGCGTCAAATAAATCTCGAGATCCACCGACATCGCGGTGGTCTTCATCGTCGATGGAGCTGGATCTGCGAGTTAGCTGGTTCCGGTGGGGTTGGTGTGGCAGCGGCGGCGACCTCACGGCGGATTTTGTTCTCCGGCTCCGCTGCTGCGATGACGTTTTCTCCGGCGTCCTCGTGGAGCTCGGGAGTGTTTTACTGGAGCTTGTCCAGAAGGATGAGGTTCTGGATCTTGGTGCGCGGTTGATGGAAGGCGGATCCGGCGCTTTTTCTCGACGGAGTCGACGACCAGCGGTGGATTCGGGATCGTATGTTTCCTGGGAGCTTATCCCGGCCGATGTGCCACAGAGTCAATGGCTTGCCGCGTGCGGCGGGCTTCTCTTGAGGTTCCACAAAGCAGTGCTTCTGCGAGGAGGTGCTTCGATCCATGGCGTCGTGGTTCTTCGTCTGCTTGCTCTCAGTTGGTCGCTTCGGCGGCGGCGGAGGCAGGTGACGTGCGACGGTGGTCTACAGGAAATTCTCCATGAGCCTTTTTGCTATTCTGCTATTCCTGGGATGTTTTCTGTAAATGTCCAGGACACCTGGTCCTTCTGGTGTGTTCTAGTTGATGTTGCGTGTGTTGTACTCGTACCAGCTTTCGCTACCAAATAGTAACACGTAACTGTTTCTCAAAAAAAAAAAAGCAAACACAAGGTCTGCTACGATTACAGAGCCATCATGCATCTCCATTGATTGTGACAAAAAAAATTCAAGGTTAGCATGTGTTCAGAAGGAAAAGAGAAAAAATATGTGTGCCGTCAGATCAAACTTCTCCCTAGTCATGTGATCATGAAGAATAATAATTATCAAACTTCTTTAACGCGGGTTTCCATATAGTCACCTGATCAGTCGTCCCTACAAAGAAGAAAATTATAATTCATCAATATTTTCCAGAAAGGTTGTTGTAATTCATTTCTCCTTGTATGATAAAGTTGATAAAGATTATCAGTGTGGCGAGCATACCTTTTCATAAATCAGCTCTATGTGTTGGAATTTTCAGCGGAGAATTAGTCTAAACATCCCATAATCATTCGCGTATCCTTCAAACAGAATGTACAATCCAAAGTTTACTCCTGTCTGAAGCATGTCTGAAGCAGTTACATTCCTAATGGCTAAAAAGCTTACTCCTGCTCCACCCTGCAAAAACTGAAAAGCCTTTCATTCCGTCAAATTTCAGATGCCAACCAAGTTTCCGGGGAATCTGAAGTTCTGACTTCTGAACTTGTGTTTAAGCACACCGATCACTATGTACTAATCTGGAAGAAATACAACTGAAGCCCGAGTAGAAACAACATCGTCATGGTCTGATGATGCGGCCACCAGGACTAATTGCTTCACCATCTCCCCTTGCATTGGCGCGGCGACTTCACGAGGTGGTCTGACATGACTGTGCAACGAACAATTTAGAGGATAGACGTCATAGTGGCAGGCCCGCAAGGTGCGTCGTAAGAATGACTCAGGCCGTGGTGGCGGCGGGTCGCCTGGGACCTTGGTGCAGCAACAACAATCGGATAGAAGGGAGGGTGAGGTGGGGCGGGGTGAGAATATACGACACCGGCAGTGGGGCGCGAAGGGCGGCAGCCCAGTGGAGAAGACAATGGAGGTGGGAAGACCGGGGTCCCAATAGAGAAAAGGCGGAGACGGGTAAGCCATGCTCCAGATGGTGGCAACCCAATCATAAATGGCCGCGTGGAGGGCGGAAGTCTTTTCTCGGTGTACAGGAGCATGGATGACATGTCGGTGGCTCTGAAGATGTGGAGGGAAGGAGAGATTATCGGGCAGTTATGGCTAGATTTGATCGTGTGGGATGATTAGTGTCACTCCCTCCTAAAGCCGTGCGGCTAGAAATATGGGTGCATACGATTGAATCCCATCTGATCCAGCAATCTACAAGCATCAGGCGACCAAAGGAGATCGCCGGTGGAGCCTTCCGAAGCTCATTACCGACCAGATCAATCAGGGCCGGAATCAAGCCGAACACCATCTTGGCGCAAGAAGAATGCAAGGACCGTCTCCTTTATTAAGCAGATCGACAACACCCATGCCATCGCCCGCCGGCTCCCAACATCAGACCGGAGATATCAGCGGGCACCGCCACCACCCACACCACACTAAGATGAGGGACTGAGCTGCACCAAGTCCCCGGAACCAGGAGTTGTGCTGCCCTTGCAGCCACCAAGGTCACCGAAGAAGTCCAGGGCCACCGCCCTGACGTTCTACTCCGCTGGATGAAGTGCCCGTCCAGAACTGGCACGAAGCCTTAGCCGAACATCCCACCACGTGAGGAGGAGGTGGCCCCGCCGCCGCTAGTCGTGCTCGGAGATGAGAGTCCGCCACCGCTACCGCCATTTGCATAGAGGGGCTTTGCCCGTCGACTTCTTCCAGCGGCGGTAGGAATATGCGACGGGGGGGGGGGATTTCGCCCGAGCCATCCTCCCTGATTGGCTGTGTGACACTCCCTGATTGTTCTCGTAACTGTTGGAACCAAATGCAACCGAGAGGGTCATATGCTACTCAGCTTCCTTGCGATCATTTTATGCGGTAGGAACATTACAGTTTCTGCTGTATGGGAATATAAGTAGGTCACACCGTCACAGTGAGTTATATACAGTTTCCGTTGTATGGAAATTCATGGCTGTAAACTCTTTTGATGGTTGAACTGATGGTTGAACTGCTGTTCTTGTTCCAGCTGACTCTGGTTTTGATGGAACTCGTTACAGGGAGTCAAAAACCCGAGGCAGTTCCAGCAGTTGGACCGAAACAAATAACACAATATGGCAGACGATAGCCTGAATTTGGTTTTTGAACAAGGGTAGGCAACTGCAAGTAATACAACTTCAGCAGTTACGGACAATAGATGATAGCCTGAAAAATTGTCTTACAAAGCCGTCTAGAACAAATAACAGAACAGCAGACGATAGCTTGAAATTTTGTTCTTAAACTAAGGTAGGCAACTGCAAGTAATACAACTTCAGCAGTAACGTACAGTAGATGATAGCCTGAAAATTGTCTTATAAGTACCAAAATAAAGCCCTAGAACTATGGTTCTCTGTCCTGATCAATGGCATACGAGCCTAGGCCGGAGCGGCGATCACGACCTCGATATCAGACCCAGACGACGGGCTAGGAGTGGCGAACATCAGTCCTAGATCAGTGCCAAAATCATCGGGATCAGCAGCCGCCACCTCAGGATCAGCGGCCGCCACCTCAGGCTCCTCATGCTCGGCCCTGAAGTGCTTGACGTACACGCCAAGCTGAACCGCCAGGAATAGCACGCCGATAGCATTCGGAGCCTGCATCGATACACAAGGACAAATAAACACAACAAGCAAGTAAGATGATCGCACAAACAACCTAGCTAGTTAGAACCAGATGGGGAGAGTTTGCGGAGATACTTACCCCGATGTAGTGGTCAATAGGAGTGGACAGGTAGCCGAAGTACACCCACGCGCCGGCGTTGAGCATGTTGAGCAGCACCTCCAGCAGCGGGTCCATGTTAGCAACGTCCTCACTCCTTACGACCGCCACCTGCAGCAACCAAAACCGGCAACACAAGGACGAAACAAGTAAGCACACACTAGCTAACCAGGCAGCCGGCCACACAACACAAGCATGTGCCGGGATTGTCATTGTGACTAGCTATTTAACATCTATCAAAGCAGATATATTGATCGAGGATGTTTTACTCACAATGTCCAGGCCCACCGCTACATAGCCAACGCACGAGATGGTGGAGGCAATGGGAGCGATGAAGCTGATCTCCCACTCACCCCTGAGCATGACCTTCACCACCACCATCCACGTCAGGGCGCCAGTCACGATCAGTGCAACCAGGAGGAGGACGACGGCGGTCCAGCGAGTCATCCCGTCCGCATGGCGGATGAACACCATCACGTACACCAGCTGGAGCACGAAGCAAATGCCGTTGATGGCAACGGAGTAGCGGGTCTTTGGCCAGTCTGGGAGAGCGTACAGCCCCCACGCCGCGCCGCTTAACATCATCACGACGTGGCCGTACACTGTCCGGTTGCCGACGGATTGTGCGTTGACGATCGGCTTCAAAAAGGTCCACCTACATTGCATTCCCGCGAGTTATTTGGAAGTATGAAACATCTGCTAAACATTGTTAGTAAAACACATATATAGTAACTAGTAAGTGAGTCCATTTGGCACTCGAATGATTTTGAATTCACCATGAGTCACAAACTCACAACTTGTTTCTCACCGCTAGTTTTTTCAATACAAAATGGAACAAAGATAAATGAAAAACATCTGAACCGTTTTTTACATCTTACCCACCGACTATGCTCCAGCCCCATACATGTAAAAAAGCTACTGCCCTCCGATCCGCCCCGTAGTATACAATGTTATTGCAACCAATTATTACATATAATGCTTATACTAACTTCTCATTATATGATGGATGAAGACTAATTTATATGTAGAACCAATATAATAGGTGTATTGACAACAAAACTATTAATTTACACAAGACATAGCTAGTAATTTAGATGTAGCTAGGATAGATCATAGTATATGTATTGACCACAAAGCTAGTACTAATTTAAATGTGTTATGTATTTACGAAACCAAGTAATTTAAATGTCAGGGCTGCAATGCATTGACAAAACTAGTAGTCTACATGTAGTACCATAGTATCATGCATGGACAACAAATAAATAGTAGAGAGTAATTTACATGTACGTCCCATGCATATATACATGTTAACACAAGAAAATCTAAACAATATGCATATACTAATTTTTTAATTTACATACATCTAAAATGCAGGACCATTGTATATGATTGTCGCAAAAAATATAATTAAATATCCAAATGCAAGTTTTACACTCTGATTCCAAGCAACTGCTATATAGAAACGCAGATCCATGATCCGAATCACTCCCGCCACCATGCTTACTAGTCTACTCCTACCACAAACAGATAAGCTTGATCACTTCATCACTCACCTATCCTGAAAGACATGGACCAGCTCCCGCAGCTCAGTACGTGCCCCTGAGCCCGGTTATAGTTTCCTGGGAATGGCAGTTCCATCTACAAGCAAGCATCCATGGCAGTCACGCTTAGGTCAAGCAAGCGCAAAACCTCATGGCACTACGCACTCCGGCGATGACACACAACCAAAACGAAGCACAAATCCCCAGCTTTCATTCGCCAGCATGAGGCCCGCACCTCGCCGGCCGGATACACACATCGAAAACGAAGCACAAATTCCAAGATTTGGTGCGCCAGTGTGAGGCGCGCACCTCGCCGTACCGGATACACGCACCCCTTCGATGACACACATCCAAAACGAAGCACAGATCCCTGGCGCGCACATCGCCGGACTGAATACACGCACTCCGGCGGTGACACACATCCAAACGAAGAAAAAAAACCCAGCTTTTGAGGCCCGCACCCCGGATCACACCCAAAACGAAGGAGAAAAAAGTCCAGCTTTGGTGCGCCGGCGCGAATGGCGCGCACCTCGACCACACGTCCAGGGAAGAGAGAAACCAGAGATCTCGCAGCCTGGGTGAACTCACAGAGGTACGAAGGCCAAGCAGAAGGCGAGCGCGTTGCCGATGAGCGATGATGCCGACTATGGTGAGCGCGAGGTCGGAGGAGAAACCGCTGCCACTGCCGGCGACGAGGACGCCGGCGAGCACCGCGGCCGTCCCGCCGACCGCCGGCACCATGAACGACGTCATTGGCGCGCGGGCGGTCTCCCCTTTCCCTTCCTTGCGAAGCGCCGCCGGTGAGAGAAGAGTGATGGAGGGATGCGGAGTGGGAGGGGAGAAGATGGAGGCGGAAGGGGGTTTATGAGGATGGAGGGGATGGAGCTAGGACGGGGAGGGGGTTTGTGCGTGGCTGGCTGGCTGCCTCTCCCACGCCGCCACGCCCCCTCTCCTTTTTCTTTTTTCACAGCTTTGTGACGTAGCCATGCCAGGCCAGCCAGCCACGACCAGATTTCGAAATTCAAAATTCAAATAAGTTGAAGGAAAGGAGACGGTGCTCGCGCCTTCTATGTCTTACCGTTTGATACCTTTATTGCTTTATTATTAAAGAATTCATTATCCAATATAATAAAACTTATTACAACTCACGGTCTCACGTAAATAAATTCCAGTGTATCAGCATGTGAGCCTACGATCAAGTTGCCAACCGTACTGGCTGAATAAAACATGTGCAACCATTTCCAGTCGGTTGCACCCAAAATCCATATTCTGGCGGAGCTCCTCCGGCTAAAGACATAACAACGTACGGGTCCAATAGGTGGCAAGAGGGATAATTAACCTGTAAGAAAGAAGCATGTTTTGATTTGTTAAAAACTAGATCATTGCGGACGTGCCATATCGCCCAAAGTAAAGCACAAACACCAACTCTCATTTAGACTTTTTTTTATATCTAAACCATGCAACCAATTCCCAAACAAATTAATCATATTTGTGGGTGGTGAAGTTTCGAACGATATATATACAATACGCCAAATAGTCTTAGCAAAAGGCATTCAATAAACAAATTAATGTTGTATCATTTCTTCTTTGTCACAAAAAACAACATTTTGTATTTCCTTGCCATTTCCTTCTAACCAACTTATCCTTAGTCAAAATTACTTTCTTATGCAAGAACCACACAAATATCTTAATTTTTAGTGGAACTTTGATTTTTCAAATATATTTGCGTAAATATCTAGTGTGCCCATTTAGAAGATCGAGATACATAGATTTAACTGTGAATTCATCCGAAGAAGTTAAGTTCCATGTGAACTTATCGTTGTTGTGAGTTGAATTAATATCTATTAGATGCTGAACTAAACGAATCCACTTTGACCATTTTTACGCATTAAGATATCTTCTAAAAGCTATATTTAGAGGAAACCCTGACATAACATTTGCCACAGAAACATTTTTATGTTGGACTATATTATAGAGGGTCGGATATTGTAGTCTTAAAGGCTCATTTCCTAGCCATATATCCTTCCAAAATCTTACATCTAGACCATTCCCAACCTTAAAGGAATCTCTAGAAAATTTTTCTTTGATTTTCATTAGTCCTTTCCAAAATGGTGAATCCGTTGGTTTAGTTTGAACTTGGGATAGGGTGTGTGAATGCAAATATTTATTATGCAACAATTCTTGCCCAACCACATTCCCATTTAAGAGTTTAAACAACCACTTGCTGAGTAAACACTTATTCTTGATGTCCAAAACCTCTACTCCAAGCCCCCCTTGATCCTTGGGGCGACAGATGATATTCCACTTGGTTAGTCTATACTTCTTTTTGTGGTCATCACTCTGCCAGAAAAATCTCGATCTAAAATAATCCAATCTTGATCACCATACGACAACAACTTACCTATCCAATTGCTAAGCTTTTTCTCAAATCGGTCTTCCACCGGTTTCCACTCTCCGTTTTTTAGTCTTTGGAAGTGTATCTTGATTCCCAGGTATCTAAAAGGGAGAGACCCAACTTCGCATCCGAACAAATCTCTATATATTGGTCCTCTTCTTCTTTGGCTTTTCCAAAATAGAGATTTCACTTTTATGAAATTTTATCTTCAACCCTGAGAGTTGCTTAAAAATGCAAAGGATTAATTTCATATTCAAGGCTTTCTCCAAGTTATGATCCATAAATATTATTGTATCATTGGGGTATTGTAAAATGGAGATTCCACCATCAACTAGATATGGGATAAGACCGTCTACTTGATCATCCTCCTTAGCCCTCACAATAAGAATAACCAACATATCCACCAGAATGTTAAACAACATAGGTGACAGAGGATCACCTTTGAACTCATTGATCCAATCACAGCACTTTAGATCAAAACCCTTAATGCGCAACGCTTGGTACAAAAAAAGGCCATTTGAATTTATCATATACTTTTTTGAAATCTATTTTAATAAGTACCCCATCCAACTTTTTCCTATGTAACTCGTGAATAGTTTCATGGAGGACAACTACACCCTCCAGTATGTGCCATCGAAGCATATAAGCTGTTTGAGTTTGACATATAACTTTTTGGGCAATACTCGTTACACAATTTGTGCCTACTTCAGTGAAAATTTTAAAGCGGACATTCAAAAGCCAAATAGGCCTATATTTATGAATTTGAATTGTATTTTCTTTCTTCGGAAAAATAATGGTACCAAAATTAAGATGAAACAGAGGCAGCTCCCCTTGGTGGAAACTTGCAAACTTATTCATAAAATCTTCTTTGATAACCAACCAACACATTTGATAAAATTTAGGTCGGAAACCATCTGGTCCCAGAGCCTTATTTCTTTTCCAGTTGCATAATTGCTTTGTACACCTCCTTCTCTGTGAAATCGGCGATAAGGATGGTATTTTTTTCTAGTGATATTTGTGGTACATCATGTATCATCGATTCATTGAGTGAAAAGTTATTAATATCCGACACCCAAATAAATTCTTGTAGTAATTAGTAATGTATAATTTCAAATTATCCTCCCCAGCTATAGTACCTTCATCTTGTTCAAGTTGGAAGATATTTTTCCTCATATGGTTCGCGTTAGCAATAAGATGAAAGTACTTAGTATTATTGTCGCCTTCTTGGACATGCCTGTCAACACCCGGATTTTTAAGTCCAGATGCCTATTATGTCATTCATCGCAATCCCAAGATAATGTTGTTGCGAGGCATAATAGTCGAATATCATAGTCATCATTTATTACAAACCATATTGTCTTACAACTGGAATCACATGATCCATATTACACAAATAGTTGATCTATCGATCAACGAACAAACACAAGTTCATAGCGGAAGCGTAAAGATAAAGGGACTCTATAGTCCACAGGCCAACGCTTGACGTCAAAAAGCTCCTAGTTGTCATAGGCATCCTGCTGGTCATCGTCTTGGTAGTTCTGTTCATCTTCATACTCTGGCCATTTGAATAGCCAGGGACAGAGACGTAAGTACTTTAAGTACTTGCAAACTAACACTAAAGTAAGTGCGAACTATTTGAGTAATGATGCTAAGCTCTAATTCAACTTGCATAAGCCAGATTTTAGTTCATAAGTATTTGATCATGTGCTAGCTAACTCAAGTGGGAACATTAGTGTCATTCCCACAACATTTGATTTAAATCAACGAGTCACCTAGTCACCATTCATTTTATCAACATTTTCAAAATCCGACACTGAAAACTGTATGGCCTTTCCAACCGTCTGTAACCGTGGACACGGCTATTCGAATAGATTGACACTCTGCAGAGGTTGCACACTTGTGCCACAACATTTGATTTCATCCGTCGGAATAACTCCGAATCACCGTAACACAGTACGCGGATCATCAACCCTAACCTTTCACTTTCAAACCCTAGTATGAGCACCTCTCCCCATGAGCTTGGCCTCCCAGTGAAAACCAACTGTTAACCTGGGAATTGCACAGGGCTTGGCCGTACAATTCACCTCAATTCACATCATTTCTCAACAACGGAGGCAGCCTCGGCATAACCCCTATGATGTGTGTTCAGAGGGAACCCATACTAAAGTGTATAAACTTCCAGTTAAGCCCTACCCATAATCAGGTATTGTGGGGGTGCTTAAAATTGGAAAGGTATCACATTCAAGCCAATATCAGGGTTTTAGCAAAAATCACTATCTTCTCTTGTTCACATTCAACTTCATATCATTCAATGGAATGCTTGTTCATTCCAAGGTTTCAAATTCAACAAGTCATATGTTCCCATCTAAAGTAGTCAAAGTTTTAGTATTTTAGCACTGGCACTAATCATGAGGGGTGCTACATTGCTTTGCTATCTTTGAACTAACTTGGCTACTCTAATAATCCTATTCACCTAAATCAAGTTATCTCAACTCTTTGAAAACAACAAGTAAAACTTGTATGGTGTAAAAGTAGGATAGGCTTGTTTTAAGAAAGACAAGAATCATGGTGCCTTGCCCAAGGAGGGCTTTGCACTTTGCAAGAGTATTAGCTTGCCTGGGTAGTTCTCTAGGTTCTCTTCTTCCTCTTCTGGGTAGAATCCTCCTTCCTCTTGGTAATCTCCGAGGCTAGCGTCTAAATTTGAATACGAGGTATAATCACTAAACAAGCTCAAAAACTATACTAAGCTCATAATTACTTCACACCAACTATGCTAAGCACACACATAAAATAACTAGGTGCATTGTTTTTCTTTATTAAAGAAAAGTAATTTCCTCTCATTACATATGTAATTAATAATTTCTATTTAGTTCTTGAGAGAAATAATTTCCTCTCATTGAAATCTTCTTAAGATTTAACTTCTCAAATAATCATACATGAATTCATATTGACCTAAGTCAAACATTCATTGTCATCATTTGAGAAAATGATTTAAATGAGGTAGATCACCTCATACCATTTCATAATTCCACAAATGATTTAAATCTCCAAATATTCATATAGGAGTGTTTGGACCAGGGTGCAAACATCACATGAATTCATTCATTTGGGACAAGATTTAAATGAAGTATAATACTTCATATGATTTATATAATAATTTTGGACAATATCACTTAATCAAACTAGCCATATTGTCCATTAATTAAACTAGGGCATGATCATGCAAAGTGACCACACCATTTTCTTACAGAAAATATTAGTGTAATTCATATGTGAGCTATAGCAGTTGGAATTAATTAAATATCTATTTTGGTTGATTTTTAATAATTATTTGAATATGAAAAAGTCCCTGTCTTCTTCTTTTTATCATTTTATTTCTACAACAGATCTTGAGGTGGGACCAGTGACATGTTGTATAACTTTTTACTAGCTTTCCAAATATATAAAACTTGTTAAATTTGACCAAGCCAAACAGATTCTATGAATTTTCAAAGTTGTATCCGGTATTGAATTCGAATTAAATTTATTAAACGAGATTTGAATTAAAAAGGCCGGCGGGAAACACAGTTGGGCCTAATTGGTTTAAAACGGCCCAAGGCCAGCCCACCACGCATCCACACACACGCGGGCCGCCTGACAGTGGGCTCCACCCGTCAGCCTCTCTTTACACGCGAAAGGGTACGGGGCAGTGTGGATCGTTAGATTAGAATGCAGATCAACAGCGCACATTCATCATCGTCGACGGCGAGAGAGGAGCTCGCCGTCGGCTCGGGTAGGGGGTCGGAGGGCTCACCGTGGCTCCAGCTAGGGTAGGCAGTGTGCTTGGGGACGTTGTGGACGACGGCGAAGCGCCCAGTGCCGTCGGGGAGGCCTGGATCGACCGCGATTGCTGCAGGGCTTCCGCGGCTCCGATATTGCGATTGAGCTTGCTCCGGCGACGATTGAGGTAGCTAACGGTGCTGGGCGAAGCGGTGGTGAGAGGTGGTCATGGTGGTGTGCTTGGATCGTCGAGGGGAGGTCTCCTTTTATAGGCGCGTGAGGGTGCCGTGGGTGCTGCGGCAAGTCGACAAGGGCGCGGCCGCTCCGGTGGGCTAGAGGGCTAGGCGACGACGCCGTCGTGTTCACAACGTCATGGCGAGGCTATGAGCGTGAACGGCGCGGCAAGGGGAGGCGTAGGGTGGTCAGGGCCGTGCATGTACTGGCGCGGCCGTGGCGGGCGCGCTTGTCCTCTCCGGCGACCGTGGTCGCCAAGGCATGACGCAAGCATGTCCGGCGAGCTCCGCGTGGCGAGGAAGGTACCAGGGCGCGCGGGGTTGGTCGGGGTACGTCGGAGTGCGGTGAGCGATGCGTGGCCGTGTCGCGCGCGTCCGTGCACGGTGACGTCGCCCATGCCGCTCGCGGCGTACCTGGGCGTACTGGGCACGACCGTGGCGAGTCGTGGCGCCGTCCTCGCGTTCAAGGGCGCATACGGGCGAATCCAGGAGATCATCGGCGACGCGTTTGACACGGTGGTGAGGGCTGCCGTGGAGAGAAGAGAGGGGAGGCGCGTCTGTGGCGAACGTGGCGGGCATGGCCGTGTCCACGCCATGTCTGGCCCTCTCCTTGGTTTTCTTTGCATGGGCTAGGTGTAGGAGTGTCTAGGGGTCAAGGCTAGGGCAAGTGATGGTCAAATGGTGGCCTGGTTTGATCACATTTGCAAAATTGAGAATGTTGCATCTGTTTCAATGTCTCATCTTCACTTGATCATAACTCTTGATCCAAAATGAATTTGATATGTTGATCTTTACAAAAGTTGTTCATCTTGTTGTGTACTTGGATGACATGCAAAGATTTGAATTTGTTTAGTTTATAAATCTTGAAAAAGAGAGGCTCAAAGTGGTGACCAGAATATAAAAGTCAAAACTGACCATTATCTCATGTAATCACATTTTGATTTTTGAATTTGGTTTAAATGGTATATCTTTGATTCTCAAAGTTGTAATTAATCTTTAATATCATATTACAAGTATTGGTGAAGATCAAATGGGTCTAGGGTCAAATTAGCAAAAATGGCATAGGCCATATGTTAGGGTTTTTAAGGTTTTACTAATATTTGATTTCTTTCTCTTTTTGATTTATTTGATTGGTGATCATCACTTGATCACTTTAGGGTTTTAGAGTTCATCACATAAACAATATAACAATCATCATGGCATATCACTCAAAATGCACAAGTCCTATGCAGGGCACTATATGCAATTTAAAAGTTTTTGTTGATTCTCAAATTTGGATCTCTGGAATTCTTCTTCTCTCTTTTATTTGAAATTTGGGATGTTACAAACCCTTCCCCCTTACAAAAGATCTCGTCCCGAGATCTTAAAGGAAAATTAGGTACTAAAGAGATCGGGGTATTCCTTCTTCATGTCTTCCTCTCGCTCCCAAGTGGCTTCATCTTCGATGATTGCTCCACCGTATCTTCGAAACTTGATGCTTCGGGTGGTTCTGTAAGCTTCCTCCAAGATGCGAATCGGCACTTCGCGGTATGTCAGGTCCTGATTGATATCCACCGAATGGTGATCGATGTTCTTGAACACTTCGGTCTTCTCAGGGACTTCAGGACACTTCCGGAGGAGTGAGATGTGAAACACGTCGTGCACAGCCGACATTTCTTCAGGCAGTTCCAGTTGATATGATACTTCTCCGCGGCAACTCAGAACTTTGAAGGGTCCGACATATCGGGGTGCAAGCTTTCCTTTCAGCTGAAATCTTTGCATTCCTTTCAGGGGGGACACTTTGAGATAGAAAAAATCTCCGATCTCAAAGGTCATCTCTCGGCGTCTCTTGTCGGCGTAACTCTTCTGCCTTGATTGCGCCGTCTTGAGGTATTCGCGGATCTTGTGCACCTTCTCTTCAGCTTCACAAAGAACATCAGGTCCAAAGACTTGACTTTCTCCGACTTCCGACCAATTTAGGGGGGTACGGCACTTCCTTCCGTACAGGGCTTCGAAGGAGGCCATCTGTAAACTGGCTTGGTAGCTGTTGTTGTAAGAGAATTCTGCGTAAGGCAGGCAGTCTTCCCACTTGGGTCCGTATTCCAAAACACATGCTCTCAGCATGTCCTCCAGTATCTGATTGACTCTTTCCGTCTGTCCATCGGTCTGGGGGTGATATGCGGTGCTGAAATTCAGACGGGTTCCGAGTCCTTCATGCACCTTCTGCCAGAACCTTGAGGCGAATTGTGATCCTCGATCTGACACTATTGACTTCGGGGTTCCGTGCAGTGGGACAATTCTGGACAGGTACAACTCAACTAACTTTGGGCCCTGGTAGGTGGTCTTGACCGCGATGAACTGGGCTACCTTGGTCAATCTATCGACAACTACCCATATCGGATCATTGCCTTTTCTGGATTTGGGCAAACCTGTGATAAAGTCCATTCCTACAGAGTCCCACTTCCATTCTGGAATCTGTAGGGTTGCAGCAGTCCTGCGGGTCGCTGATGTTCTGCCTTGACTCGCTGACAGATGTCACATTTGGCGATGTAGCTTCCGATCTCCCTCTTCATTTCATGCCACCAGAATTGTTCCTTCAAGTCTTGGTACATCTTGGTACCTCCGGGGTGAATAGATTATAAGGTGTCATGGGCTTCCTTCAGAATAACTTGCTTCAACTCCGAGTCTGACGGTACACACAAGCGTCCGTTGTACCAAAGAACTCCTTCTTCATCTACGGTGAATCCCGGTGCTTTTCCCGCAGCTATCTGGGCCTTGATTCCGTCAATGCTGGCATTTCCCTTCTGAGCTTCCTTGATCTGACTCATCAAGGTGGGTTGTAGCTCTATGCTGGCTAGGAATCCTTCACTGACTAACTCCATTCTAAACTGCTCAAACTCCTGGTATAGGCTAGGTTGTTCTTCTGCTATCATTGAGTTCAACTGGCACGGTAGTCTACTCAGCGCATCCGCTACCACATTGGCCTTGCCGGGGTGGTAGTGAATTTCCATATCATAGTCCTTGATCAATTCTAACCATCTTCTTTGCCTCATATTCAGCTCCTTCTGGGTGAAGATATACTTCAGGCTCTTGTGATCCGAATAGATCTCGCCGATTACCCATGAGGTAATGACGCCACACCTTCAGTGCTAAAACTACGGCTGCGAGCTCGAGGTCATGGGTTGGATAGTTCTGCTCATGCCTTCACTGCCGGGACAGATAGGATATCACTTTGCCTTCCTCATCAGCACACATCCGAGACCAATCTTGGATGCATCGCAGTAAACGTCAAAGGGTTTGGTGATGTCCATGATCAGAATTGGGGCTGAGGTCAGTCTAAGCTTGAGTTGTTGGAAACTCTCTTCACATTTGTCCGTCCATTCGAACTTCTTGTCCTTCTTCAGCAATTGGGTCATTGGTCGAGCGATGCTCGAAAAGCCTTCTACAAATCGGTAATATCCGGCTAATCCAAGAAAAGCGCGGACCTCGGTCTGAGTGGTTGGGGCTTTCCATTCTGCAACAGTCTTGATCTTGGCCGGATCTACAGCAATTCCTCCTGCAGACAAGATATGTCCCAGGAATCCTACTTCTTTCAGCCAAAACTCACATTTGCTGAACTTAGCATACAGCTTGTGCTCTCTAAGGGTTTCCAGGACAGCTTCTAGGTGTCGCTCATGTTCTTCCTCGGACTTGGAGTAGATTAGGATGTCATCGATGAAAACGACAACAAACTTATCCAGAAAGTTCATGAAGATCTTATTCATGAGGTTCATGAAATAAGCGGGGCATTGGTCAGTCCAAATGACATGACATTGTACTCATACAATCCATATCCGGTGGTAAAGGCAGTTTTGGGAATATCCAGGCACGAATCTTCACTGGTGGTATCCAGCTTCGAGATCAATCTTCGAGAATACTATGGCTCCGTCAGCTGATCAAACAGATCTTCTATCTTTGGCAAGGGGTATTTGTTTTTGATGGTGACATCGTTAAGCTTACGATAGTCCGTACATAAACGACTGGCACCGTCTTTCTTGTCTACAAACAAGACTGGGATCTCCAAGGCGACGCACTTGGTCGAATCAGACCTTTGGCTAGCAGTTCATCCAGCTTCTTCAGTTCCACTAGCTCTGCTGGGTTCATACTATAGGCTCTCTGGGCTATAGGTCCGGTTCCGGGGATTAACTCGATGATGAACTCGATATCCCGATCTGGAGGCATACCGGGTAGACCATCCGGAAACACATCGGGATATCGACAGACGACCCTGATCTGATCCAAGGTTGGCTTGGCTACACTTGTAAACTTTCTGGGCAGTCTTTCTGAGACATGTTCTACTATGATACCGGTGCTACTGGTCATGGTGATAGCTTTCTTAGCACAGTCAATCATTCCGTGATGTTTGGCCATCCAATCCATACCCAGCACTATTTCCATACCTTTGGTTCCCAGAATAATCAGATTGGCATAGAAATCTACTTCATGTATTCTGATGGGTACATTTTTACAAAATTTTCTGGCTTTAGTGGTTGATCCGGGAATTTGAACTATCATGACATGTTTCAAACTGATAGGTTGAATTTTACTTGTGGATGCAAAGTCTTCAGTGACAAAAGAATGAGATGCTCCGGAATCAAACAACACTCTGGCAGTGAGTTGACAGAAACATACCCGACAACGTCGTGCTTCCTGGGCTTCTTCGACGTTCATGTGGAAGAGGCGACCGTTGCGGTTATTGGGGTTGTTGGGGGCGAACTTCTTTCCAGTGGAGACGCGGCGCTTGCCGGAGCTGTTTCCCCTAGCTTGGCGAGCCTCTTGGGGCACTCGTTAGAGTAGTGTCCCACTACACCACACTCATAACAAGTGATGGTGGACTTGTCCTTGGTGGCGACGGGAACGGCGTTGCTCCCAGTCCTTGGAGCGGTGTTGGTGTTGGGGGCTCGCATCGGGGCGCAGTTGAAGTTGTTGGTGTTGTTCTGGTAGTTGTGGTTGTTGTTGTGGTGGCCTCCTGGCCTGGGGTTTCCTCCACCGCCGGAATCCGGGGCGTGAACCATCCGGGGCTTGTTGTTTCGGGGCAAAACCTCCGCTTGAGCTGGGGCGATACTTGGGAGCTGGGCCCACTCTGGTGCATCATGCGGCGTTTGCGGTTGATACGTCCAATTTGCATCACTATTTTGTATCATAATTTGCTGTTATTCATTGATATATTTCATATTGGGACACAATACTTAAGTTATTTCATCTATTTTGCATGTTTCATCATCATTGGAGGATCAAGCACGGAGCCGGATTCTTTGGAAAAGCACCGTCGAACGCAATATTTCGGAAGATCGATCGTGGAAGGGAATTTCAAAATTCCTATTTTTCCAGATGACGGAGGGAGCCGGAAGGGAAGAAGAGAGGGGCCACGTGGGCCAGACCATAGGGCGGCGCGGCCCAGGCCCCGGCCGCGCCACCCTATGCTCGGGGGGCCCACGCCCCTTTCGCCTCCTTTCTTCGCGTACTCCTTCGTCCCAAAACCTAAGCCACAGAGGGATCCTCACGAAGGTTACAGCCTCTGCGCGGAGAACACCAGAGAGAAAGAGCTCTCCGGGCAGGAATCCGGAAATTCCTCCGGAGGGGAAATCGTCGCCATCGCCATCGTCATCGAGGGACATCATCTCCATCATCATCATCATCATCTCCACCATCTACACCGCCATCACCACCGCTGCACCTCGTCATCGCTGTAGCAATTCGGGTTAAATCTTGATTGTTTGATAGGGGAAACTCTCCCGGTATTCTATACTTGTTGTAGATGCTATTGAGTGAAACCATTGAACCAAGGTTTATGTTCAGATTGTTATTCATCATCATATCACCTCTGATTGTATTCCATATGATGTCTCGTGAGTAGTTCGTTTAGTTCTTGAGGACATGGGTGAAGTCTAAATGCTAGTAGTGAATTATGGTTGAGTAATATTCAATGTTATGATATTTAAGTTGTGGTGTCATTCTTCTAGTGGTGTCGTGTGAACGTCGACTACACGACACTTCACCATTTATGGGCCTAGGGGAGTGCATCTTGTATTCGGTTGCTAATTGCGGGGTTGCCGGAGTGACAAACCTAAGCCCCCGTTAGTATATCGATGCAGGAGGGATCGCAGGATCTCAGAGTTTAAGGCTGGTTAGATTTATCTTAATTACTTTCTTGTAGTTGCGGATGCTTGCAAGGGGTATAATCACAAGTATGTATTAGTCCTAGGAAGGGCGGTGCATTAGCATAGGTTCACCCACACAACACTTATCAAAACAATGAAGATTAATCACGTATGTAGCGAAAGCACTAGACTAAAATCCCCGTGTGTCCTCGGAACGTTTGGTCATTATAAGTAAACAAACCGGCTTGTCCTTTGTGCCAAAAGGATTGGGCCACTCGCTGCAATTATTTCTCTCGCATTTTATTTACTTGTACTTTATTTATTTGCAATATCAAAACCCCCGAATACTTGTCTGTGAGCATTTACAGTGAATCCTTCATCGAAACCGCTTGTCAACACCTTCTGCTCCTCGTTGGGTTCGACACTCTTATTTATCGAAAGTACTACGATACACCCCTATACTTGTGGGTCATCAAGACTATTTTCCTGCGCCGGGAGTGAAGCGCTATTGGTAAGTGGAATTGGTAAGGAAAACTTTACTGTTTGTGCTGATTTTATTTCTGCCTCTGCTATAATCATTATGGAGAGATCTTCTCTTCAATTTCTATTTGGGAAATCTACTACTACTGCAACGGTAGTGGATGAAGCGCTGTGAGGAAGTAGTACCATATAAAATACCTACGAAAATTATTGAACGTGTTATGGATAACCGCTATGAAGGGGATGGAACTGTCCATCCCGGTGATCATTTACTATTTTTGCATGAATTATGCGGGTTATTCAAATGTGCAGGTATTTCCATGAATGAAGTTAGGAAGAAACTATTCACTATATCGCTGTCTGGGCGGCGCACTGGTATAAATTGCTGAAGAATGGTGATTCTATTGATTGGGAGGACATTGTGCCTTTATTCTATTCCAAATTTTATCCTCCAAGTGAAATTCACAAAGATCGGAACCGCATATATAATTTCTGGCCTCATGATGGAGAAAGTATTGCCCAAGCTTGGGGAGATTGAAGTCTTTAATGCTCAAATGCCCCATTCATGAGCTTCCCGGTAATGTTATTATTGATAATTTCTATGCAAGACTTTCTTTTCAAGACAAGACCTTGCTGGATACTTCTTGTTCTGGATCATTTACACGCAAGAATGAAGAGTTTAAAAGGGACCTTCTTGATCGGATCCAAGAAAATACTGAAGGATGGGAGAACGACAAAGATAGAGAATCGTATAATTTATGATTATAAATGCATTGAAGCTTTTATGGATACTGATAAATTTCGTAATATGAGTGCTACATATGGTCTTGATTCCCAAGTTGTTGCAAATCTTTATAGAGCTTTTGCCTCTCATTATGAACTGCCTAAGAAGAATTTTGATAAGTATCATGAACCGTATAAAGATAAAATTGATTCATCCGTAAACAAATGTGTAGTGATTGAAACTGTTGATAATGTTATTCCTGAAGCTTATATTGAAAAAACTCCTTTCCCTGCTAAAATGAAGGAGTGTCATATCTAGTGCAGTTAATAAAAGTGAAAAGAAACCTAAAGAACCTGAAGAACAAATTAAAATTGAACCTGCTGTTTGATACGTCTCCAACGTATCGATAATTTCTTATGTTCCATGCTACTTTATTGATGATACCTACATGTTTTATGCACATTATATGTCATATTTATGCATTTTCGGAACTAACCTATTAACAAGATGCCGAAGAGCCGTTGCTGTTTTCTGCTGTTTTTGGTTTCGAAATCCTAGTAAAGAAATATTCTCGGAATTGGACGAAACTTTCGCCGTGGTCCTATTTTTGCACGAAGCTTCCGAAGACCGAAGACCTAACGAGGCCACGAGGCGCCAGAGGAGGCCGGCGCGGCCCAGGCCCGGCCGCGCCGACCTGCCCCTGGCCCTCGTGTGGCCCTCGCGTTGACCTTCCGCCTACTTAAAGCTCCGTCGCGAAACCCCCGCAGAGAGCCACGATACGGAAAACCTTACGAGACGCCGCCGCCGCGAATCCCATCTCGGGGGATTCGGAGATCGCCTCACCTGCCGGAGGGGATTCATCTCCTGAGGACTCTTCATCGCCATGATCGCTCCGGAGTGATGAGTGAGTAGTTCACCCCCGGACCATGGGTCCATAGCAGTAGCTAGATGGTCGTCTTCTCCTTGTTGTGCTTCATTGTTGGATCTTGTGAGCTGCCTAACATGATCAAGATCATCTATATGTAATTCTATATGTTGTGTTTGTCGGGATCCGATGGATAGAGAGTACTATGATTATGGTGATTATCAATCTATTGTTCATGTGTTGTTTATGATCTTGCATGCTCTCCGTTATTAGTAGAGGCTCTGGCCAAGTTTTTACTCTTAACTCCAAGAGGGAGTAATTATGCTCGATAGTGGGTTCATGCCTTCATTGATACCTGGGACAGTGACAGAAAGTTCTAAGGTTGTGATGTGCTGTTGCCACTAGGGATAAAACATTGATGCTATGTCTAAGGATGTAGTTATTGATTACATTACGCACAATACTTAATGCAATTGTCTGTTGCTTTGCAACTTAATACCGGAGGGTTCGGACGATAACCTGAAGGTGGACTTTTTAGGCATAGATGCGTTGGATGGCGGTCTATGTTCTTTGTCGTAATGCCCAATTAAATCTCACTATATTTATCATGTCATGTATATGCATTATTATGCCTTTCTCTATTTGTCAATTGCCCGACGTAATTTGTTCACCCAACATGCTTTTATCTTATGGAGAGACACCTCTAGTGAACTGTGGACCCCGGTCCTATTCTTTACATAGCATACAATCTACTTGTTTTATTTTCTTTGCAAACATCTTCCACTCGATACGTTTAATCCTTTGTTACAGCAAGCCGGTGAGATTGACAACCTCACTGCTTCGTTGGGGCAAAGTACTTTGGTTGTGTTGTGCAGGTTCCTAGTTGGCGCCGGAATCCCTGGTGTTGCGCCGCATCACATTTCGCGACCATCAACCTTCAACGTGCTTCTTGGCTCCTACTGGTTCGATTAAACCTTGGTTTCATACGAGGAAAACTTGCCACCGTGCGCATCATACCTTCCTCTTGGGGTTCCCAACGGACGTGTACATCTACGCGCATCACCGTTGCAATAGTTAAAGATCTTGTGACTGAGAATGTGGAGGATGGTCATATTATTTTCTGTGAAGATGCTTCTAATATTGTTTCACATCCTAATAAACCCAAACAAGTTAGTGTTCCTATGCTATCTGTTAGAATTGGTGATCATTGCTATTATGGTTTATGTGATATTGGTGCAAGTGTTAGTGCTATACCTTATGAACTTTACACGGAGATTATGCACGAAATTGGTTCTTGTGAACTTGAAGATATTGATGTGGTTATTCATCTGGCTAATAGAGAAACTATTTCTCCAATTGGTATTGTTCGAGATGTGGAAGTTCTATGTGGTAAGATTAAATATCCTGCTGACTTTTTGGTACTTGGTTCTGCTGCTAGTGATTATTGTCCTATCATTTTTGGTAGACCTTTTCTAAATACTTGTGGAGCTATTATAGATTGTAAGAAAGAGAAAATTTTGACTAGATTTGCTGGTGAACCTTATGAATTTAACTTTTCTAAATTTACCAAAACTCCTTATAAAGTTGACTTGCCTAGTAATGATTTTAAAATGGAGCAGTGTGCATCTATTGTTCTTGTTCCTAATAACCCTTTGCAGCAACATTTGGAGAATAGTGAAAGTGAAGCTTTTAGGAAAGAAAGAGATGAGCTTGAGGAAATTTTTCGTCGCCAACCTATTCTCAAGCATGATTTACCGGTGGAAGATCTGGGTACAACACCACCACCGAAGGAAGATCCTGTTTTTGATCTAAAGCCTTTACCCGATAATCTTAAATATGCTCATATTGATGATAAGAAAATATATCCTGTTATTATTAGTTCTAAGCTTTCAGAGATTGAGGAAGAAAGGTTATTGGAAATATTGAAGAAACACCGAGGGGCTATTGGCTATACTCTTGATGATTTGAAAGGGATTTCTCCTTCTATTTGCCAACATGCTATTAATATGGAAGAAGATGCAAAGCTGTTGTTGAACATCAACGTCGTCTAATTCGAAGATGAAGGAAGTGGTAAGGAATGAGGTATTAAAACTGCTTGAAGCTGGTATTATATATCCTATTGCCGATAGTAGATGGGTTAGTCCTGTGCATTGTGTTCCTAAGAAAGGAGGAATGACTGTTGTGCCTAATGATAATGATGAGCTTATTCCTCAAAGAATAGTTGTAGGTTATAGAATGTGCATTGATTTTCGAAAAGTTAATAAAGTTACTAAGAAAGATCATTACCCTTTACCCTTTATTGATCAAATGTTAGAGAGGTTGGCTAAAAATACTCATTTTTGCTTTCTTGATGGTTATTCTGGGTTTTCACAAATTGCTGTTAAAGCTAAAGATCAAGAGAAAACCACTTTTACTTGTCCTTATGGAACTTATGCTTATAGGCGTATGCCTTTTGGTTTATGTAATGCTCCTGCTACTTTTCAAAGATGCATGTCTGCTATTTTTCATGGTTTTTGCGAAAGTATTGTAGAGGTGTTCATGGATGATTTTTCTGTCTATGGGAATTCTTTTGATAATTGCCTGCGAAACCTCGATAAAGTTTTGCAGAGATGTGAAGAAACTAACCTTGTTCTTAATTGGGAAAAATGCCATTTTATGGTTAATGAAGGAATTGTATTGGGACATAAAATTTCTGAGAAAGGTATTGAAGTTGATAGAGCTAAAGTTGAAGCGATTGAGAAGATGCCCTATCCGAGGGATGTTAAAGGTATTCGTAGTGTTCTTGGTCATGCTGGGTTTTATAGGAGATTTATTAAAGATTTCTCTAAAATTTCAAAGCCTCTTACTAATCTTCTTCAAAAAGATGTACCTTTTGTTTTTGATGATGATTGTAAGGAAGCTTTTGAAACTTTAAAGAAAGCCTTAACAACTGCTCCTGTAGTTGAACCTCCCGATTGGAATTTGCCTTTTGAAATTATGTGTGATGCTAGTGATTTTTGTAGGCGCTGTTCTTGGACAGCGAGTAGATAAAAAATTAAATGTTATTCATTATGCTAGTAAGACTCTTGATGCTGCTCAAAGAAATTATGCTACAACTGAAAAGGAATTGTTAGCTGTAGTCTTTGCTTGTGATAAGTTTAGACCCTATATTGTTGATTCAAAAGTTACAATTCATACTGATCATGCTGCAATTAGATACCTTATGACAAAGAAAGATGCTAAGCCAAGGCTTATTAGATGGGTACTTCTTGCAAGAATTTGATTTACATATTATAGATAGGAAAGGTGCCGATAATCCTGTTGCTGATAATTTGTCTAGATTGGAAAATATTGCTTATGATCCTGTTCTGTTAATGATAGTTTTCCAAATGAACAATTGGCTGTAATAAAGGTGAGCTCGCGAGAGAGCCCTTGGTATGCAGATTATGCTAACTTTATTGTTTCGAAGTATTTGCCTCCAACCTTTTCAGCTCAGCAAAGGAGGAAATTCTTTTATGACTTGAGGCATTATTTTTGGGATGACCCACACTTATATAAAGAAGGAGTGGATGGTATTATGCGAAGATGTGTTCCTGAATATGAACAACAGGAGATATTGAATAAATGTCATGGAAGTGTTTATGGAGGACATCACGCTGGAGATAGAACCGCGCAGAAGGTTCTACAATCAGGTTTTTATTGGCCAACACTCTTCAAAGATGCAAGGAAATTTATTTTATCTTGTGATGAATGTCAAAGAGTTGGTAATATCTCTAGACGCAATGAAATGCCTATGAATTACACTCTTGTTATTGAACCATTCGATTGTTGGGGATTCGACTTCATGGGTCCTTTCCTTCTTCAGAAGGTAACACTCATATACTTGTCGTTGTTGATTATGTTACTAAATGGGTAGAAGCTATACCTACAAAAAGTGCTGATGGTGAGACCTCTATAAAAATGCTTGTAGATATTATATTTCCTAGATTTGGAGTACCTAGATATATTATGACTGATGGAGGTTCTCATTTCATTCATGGAGGTTTTAGAAAAACTCTTGCCAAGTATGGTATTAATCATAGAATTGCTTCGCTTATCACCCTCAAACTAGTGGTCAAGTAGAATTATCAAATAGAGAGATTAAAGCTATCTTAGGAAAGACTGTTAATAAATCTAGAAGGAATTGGGCTAGTAAGTTGAAAGAAGCACTATGGGCTTATAGAACTGCTTATAAAAATCCTATGGGAATGTCGCCTTATAAAATGGTTTATGGAAAAGCTTGTCATTTACCTTTAGAACTAGAGCACAAAGCTTATTGGGCTGTTAGAGAACTAAATAAAGATCCTAAATTAGCCGGTAATAAGAGGTTGTTGCAATTAAGTTCTCTAGATGAATGGAGAAGTGAAGCTTATGAAAATGCTAAACTCTTTAAAGAAAAAGTTAAGAAGTGGCATGATAGAAGGATCATTAAAAGAGAATTTAATGTTGGAGATCAAGTTCTATTGTATCGGTCTCGTCTCAGATTCTTTGCAGGGAAATTACTCTCGAAGTGGGAAGGACCATATGTTGTTGAGGAGGTGTATCGTTCAGGAGCAATTAAAATTAGCTCTCTCCAAGGCAATGCCACACAAGTGGTGAATGGGCAAAGACTCAAGCATTATATCTCGGCGATTCTTATAATGTTGATGTTGATATTATTCAAGTGGAAACACCGGAGGCTTTCATCAAAGGACAAATTGACAGTCCGCCAGAACTCGACTTTGAATAGGTAAAAGTATAGGTAATGAAAAGTCCGCGTTTACCTTTCCGAACATTATTTTTGCTGTTTTTGGAAAATATGAAAAATTACGGAATCGAAACGGAGTGGAAAAGACGCTCGAGGGCGTGCCACCATAGGCCGGCGCGGCCTGACCTGGGCCCGCGCCGACCTATGGTCTGGCCGCCTCGGTGTCCCGTTTCCACTCGTTTTCGGCCCGGAACCTTCCTTTTGTCGTAAAAATATTTGCTATATAATCCCCCGGACCCCTGGAGGTCCGTAATATCGTTTTCTCGTCGTGTTTTGTTTCGAGCTGTTTTCTCAGATCTGCTTCGGATCTAGATCCATCATGTCTTCGTCGGGAACTCGAAGGACAGCTTCTTTGAGGACGTCGTCAACCCGTACATGAACGAGCTGAAGCTGCACCCCAAAGAGTTGCAGCTCGTGGGTGGAGAGTTGATCAAAGATGTCCAGGGTCCTAAGGGAGAAGGGAGCTTGGAAGACAGGATGGAGAAGCTGGAACAAGAGGTTTTCAACTACAAGAAGATGGCTGAGCGTGAAGTGGATATCTTTCACAAGATTGTGTCTGAACTCATTGATGGACACAAGAAGGAGACTGCGAAGTTGTGGGACGATATCTTCTCACTTCACGACACCACCAACAAACTCCAAGCTCAACTCTATGATGTCCATAATCAGAACTGTGAGTATGAAAACAGGTTTAAGCGCATAAGTCATGCTGCTAGTTTCAGGTTTCCGGAAACCAAGATGTCTTTTGTTGATGGAGGGCCTCTTCCATGGAAGTCTGATGACGACAAAGATTCACCACCATCGCCGAAGGAGTAATTCATCATCGGTATTGGCATCCCCTTGGTTTGTTCCAAGCTTGGGGAGTGCCGCGGTATCACATCACCACCACCTTTATCTTTTACTATCAAGTAGTGTCATATCATGAGTAGGGAAGTTATCATATGGAATAGTATGCAATGTGGAAGTATCTCTCTTAGTTAGTTATCTATGTATCCGTTGGTGTGAGTTATCGTTATGGAATATTAATGAGAAGTCTTATCATTTACTTTTTGCACACCTTATTTTAGTTTGCAATCTCCATTATATGATTACTCTTGACATGAGTATTGATATCACTTTGGGAACATTAAGTAAATCTATTTGGTTTTGGCAAACTTAGCATTGGTCAATAGCAACAACATCCCGATGTTTAATAAAAGAGAGAAATACACTTAGATACATTACTCCATTATCTCTATGCTTAGTATTCTTAAGTTAAAATTGCTTGTGCTTATGAGAAAGATGCATGATTGTTTCTATCATATGTATATTTGTTTGTTTCCCTCAACCTTTATGCTTGCTATCAAACCTTGCTAGCCAAAGACCTGTATCGAGAGGGAATGCTTCTCATACATCCATAACCTTAGACCAAACCTATGCCATTTGTGTCCACCATACCTACCTACTACATGGTATTTTCTGCCATTCCAAGTAAATACTTCATGTGCTACCTTTAAATTATTCAAACTATACTACTTCTTATTTGTGTCAATGTTTTATAGCTCATGAGGAAGTATGTGGTGTTTTATCTTTCAATCTTGTTGGGCGAACTTTTCCTAATGGACTAGCGGCACATCCGCTTACCCAATAACTTTGCAATAAGAGCTGGCAATGAGGTTCCCAATCAATTAATAACTTTCATTAATAATTCTCTTCACATGTTTTGCTCGATTCATCAGTAAGCAACTTAATTTTGCAATAGACACTCCTCCATGGTATGAGAATGTTGGAAGGCACCCGAGGATTCGGTTAGCCATGGATTGAGAAAGCCAAGGTTGGGGGGAGTGTCATCCTAAATAAAACTAAAATACATGTGTAAACAAAAGAGAAGGGGATGATCTACCTTGCTGGTAGAGATGCCGTCCCTCATGGGAGCCGCTCTTGGAAGGTTCGTTTGGCAAGGGGGTTAGAGTGCCCGCTACCATTCGTTGACAACAACAAACACCTCTCAAAATTTTACTTTTATTCTCTTTATATGATTTCAAAACTTGAAAAGCTCTAGCACATGATTTAATCCCTGCTTCCCTCTGCGAAGGGCCTGTCTTTTACTTTTATGTTGAGTCAGTATACCTATTTCCCTCTATCTCAAGCAAGCAATTGAGTTGTTGTGAACCAATCATTTATGCTATGATTCAGTTGATCATGTCTTTTATACTTTCTTGTTTAGTACCAATTTTATCTGAATGAATATGACTTTGAAGTTATCAATGATTATGAAGAGATTGTCATGCTTGAATATGAAAGTTCAGCTATAAAATCTAATATGAAAGCTTTGCTTAGAAGTACAATCCGTTAGTAGTTCTCTGACCAAGAACAAAGTTTGCCATCACCAATTATGATTTCTTATGCACCTTTACTTGTGATTTCTCTTTACTTATTTCAAGATGAGTTATATGAGGAAGTTGTTTATTAGAATGTCTTGTGTGAATGAATATGATGCTTCTTGTCCGTATTTTATTTATCGACTCTTCACTCCATAAACATGTGGTCTTGTTTCTCGAGCTCAGTTTCGCTTGGGGACAAGCGAGGTCTAAGCTTGGGGGAGTTGATACGTCCAATTTGCATCACTATTTTGTATCATAATTTGTGTTATTCATTGATATATTTCATATTGGGACACAATACTTAAGTTATTTCATCTATTTTGCATGTTTCATCATCATTGGAGGATCAAGCACGGAGCCGGATTCTGGAAAAAGCACCGTCAACGCAATATTTCGGAAGATCGACTGTGGAAGGGAATTTCACGAAAATTCCTATTTTTCCAGATGACGGAGGGAGCCGAAGGGGAAGAAGAGAGGGGCCATGTGGGCCCAGACCATAGGCGGCGCGGCCCGGCCCTGGCCGCGCCACCTATGCTCTGGGGCCCACGACCCTTTCGCCTCCTTTCTTCGCGTACTCCTTCGTCCCGAAACCTAAGCCACAGAGGGATCCTCACGAAGGGTTACACCGCCTCGCGGGGCGGAGAACACCGAGAGAAAGAGCTCTCCTGGCGGAACGGGAAATTCCTCCCGGAGGGGGAAATCGTCGCCATCGCCATCGTCATCGAGCGGGACATCATCTCCATCATCATCATCATCATCTCCACCATCTACACCGCCATCACCACCGCTGCACCTCGTCATCGCTGTAGCAATTCGGGTTAAATCTTGATTGTTTGATAGGGGAAACTCTCCCGGTGTTATTCTATACTTGTTGTAGATGCTATTGAGTGAAACCATTGAACCAAGGTTTATGTTCAGATTGTTATTCATCATCATATCACCTCTGATTGTATTCCATATGATGTCTCGTGAGTAGTTCGTTTAGTTCTTGAGGACATGGGTGAAGTCTAAATGCTAGTAGTGAATTATGGTTGAGTAATATTCAATGTTATGATATTTAAGTTGTGGTGTCATTCTTCTAGTGGTGTCGTGTGAACGTCGACTACACGACACTTCACCATTTATGGGCCTAGGGGAGTGCATCTTGTATTCGGTTGCTAATTGCGGGTTGCCGGAGTGACAGAAACCTAAGCCCCCGTTAGTATATCGATGCAGGAGGGATCGCAGGATCTCAGAGTTTAAGGCTGTGGTTAGATTTATCTTAATTACTTTCTTGTAGTTGCGGATGCTTGCAAGGGGTATAATCACAAGTATGTATTAGTCCTAGGAAGGGCGGTGCATTAGCATAGGTTCACCCACACAACACTTATCAAAACAATGAAGATTAATCAGTGTATGTAGCGAAAGCACTAGACTAAAATCCCGTGTGTCCTCGGAACGTTTGGTCATTATAAGTAAACAAACCGGCTTGTCCTTTGTGCTAAAAAGGATTGGGCCACTCGCTGCAATTATTTCTCTCGCATTTTATTTACTTGTACTTTATTTATTTGCAATATCAAAACCCCCTGAATACTTGTCTGTGAGCATTTACAGTGAATCCTTCATCGAAACTGCTTGTCAACACCTTCTGCTCCTCGTTGGGTTCGACACTCTTATTTATCGAAAGTACTACGATACACCCCCTATACTTGTGGGTCATCAGCGGTTCTCATTGGCTTGGTTTAACTTGCCTTCCATCTGAATGGCGGAGTCTACTAGGGCTTCCAGATCTGCGAAGGGGATGTTGACTAGGACAGTCTGCATCTCATCATGCAGTCCGTTCAGGAATCTCTCCTGCCTCTTTTCAGTGGTGTCGGTCTCGTCGGGGGCATACCTTGACAGTGTAAGGAACCTGTCGCGGTATTCTACCACCGTCATCCTTCCTTGCTTAAGTTCGCGGAACTCATCCCGCATCTTCTTGATGAGACCTGGGGGCACATGATACTTGCTGAACTTGAGCTTGAAATCTGCCCAAGTCATGACTTGACCTCCGTTCATGGCACGGGTGCTAGTCCACCAGGCTCGGGCTGGTCCTGCTAGGTAATGGGTTGCAAACAAGACCTTCTCGTTGGCTTCAACTCCGGCTACCTCCAAGTTGTTCTCCATAGTCTGGATCCAGTTGTCGGCATCGAGGGGTTCTTCAGTCTTGCTGAACACCGGAGGGTTGGTGTTCTGGAAGTTCTTGAGCTTGGATCCGGGATGATCATGATTCCCATGAACTTGGTTAGCGAGGTTCTGTAGTGCGACGATGTTGGCTTGACGTTCAGCTCTTTCATTCTCCCTGTCTGCCACAGGTTTGCAGCAGTTGCATCATGTCGTTTTAAGTAGATATGGAATATGGAATGCTGTTCGAATGTTGTTCGGAGTCTCGGATGGGATCCAAGACATCACGAGGAGTTCCGGAATGGTCTGGAGAATAAGATTCATATATAGGAAGTCACTTTCCAAGTTTGGAAATGACCCGATGCATTTATGGAAGGTGCTAGAATGTTCTAGAACCTTCTAGAATAAATCACTATGGAAGGTGGAGTCCCGGATGGACTCCACCAACCCTAACCAGCCAACAAAGAGGGAAGGTGGAGCCCATGGTGGACTCCACCACCTTGGCCGGCCAAGGGAGAAGGAAAGGGAGGAATCCCACTTCCCTAGGTTTCACCCATATGGCAGTTTTGGAGTTGGACTTCAATTTGGTTTTGGGGCAAACACTAGGAAGTTCCACCTATATAAAGAGAGGTAGTGGGAGAGGGCCGACAACCTCTTGAGCCGCACCACCAAAGGGCACCCACGGCCGGCGCCCCAAGTGCGCCCTCTCCCAAACCCTAGCAACTCCCTCCTCCATCTTCTCCTACGGTGCTTACGGCGAAGCGCTGCCGGAGATCTCCACCACCATCTTCACCATGCCGTCGTGTTGGTGGGATTTCGAGGAGGATCTACTACATCCGCTGCTGGCTGGAACGGGGAGAAGGACGTCGTCATCAACACCGAACATGTGACCGAGTGCGGAGGTGCTGCCCGATTGTGGCACCGTCAAGATCTTCTACGCGCTTTTGCAAGAAGCAAGTGATCGACTACATCAACCACAAGATTTATCTCATTAACGCTTAGCGATGTTCAAGGGTATGATGATCTTCACCTCGTTGCTACCATCTACTAGATTAGATCGATCTTGGCTTGTTATTCGTTCTTGCGGTAGGATAATTTTTGTTTTATACGCTACGAATCCCTACATTATCTCCCAAGATTACTTTTCTTTAACGCCTTTCAGCTAGGCGTAGAAGAAGAGCTAGCATCAAGTATTATCAAGTGAAGCAGCATCAAGATCAATCACTTCCTCTAAAAAACAACTTGTCAAAATGGGCACTTTAGATACCCCTGGAGATGATTCAACATGTAAACCACTCTTAGTTGTACTAAAAGTTTCATCAATTTTAAACATATTATGGGGTTTTGGTTTAGGTACCTTGGGAACATAAATAAATTTTTGCTCTTTCCCACAAAAGATTTCTCCTTCTTAAACCCAAGAGAGAAAAAAGTTGAACTTAAAGTTTCCATAGCCTCCTCTAGTTTACAAATCCTAAGGTTTATACTATCATGTTTATTACTAGCCTCTAAAACAGTGATTCTTTTATTGATACTTTCTATTGATTCATTAATTTGGTTAGTATTATCAAGGCAATTTGGCAAACTTTTCTGTATAGAGCTTAGTCTTTCTATAACATCTTCCAAAGTGATCTCAGTTTTAACAACATTAGTAGGTGCGATTCCTACCAAGCTTTCAATTAAATTGCAGGCTTCCAAAGCGGAAGTACCCAGAAAATTACCCCCGTGAGAGTATCCAAAACATATCTATTCTAGCTAGATAAACCAACATAAAAAAATTCTAAGGAAGATCATAGTAGAATATTTTTTAGTACATCTATGATGAGCATTACTTATTCTATACCAAGCATCTTTCAAACTTTCTCCACCTTGTTGCTTAAAAGAACAAACTTCAACTTCAGGAATACTAATTTTAGCAAAATTAAAACTAAGCAACAGAACTAACAGCTATAATAGAAACTAATTTTTCGTATTTTTGATAAATAAAGCAAACAAGATAAAATAAAATAAACTAAGCAAAACTATAACAAAGTAAAGAGATTGACGATGAGAGACTCCCCTTGCAGAAATCCTCTTTCTCCCTGGCAACAGCGCCAGAAAATCTTGATGGTGCTTGATGGAAGCGGTTGGGAAACCACAAGAGGAAGGTGTGATGAGCACAGCGGCACGTTTCCCTCAGTAAGAAACCAAGATTTAATCGACCAGTAGGAGAAATGCGTGACTTCTGAAGGTGTTGCTAGCTGACTAGTGGCAGGACGCACTACCGGCGTCAGCAACAACGTGGAACCTGTACACAACACAACCAAAATACTTTGCCCCAACTTACAGTGAGGTTGCCAATCTCACCGGTTTGGTGACCACAAAGGATTAATGTATCGAGTGGAAGGAGATGTTTGCAGTAATTAAAGAGAACAATGCTTTATTAAACAGAGTAGGATTGGATTGGTTGAATTTATTAGTGTAAAGGAAAGGACCCACAGTTCACTAGAGGTGTCTCTCCATAAAGATAAATAACATGCTGGGTGAACAAATTACAGATGGACAATTGACAGAGTACCGACCATACATTACAAGATGATTACTATGAGATTCGTTTGGGCATTACAACATAATACATAGACCGTAATCCAATTGCGTCTATGACTAATAATTCACCTTCCGATTATCGTCTGAACCCCTTCCAATATTAAGTTGCAGGCAACAGATTATCGCATTAAGCAATGTGTGTAAAGTAAACAATAGAATTACCCTTGGATAAAACATCATTGTTTTCTCCCTAGTAGCAACAACACATCTACAATCTTAGAAGTCACTCTCCCAGAAAACTAGAGGCATGAACCTACTATCGAGCATAAATACCCCCTCTTGGAGTCACAAGCATTTACTTGGCCAGAGTATCTACTAGCAACGGAGAGCATGCAAGTTCAAAAATAACATATGACAAGAATATATAATCGATCTCAACATAGTATTCGATATTCATCAGATCCCAACAAACACAACATGTAGCATTACATAAGGATTGTCTTGATCATGTAGGGCAGCTCACAAGATCTAAACATGAGGCATAAATTGGATAAGACAACCATCTAGCCACTGCTATGGACCCATAGTCCAGGGATGAACTACTCACGCATCACTTCGGAGGCGGGCATGGCGATGTAGATGCCTCTGGTGATGATTTTCCCCTTCGGCGGGGTGCCGGGAAGAGCTTCAGAACCCTCCCGAGCTAGGGTCTCCGATGGCGGCCACGACGGAACTTTTCATGGATGGAGGCTCGGGTGTCCATGGTTTTCCCGAGATCGTGATTAAATAGGTGGAGGCCAGGCGGGCCCTCACCACCCCTACGCGCGAGCTAGGGCTAGGCCGCGCCTAGGGATGGCGTGGCCGCCCTGCTGCCTTCCATCGACTCCCCTCCGGACTCTATCTTTATTACGCTAAAATATTGACTTCGGCTTGTGTTTTGTCCAATTTCGAGAATATTTCCTGTCCAACTTTTCTGAAATACAAAACAGCATAAAATAGGGAACTGGCACTATGGCATCTTGTTAATAGGTTAGTGCCAGAAAATGTATGAAAGTGCAACAAAGCATGATCAAAACATATATAAATTGGTGTAAAACAAGCATGGAGTATCAAAAATTATAGATACGTTTGAGACATATCAGCCGTCAATGCATGTGCGTGTAGCCGGACGAACCCGGGGTTTCAACACTAGATACAACAACACTCCACCACACTAGTGTACACACCATGTGGGCATTCCCACCCCCCTAAGGTAGATTATCGGAGAAACCCTAATTCTGTTGACCGCGCGGTCTACTTCATTCATTGGGCACCGGTGCCGCCTCCCCAGTGGACTTATGCCTCCTTTTGAGCTTGGTTAAGTCATATGGGCATGTGGTGACAAGGACCACCCCATATGCTCTCAGGGTTAGCCCCTCCCGGGAGTTCCTCACATGCATCCAGAACCTGGCTAAGTGTCGTCAACGCATGTGCGTGTAGCCGGACGCACCAGGGGTTTAACATTGGATACAACAACACTACACGAAACTAGTGTACACACACCATGTGGACACACATAAGTTTTGGTTAGTGTTTAGGGTTAGGGTTACGGTTAGGGTTAGGGTCACACCGGGGAGATGTGCATTGCACCATTTGGTGAATTATACCTTCCACGACACTTACGAGGCCCACATGCAAGATTTGGTGGGATTCCGGTGCTCTGACGGTCATTCTCCAGCTAAAATACTCCATACGCTCTCAGGGTTAGCGCCTCTCGGGAGTTCCTCGTCCAGAACATGCCTAAGGGCCGTCAGCGCATGTGCGTGTAGCCGGATGCACCCGGGGGTTCAACATTGGATACAACAACACTCCACCACACTAGTGTACACACCATGTGGGCATTCCCTCCCTCCGAAGGTAGATTATCGGAGAAACCCTAATTCTGTTGACCGTGCGGTCTACATCATTCATTGGTCTCAGGCGTCGCCTCCCAGGTGGACTTATGCCTCCATTTGAGCTTGGTTAGGGTTACAAAGGGGATACATGTGTTGCATCATTTGGTGAATTATACCTTCCACGACACTTCGACACATATAGTAGGCCCACATGCAAGATGTATCTCTGCATTTTTTATTTGACCACCTTAACACATTTCAAAGTTTGCGACAACATTGACCACCTTAACCGCCATTTCACCTTTTCATTTATTATTAATTTTTTAAAAGTAGAAGATAATAAGATAGGAAGAAATAAAGCAAAATGAGGCAAACAAGTTTTATGAGCCTATTTATAATAAGATAGGAAGAAATAAAGCAAAACTAGGCAAACAGGGGCTTTGCCGTGCGCCTTTACATGGAAAAGGTTGCTTTGTCGTGCACTCTTGCAAAGGTGCCATGCGGCGCAATACTGTGCTCCTGGGGCGCACCTGGTGACCAAATGGGCACTTTGCCGTGTGCTGCCCCAGGACGCACGACAAAGGGTGGACGATCTGGGATCCCCATGCCTCTCTTTGTCGTGCATATTCACACGGCAAAGAGGACACGACAGAGGGAGGCACACGACAGAGGTATCTCACACGACAGAGAGAGGTGCACGGCAGAGGGAGGCTCACGGCAAAGGACAGATCATTTGCCGTGTGAGGGTGCATGACAAAGGATAGAGCCTTTGCCGTGTGAGGGTGCACAACAAAGTATCCTAACGGGACCCACCAGCAGCACCGTCTCGCACGCGACGGCATCAAGTGCTTTTATGTGCCGTGAAGAGAAGCAAGACGCACGGCAAAGGCTTTGCCGTGCATTTTCGTTGATGCGCACGGCAAAGGTACGTTTGCCGTCCCGATTGTTGTCGTGCGATCTTTGCCATGTAACCTTGCACGGCAAAGGCTTTGCCGTGCACTTCCTGTTACTTGACAAAGCATCGATTTCTTGTAGTGCAAGAAACCAACATCGTATATCCCATAAAAGTACAAATTGTTCAATGATTTTTTTTTTTTTTGCAACAAATCAGGCGCAAGTTAAGCATGACATGAAGTTCAAATTTAGTCTGCTTCGTGCTAAATCGGTAGAAAACCGTATAAGTGATGAGAAATTTCTATAAAGCTTTGAAATGCCACACGTACGTGAACTATCCATATAATGTGTTGTCCATTATTTCCGGTCATTCTTCGGTGGGACGTTATTGGTCGACACTGTTTGGTCAACCTACACAAGAAAACCTTCACCTTGGATGCACTAGAGTATTGCCAAAGTGAACACCATTTGTTCTATGTTCTCTATCCCGACAAGATTGTGGCTCGCCCATCCAACCATTCATCTCTCTTATCTGTAGTGTACACCAGCATGCCGTACACTGACAGGGCGGAGAAGATACATTTGTGGTCGTTGTGCCATGCCCAAGGATCTTCCGACCTTCTGCTGCTTAATGTGATCTCTAAAATGAGGTCCACGCCATCGGCAACAGAAATTGCCGAAGCTTCACTTCCTTCCAAGACGTCGTGTCATGTCAATGAAAATGGACGGCGTGCTCTTGAAAATTAATTTTGAAAAGGCTTATGACAAAATTAAATTGTTATTTTTACAGGAAACATTGCACATGAAAGGATCTGCACCGGAGTGGTGTGACCTAATTACACAATTTGTTCAGGGAGTTTCAGTGGTGTAAAGGTCAATAACAATATTGAGTAACAGTAAAATGGAACCACCAGGGCCTCCTGACAGCGATTTGAAGTCCTTGGCCGTCCGATCGAACGATCTAACGGTGCAAAAGTAATTATTGTTCCCGAACAGGATGTACGTGTGCGAAAAAGTGGTCGTTTTCGGTGTAGGTCGCGAAAAAATGGTCGTTTTCGTTCTAGGGCCGCTGCTCCCCGCGTTGAGTTAGCCCGCTGGATGTTATTTGGACCAGATTTGGCCTTTCGTTGTCAATTGGGCCCTGCACTAAAGCCCATGCATTGGAGGTCACCTCAAAAAAGAAATGTTCGAGTCTACATGCGAGCGGCGCGAGCAGTGATTGGATTCTCCGGCGAAGCAGCGGCAAGTTAATCTTCCGTTACTACAGCTACAAGCCATTAGTGTGAATCAAAACCAACATTCGTCCCCTCCCCTCTTCGAGTGTTATTTAATTCGTAAACCAGAATTGATTTGGAGAGAGAAGTCGCATGCCTTGCCTGCCGATGCAGGAAATGGAAAGCCATGGGCGATTGGACTTCGTCCCCCCACTGTTCAGATGAGGAGTGAATGAGCCGTCTTTTCCTATAGCCACTAATGGGAGACTGGGAGTTGAAGGAGCACCACTAGCCGGCGATCAATGGTGGAGGGTACGTTAAAATTCACGTCTATATATGCCCTTTCCACCCCTTGTATCTCTTCCGTTGTTTTTTCTCCGGCAATACACAAGCGGCAGGAATGCTTCTCCACTAAGTTGTTCTGCCATCTTCAAGCGTTCTGCAGAGATCTTCATCTCTTATGTCTAGATTCAAGTGCTGTTTTTTTCTCTGTTGCAAGTACTGTCAATTCAAGTGCTTGGGGCTGGTTCTGGTATATATGCATTGTATGGGATTATTGGAGGTTAGTTCCGGTTTTTTGTTGGGGAATTCATTAGCTGACGATGATCCTGCAGGCCAGGTTTGATTGTCACACTACAGCCGATTCTGTCTGCATGGTTGATGGACCTAATAGTTGGTTATTTTGTCTGAATGACGTGCTGATGACTGTATGTTTATATTGAATTTCCCTCTGTAAGAGCCAATCGCCAACATGGCTACATGCTACAGGTATATGAAATTATTATAGTGCTTACTTTTCCGTTTTGACATATTGATTCTGTCATGCACCAGTTTGAAAATTTATGGACGTGTACTGATTGCAGGGCAGACATCATACTCTAATCGCAAGTTATGTTATATTTCAAGGTGAAAAGGAAACTTTCAAGGCTTCTGCATTTGATCCAGAGGACAATGCAATACAAGCTGAAATTGTCAATCATACTTTCTTCTTTATGAGTCAAATCCATTGTTGCTGCATCGTAGACTTAGCAACACTATTAGCAATTAGCTAAAAGGTACTGTACTCATGTTTAATGTTATGTGATTTCCAGTGTATATGATTTACCAGACTTATAATGATCACATCTGACCTGTTTGCTTTCTGCAGATGAGAGGCAAAATCAAGGATCCTTCCATGAGCGCCTCAGATCAGGTTAGCTTGGTTTTGATAACTAATTGTTGTTGTGTGCTATTGACACTGACTAGGCTACATCAAAAGAATGTATATATTTTACTTTTTAATTCTTCCGATAGAAATAAATATGCAAAATGTAAAAGTCTTTGCTTTTTTGTCCAGGGTTATGTCTAATAAAATAAATTAAATTCGAATATTGACCAATAAATGTGCATCTTTACAATATGCAACTCCGAGTGTCTTATCAATATATTGCTGCAACTTAATAGTGCATTATCCAATTCATGCAGTTTGTCACATTCACTCAACATTACAACGAGTATTCAAGGCTACATGTGGTCGGCTGCCCACATGCTATTAGAATCAGAACAGAAGTAGTCCCAAAACAAGCTAAATGGGAATGTGCTAAAATTTCATATCAGTCCACTTACATAGCTATCACTAAGAAATCCCCTATGAATTACGAAATAAACCATATACTTTTCCATCACTAACTAAAATTCTTATGCGCAAATAGACGGGCGCGGCAACGCGCGTCATCAATGATCTAGTTAGCCATTATTTCCAAACTAGAAAGGGAGTATGTCAAGACGCCCCCCTATAACCTAGGCTTTTCAATATTGTAGCCGATATGTTGGTGTTCTTATTGCAAGGGCGAAAGAGGATGGACAAGTGAGTGGAATTGTTCCTCATCTAGTGGATGGGGGTGTGTCTATTCTCCAATATACCGATGATACGATTTTATTTGTGGAACATGACCTACATAAGGCTGTGAAACATGAAACTAATCTTATGTATCTTCGAGCAATTATTTGGCCTCAAGATTATTTTTCATAAAAGTGAAATTTATGTTTTTGAAAAGCAAAAGAGATGGAAATCTAGTACAATCAAATCTTCGGTTGCGAAGCTGGATCTCTTCCCTTTCGGTATTTAGGCATACTAATCCATTACAGAAGATTGAAGAACAAGGAGTGGAATCCAGTATAAAACCGCTTCGAGAAAAAAGCTGAGTTGCTGGCAAAGCAAGTTACTCTCATATGGAGAAAGACTTGTTCTTATAAACTCCGTTCTGACAAGCTTACCGATGTTCATGTTATGTTTTCTTGAAATACCAAAATGGGGTTAAGAAAAGACTTGATTTTTACCCGTCTCGTTTTTTCTGGCAAAGTGATGAACATAAAAGAAAATGCAGACATGCAAAATGGAACATAATATGTCGACCTAAAGACCAAGGGGGTTTAGGGGTCGAAGTTTTAGATATCAAGAATAAATATTTGCTTAGCAAATGGCTTTTTAAACTTTTAAATGAAGAAGGTGTGTGGCAAGAGCTACTACATAATAAATACATTTGTGATAAGTTGTCACAAGTGACCTCTAAGCCTAGTGACTCACAATTTTGAAAGGGCTTAGTGGGAGTCAAAGATGATTTTTTCAGTCGCGGATATTTTCAAATAGGGAACGGGCATATGGCTCGCTTTTGGGAGGATACATATAGATCCCTCTGGCAGCTCAGTATCCAACACTCTATAAGAGCATCTCCAGTCGCGTCCCCCAAACCGTCCCCAAAGGGATTTGGGGCGCGCCGGACCAAAAAAGCGTTCCAGCCGCGTCCCCCAAAGCCCTTTTTTGTCCGCGCCCGATACGGTGTCGGCGCCCGAGCCCGTCCCCGTCCCCAGGGACGCTCCGGGACGCCGGACACAACGAAAAGCGAGGCGGGAGTGGCGGGGCCGACTGCGGCACAATTAATTTTAACCAACCGTCGCCTACCTCGCGACGGAAGTTGCGCAGCGACGGTGCGCCCCGAGGGCGCACGACGCGTCCGTCGCGCCTAGCTCTGCGTGACGGCGTTAATGAGCGCCACCGCTCATCCGCCCCCTCCGGCCTATAAAAAGGGGCGCCGCTCGTCGTCCTCTCACACACAAACCCTAGCGCCTCTCTCCCAAACCCTAGCTGCCACCATCTCTCAACAAGACTCGCCGCCATGTCTGTAGAGGCGGAGGCCGACTCGCGGCCGCGGCCGTGGTCGTGGTCGTGGCCGCGGCATGAACGATCGCCGTCGCCTCCCGCGCCGTCGTCTTCATCGTCGGAGATGGACGTGGAGCCGGACATCCTGTTCGAGTTCGTCCACGTCCTCAAGGGCGACCCGCGCGGCATCCAGAGGCAAGATGTACCTCAACATCGGCTGGGAGAAGTTCGCGCGCCACCACAGCCTCCAAGCCGGCTTCATCCTCGTGTTCTCCTACTTCGGCAACAGGGACATGAGCATCAAGGTCTTCGACGAGAGTCGCCGCCGCCGGGACTACCACGTCGACAGGGACTCCCACGACGACAGCACCGACTGACGAGTGTTGTTTCTTCGCAGCGAATACGTGCACGGAGGTTTCTGTTCGCCTCATCGGTAGAACCAACAAGGGCACCATCCCTCGCTGGATTTTCCAGTTTAGGTGACTGGTGTGCCCTGGAGTGTTGTTTCTTAGCAGCGAACACAGGAAACCGATGCACGGCCTAGTTAGGTTTAGTTTATTTGCAATATTTTATATTTGTGTCCACCATGGTTCAAACTATGTATTAGTTTGTGGAAAACCATGTTCCAAACTATGTCTTCGTGTAAACCACGTTCCCAATTATGTATTAGTTTGTGGAAATTGAAATGAAAATGGCAAGAAAAATTATTTTAAATGTTTGGGGGCGGCGTTTGGGGGACGCGGCTGGGGAGCGACGCTCCCCAAACGCGGCACGAACAAAACACGTCCCCCAAACGCTCGATCCGGCGCGGTTTGGGAGACGGTTTGGGGGACGCGACTGAAGATGCTCTAACATTGTGCGATGAAAAAACGTTTTAGTTGCTGATGTTCTTACGGGGGCTTCCATCAATATGGAGCTCAGAAGAACTTTAATGAAAAATAAATTTAATAATTGGCTGATGTCAGTCAGACGTTTAATAAAGGTTAACTTGACAAACGAAGATGACAGATTTGTTTGGAGGCTTACCACATCGGTTACCTTCAGTGTAAAATCTATGTATATGAATGGTCACATGATTTTCCTCGAAAAAATATATCTAGAAATTAAAAGTACCACCCAAGATTAAGATCTTCGTGTGGTTCTTGCACCAAAAAGTAATCCTTACTAAAGATAACCTCACTAAGCGTAATTGGAACGGTTGTAAAAATATGTTTTTTGTGGTTCAGAGGAGTTTATTAACCATCTTTTTTTCGCATGTCCCTTTGTTCATCTTATTTGGAGAGTTGTTCACTTTAGTTTTGATATCCCTTCGCCAACAAATGTAACGAATATGTTCGGAAATTGGCTTAACAGAGTTCATAAGCAAACTAAAGCTTGGAATCGTGTAGGCGTGCTTTGGTTTAGGCTATGTGAACTGTAGAAATAATATGGTTTTTTATAGAATTGAAACTGCTCATTTTTATAGGTTATCCATTTCCCTACCTATTGGACCCGAGAACGATCTTACCTGCTACCAAAGGCGCAACAGGTCCCTATGAATTTTGGATGCAGCGACCTGAAGATGGTTGCTCGGGCTATCTACAACCAGGGTGGCTGGCGGCTTTCTAAGAGAATTCAACATGCTTATTAAGCGCATTATACTTTTGTTCTTCAGATGGTTGATTTTTATGAACACTCTGAATGGTCCTTGAGATGTAAACTTTTAAACAATACAATAAAAGATCGTTTGCATCGATTGATGTAGAGACCGGGGTCATGCTCCCATTTTGAAAAAAAAAACCCTCACCGCTGAGAAGTTCAGCCATCCACCTACAAACCTAAAACAGTTGAACCCCATAATGTTTGTAGCAAGGGACATCACAAATCTCGATTTTGTCGAGTTTTCGTTGCATTGCTGAGCCGCCAAGGAAGAAACTTGAGAGCACAAAATGCTGAATATATAAGCAAATTACAGTAAGATTTAATTGGGTTAAACAAGTGATAAATCATGACTACAGAAACAGCAAGTAGGCTAATCATATAGACTAGCAATATAGATTAACAAATCGCGTCTACCACATAAACTAGAACTAAAATTTCTAGTGAAGTCTAACATGAAAGGCAGAAACACATACGGTGCAGCTTGAGCAACAGAGGCGCTAGCGGCGGTAGCATCAACAACGTCGATGTTGTCTCCCATGTTGGGGTTGCTGAAGAGGTCATCGATGTCCGAGAAAAAGTTGTCATATGTCGTCCAACAGAAGACCGGAGACGTAAACCTGCCGCATACTAGTTTGGGTCAGCCCCTCATCTCCGCGTGGTGTGAGTGGTGCTGACGGTGCCCGCTTAGATCCCCGGTCTTCTGTTGGAAGCTGGCGGGCGGCAACGTGGGGGCCTACCGATCTGCTTAATAAAGAAGGCATAATTGCCGTGGAGCGGCTCACGGTGGAGTAGCCTACAGCCCATAGGACTTGCATAGAATGCACGCGTGGTGAAGCTCCTCCGTCGTGGTGCGTTTAAGTGGGCAGAATGTCGAAAACCATCGGTGTAGAGCGAGCTACATGTAGCTCGGTTTTTGAAAAAATTAAAACCGGTGGTTCAAAGTTTCAAAAAATCTGGAAAAAAAATCTTTGTTGTAGATAATGTTGTGATCTAAGTACGTGTAAAATTTCATCTCGAAATACCATATATATGGGGTTGTGCAAAACTGACAAAATCTGACAGCTATAGTAGTGAACAGTGCAAGATTACAAAACCTACAAATCTGTCAGATATTGTCATTTTTGTGCAGCTTCGAATATAAGGTATTTTGAGTTGAAATTTTGCACATATGTAGATCCCAATATTAACTACATAAAAAAAATCAGATTTTTTTGAACTTTAAAGTATCATTTTCGATTTTTTGAAGAAAACGAGCTATATATGTGTAGCTTGAGCTACAAAATCCACACTCGGCAGAATGTCATATATCAAATACACATAGAATATAGTGACGTTTCTCAAAAGAAGTTATGTTTCTCAAATAGCTGAAAATTACAACAATGGCATTTATTCAAGGAATTAACCCAAAAAAATTCATCCACCAGTCTATGTTCCTCTGGTCGTCTCTCTTACCCTCGATCACCGAGTTCCATAGATGAACGAGATAGGATCCCAGGAACGCCGCGACGACCATGCCCGTGCATCCGACTGAGACCGCGGTGACGTAGACCGCCTGTCCGGCCGTGGACGGCTTGACGGCCAGTAGGAGCACGAAGCCGACTACGGCGACGAGCTCCAGCAGCGTGCACCACCACAGGAACCTGACCCTCCTGCGCAGGTCGCAGTCCGCCGTCGCGACGCCGTCGCCGGCTCCAGCACCGGGATCCTTGGCGGTGAGGACAGACCTCTCCTTCCACGCCCAGAAGCCGCGCTGGCTCGGCTCCGCCGTCGCCGCGGAACCGCTGGCAAGAAGGTTCTCGATGTCAGCCATGGATATGTAGATCTGTGGAATCGACGACCTACACGTACGCACGTAGGTTAATTATACGTAGAGCGCACGAGAATATGATATGGAACGGCCTGGTATTATCATCTATCTCTATTTATTTCTTGACGCGTTGAGGTCAATGCAGTAGATGTATTACAACTCGACCGGTCGCTGGTCTGTGGGTAACTCTTTCATATATGTTTCGGTCTCTCGAACCGCGTGTGTACATACGTCCCGATGAAGGGTGTTAGGTGGGATCCCATCTAAATCTCACTCAAGTGTTTTTGCTTTTTTTTAGTTTAGATTTTGATAGTATAAAATTTAAAATAAAAAATAATATATACTATACGTAAAATTTCAGTGGGATCCCACATTAACACCTTATTCTCATGAACATTTAGTTACAAGCAAGTACATGTCGTCATCGTCCAAACTAACACAAACATAAAAACAAAAGTCTCTAATATATGCCAAGTTCATGCGAAGTCGTCACCTCTAGCTTCATCATTTGCACCTCAAAGTAGTTTCAAGATCAATTTTTTTATAGGATATAAGTTTTGTCCTAATCTATTAATTGAAAATAAAAATGTTTCAGTTAAGTAACGAAAAATTGGCGAAAACTGTTACAACAAGACTAAAATGACAAGAGGACAAAACCCAACACATGCAACTTCCCAAGCAACTAGATAGACCAAAAAGCTTACCTTTGGAAATCGCATAAAGCCAAATTTACACAACTTGAACTAATCTTAGAAGTTTCACCCACCCACGTACCAACCTAAAAAAGTTGAACGCGTTATGGTTGTGGCGAGGGACATCCGAAACTTGCAAACCCCGATTTCATCAAGTTGTTGTTGCATTGCTGAATCGCAAAGGAAGAAACTCGAGAGCCAAAAATAATCCCTCCGTTCGGGATTATAATACCACAGGGTCTTTTTTACATTGTTAGGAATTATAAGACCTCTCTTATTTATTGTGCTCTCTTATGTTCATTTTTTCTATCTTTTTCATGAGTGAAACTATTGATGCATGCAACAATTAATAAGGGGAATTTATGAACTTTTTTTTGTCTTAGCGAATTGACAATCTAGCGTTGCAATCCCTAACGAAGGAAGTACAAAACAGGAGAGCTTTAAAACACAATATAATCGACCCCATGAAGATTGTACATCAAAAAGATAGGCGTAGATTAGGTCCCGTAAAATCGCCCGACCTGGATTTTTTTTTATAGGACACACCGAAATTCCCACCCCACCTATACATACGCATGTTGCGAGGCCAAACCGAGTGCGGCTTGTACTCCTCGTCGGGTTTTGGCGGGACAGAAGTTAAACAGTGCCTTCGGCCAGTTGACTCTCGAAGTCTGGCCAAATTTTGGCAAAATCCGATAGGGGATGGAGCGTCGTGACCTTCCTGGGCGAGCACAGGGCAATGACTGGGTATGCGCGTGAGGCAGCGCTAGCTCGGGGGCAGGCGGGCGCGCGTGGCGGCCGGTGAGCTTATTGAGGCGCGGAGCAAGCTCGGGACGAGCGGACGTCGGTGGGTGGTGGGGGCGGGGCACGTGCGGGGCGGTGGCGGGGCGCAAGGCCAAGAATCGGTGCGATGAATATGAAGTTGAGGGGGGAAAGGATAAAATGAAAATAAAAACACTGACATGTGGGCCTTTAGTGGCGTATTTCCAAATAATTTGTTATACGGGTCTCTTTTGCGGGATATGTTATGTGCTTCATAGATTTTTGCATGTACTCGCGTTTTTAGTGACCTTTGTACTACCGAATTTAGATTTGCGATTTAGCGTATCTGGTAGACTTGCTCCAAAATGGCCCAAACCTTAGATCGAGTTTAGCACCGAATATGTGGGGCACAAGAAAAAAATGTATGTGGGGTTGTGTGGGTAGGGATGCGGGGAAGGTCTTGCTGTTTGTGAATCAAAGGGGCTCCACTAGTGGGTTCTTGCCTCTATGACTCCAAAAGGACGTCGTCGGAGGGGAGGGGCGTGAGTGACGTTAGTGACGACACAACACAATTTGATAGCAAAAAAGTTCTCTCTTGTTCCAAGTTAAGGTGCTCTAGTAAGCCACCCGTACTTCTTAAATATGGGTGTAGGTGCACCTGTTTTTTAATATATAGAAGAAATACTATTTCAAAGTTTAGAAAAAAAATCTTAATACTTATCCATGCAAAAAATTTGAATCAAAATATGACCACATGTGGCCTAAACAAAAAAGCTATAAATTTACATTTCTTTGAACAATAAAAATCTAATCATTATAGTGTCATTTAGACATTTTTCATTTTTATGTAGGTCACACGTTTTTTTTTTTAAATTTACATGAGTACGTATCAAGATAATTTGTATATTCGAAAAGATATTTTAATTTTTAAAAACATTTTAGGTAGCATTTATTTTAATTTTCTGAAAAGGGGGCACTTATACCAAGGTTTCAATACCACTTGCCATTCTAGTGAAATGCTATAAAATCCCTCCTCAATCTTAACTTTGACTAAGTTTCACTACCCTATGATTCTTTCGGAGGCTACTAGCATATTTTTAAAACTTGGAATTTACCTACAAGGGTAATTGTCTCGTGGTGGAGGTTTGTTGTACTCTCTATTTCATATTACTCCGTGTAAGGTTTGGTCAAAGTCAAACTTTATCAAATTTAACTAATTATATAAAATATATTATTATTATTTAAATTTTTAAAATGATATTATTAGTACCATGATACAATATCCTATCATATCATTCGATTTTTCAGTATTACTAATGTGTTATCACAGATAGTTAATTAAAGATTACACCGCTTCACTTTGATCACACCGAAGTATAATATGGAATGAAGTAGTAGACTCTGGTCAAAAGGAGGTAGAGTGACCCATCTTCTGCAGAGGCAGCAGGATTCGCCTGACGACGCTCGGCGCTCTCTCCAATAGGCAGCCAACACGCGACGTGTCCCCATCCATTTTCTTTCTTTTCGCTCAAAGGCCAAGTTTTTCTCTTCTCTCCTTCCCCGAGACCCTGACTCAGCTCGGAGAGATCAGGCGGCGGCCATGGCTGGACGGTGGAGCAAGGAGGAGGCGCTACGGACCATCCTCATACAGGCCATGTGCGCCGCGAAGAGCGTCAGGGTCCAGCTTGACCACCTCCTGCAGCTCCGGCGCCGCCTGCAGCAGCGGATCCACGCCGCCGACGACGACGCGGCCGTGGTCCAGGAGGTCGCCGCCGGCCTATTCAAGGTCTACTACAGGGGCCTCGAGTACGCCTCCCGCTACCTCAGGTCCTTGTTCGACATCGCGATGGACAACGGGAACCACGCCTTCCTCTACCACCTCGACTTCGCCCTGCCCCTCATCCCGGACGAGCAGCTCTACGGCGTGCTGCTCGCGCAGCGCCTCCCCTCGCGCCCGACCACCCAGGCCCAGGCCTTCGCCCGCGTCGAGGCCGCCCTCCACGCCGTCAAGCTGCCCGAGGAGCACCACCTCCCGCGCTGCATCGAGCTCCTCCTCGGCGTCCGCCCGCCCAGCGTCACCGGCGAGCCCTTGCTGTTCCGCGGCGTGCCCGGCTACTCAGACGACCCGCTCGCCGCCGCCCACGAGCACCTCGCCAACAACGGCTTCCCCAACCCGGCTACAGCGGCGGCCGCCGCCCCCCCTCAGGCGGCCACGGCCAGCAGCGTGGATCTGGACTACGCGCTCACCTACCTCCACCGCGCCTGCTCCCTCGTCTACCTCGCCAGCAAGCACATCGACCTCGCCCGCTCGCCGTCGCCGTCTTCTCCAGTTCCTTCGACCCCGAGGAGCTCGCCGACAACGCCGAAACGGCCGAAAAATTCTGCTTTATCCCTGAGGTACGTACACTACTCGCTTTGTCCCTGAGGAGCATGGATGTTGTACTCCTCCCTGTACAGCCATGAACGAATCCATCAATCTGATTATCGAAAAATTCACTCTGCTCTCTTCACCGCAGGAGTGAAAGTGACACTATCCATCCGATTAACTACTTCACTTGATCAAGCCTGTCAAGCGATCGGTGGAGGTGGGATCTCTTGCATTGCTGATCCTCGAAACCGAGCTCGCATCAGTGATCGTTTAATTTATCTATGCTCTCTAGTTCATTAGACCTGTTCTTGTAGTTTCACTTCAGTTCGGTCAGGTTAATCCTGGACGGCCGTGGCTATCTTAGCGTTCACCAGGCGTAATTGATGTACTGTCGTAATACCTGCATGAACCGATCGAACTGCAGCAGTCAGGATGTGAAAATTGGGATTTTTCACATGCCACTTTATTAACCATCTTCTATCCGACGTTATGTAGGGAATACAATCTTGTCCCTAAGAGACATATCCTTTACATCTTTTGTGTGTACAATTGCAACATTGCCCAACATTTCATTCTAGTGTTCCAAATCAGGCCAAAAAAACATCACATGATTTTGAAATACTAATGTAGTAAATCTGCACTTATCGCAACAAATCCTAAAGAGGTATTATGCATGAAGGCCAACCACTTGTGTGTGCACACAATTTTTTTTTTGTTTTTGCACATGACTGTAACATTTGTTGCATAAAGCAAGAATCGGCGTAACGTCCACCTCATGTATTCAAAGCAAAACACACACACGAAGTCGCATCGCGTGAAAAAGGCACATGCACTACTGAAAACCACAAAATCATGAAAATGAAGTACCGTTTCTTTAGTGTGGCCACACAATTTGCAAACAGGGTTCTCCATGATATGTGGGGAGTCGAAGTAGTGAAATCAAGCCTAGATCCTTTCAACACCCTTCACCAAAACATTATCGCTATTGGTATAACTTTTAGCTTCTAGAGATGTTTATAAAGAACATTAGTTTGAATGTCGATGTTACTCACGGGTGGTCTATATGCTAAAAAGATGGAATATATAATTCTTTTCAATTAGATTAGATTGGACACAAAGATATATCGGCATCATTGAAGCGTTCAATCTATTTGTGAGTTAGGGAGCAGACAATCAATTGGTTCGTCCCAAATGTTTGTTGAGGCATCTTCACCAATCATTTTAATAAGACCTCTTGCTTACACATATCGGCCACACATAATTTGTTTCCCAAGCATTATGCTACGCACCCACATATAGAAAATCAGCGTCATAAAAAGCATCCTTTCATAGCACGAACACAAATGCTTCAAGGATTGTCAAGGAGGTGCCATGCTTGTTTCCCTAAGCATAATTGAAGGATTGGGAGGTCACAATAACGAAGTCCTCCCCTATTATTCGAGATAGCTACTCCCTCCGTTCTTTTTTAATTGACTCGAATTTAGTACAAAGTATTAAAAAGGAACGGAGGGAGTATTTTCCAACATTGTCAACGCATTCCATTGCGATCAAACGATCCACTCCACTCTAGTAAAACTTTGACATGACTATGATGACTTTAGGGCGCAACCTATTGGTAAGATCGAAACAACTCATTAAGCGGGTCGGTAGAGACTGAACCACTGATTTCCAAAGAACCTCTTTAGCAATACATGCTAGTTTCTTTTGACTCCATCCATGCATCCTGAGACCCCACCCTTTCACTGACGTGGTCTAGCTAATAGTTTTATGTTAGGCATCCTAACGCAAATGGAGACCGTGATACTCTAAGTTCTAGCATGAAAATCAGAGTTAGCTCAAATTTATGTTCGCTAGTATTATCGCACAAAAGACCGGTTGTTGAACACCAAGTTCTCCCAATAAAGAGTGTATCCACAATGCTCCCACTATGGCATTTGCTCTAGACTTGGCCATTGTTGTTTGTTTTCGTGCACTCCACAATATGAAATTTGACCCAAAGAAGATCCGAAGCCTCCGGTTTCATCTCGAAATCCTGCCCAATTAGCATGTGAGTATCAAATGACCTTTTATTATTTTTACCCAAGTATTTATTGACCTCTTAAGGTTTATGAGGATTCCCTTAATATGGAGGTCAATTAGTACATTGGTCAACAAAGTTGTCTAGTTCGTAGTGTTTCTTCGTAGATCCTAATGCTTGCCTACTTTGAAACAAAATGCTTGCATACTTTCTAGGCATTTTTTAGACATCGGTAACAAAAAGGGCTCACCAGGGAACTTCTAAAATTCCTCAAAATTTGCATTTCGTGTGATTCCTAATAAAAGTTCCATCTGCATGTTTTTTTTTCATTCTAAGAGGGTGTAATTGATTTAAAAAAAACCGTCCACATTAAGTGAAGAAACAACTTTACAAAAATGTCAGTACAATGGTGTCGGTTGAGTAGCATATGTGTGCAATGGTTCCTTTTTACATCCATGTAACTACTGTATTTTTACAAGCGCCTCATTACAAATATTTATATCTTGCTCGTGTTTCTTTTTTCAAATATTCATTGAGTTTTTAAAAACTCTCTGACTTATAATAAGCTGTCGTTGATTTTATGATGCATAGCAATGATTTTATATAATTTTATACTAAATCAGTGATATTTATTTTCAAATGATAGAATTGCAGAGGGGATAATTGTGTCCTGGTGGTAGCGGACGAGCACGCCACACTTCAACGCTTGTTCTTGTGCATGACGCCGGTCAAAAGGTTGCGGTTCTGGTCCATGCTGGTGGGCCCATGCTGCAGACCACATCGACGCCGCGTCCCATCCATTGTCTACTGTCTCCTTCCCCGGCTCAGCTCAGAGAAACCAGGCGGCGGCGGCCATGGAGGGAGAGGTGGGCAAGAGGGCGCTCGAGTGCATCCTCATGCCGGCCATGTTCGCCGCCAAGAACGTCCGGGCCCAGCGCGACCGCCTCCTGCAGCTCCGCCGCCGCCTGCAGCCGCACGCCGACGCGTCCGCGGTCCAGGAGCTCGCCGCCGACCTCTTCAAGGTCCACTCCATGGGCCTCAAGCACGGCGCCGGCTACCTCACCTCCTGCCTCCGGATAGCCTACGACAGCGACGCCGACATCTCCTTCTGCAACCCCGCCTTCGCCTTCATCCCGGACGAGCAGCTCTACGCCGCGCTCTTCGCGCACCGCCTCCCGGCCCGCCCGCCCGGCACCCAGACCGAGGCCTTCGCCCGCATCGAGCTCGCCTACCACGCCGTCAACCTGGCCTCGGGCTACCACGTCCCGCGCTGCGTCGAGTTCCTCGTCGGCGAGCGGCCGCCCTCCGGCACCGGCAAGCCCGACGGCTGCATGCTCGGATACCCGGACGACGCGGTCGCCGCCGCCACCAGCCACATCTTCAAGACCCGCCTCGCCGACATGCTACCCCCGGACGCCGACGACGCGCGCATCCCCAGGACCCGCCCCCGCCTCTTCAACCGTGGCCTGGACCTGGACCCGGCCGACGTCCCCGCCGCCGCCCCCACTTGGAAGCCCCCTCGGCTGGCCAGCAGCAAGGACCCGGACCAGGCGCTCAGCTACCTCCACCGCGCGTGCTCCCTCGCCAGCCTCGCCGTCAAGCACATCGACTTCGCCGTCGCCGTCATCTCCACCTTCCTCGACCCCAAGGAGGTTGCCGAAATCGCCGAAATGGCCGACGAAGACGCTTACATCTCCGAGGTTTGTTCTTACTCTATGTACTAGCTTTCCTGCTACCGGCATTGTGATCCCATTGCCTCCAATTCATTGTGTTCATCTCACTGCAGGAAGGACCCTATCCATCAGATTAAGCAGCTTGTTTTCGTCACACCTGATCGAGAATCAAGCCATAGAAAGGGGTGGAATCCCATTGCTTTGTTGATCGAAGTCCAACTCGCATCAGTTTAATCTTTCTATGCTCTCAACTCAAGTTCATCCAAGTTCCATCCTCCTATAATTTCAGTTCAGTCTGGTCAGACTAATCTGCTGCTACTATCCAAGTTTAATCTCAGTTCAGTGGCTTCGTCAGGGGTAAAATGTAGCACTACTGTAATGCCATATCTGCATCTTATGTGTGGAAGATTGAATCGAATTGCAGCAAAATTGCGAGTTTGAGCATGCAATGTTCTTCAATGTTGTTCAGTGATCCCATTTTCTTAGATCCTAGGATAGCATTCCGGGCTCATCCCAATTTGTTAGTCGCGTGATCTGCAAGTGCATGTTGTAATATAACAGTGTTCTGGTCAGTTTGCACTATAGCAATCGTATTATGTGATCAACTTGATCACGATGGAACTCATGAGCACTGCAGCCTACATGCTATGTAATCTTCTGCCATGTTGTGTTTATGAGATACAAATATACGAGTAACTTTTCCTAGGATTTCAGAAACATTTGTTGTGGAGTCAGATATGAATATAAGATTTGGTCAGATATCCTTTTACCGCTCCACTTCTATTTTTTGAACATGGCAATGTGGCTCATTAACTTGGAAATATCATAGATAGTACAGTCAACTCGAAAAGAAATAATTTCTTTAATTAATACTCTATTTTACGTGTGAGTAAGGTAATAAAGGTGACAATCCTTTCAGTATGTGTGTACGGAACAGTAATAACATAACTAAAACAGAGAAGGATTATAGTCCATGGCAATGCTGTCTAACAAGACTTCAAAGTGACATTGAGTAGAACATTGTTTCTGCATTCAAATAAACAACATCCCGATCACAGAAATCACATAGCGTAGACAGGAACGACTTATATTAAAATCCTCAACAGCACATATATAGATTTTGCTAGCTGAAAACCATTGTTGGATCGGTCAGTAGCAAACCATTCAATAGAACATGTCATGTAATCTTCTGCATCCAAAGAACGAAATCAGTACATGTTCCGCAATAATGCTTAGAATCTTATATGCTTAATATGATACTGGGATTATCTTTTAATAATACGATAAGATACAAAACAAAATTGGGATGCACCAGGTTCCGACGACCAAGAACTTCCATAGGTTCTCCTCTAGGAGGGATATAACATACTCCCTCAGTTCCATAATATTAGAAAAAAAACATGAATAATGTGCAGATACCATCATCTGTGGGATTCTGGGTGGTTATCATCATCACAGCCAGAACGCAGAAGTTACAAAACCCTGCGACCGAAGCTCGCAAATCACCAACATGTACGAGGTTTCTTGGTGATTATCCATCATCATAGCCAGAACACAGAAGTTACAAAACCATGTGCCCAAAAGCTCCCAAATCACCAACATGTCACAGCCAGAATAATGTTACGCCATGCAGAACACAATTAACAAACTGGAGATGCACGCCATGTTGAATATATAAGCAAATACCCATATGAAATAATCCGTAGAAGTAATTGATAAATCATGACTATGGAAATAACAAATAAATTAATCATGCAGACTAGTAAGATAGATGAACAGATCACATCTAAACAAGACAAACCGATCGCATCCACCACAATAACTAGAAGAAGAAACTCTAACAGAGACTGAAAGAGAAACGACAAGATCACATACTTCGCAGCAGCGTTGTTGTCGCCCATGTTGAGGTTGTCAAAGAAGTCGCTGAGATCCGGGAAGAAGTTGTCGGTGTGGAGAAACTCGTCGTCCGAAGACGACGTCGTGCTGCCAGTAGTCGCGCCGGAGCGCTCCCAAAAACCTGATTGCCCCTCACCCGTACAGGTTCACGAGAGGCAGGGTTCCGGAGGCCTACTGTCCCGGCAGTCGGTGCACGCCGACGGACGGGATGAGGAAGACGAAGGCGGCGGCGCAATGAACTGGAAACAGTAGTCGCATATGTGGCACGTAGGCTAGGGTTCTCGTCCGCGCTTATATAGTGCGGCTCGGGAAGGTCGTGGGACGCAGCCCACGTACGAGTTCACGATCCAGGAAAACCGGAACGAAAACGGCTGAGTTAACGCGTCCGTTAATGGCCTCATAATTGTGATTGATTACACAATTAATTTCCCGAACAGCAAAAAGATAAGCTCGGCTCGGCGAGATTCCCGCAACCCGCAGCGCGTCGTGACGTGTCGTGACGAGGCGAGGCGAGGCGTGGCGAGGCGGGCGGCGGAGGAGGAGGAGTGCGAGGGCTCTCTTCTCACTCACTTACTAGGACTAGAACAGCCCACCTTATACACCACTCCAACTCTCTCCCAACTAGCAATGTGGGACTAAACTTTAGCCCCCACTAGTGCTGCCACTGAATATTGGAATGGGCCATGTGAGTTTCAGAATTTGATAATGGGCCATGGGCCAAAGGCCAAATGCCCTCAAATTCCAGCAATCCCCCACAAACTCTCATTGGCACATTTCATCAATAAGTTTCCAGAACATTGTTTTATATACCGGTATGTCGTGGAGACTGTTAAGTTGAACTTCCACTTAAAGCTTCATATTACACTAGATTGCAACTTGGATAGTGGACTATGCCTTGAACTACAAGTTTTCTGCGCACTAGCTTCATACAAAGCCTAGACCGATACTAGGCTGCCGCGAGGCTTCCTCGCGGTTTGGAGCTTATACGTCATACTCCAGGGCCTTTCATGAGTTTACTAGAGAGCACCCAACTCTCATAGATTGCGACGTTTAACAATCAGACTCATATAGGTGTGTTCTTTAAAAGATGTTCTGCAGGACAACATCTCTGCTAAAATAAGCCACTTAGAACACATTAAGATAATTATCAACCTGCCATGCAGATTAGGAGAGTATTGCATCTTACGGAGTGGTAAAATTGCTATAGGGATATATACTCTCCTCAGCTGACCAACAGCTTGTCTCCCAGTTCTAATTCACGGGATCTCCGATCACAAAGAGTGGGTTACCACCATGGACAACTCATAGTGTGGGTCTCATACCCATCTCCCTCGATGCATTTTCTATCACATTTCGTGATAGTCCCTTTGTGAAGGGGTCTGCCAGGTTTCTAGACGTATGGATATAATCCAACGCTATAACTCCGGAGTTTCTCATTTTTTCAGTCTCCTCTTCACATGCCTTGATGACTTCATATTATCCTTAGAGCTGTTTACTTTGACGATCACAGTTTGATTATCACAGTTCATAGAAATAGCGGGTATTGGTTTCTCAACCACGTAAGTCCATCAAGAGCTCACGCCACTCTGCTTCAACAGGGCTGTGTCTAATGCTGTGAGTTCTGCTTCCATAGTTGACCTCGTAATGATGGTCTGCTTGCAAGACTTCCAGGAAACAGCGGCACCTCCAAGTGTAAACAAATAACCACTTGTGGCCTTAGTCTCATCAGCATCAGATATCCAATTTGCATCACTATAACCCTCAAGTACCCTTGGATACCCAGGATAGTGAATGCCATAGCTCGCAGTGCCTTTTAAATAGCGCAAAACTCTCTCAAGAGCATGCCAATGAACATCTCCAGGTCTAGACACAAAACGGCTGAGTTTACTTACAGCAAAGGAGATGTCAGGCCTTGTGGCGCTGGCTAAATACATAAGCGAGCCAATGATCTGCGAATATCGCAATTGATCTCTAGCAATTCTTTTATTCTTACGAATAATCACACTAGGATCATAAGGCGTTGGAGAAGATTTACAGTCGCTATACCCGAAGCGACTCAGGATCTTTTCCACATAGTGGGACTGAAGCAATGTAATCCCACCATCGTCATCCTTAAGCAACTTGATGTTTAAGATCACATCAGCTACTCCCAAGTCCTTCATCTCAAAACAACGAGATAGGAACTCCTTGACCTCCTTAATCACATTAAGGCTGGTCCCAAATATCAATATGTCATCGACATAGAGACAAAGAATAACTCCCTCGCCCCACCATGGCGATAGTATACACACTTGTCAGCTTCGTTTACAACAAAGCCTTCAGCGGTTAAAGTTCTTTCAAACTTCTCATGCCACCGATGACCCACAAGTATAGGGGATCGCAAGTCTTCGAGGGAAGTAAAACCCAAATTTATTGATTCGACACAAGGAGGTAAAGAATACTTATAAGCCTTAACAACTGAGTTGTCAATTCAGCTGCACTGAAAAGCACTAGCAACAGGGGTGATGTGAAAGTAGTGGTGATATGAGAGCAATAGAAACAGTAACACGAAAGAGTAGTAATATGAGAGCAATGGTACCGGAAAATAGTTGACATGTAGAACGAGTATATGATGATGAAAGATGGACCGGGGTTCCCAGCTATCTACACTAGTGGCAACTCTCCAATAACAAGTGTTGGGTGAACAAATTACAGTTGGGCAATTGATAGGATTGATAAGGCATTAAGAAAGAACATCAATTCATTAATCATGTAGGCATGTTTTCCAATAATAGTCGTATGTGCTCGCAATGAGAAACTTGTACAACATCTTTTGTCCTACCAAATGGCAAGGGCCTCAAGGGAAACTGGATATTAAGGTACTCCTTTTAATAGAGCACCGAGCAAAGCATTAACACTACATGAAAACATGTGTCCCTCACATCACCGCCATCCCCTCCGGTTGTCCCGATTTCTGTCACTTCGGGGCCTTTGGTTCCGGACAGTGACATGTGCATACAACTTGTAGATACAATCTAAGCAATAATTATAGAGCTCAAATCTAAGATCATGCCACTCGGGCCCTAGTGACAAGCATTAAGCATAACAAGATTGCAGCAACAATAACTTCACAAACTTTATAGATAGACTAATCATAATGTATCATCCATCGGATCCCAACAAACACAACACCGATTACATCGATGGATCTCAATCATGTAAGGCAGCTCATGAGATCATTGTATTGAAGTACATGGGGAGAGAATACCAACTAGCTAGCTAGAACCCGTAGTCCATGGGGGAACTACTCACGGAGCATGATGGAGGCGATGGCGTTGATGGAGATGGCTTCCGGGGCACTTCCCCGTCCCCAGGTGCCGGACAGAGACTGTCCCCGAATTGAGTTTCGATGGCGGCGGCGCCCTGGAGTCTTTCCGGAGTTTCGTCAAGTGGTACCGTGTTTTTAGGTTGAAAGGGGTTAAATAGGCGAAGAGGCGGCAGAGGGCTGACAGGGTGGCCTCCTCATAGGGGGCGCGGCCTGGGGCTAGCCCGCGCGCCCACCCTCCTGGTGGCCCCCTGGCTCTCCTCCGACTCTTCTTCGGTGTTCTGGATGCTTCCGGGAAAATAAGATCTTTGGCGTTGATTTCGTCCAATTCCGAGAATATTGCCCGAACAGCCTTTCTGGAACCAAAAACAACAGAAACAGGAACTGGTGGCATCTTGTTAATAGGTTAGTTCCGAAAACGCATAAAAACATCATAAAGTGCAAGCAAAACATGTAAGCATTGTCATAAAACAAGCATGGAACGAGAAATTATGGATACGTTGGAGACGTATCAGCATCCCAGCTTAGTTTCTCGTCCCGAGGTAAAACGATAACAAAGATAATTTCAGTGACATGCTACTTACATAACCTTGATCATACTATTACAAAGCATATGAAATGAATGAAGTGACTCAAGGCAATGATCTATAGTTGCTAACAAGTAGATAACATATAGCAAAACTTTTCATGGAGAGTACTTTCAAGACAAGCATCAAAAGTCTTGCACAAGAGTTAACTCATAAAGCAATAAGTTCATAGTAAAGGCATCGAAGCAACACAAAGGAAGATAGAAGTTTCAGCGGTTGCTTTCAACTTTCAACATGTATATCTCATGGATATTGTCAACATAGAGTAATATGATGAATGCAAATATGCAAGTATGTAAGAATCAATGCACAGTTGACACAAGTGTTTGCTTCTAAGGTGGAAGGAATTAGGTAACTGACTCAACATAAAAGTAAAAGAATGGCCCTTCTACGAGGGAAGCATCGATTGCTATATTTGTGCTAGAGCTTTGGTTTTGAAAACATATAGAGAGCATAAAAGTAAAATTTTGAGAGGTGTTTGTTGTTGTCAACGAATGGTAGTGGGTACACTAACTACCTCATCAACCAGACTTTCAAGAGCGGCTCCCATGAAGGACGTTATCTCTACCAGCAAGGTAGATCATCCCTCTCTCTTTTGTTTACACATGTACTTTAGTTTAGTTTTTCTTTATTTATGGATGACACTCCTCCCAACCAGCTTACACAAGCCATGGTTAACCGAATCCTCGGGTGCCTTCCAACATTCACATACCATGGAGGAGTGTCTATTTGCAAAATTAAGTTGCTTACTGATGAATCAGAGCAAAACATGTGAAGAGAATTATTAATGAAAGTTAATTAATTGGGGCTGGGAACCCCATTGCCAGCTCTTTTTGCAAAATTATTGGATAAGCGGATGTGCCACTAGTCCATTGTGAAAGTCTGTCAAAAGTAAATGACAAGGTTGAAAGCTAAACACCACATACTTCCTCATGAGCTATGAAACATTAACACAAATTGAGAAGAATTTTGAATTATTTAAAGGTAGCACTCAAGCAATTTACTTTGGAATGGCAGGAAATACCACATAGTAGGTAGGTATGGTGGACACAAATGGCATAGGTTTTGGCTCAAGGATTTTGGATGCATGAGAAGTATTCCCTCTCGATACAAGGCTTAGGCTAGCAAGGTTATTTGAAGCAAACACAAGTATGAACCGGTACAAAACTTACATAAGAACATATTGCAAGCATTATAATACTCTACACTGTCTTCCTTGTTGCTCAAACACTTTTACCAGAAAATATCTAGACCTTAAGAGAGATCAATTATGCAAACCAATTTTAACAAGCTTTACGGTAGTTCTCCACTAATAGGTTTAAACTATATGCAAAAACTTATGATCTACTTGAGAGCTCAAAACAATTGCCAAGTATCAAATTATCCAAGACATATGAGGCATTTTCTTTTCCCAACCAAATAAAGATAAATATTGTAGCTTCCAACTTTTATTCATTGAACATTAAAAGTAAAACGAAGAACAAGTGTTCATATGAAAAAGCGGAGCGTGTCTCTCTCCCAAACAAGGATTGCTAGGATCCGAATTTATTCAAACACAAACAAAACGAAAAATAAACACACAGACGCTCCAAGTAAAGCACATAAGATGTGACCGAATAAAAATATAGTTTCAATAGAAGAAACCTGATAAGTTGATGAAGAAGGGGATGCCTTGGGCATCCCCAAGCTTAGACGCTTGAGTCTCCTTGAAATATGCAGGGATGAACCACGGGGGCATCCCCAAGCTTAGACTTTTCACTCTTCTTGATCATATATCATCCTCTCTCTTGACCCTTGAAAACTTCCTTCACACCAAACTTCTCATAAACTTCATTAGAGGGGTTAGTACTCAAAAAATTTGAATCCACCTTGGTCCTGTAGTGGCACATTGCAAGAACTCAATAAAACATTAGCTACAGCTCCCTATGTCTAGAAAAGCTCGCTTAAAGTCCACAAGAGACAATGCAAAAAACAGAGACAGAATCTGCCAAAACAGAACAGCCAGTAAAGACGAATTTTAATAAAATACTTCCGTTGCTCAAATCAGAAAACTCAAAACTAATGAAAGTTGCGTACATATCTGAGGAACACGCACGTAAATTGGCATATTTTTCTGATTTACCTACAGAGAAAACAGCCCAGATTCGTGACAGATAGAAATCTGTTTCTGCGCAGAAATCCAAATCTAATATCAACCTTCGATTAGAGGCTTCACTTGGCACAACAAAACACAAAACTAAGATAAGGAGAGGTTGCTACAGTAGTAAACAACTTCCAAAACACAAATATAAAACAAAGTACTGTAGCAAAATAACACATGGGTTATCTCCCAAGAAGTTCTTTCTTTATAGCCGTTAAGATGGGCTCAGCAGTTTTAATGATGCACTCGCAAGAAACAATAGTAGAGGTAAAAGAGAGCATCAAAAAGAAAATCCAAAACACATTTAAGTCTAACATACTTCCTATGTAAAGGAATCTTGTAAATAAACAAGTTCATGAAAAGCAAAGTAACAAGCATAGGAAGATAAAACAAGTGTAACTTCAAAATTTTAAGCATATAGAGAGGTGTTTTAGTACCATGCAAATTTCTACAACCATATTTTCCTCTCTCATAATAATTTTCAGTAGCTTCATGAATAAACTCAACAATATAACTATCACATGCATCATACTTTTCATGATTTCTAAACACATAATTTTTATCAAGCTCAACTATAGTAGGATCAAAACTTCCAAACTCACTTCTATCAATAATATAACAGGGTGATCGATCAATCTCAAGAGATATGGGACTCTTAAATAAAGTCAATACTTTTCCAATCCCATTTTCATTAGTAGTACAATTAATATTATCAAGTAACATAGGACCATCATCTAGAGCTTTATCATAAACATTTGCCAAGCAAAATTCTTTAGTACAATGCATTTCGACATCAGACACAAACAAAGCATTATCATAAGATTTATCAAAGTAGCATGGATTATCATATATAATAGTAGCATAATTATTCTCACAAGTTTTACTTATAGGAAATATTTCAAGAGAATCCACAGGAACATAACATTCAACCTCTTCGGTAAGCATGGAGGACAATCAAATAGTGTAAGAGATAAAGAGTTACTCTCATTAGAAGGTTGGCATGGGTAGCTAATCCATTCTTCCTCCTTTTGTTCATCACTCTCCTCTTCTTTTTCATCCAATGAGCTTTCAGGTTCATCAATTTCCTCCTCTTTTTCATCCAATGAGCTTTCAGGTTCATCAATTTCTTCTTCCACAGGTTCCTGCAAATTGTGAGTGCATTCTTGTGCATTAATGTGTTTCCCTTTATAATCAAGGATATACGGATTCCTACTGTAGCATTCTATGCATGAATTAAGGATAGTAGAGACATAATCTTTAAGGTCTTTACAAATAGCACAAGTTTCATAATTCTCAACCATGAAGGATTCTATCTCGGAGGCTCCCATAAATAAGACAAATTGTTCTACCTCTTCGAACCCATAATGAATATAGCAATTCTGATTATAGTTCTTAATTAAAAATTCCTCACTAGAGCCACATTGAAATTTAAGATGTTTAGTATCATGTTGAGAGCAACAGTTTATATCATGGCGTCTAAGCAAGATTCTAGCAATTGTATTTAATTTTTCTATCATAGCACTCATTATTTTACCAGTTCTTGATTCTCTATAATTATTATAACATCCTATAAGCTCCAAGTAGGTTGTAGGTTCTCCCATAACAGCAGTTTTTAATTTTTTGGTTTTTCAAATTTTTATGGATTTTTGGGTATATGAGACAAATAAAACAAGACAAAAATAAACTAAGCAAAAGTAAACTACGCAAACTAATACTAGACAGAAATAAACTAAGCACAAATAAACTAGACAAAAGTAAACTAGCAAGACAAAATAAAATAAATGCAGAGAGAGATGTAGAGTGTACTCCCCAGGTGAACTTATGAGTAGAGCTATGCCTCCCGGCAACGGCGCCAGAAAATAGTCTTGATGACCCACAAGTATAGGGGATCGCAACAGTCTTCGAGGGAAGTAAAACCCAAATTTATTGATTCGACACAAGGGGAGGTAAAGAATACTTATAAGCCTTAACAACCGAGTTGTCAATTCAGCTGCACCTGGAAAAGCACTAGCAACAGGGTGATGTGAAAGTAGCAGTGATATGAGAGCAATAGAAACAGTAACACAGCAGCAGTAGTAGTAATATGAGAGCAATGGTACCGGAAAATAGTTGACATGTAGAACGAGTATATGATGATGAAAGATGGACCGGGGTTCCCAGCTATCTACACTAGTGGCAACTCTCCAATAACAAGTGTTGGGTGAACAAATTACAGTTGGGCAATTGATAGGATTGATAAGGCATTAAGAAAGAACATCAATTCATTAATCATGTAGGCATGTTTTCCAATAATAGTCGTACGTGCTCGCAATGAGAAACTTGTACAACATCTTTTGTCCTACCAGCCGGTGGCAGCCGGGCCTCAAGGGAAACTACTGGATATTAAGGTACTCCTTTTAATAGAGCACCGGAGCAAAGCATTAACACTCCGTGAAAACATGTGTCCCTCACATCACCGCCATCCCCTCCGGTTGTCCCGATTTCACTTCGGGGCCTTTGGTTCCGGACAGTGACATGTGCATACAACTTGTAGATACAATCTAAGCAATAATTATAGAGCTCAAATCTAAGATCATGCCACTCGGGCCCTAGTGACAAGCATTAAGCATAACAAGATTGCAGCAACAATAACTTCACAAACTTTATAGATAGACTAATCATAATGTATCATCCATCGGATCCCAACAAACACAACACCGATTACATCAGATGGATCTCAATCATGTAAGGCAGCTCATGAGATCATTGTATTGAAGTACATGGGGAGAGAATACCAACTAGCTACAGCTAGAACCCGTAGTCCATGGGGGAACTACTCACGGAGCATGATGGAGGCGATGGCGTTGATGGAGATGGCTTCCGGGGCACTTCCCCGTCCGGCAGGGTGCCGGGACAGACTGTCCCCGAATTGGAGTTTCGCGATGGCGGCGCCCTGGAGTCTTTCGGAGTTTCGTCAAGTGGTACCGTGTTTTTAGGTTGAAAGGGGTTAAATAGGCGAAGAGGCGGCGCAGAGGGCTGACAGGTGGCCTCCTCATAGGGGGCGCGCCGGGCTAGCCGCGGCCCACCCTCCTGGTGGCCCCCTGGCTCTCCTCCGACTCTTCGGTGTTCTGGATGCTTCCGGGAAAAATAAGATCTTTGGCGTTGATTTCGTCCAATTCCGAGAATATTGCCCGAACAGCCTTTCGGAACCAAAACAGCAAAACAGGAACTGGCACTGTAGCATCTTGTTAATAGGTTAGTTCCGGAAAACGCATAAAAACATCATAAAGTGCAAGCAAAACATGTAAGCATTGTCATAAAACAAGCATGGAACGACAGAAATTATGGATACGTTGGAGACGTATCAGCCACTGCTTAGGCGCTTGCTTAAGCCCATACAAAGACTTCAGTAGTTTACACACCTTTCCTTCTTGACCATCTACTACAAATCCATCAGGCTGCTCCATATAAATTTCCTCTTCAAGCTCTCCATTTAGGAAAGCAGTCTTAACATCCATTTGATGAACGAGAAGACCATGTGAGGCAGCCAAGGATAGTAGTACTCGAATGGTGGTCAATCTGGCAACAGGTGAGTATGTATCAAAGAAATCTTCACCTTCTTTCTGGGTATAACCCTTGGCCACAAGACGTGCCTTGTACTTTTCAATAGTACCATCAGGCCTAAGCTTTTTCTTGAACACCCACTTGCATCCTACAGGTTTGCACCCATAAGGACGATCAGTAACCTCCCAAGTTCCATTAGCTAAGATGGAATCCATCTCGCTACGGACAGCTTCCTTCCAGTAGTCAGCATCCTGAGATGCATAGGCTTCTGAAATAGAAGTAGGAGTATCATCCACGAGGTACACAATGAAATCATGACCAAAGGACTTTGCAGTCCTCTGTCTCTTGCTCCTTTTGGGAGCTTCATTGTCATCCTCCACAGGATTATCAAAGTGTTCTATAGCCATGGTAGGTTCAGGAAATAGTTCCTGAGTAGATGAACTGGGCATCTCCTGAGTTGATGAGCTAGAAGTTTCTTTCATAGGAAAGATGTCCTCAAAGAAAGTCGCATCATTCGACTCCATAATTGTACCAACATGCATGTCGGATACCTCAGATTTTACTATCAAAAATCTGTAGCCAATGCTATGAAATGCATATCCCAGAAGAACACAATCCACGGTCTTTGGTCCAAGCTTGCGCTTCTTGGGTATCGGCACATTTACTTTCGCCATACAACCCCAAGTTCGTAGGTAAGAGAGTTTCAACCTTTTCCTTTCCCATTCCTCAAAAGGAGTAATGGTTTTGTTCTTTGTGGGAACACGGTTTAGGACATGACATGCAGTCAATATCGCCTCCCCCCACCATGCCTTGGATAGACCCGATGTATCTAACATGGCGTTAACCAAATCAGTTAGAGTACGGTTCTTTCTTTCGGCCACCCCATTTGACTGAGGTGAGTAGGGAGGCGTCCTCTCATGGATAATACCATGTTCCTCACAAAAGGAATCAAACTCGTTGGAAAAATACTCTCCACCACGATCAGACCTTAGCCGCTTGATCTTTCGATCAAGTTGGTTTTCTGCTTCAGCTTTAAAGATTTTGAAGTAATTAAGAGCTTCATCTTTAGATTTCAGGAGGTACACATAACAATATCGAGTAGAGTCATCAATTAAAGTCATGAAGTATCTTTTCCCTCCTTTTGTCAATTCACCATTCATTTCACAAAGATCCGAATGTATAAGCTCCAGCGGTGCCAAGTCTCTTGCCTCCGCAGTCTTGTGAGACTTACGTGGTTGCTTAGCTTGCACACACACTTGGCACTTGGATTTCTTGACAATAGCAAATTTCGGAATTATATTCATATTCGCTAGCCGCGTCATGCACCCAAAATTAATATGACAAAGTCGTGAATGCCAAATATCGGACTCACTATCATTGCAAACATGATTAATAATTTGAGTACATAAGTCTGACAAAGATAAAACAAGCCTCCGCACACATAACCCTTTCCAACAAATTGTCCACACTTGGAAATTACAACTTTATTGGACTCAAAGACCAACTTAAAACCATCTCGACATAAAAGCGATCCGCTAACGAGATTCTTATTAATGGAGGGAACGTGCTGCACATTCTTCAGCTGGATGGTCTTTCCCGAAGTAAACTTCAGATCCACCGTACCAACACCACGAACAGAAGCACGTGAGCCGTTTCCCATCAGCACGGAGGAAGTCCTTGCAACCTGATAAGAAGAAAACATAGAGACATCGAACATACATGTGTATTGGCTCCGGTGTCTATCCACCAATCAGGAGAATTACATACGAAAGGACAGTAGGGGAAATACCGTACCCAACGTCCTTCATCTCAGTATCAACGCCAATAACAACATTTGCGGACTTGCCGCTGTTCCCACGCCGATCATGGCGTTCTGGGCAATCAGGAGCCCAATGTCCAGGAGCGCCACAAACATGGCAGTTCCCTTTCTTCTTATAAGGAGTCTTCCTTTTGAAGTTGGTTGAGTTGGAGGCTTTGTTCTTCTCGTCAAACTTGCCTTTTCCATTGTTCTTATTCTTAGACTTGTGAGATTGGAAGTTCTTCTTCTGTACCACATTGGCACTAGAACCTCCCTCAAAACTACGAGCGCGTGTGTCTTTTGCTCTCGCCTTCTCTTCCACATGAAGCGAGCCAATGAGATCCGAAACGGAAAACTCTTGTCTCTTATGTTTCAGAGAAGTAGCAAAGTTCCTCCACGAAGGAGGAAGCTAGGCAATAATGCCACCGGCCACAAATTTGTCCGGTAAGGTACACTTAAACTGCTCGAGTTCTTTGGCAAGTGACTGAATCTCATGAGCCTGCTCAACCACGGAGCGCTCATCAGTCATCCTGTAGTCATAGTATTGCTCCATGACATACAGTTCAGTGCCAGCGTCCGAGACCCCAAATTTGGCCTCGAGCGCATCCCACGCATCTTTACCATGGTCGAAAGCCATGTACGGGTCAACAATGTTGTCCCCAAGAATGCTGAACAAGGCCGCCTTAAACATGGCGTCGACCTTCGCAAACTTTTCCTGCTCCTCTGAGAGGCCCCTCAGGTCTAGCATCTGTGGCGCTAAAACAGCCTAGGTTTGTAAACCATAGAACTGCCTTTGTGCGCCACCTCTTGTAATGCATACCATCAAAGGAGGGAGGTCGAGTAGCGGCAGCAATGCTGCTTGAATTGATTTGCCTATAATCAGGTTTTTGGATTGTTGAATATATAAGCAAATACCCATATGAAATAATCCGTAGAAGTAATTGATAAATCATGACTATGGAAATAACAAATAAACTAATCATGCAGACTAGTAAGATAGATGAACAGATCACATCTAAACAAGACAAACCGATCGCATCCACCACAATAACTAGAAGAAGAAACTCTAACAGAGACTGAAAGAGAAACGACAAGATCACATACTTCGCAGCAGCGTTGTTGTCGCCCATGTTGAGGTTGTCGAAGAAGTCGCTGAGATCCGGGAAGAAGTTGTCGGTGTGGAGAAACTCGTCGTCCGAAGACGACGTCGTGCTGCCAGTAGTCGCGCCGGAGCGCTCCCCAAAACCTGATTGCCCCTCACCCGTACAGTTCACGAGAGGCAGGGTTCCGGAGGCTCCCGGCAGTCGGTGCACGCCGACGGACGGGATGAGGAAGACGAAGGCGGCGGCGCAATGAACTGGAAACAGGTAGTCGCATATGTGGCACGTACAGGCTAGGGTTCTCGTCCGCGCTTATATAGTGCGGCTCGGGAAGGTCGTGGGACGCAGCCCACGTACGAGTTCACGATCCAGGAAAACCGGAACGAAAACGGCTGAGTTAACGCGTCCGTTAATGGCCTCATAATTGTGATTGATTACACAATTAATTTCCCGAACACAAAAAGATAAGCTCGGCTCGGCGAGATTCCCGCCGCGCGGCGCGCTGCGTGGCGAGGCGAGGCGTGGCGAGGCGGGCGGCGGAGGAGGAGGAGTGCGCGAGGGCTCTCTCTCTTCTCACTCACTTACTAGGACTAGAACAGCCCACCTTATACACCACTCCAACTCTCTCCCAACTAGATGTGGGACTAAACTTTAGCCCCCACTAGTGCTGCCACTGAATATTGGAATGGGCCATGTGAGTTTCAGAATTTGATAATGGGCCATGGGCCAAAGGCCAAATGCCCTCAAATTCCAGCACGCCATCGATATAACTTGCTACCGCAGGGTCGAATAAAATTCCAAACCAGTGAACATTAGTATAACATTACATGTCCAATATCACAATTTGACTTCGACCATCAATAAATAAGATGCAGATACCACATTAGACTACTACATTACCCCAGAAATGAGGCTAAAATAGCCACGACAAACATAGATAATAGCAGCAGACTAACCTGACCTAGAGAGCATAGAGAATAGAGCATAGAGCATAGAGAATGAGACTAACCTGACCGAACCAAAATGAAATTTTTAGGTTGGATGAACTAGAGAGCATAGACAAATTAAATGACTAATGAGAATTTGGCTTCGACAAACAATGCAAAGGGATCCCAACCCCTTCGATCGCTTAGCCACATACATCGATCAGTTCTAAAGAAGTGAAGAGCGAACAAAACTAGCTGGTTAATCTGAAGTCCCTCCTGCAGTGAAGAGAACAAAATGAATTGGGGAGTAAGATCAACAAAATCATTAATGCTGGTACTACACTGCACAAACCTAATTGAATTCGGCACGGGCCTTGGCAATGGACTCTAGCGCATTGTACCAGCCTGGGAACATCGCGGCAAGGAGACCCCGGACGGTAGCGACTTCACCGCCGACCATGGTAGCCCTGGTGGTTTGGCCCATGAAGAGCACTGCCATGGCCCTCACTCGAGTGTTGATGCGCTTGACTGACTCCCGTGCAGCTTCCACTTAGTTGTTGGCATGGTTGATGTGAGGCGTGGCACGCCTGCTACCACTGTCAGTACGGACCAAACGAGGGGTAGAGTCGACCAAGTCCTCGGTGGTAGTGAGTCTCGAGAAGGCAACTCCGAGTGCCGTGTGCGCCTCCTCGAGAACCACCCGGACCTCCATCAGGCATGCAACTGTAGTTTATCGGCGTATGAGTCCGCTGCCATGGTGGCGACTGGCGAGCAGCTGCTCTAGAGCCATCCGGTGCTCTACAAGAGTAGCAGCCACGGAGTCGAGTGTGTTCGTGAACCAACTTTTCATCCCCTCCACTATCGACATCGTTGGTGCAGATCACGTAGGTTTAACAAACTATACAAATCATTTCGATGAAAATATTGTACACACACAAGGAAAGAGCACTGCATAGCTTGATTCAATTTTGATAACAACAAAAAAAATCACGATTTTAGGGTCTAGAGGGAATGCAGAGAAGGCCCGCCTCATGGCGCCTATGATAAAAGATCGGCGTCCAAGGCCGGGTACCCGCCCATCGCTCATTCACATCCACAATCACTCCATCGCACACAATGGAACCGCACCGTAGCAATGCCGGCTCCTTGCCGGCGGGAGAGGGGCCGTCCAGGCCTGCGCGGCAACCTGGTCGCGGCATCGTGCGCGCCCGCGAGCCTCCACCGGAGATACCACGCCGTGTCCTACGACACCGGGACACCGCTACATCGGAGCTCGACGACACCATGACCTCTGCGCTCGCAGCACCCACCGCGACGAAACCACGCCAAGCACCTGCCGCGACGGAGGAGCGCCACGCACCCGCGGCAACGGGGGAGCGCCATGCACCGGCTGCCACGTCGGGAGATGTCGAGATGAGCACCCCGCCAGCAGTAGGATGAATGCCGTTTACTAAATGATTAATGTAAATATTCAACGATGTCTCATAGCATTGTAGTTCAATATATATGTTTCAAACTTGCAAGATATTTTATATAGAACTTTTTCTACTAAACTTATTGGTAGCATACTATAATCTTGTTGAGTACAATTTTAGATTACTTAGATTGCTTAATTAACCGCATACACTATTTTCAGAGATTAGTTCTTTGTTTTACAATATATAATGCGTAGTTTTCTTGTGGTAAATTAAATTTATTTTGCAATAAAGTTTTCATTAAACTATGTTTCACCTATTTCTAAAATTATATGGTGTATTTATATATGTATGTGCCTAAGTGTATATATTAATATCCACAAATATCATGATAGAGATCTATAAATTGTACAATCAAATAAATATCTTAGTCATCATTATAGTTTATTGCTTATACAAAATTTCTTACCATTGGTAAATATGTCTTGCAAGTTAGATTCCGAAGTAATTCACAACATGTGCGTGCTCTCCACATGGTAATGGAATTGTATATAATATAATAATAGTAATTATTGAAGAACATAAAATTACCTATTGTATGCTTATTTTAAAGGTGTTTGGTGATCGTATGGTGTATGCAAGTGCTCTAGCTAGTTTTTCAAGTATTTTTTTGCACGAAATTAAACATGAGAATCTATCACACGTCGTATAGATACAAATAGGTAAAAACATCAACAAGTAAAATTGATTTCGAAAAAAGAACATAATGTCACGACTCATCTCCCTGATCAATTTTGCAATTACAACAATAAACAAAAACGAGAACCAACTTGTGCTCGGGTTGCTCGGGGCGCTGTCGTGCACCCAACCCACAGGACCCTTCCAAGCCAGGGCGATTTCCTCATATTTCTTCGATTTTGGGGTAAGGGGTGAAACTATAATCTGACCCCTTTGGTCACCAAACTAATAATTCGGAGTTATATATAACCTGCTACATATGAAATAATATACTAGTAGTTTACAAAATTCTTGTAACATTCATAGGTACAAAATCACCGAGGAGAGGAATCTTTTCCAAAGATGTCTTGGGAAAATATGGGTCCGCATACAAATCCAAGTGAATTTTTAGCAGGCTGACAAAAAATAAGTGATAATTTCTGAAAAGCAAATAAGCAAGCAGCTTAGAGCATCTCTAGCAGAGCTCGTAAAAGGGCCAAAACCGAAAAATAACCGCCACTTTACGGGTTTGAGCTCAAAAATGGCGCCAATCAGTTACCGTAAATAAAGCGAAACCGAATTTTTTTCTGACCGAGACCGAAAACCCAAATCGTCCTGTATTTGTAGGGGTCATTCGAGCGAACTGAACGCTGGATCCCTATCTAGGGCGCGCTGAAATTTCAGCTGACGCAACTGCTCGCTCTCTCCCTCCCCGCGCTGCCACCACACTCCGCCGCCGCCGCACCTCCCGATTCGCCCGAGCCCCGCATCCCGGAGCTAGCGCTGGTCACCCCGCAGCCCGCCCGCGGTTCGTCGCCCAAATCTGTGTGCCGTCCCGCCGCCGCCGCACCGTCGAATCGAGGATGAGCTCGGGCGACGAGTTCGTCCATCTGTCCGATTCGTCGAGCTCGGACGATTCCGACCTCCACGAGCTGCTCCAGGACGACGATATGGAGGCCACCATGCTCCTCCTCTCCGTCAAGGAGCTGGAGGACCGCGCGAAGCTGCTGAATCGGAGGCGCGGATCGGTGATGGGCAGGAACCACATCCAGCGAAATCGCCTCGTCAGCCACGAGCAGCTGATGGAAGACTACTTCACCGAGGTACCTACCTATCCGCCCCAGATATTCTGTAGGAGGTATCGCATGCGGCTTAGTTTGTTCGTCAAAATCGTCAAGGCCTACAAAGCCAATTCGAATTACTTCAAGCAACGTAGAAATGCCGCCGGCGTGATGGGTTTCATCCTGTTCAAAAAAAAATTTGCTTCCATGAGGGTGATTGCGTACGGCATCCCTGCGGATTACACCGACGAGTATCTTCGAATTGACGAAGATACTACATCGGAGTCAGTGCGTAGGTTTGCTCGCCTGATTATCAAGTTGTTTGGGCCAACCTATCTCCGAGCTCCCAATGAGGATGACACCAAAAGATTGATGGAGATAAATGAGAAAAGAGGTTGGCCGGGCATGCTTGGTAGTCTTGATTGTATGCATTGGACATGGAAGAATTGTCCAAAGGCATGGCATGGACAATACTGTGGCAAGAGCAAAGATGCAACCATTGTACTTGAGACTTTTGCATCACAAGATTTGTGGATTTGGCATTGTTTTTTTGGTTTGCCGGGAACACTCAATGACATCAATGTGCTGCAAAGATCCCTTTTATTTGGTAAATTAGCAAATGGGGAAGCACCGACTTTCAACTACAAGGTCATGAACAATGAGTACACAGTGAGATATTACCTAGCCGATGGTATCTATCCGGATTGGGCAACATTTGTTAAGTCTGTCAAGGATCCCAAGATAGAATAGAAGCTGAATTTGCCAAAGCTCAAGAAGCAGCTCTCAAGGACATTGAGAGAGTTTTCGGTGTTTTGCAAGCAAGGTTTCCATTGTTCGTGGCCCAGCCCGATTTTGGGACAAAAAATCCTTGTCAACATCATGACATTTTGTGTGATTCTTCACAACATGATCATTGAGGATGAAAGAGAGTTGAGCTTGTCCCGCTTCTATGACAACGTTGGCACCCGAGTGAAACCCCAGCGTAATCCAGATCGAATTGAAGCTTTCCTTAAAACTCATCGGCTGGTTGAGAATGCCAGTACCCATGCTTAGTTAGTTTATAATCTGAAAATGCACCGCTGGCAGAGACATGTCCATCGCGTTTGATCCTACAATTTCATTCATTTATTTGTCACATGTATCATTGTTGAGACATTTGTTTTTTTGTCCAATTTTCCGAGAATCATTCTAATTTGGTTGAATCATTTTTCATTTGTTCATTTTTTCTAAAACTATTGTAACAATTTGGTTCAGACTATTGTTTATGTGTTGTAATAATTGGATGATTATTTGATTAATTATGATTGATTGTTGTATGTCTTGCATATGAATTCTATGAAAAGTCTTGTCTTTACGGGTTCGGAAGCGACGAGATAGAGCCCGTAAACCAAAACTGTAAAACAGAATTCTGTTTTACAGTTTTGGTTTACGTCTGTTCTGCGCCAGACATTTTACGACCCATAAACACGAGTTCGGTGAACTGAACTTCAGATTTTCAGTTCGTGTTTTTACAGAGTCTGCTAGAGATGCTCTTAACCAATCAGAGATTCAACCCTCCCAGAAAATAGGTGTCCACTGTGGGTCAGCAATCATGACGCTCTACTTGCAGTGGATGGGCTGGTCCGCTTCTGGCACCTTCGCTGAAATTAGTGACTTCTTGCCTTGCATAAGTGAGATACACTCGCCGAGCGCGCGAAGTGTGCGATGTAGCCTCCCATACGTCATCTGTCGGTCCTATGCAGTACTACCTCCGTTCCAAGAAATAAGGCGCACGCGTACTCCATAACAAATTTTAACCATAAAAATTGAGCAATAAAATCTTGATTATATTACGGAGTATATAATTTTATTCTAAATCAGTGATATTTATTATCGTCGATGGAAGAGTACGTATTATTTTCAAATGATAGAATTGCAGAGTGGTGGCGCGTGCTTGTGGGCGGTTGGTTGGGCGGAGCACTTCGGATGAACGGGGTGGTGGTGCTGGGGTTGGGAGAAATCATTGTTGGCCTTGCCGACGCAGTCGCGGTGACGCCCGAGGGCGCCGCCTTGCCTTCCTGGAGGGCGTCGGGTGTACCCCCTCACCCAATCCCCTCCGTGGACCGGGGGAAACCCTAGGATTAGTCCGGACAGCAGCGGCGTCATCGTCGTCCTCCTTGTTGAAGGTGTTGTTTGGTACGCGGTAGTTCGGAGTGCTAGGAGTGTGGTAGGAATTTTCCGGGAGGCGCAACGGTGGCGGGTTGTCCTCGTTCTTGTCGATCTGCCGATGTTGGCTTTTTTTATATTTTTCTTTTTCTCTGTTGGTTTCTTTAGACTTGGTTGTGCTGCGGCCCCAGCATGCTTGTTGTATCGTGGTTGCTATATTTTGAGGAGGAGGTGTCCTGGTGGTAGCGGACGGAGCACGCCACGCTTCAACGCTTGTTCTTGTGCAGGACGCCGGTCAAAACGTTGCGGTTCTGGTGGGCCCATGCTGCAGACCACATCGACGCCGCGTCCTATCCATTTTCTGGAAATAAATCCTATACGACCCGGGTCGTATGCTCCTGAGGCTGGACCAACTCGTTCGACTGCCACGTTGCAATAGGAGCTGCGGGGTTGGCCGTAGCAATCGCTAATCCCGTTCCCTTCTCCGTTGTGGTGTTGTTGCATGCGTGCTGCCTCTCCTCGCCGCCGGAATTCACCTTCTGAACATGTGGCGCGGAAATTATGTCTTCCTGGTTAAATACAAGATCGAGGAAAACTGGTCCTAATTGTACTGTCCTGACTGTGCACCAAACGAACTAAAGCAGTCCAGTCCCAATGTGCTGAGATGCAGCGAGGAAGATCCAGCACCATCGAGTAGCATCTTGGCCACAGGCAGCTTGAGCAAGCAGATGATACGGTCCACTGAAGGTGCCGTGAGCGATGGATTGAGGAGGATAGCGCCGGTGGCTCGCGCGCGACGCAGTGAGCCAGGGAGTTGCACCGCCGGGGCAATGAAAATCGTGGCTGTCAGGCCGTGGACGCCGCCGACGAGCATGGCCATGGACACCGGGGAAGCGCGGTGAGCGCCCGTGTATCAGCCGACGAGCACGTCCGCGCAAGCTCGGGGAGAGAGCAGCGACCGCCGGTGGTTCTGGGACATAGCGAGCAGACGAATTCCGGCGGCGTCGAGAAGGTTCAGCGTGAGAACGATAATGGAGAAGGGAGTGGGATTAGTTTGTTCGTGCTAAGTGGGCTGCTGCTTTAAGATTCGTTTGCTAGGTGTTAGTCGATCGAATTGGTCCACCATCCAGAGCATACGACCCAGGTCGTATAGGATTATTTTCCGGGCAAGAGGGCGCTAGAGTGCATCCTCATGCCGGCCATGTTCGCCGCCAAGAACGTCCGGGCCCAGCGCGACCGCCTCCTGCAGCTCCGCCGCCGCCTGGCGCCGCACGCCGACGCGGCCACGGTCCAGGAGCTCGCCGCCGACCTCTTCAAGGTCTGCTCCACGGGCCTCAAGCACGGCGCCGGCTACCTCACGTCCTGCCTCCGTCTCGCGTACGACAACGGCGCCGACATCTCCTTCTGCAACCCCGCCTTCGCCTTCATCCCGGACGACCAGCTCTACGCCGCGCTCTTCGCGCACCGCCTCCCGGCCCGCCCGCCCGGCACCCAGACCGAGGCCTTCGCCCGTTTCGAGCTCGCCTACCACGCCGTCAACCTGGCCTTGGGCCACCACGTCCCGCGCTGCGTCGAGTTCCTCGTAGGCGAGCGGCCGCCCTCCGGCACCGGCAAGCCCGACGGCTGCATTGTCGGCTACCCGGACGACACGGTCGCCGCCGCCACCAGCCACATCTTCAAAACCCGCGTCGCCGACATGCTCCCCGCGGACGCCGACGACGCCACGAAGGAGCGCATCCCCAGGACCCGCCCCCGCCTCTTCAACCATGGCCTGGACCTGGACCCGGCCGACGCCCCCGCCGCCGCCCCCACTTGGAAGCCCCCTCGGGTGGCCAGCACTAACGACCCGGACCAGGCGCTCAGCTACCTCGACCGCGCGTGCTCCCTCGTCAGCCTCGCAGTCAAGCACATCGACCTCGGCGTCGCCGTCATCTCCATCTTCCTCGACCACAAGGAGGTCTTCGAAACCGCCGAAATGGCCGACGAGGACGCATACATCTCTGAGGTTTGTTCTTGCACTATGTACTGGCTTTCTGCTACCGGCATTGTGATCCCATTGCATGAATACAACTGTCCAATTCATTGTGTTCACCTCACTGCAGGAAGTACCTTGTCCATCAGATTATCCAGCTTGTTTTCGTCACCACCTGATCGAGAGTAAAGCCATAGAAAGGGGGTGGAATCCCATTGCATTGTTGTCTTGTTGATCTAAGTCCTATAAGACGAGCTTACATCCACACCATTGAGCCAGTTGCCAAATATATTGACAACACTACGGGATGGGTATAAGGTAGACCCTATTTGAACGGCTGACCATATAGACCTAGCAAACTTACATTGAAAGAATAAGTGTTTGATAGACTCATCATCATGACAGAATACACACTTTTTACTTCCATGCCAGTTGCGTTTGGCAAGATTATCTTTAGTGAGAATGACCCCACGACGAAGATACCATGCAAAGACTTTTGTTTTTAGTGGTATCCTCATCTTCCAAATTTTTGAATTATTATCGACCGGAATATCAGGCTGATTAAGAGCATTGTACATGGATGCTACTGAGAATGAACCATTCCCGGTAAGATTCCATCGAAACACATCCACTCCCTGTGTCAATTGAACTAACTCAAGACGCTGTAACAATTCCTACCATGAGGTTTGTCTGGGACCGATGAGACTTCTTCTAAACGCCACATTTGGTGGGGAAGTTTCCATCACCTTAGGATAGTATCGCTTTTGTGCCGCACGATATTATACAATGCCGGATATTGTTCTTGGAACGTGGTATTACCTAACCATTTATCCTCCCAGAAACGAATTTCCGATCCATCCTTGATAGAGAAAGATCCATATGAAAAGAAATATTTCTTTGTGTCCATAAGACCGGCCCAAAAATGTGAATCTCCCGGTTTCCAAAGAGCCTGGGATAGAGCTTTTGAGCCAATATATTTTCTCTTGAGAAGTGTTTGCCAGATACCCTCTTCGGTAAGTAGTTTGGATAACCATTTACCGAGAAGTACCCTATTCTTGATCTGGAGGTCCTGTATACCAAGTCCTTCATGATCTTTAGGTCGACAAAGAACACTCCACTTAGCCAGTCGATATTTACGCTTCTCACTATCCCCTTGCCAGAAGAATCTTGATCGAAAATAATTCAATCTTTTTAAGACTCCTCTAGGAAGTTGGAAGAAAGATATCATATATAGTACCATATTACTGAGTACCGCATTTATGAGTACCAATCTTCCTCCCAAGGACAGTAGTTTTCCTTTCCAAATTTCAGTTCAGTTCGATCGCACTAATCTACTGCTACTGTCCAAGTTTAATTTCAGTTCAGTGGCTTTGTCAGGGGTAAAATGTAGTACTAGTGTAAATACTACTGTAATGCCACATCTGCATCTAATATGTGGAAGATCGGACCGAATTGCAGCAAAATTGGAAATTTAGACATGATATGTTTTTCCTATCTTGTTCAGTGATGCCATTTTTTTTTTGATCCTAGGATAGCATTCCGTACACATCCCAATTTGTTAGTCGTGTGATCTGAAAGTGCATGTTGTAATATAACTGTGTTTTGGTCTGTTTGCACTATAGCAATCGTATTATGTGATCAACTTGATCACCATGGAGCTCATGAGCACTGCAGCCTACATGCTATGTAATCTTCTGCCTCATGTAATGTATGTAATGTTGTGTCTATGAGATACAAATATATGAGTAACTTTTCCTAGTATTTCAGAAACATTTGTTGTGGAGTCAGATATGAATATAAGATATGGTCAGATATCCTTTTACCACTCCACTTCTATTTTTTTGAACATGGCAATGTGGCTCATTAACTTGTAAATATCATAAATAGCACAGTCCAGTTTTGTTAAAAAATTGGAAATTTTATGGATACAAAAAACATAAACTATGGACTTTACCACCTCTGCTTAGTTTCAACACGAAAAACAAGAGTTGATTTAATAAATACTTTATTTTTACGTGGGAGCGGTACCAATGGTGACAATCCTTTCAATGTGTACAAGATTACAATCCATGGCTTTGCAGTCTAACAAGACTTGAAAGTGAGATGACAATAGAACATTTTTCAGCCTTCAAATGAACAATATCCCACTCACAAAAACCACATAACATCTAGAGGAACGACTTATATTAAAATTCTCAACATACACCATACCTCAAATAAGTAAAATTTGAGGTTATTCTGCTGCTATTATATGGAGTTTGCTAGCTGCAAACCTATGTTGGGTCTGTCAGCAGCAAACTATTCTGTAGAACATGTCATGTAATCTTGTACGTCCAAAGAAAGAAATCGGTACATGTTTCACAAATATGCTTAGAATCTTATATGCTCCTGGATCACCAAAACCATGTGCCTGATGCTCCCAGATTACCAGTGTACGTGGTTTCTTGGTGATTATCCATCATCACAGCCAGAATACTAGTTCACCATGCAGAACACGATTAACAAACTGGGGATGCAGGCCATTGATAAAAACTGCTACCCTAGGATCGGAACAAATCCACACCACATAACATGACTACAGAGCATGTTCAATATGCCAATTTTGACATGCGCTTCTGCAGTTTGAATTCGATCATCCACAAATGAGATGCGGCCACAATATTAATTAGACAACTACATTGCCCTCCTTAATGAAGCTACGATAGCCATGGCAGTCTAAGAATTCAATACATATAATAGCACCAGATTAAACAGACCGAAATTTTTAGATTCGATAAACTGAGAGCATAGATAAATTAAACGACTGGTGAGAACTTGGCTTCAACCGCCAATGCAAAGGATCCCACCCCCTTCGATGGCTTGGCCACATCCATCAGTTATGAAGAATGAACAAAACTTGTTGGTTAAGGAATAAGTCCGGCCTGCAATGAGGAGAACAAAATGAATTGGATAATTACATTAATGTAATCATTCATGCTGGTATATAGGGAGAAAGTACAGCGCACTCACCTAGTTAAATTCGTCGCGGGCATTGGCAATGGACACCAGCGCCCTATCCCAACGCACGAGTATCCCGCCCACAAGACCCCGGGAGATGTCAACTTGGCTGCCAACCAGACCAGCCTTGGTGGTATCGCTCGTGAAGAGCACCACCATTGCCCTCACGTGAACGTTGAGGCACTTGAGCGACTCCTGCGCCGCCTGCACGTGCTGGGAGGCATCGGCGATATGGGGCGCAGCGCGCACTTTGCCACCACCTGCAGGGACCAAACGGCTGGTGGAGTTGGTCAAGGCGTGGGCAGCAGTCAGCCTCGAGAAGGCATCTCCTAGAGCCATGTACGCCTCGTCGAGATCCACTTGGACGGCGATCAAGGCTTGCACCTGTAGCTCATTTGCGTACGAGACCTGTCCCATGGCGTTACCCAGCTGCTCTAGAGCAGCCCGGTGCTCCAGCAGAGTCGCCCTCACGGAGTTAAGCGTCTCCATGAACCAACTCTTCATCGCCACCCTCGTCGACATCACTGATGTGGGCCTTGTAGTTTTAAAAACAATACATATTAGATTGTTTAATTTTGACGATTTTGGCAAAAATGATCTCGCTTTATTGTGATAAATGTGACGGCTGAACAAGTTATTGTTATTTCCTAACTTGGTCTAACAAGATGCATACAAAACTTGGTTGATGCAATAAATAAAGGGAGTACAGGATCTGCAGAGGTTAAACTCTAGAAGCGAGATAATTTTAGGGGTTTACATTAACTGCACTGCACAAGTAAAGCAACAACAAACAATCATGATTCAGTTCAGTAATTTAGGGTTTAGAGGGGGTCGTTCGCGCGGCTTCTAGAAGCGAATTGGAACTTCAAAGAGGAAGGGGACGAGGGGGGAACCTTCCATGGGGCGCAGCAGAGGAGGGCGGCCTCAAAGAGGGCGACGCGCACAGGCTGGGGCAGGGCTAGCCGGAGAAAGAGAGGTCATCGGGATGATGATAGGGAGGAGGGTACCGGAGAAACTCACCTGCGTTGCTGGCTTGCCGCCGCGGAGTTCCTGCGTTGCCGCCGCCGCCGAGTCCCTGTGTTGCCGCCGCCGCCGCCGAGTCCCTGCGTGCCGCCGTCTCCGAGTCCCTCCCGTCCCACAGTTCTTTTTCGTTTCGTTTCGTTTTCGTTGGTGGCGGAAGGGGCAAGTGAGGGCGGACGCCATTTCGGCCCAATACGGGGGTCTCGGCCCCCGAAATGGGAAGTGCCAGCAGTAGAACCGATTTCGTTTTGGTCTTTATGCCAAAGGTGAAAAGCCCAACTCCCCTCTCTTAATTCAGACCAATCTGTAATATCATCAATAAGATTCTTATGGATATTATTGTTGTAGTACAAAATGAAAAGACATGAAGAAGTAGACCAAATTAATCTCGTGTTTCATTGCAATGTGGAAGATCTACCTACATACATCCTGAAGGGATGTATTGGAGAGACACCGCTTCTCCAACAGACATCTTCTGGAAGGCATTCCTCACATACAATTGATCACATGTTTTTATTTCACAACACTTCCCTTGATCAATTCATCATCTGTATATTGCAATACAAAAAGCTCTCCTAAAAAACTCTCTGAAAAAATTGAGGAGAAATATTATAACGATATGCTATCGAAAACTCCTTTAAAAACCCAGTGAGAAAAATTAAGGAGAAACCATATGGCATACGGCCGCACTTGTATTTATATTATATCATTAAAAAACTTGTATGAGAAACCTTAGAGAAAACTCATAAAGGAAAAAAGAGTACAATATCAGTGATCGAAAGATCATCAACGAGTTATAACTAGGTATTTTACTCCCCTCAACATTGCAAACCTAAAGGTTGTCTCATACCAGTTCTATAAACTTAGTTATGGAATACAACCATTGGTAGAGGTAGTGTAAATATCATAATATTTTATTTGTAAATTACCCTCTTACATTTCTGTAATTTATGAGGATAAATATAACTCATAAGCAATACAAGTGGCATTATCTTGGTAGATAATGATAGGTGATTCGAATGAATCTCCACATGAACTCACATGTGGCCAACCATTATGCGAATCCATACACATCTTGTGATGCTTCATATAATTTCTGCAGAATGATCACCGAAAGGACCCATTTAAAGTCTATTCTGAAGACTTTCTTTTGAATACTCTTCCAGTAAATCCAGTCTTTGTTTTGGCACTGTTGGGATCAGATAATTAGCTACTATCATATATCACACCTTGGCCCCATCTTAATTTTCATACTAGAATTAATCAATACTTTTGTTCCTTGGATATACCTTAGAATAATACATACACAAACCTACCTTTCGGGGATTACACTCTTAATAAATTGCGAACAAACATAATATCAGGCCTAACATATTTTACAAGATATCTCAGTGCTTCGATGGTAGATATGGAACTTCAGCTCCATCTATCACTTCACCATCTTACCTACCTCTCGAAGGATTCGTATCCTATATTAGGTATAATTTGATCATATGTGTCTTTAATATTACGTATCCATATTGAACTTCTTCAATATTTTTTTGGATATATGAAGACTGATATACATTTATTCTTTTGGAATAAGCTCAAGTTAAAACTTAAGCACGATTTGGTTTGACCCAAATCTCCATCTTAAAATGATTGTGTGTATCTCAAATGTCTCGCACAAAGATATTTTTGATAAGATCATCAACACCACTTAGGTGACATAAAATCCAATTAAGGATTTATCCATAAGTACGCATCAACAATACTTGAGTTATCCTTATCACGGAAGAACTCACACAGTCGGTTGCACCACACTATTATCTCCGACTACTTCAAGTCATAGAATGACTCCAGAAGTTTCATACACACATGTTGCGGTTTTTCTTTGGATTCATAATATTAAGTCCTTTAATGACTTCAATATATCAATCCAAATTGAGTGACCCGTGGGAGTATGCAGGCACTACTACATACATCAACCACATGGATGTGTACTGCCAATGACATTTAGTATCGAAAGCTAATTCCACTCATACCAAGAAGTTATATCACATCATGAGTCATGACTGATGTCGGGTTTCTGCAAAAAACCCTTGTGCTACAAAAGCCTCGCTTTATCACCACCTCATTCTCTCTTCCCTATGGAAGATGCTTATGAGGAGAAGGTTTTGCTATCGTAAACACCTCTCTCTGATGAGCGAGCGCTACTCTTACTCAATTGCTTCCTTTCATTTTAGGCAATATAAGTGCAACAATACTCTCCATGGATTTTGGTTCAGGACCCAAAAGGATTTTAGCAATTCCCATGAAGATTTATATGTAGACTTTCTCATATACGATTCTCATGAATCAACATCATTTGTGGAATTCTCATTATGCCTCTCAACTCGTTGTGACTTCTCATAACAACAGAGTAAAGGTGTTTCGATGTCCTAGCACACAAAAACATGTGCACAACTGTGCTAGGTCTTGGACGATACACATCCTTCAGGTGTCATTCAACCTCAGGTTGTGTCGTGGTATCGTCACGGCATATGCCATGGGATGGCTAAAGTTGGGTGGTTCCGGCCTTTGGCCTACGGCGGTCTCCGGATGCGGGTATGAGCATGAGCGACACAGCGACGTACCCAGGTTCAGGGCCCTCGTATGGAGGTAACACCCCTACTACTGCTCTAGAGTGTATATGATGTGTGAGATAGTACAATGGTGCACCTTGAGCTGTGTCTGGCTTGAGAGAGGGCTAGAGGTAGAAGAAGGCCTCTCTCCCGAGCGGTGCTAAGTGTCAATGAGTAGGATGGATCGATCCTCCCCGCGCAGGAGGGGCTACTGGGGCCTTATATAGAGCCTGAACATTTACAAGGAGATCCGTAGAAGCTATGGCGACGGCTCCGCCGGCTCCGGCTTGGTCGCATGGTCCTGAGGCGCTGGGGCCCACCGGTTGTCGCCTCTGTCTTGTCCTTCCTGTCGCGGCCATCAGGGACAGGACGTGGCGAGCAACATGCGTAGGCCGGATCTAGCCTCCGGTCGTAGCCTGTGGCCCCTAGGTAGCACCGCCCGTAGCCTGCGCCGCCCCGGAGAGCCGGGCCATGATGGTCTGCCGTCACGCGGAGTCCTATCGCTCTGCAGCGTTCCAGGATTCGCGGGATTTGATGTCCTTGTGGACTTTTGCACCCGAATGACCTTCCCGGAGCCTTCTCCTGCAAGGATCACCAGCTTCTGGAGCCGGTCAGGGAGAGGCGACCCAAGCCGGATACAGCATGTAGAAGCCGGCCTGGACCATAGCGCAACCGTCCATAGTCAAGCCGGCGTAGATCTGGTTTCAGTCGACCTTAGCCGCGGGCCAGCCGGCCGCAAGCCATCTGTTCCTAGTCTTTTGCCATACCTGGGGTCTTCTCCCCGACATTAACCCCTTAAGCCGACGAGGCCCTACGTAGAGAAGGGTTTGGGCAGGTTTTTCGTAGTCTACTCGTTATCGATCTTAAGGATCTAGCTGAAAAGCATTTGAAGGGGCCGGCAGGAAATTTCTTCCAGCCGGCTGCACCCTTGCCGACTTGCGACGTCCGACTGTCCTGAGCCGTATGTTCGGCTTGTTCTGGGAATCTTTTTTGTGTTAAGTGTTGGAGAAGCGTCTAGCTCGATGAAGTAGGCGCCGGCTCATTCCGGTACAGAGTGGCCAGCTCGGGCTCTGGTTCTTCGAATTCAGCATGGCCTCGGGGCGCGGGCCTTGACGTGACCGGCTTCTGCTGGATTCCCTGGGCCTGGCCCAGTGTGTTGTCCCGTCGCTGCCGGCTCCGGGTCTTCTGCGGCCAGGGCTGACGTGGCTTCAGGAAAATCCGCCGACTTCTCGAGCAATTACCCGTAACGCATGGAGTTAGTGGAGAACGTGGGCGCATTTAATCCCACGTCGCCGCCCACGATCCCCACTCACCGGCCGCTATAAATGGGGCCGAGGGGGAGGCTCGAGGCGGTCCTGCCCACATCTTCTTCTTCCTCCGCTCGACGTTGCGCGCCTCTCTCTCTTCTCTTCGGTTTTCTTCGCGTGGCGCACGATTCCACTGGTGAATCTCCTGCGAAACCTCGCACCCGGACGCGGCGGAGCTTCTCTCGACACGCTGCTGCCGCCTAGTCGGTTTCGGCGCCACGGGAGCCTGCACTTCGGTACTCCACTTCTTTTTGCCGCCTGCAACGCCACCGTCCTCGCCTTCGTCGGAGGAGGAGATGGCACCGCCGAGCAGATCCTAGGAGGGCGCAACCACCATGCTGCCAGACATCCGGCGTCTCCGCCGGACCCATTGCATCTTGGAGGGGGTGGCGACCCGGTTGCTAGGTGATGAGATCGTGCCAGTGGTGAACCCCGGCGAGCGTGTCGTCTTTGTCGCGCACTTTGACCGTGGCCTCGGCTTGCCGGCGAGCCCGTTCTTCCGCGGCTTCCTGGAGTTCTTCGGGCTCCAGCCGCAGCACCTTCTGGCGAACGCCTTCGTCACCCTCTTCTGCTATGTGGTATTCTGTGACGGCTATGCCCGCGTCTGGCCAGACATCGACTTCTGGGGCCGGCTCTTCTACATCAAGGCACAGACCACTGACGGTGAGCTGCACGCTTGTGGGGTGGCTTCTCTGTACCCCCTGCCAGACGCCCTTCCTAAAAATTCCGACTGTGGATTCAGTGAAGAAGTGGCAGATTTCATTCTTCTAAGTGAAGAACGAGAACCCGGCCAGGGATCTCTTCAACCTGTCGGAGTTCTCGCTGGTGCCGCCCACCAAGATGAACTGGGGCTACTGCCTCAAGCCAACGGACCCGACGACTGAGGTGAACATGCTGTTGGAGTTCCTGCGGACTTGCGTCACGCGGGACCGGCTGACGGGAGCGGACCTCCTCTGCACCTTCACCAGCCGGCGGGTGCTACCATTACAGTGGCGGGTCCACAAGATCTGCTACATGAGCAGCTGGTTCGACCCGACTCGAACCTCCAAGGTCGCGCTCACCGCCGAGGGTGTGGCCAACCGGGTGAACCACATCTCCCAGGCCCGCCTGCCGAACAACTGGAGTGGGGGGTGGAGCCCTACAGCCGGGCGGATCCTCCGGCTGTGGTAAGTGATGCGTGCAATTAACACGTCCGTTGGGAACCCCAAGAGGAAGGTGTGATGCAGACAGTAGCAAGTTTTCCCTCAGAAAGAAACCAAGGTTTATCGAACCAGGAGGAGCCAAGAAGCACGTTGAAGGTTGATGGCGGCGGGATGTAGTGCGGCGCAACACCAGGGATTCCGGCGCCAACGTGGAACTGCACAACACAACCAAAGTACTTTGCCCCAACGAAATAGTGAGGTTGTCAATCTCACCGGCTTGTTGTAACAAAGGATTAGATGTATAGTGTGGATGATGATTGTTTGCAGAAAATAGTAAAGAACAAGTATTGCAGAGATTGTATTCGATGTAAAGAATAGGACCGGGGTCCACAGTTCACTAGAAGTGTCTCTCCCATAAGATAAATAGCATGTTGGGTGAACAAATTACACGGGCAATTGACAAATAGAGAGGGCATGACAATGCACATACATGATATGATAAATATAGTGAGATTTAATTGGGCATTACGACAGAGTACATAGACCGCTATCCAGCATGCATCTATGCCTAAAAAGTCCACCTTCAGGTTATCATCCGAACCCCTTCCGGTATTAAGTTGCAAACAACAGACAATTGCATTAAGTATGGTGCGTAATGTAATCAATAACTACATCCTCGGACATAGCATCAATGTTTTATCCCTAGTGGCAACATCACATCCACAACCTTAGAACTTTGTCACTGTCCCAGATTTAATGGAGGCATGAACCCACTATCGAGCATAAATACTCCCTCTTGGAGTTAAGAGCAAAAACTTGGCCAGAGCCTCTACTAATAACGGAGAGCATGCAAGATCATAAACAACACATAGGTAATAGATTGATAATCACCATAACATAGTATTCTCTATCCATCGGATCCCGACAAACACAACATATAACATTACGGATAGATGATCTTGATCATGTTAGGCAGCTCACAAGATCCAACAATGAAGCACATAAGGAGAAGACGACCATCTAGCGCTATGGACCCATAGTCCAGGGGTGAACTACTCACCCATCACTCGGAGGCGATCATGGCGATGAAGAGTCCTCCGGAGATGATTCCCCTCTCCGTGCCGAGGCGATCTCTGAATCCCCGGGATGGGATTGGCGGCGGCGGCGGCTGGAAGGTTTTCCGTATCGTGGCTCTCGGGGGGTTTCGCGACGGAGGCTTTAAGTAGGCGGAAGGGCAGGTTAGGGGGCCACACGAGGGCCCCACACGCTAGGGCCGTGCGGCCAAGGCCTGGGCCGCGCCGCCCTAGTGTGGCGGCGCCTCGTGGCCCCACTTCGTAAGTCCTCCGGTCTTCTGGAAGCTTCGTGGAAAAATAGGCCCCTGGGCGTTGATTTCGTCCAATTCCGAGAATATTTCCTTACTAGGATTTCTGAAACCAAAAACAGCAGAAAAAGCAACTGGCTCTTCGGCATCTCGTTAATAGGTTAGTGCGGAAAATGCATAAATATGACATAAAGTATGTATAAAACATGTAGATATCATCAATAATGTGGCATGGAACATAAGAAATTATCGATACGTCGGAGACGTATCAGCCGAATGCTTTCTTGCCGGCTTGCGCCTATATTTTCTGTTGTTGTTTTCATATCATAACGGTACTCTTTCCGCCGACTTGCAGAACTTCCCGCAGATGGTCGATGAAGATGGCAACATCACGGAGAAGGTGGGGACGGCTGACCTCCCCAGCCACGAGGACGAGAAGGATCAGGTAGCCGGTGAGGACGAAGACCCAGACGCCGCCTCCCAAACAGGCGGGGAGGAAGGTGAGCCCTCCTCAACCGAACAACCGAACGATGAGGAGGTTACAATTTTGGAGCCACTCTGTGTGACCCCTCTAGCCGTTGTGCCTCCCGCAGTCGGCGCTGCGCCACAGCTCCGAGTGCGGAAGCGGCCCACTGCGCAGACCACCGGGCAGCTGGAGGCCGTGTTGAAGAAGAAGCGTCGGGTCCAGAAGCAGGTCCCGGAGGAGGCCGGGTAGGCTCCTTCTCCTTGTCTTGTTTGGTTCATTTTCATTCCATCCACTTTATGATCTTGGTGGGTATCTCATCTGTCTTCTTTTTGCTTTCTTGGCGCAGTTCCGCCATCAAGTTCTCTAAGGGCGTGGGAGGTGGCTCCATGTTCGGCATGGCTTCGCCGCCTCCGGCTCCACTGCGGGTGAGGAGGGAGCCAACTTCGCAGCCTCCGGCCAGGGAACTGGCGTGTACGCCGTCGACCTTCCCGCTGCCCTCCGTGGCCGTGGGTGAAAGAACAAAATCTATACCTCGTGTTTTGTGTGTTTGATAACAACATTAGAATGAATGTCACCATGTGCCTAGTTTGTATTTGGTAGATTTGCAAGTGCACGGTGCCCTCGCTGAACACTTCAGGATCGGAAGACTCAAGCGTAGCTTTAAGGGTTTCTGGTTTTGTGTGTGTGTCGCGAGGTAACATGGTTCGAGAGGGAAAGTGGAAAAACCAGTTTTTGCCTGACCGGTAGTACCGGTGCCAGTAGCGGTAGTACCGCTATCCCTATTGGTACCGGTCATCAGTACCGCTCTGGGCTTTGCACTAGGAAAAAACACACAGAAGGGGTTATGGTACCTCAACATTACTTCGACCGGTAATACCGCTCTCGAGTGGTACTTCTGTTAAGGTAAGACTTTGGTACCGTAAACACAGTTACGGCACTACCGCCTTGGTACCGCAACGGTACCGGGAGGATGTCTGAAACATGCAGAAGCCCTGCCGGTACCTCAGCGGTACTGGAAGCGGTAGTACCGCTTTCTGCCCACGTGGCAGATCTGTGAGCTGATTTCGAATCCAGAGCGGTACTACCGCTTCCCAAAGCAGTAGTACTGGTCATGCGGAAACTGGACATAACGGTTGGATTTGAGAGGCCCTATAAAAAGGTCCCTTCTTCTCCAGCTCGATCTATATCTTCTCTCTCTCCTCCATTGTTGCTAAGCTCAAAACCTAAAGGATCTCCCTCCCCATCCAACCAAACTTTCCCGAACTTTGATAAGTGGTGGAGGAGACCCCGATCTATAGTTCTACCAAGAGAGATTTCGCCAATATCATCTAGTCCTTAGTGGATCTTGGAGTTAGGGTTCCTATGGTGGGATCTTGGAGGAAGTGCTCCTATGGAGGCTAGCTTGGAGTTGTGCTAGCCCCATAGGGTGTTGGGAGCCTCCGGTGTTTGTGGAGCTCGCCCCAACCTTGTGAAGAAACTGCCGCCTCGACCGGCTACTTAGAGGAGAAGGGTAAGCTCCTTCGTGGGGCTTTCTCGAGGAACAAGGTGTGACCTGTGTGGCTGCCTAGCCTTAATGGTTAGCACCTCCTCAACACAGACGTACTCCCTTTTGTGGGAGGAACTGCGGGAAACAAATCTCGCCTCGTCTCCACTACCCCGATTGTTTCTCTCCCTCTCTTTACTATCTTGCTCAGTACCTTTACTCGTTTCATCACTAGGATCATACTAGGAACACCCCTATCATCAAAGTTGCCACCTTTACTTCCGCATACCGCCTAAAACTGAAAAAGGATTAAAATTTGGTGTAGCGACCATTCACCCCCCCCCCCTCTTGTTCGCTAACGATCCATTCAAGTGGTATCAGAGCGAGGTTTCCTTGCTCGGCTTTACCGCCTAAGAAATGGCTGAACAAGAGGCGGTTGGAAATGGGACCCTTCCTGGTGAGCAACCACCTCCACCATCAAACATCAATAGCACAACGGCTACGTTGGATGACCTCAAGAAATTGGAGTCATCCGTTGTTGAAAATGCAAAGGTAAGCATGGATCCTTCTTAGTCACTCTAAAATGAAGCTTTTGGTAGGTTTTTGAAATTTCCACCCATCATGCTTGACTTCATAAGACAGAGTTTACGGGTTAGGGGTATAGATACATGATTTGTCTATTTTGAATATGTCTAGACCTTGTTTAACAACTTGAATGCTTACTATATGACATAAGAAGACTATGTACTTTGGTTTTTTATTTTTCTGATTTTTTTATTTTCTGCCCATTTGAATCTTGGTCAAATCCTAGGTTTGACCAAGATTTAAACAAGTTTAAAACATGAAAATAAAAATTTAAGCATGGATCCTTCTTAGTCACTCTAAAATGAAGCTTTTGGGAGGGTTTTTGAAATTTCCATGTTTGAAACCCAAAACCACTTCTCTTCATGCTTGGCTTCATAAGACAGAGTTTAGGGGTTAGGGGGTAGATACATGATTTGTCTGGTTTGAATATTTCTAGACCTTGTTTATCAACTTGAATGCTTACTATATGACATAAGAAGACTATGTACTTTGTTTTTTCATTTTTTTGATTTTTTTTGAATTTTATGCCCATTTGAATCTTGGTCAAATACTAGCTTTGACCAAGATTTAAACAAGTTTAAAACATGAAAATGAAAAGTTAAGCATGGATCCTCCTTAGACACTCTAATGCACTATAATAATCAACTGAGTTTTTACACCAACAGGTCTGTCACTTACTTGTGGTGCCCACGCGTGAGGTCCCACACTTCAATGAGCACAAGTCACGTGCAATAGGTACGCGAACTCCCAGCCATCTTCTTTGTCAAGAGAAGACACATCAGGATGTGTATTGGAAGTCTCTGGGTCCTTCAGGATCCTTCTGTTGTCCCTCTCGCAAAAAACCAAATATCTCTCATTCTCGGCCTCGCTCGACTCGCTCGCTTGCTCGCTCGCACCTCCTCTCACCGACAAACCTCGACAATCAACATCATCACCCGAAAAAGGGAGACACCATAATGCTCTCCCTTCTTCACTCCTTCCGAGTGATCCCTCTTCCTCCGAGTTTCACTCGACGGGCAAACACACATGTGCTGCATAGTAATGATAAAAAGGTAGAAAATTCGATATACGAATCTATAATTAAATAGGTTAAACTAGGGTTTTGCCCAATACTACAGATCAAGGTTCAAAAAATCCAACTACGGGGTTCGAACAACACGATTCTAATCGAAGAATTTTTTCGACCTCATCCAAATGGCCTCAAACTATAGGGTTAGCATCTAGTGCAGTATGTGTGAAAATGTATGCACTATGTGTGCTATAACTTGTATGTCTTTCAAATTTGAACCAAATTTGAATAAGTTTGAAATATTTGAAAATGGGCTATTTGCTTAAATGTTTGAAACCCAAAACGACTTCTCTTCATGCTAGACTTCATAAGACCGAGTTTAGGGTTAGGGGTAGATACATGATTTGTCTGGTTTGAATATGTCTAAACCTTGTTTATCAACTTGAATGCTTACTATATGACATAAGAAAACTATGTGCTTTGGTTTTTTATTTTTCTGATTTTTTTGAATTTTGATGCCCATTTGAATCTTGTCAAATCCTAGGTTTGAGAAAGATAATTTAAACAAGTTTAAAAGATGAAAATGAAAAGGGAAGGATGTATCCTTCTTAGTCACTCTAAAATGAAGTTTTTGGGAGGTTTTTGAAATTTCCATGTTTGAAACCCAAAACCACTTCTCTTCATGCTTGACTTCATAAGACAGAGTTTAGGGTTAGGGGGTAGATACATGATTTGTATGGTTTGAATATGTCTAGACCTTGTTTATCAACTTGAATATGCTTACTATATGACATAAGAAGACTATGTACTTTGGTTTTTCATTTTTCTGATTTTTTTTTATTTTCTGCCCATTTGAATCTTGGTCAAATCCTAGGTTTGACCATGATTTAAACAAGTTTAAAACATGAAAATGAAAAGATAAGCCTGGATCCTTCTTAGTCACTCTAAAATGAAGCTTTTGGGATGTTCTTGAAATTTTCATGTTTGAAACCCAAAACGACTTCTCTTCATGCTAGACTTCATAAGATCGACCGACTTTAGGGTTAGGGGGTAGATACATGATTTGTATGGTTTGTATATGTCCAAACCTTGTTTATCAACTTGAATGCTTACTATATGACATCAGAAGACTATATGCTTTTTTCATTTTTCTGATTTTTTTTTGAATTTTATGCCCATTTGAATCTTGGGATTTCTATTTTCGTGCCCTCGGTTCCTTAGTTGTGCTCAGTTTTCCCCAGCCCCTTAGTTTTTCCTCAGTTTTCCCCAAGCCTTTATCCGAAACCCGCAGAAAGAGCTCAGATGGAAGGAATCCGTTTATTTGAACGTTCGTGCTGACGTGTGGGGCCGCGTCTGTGGGGCCGCGTCGTGTGGGGTTGGTAGGAAGGGACCGCGTGGGACAGCACGAGACCGTGTTTGGTTGTACGTGAGAGCTGGGTTTTGTCTCTCTCGGCCCAAATTGGCATTTTTAAGAGCACCTTTTCCCCTCTTTTCTCTCTGTCTTTTTCACCAAATTAGTATCAAATCTAGAGAAGCTTCTATTTCTGTCTTTCTTCAATTATTTATGCCTTTTGGCCCTCGTTTTTTTCCCAATATGGCAGCAAATCTAGTAGCAAATCTAGAAGATATTATATGATAAATTCACAGCAGCATAATCAGAAAACTAAGTATAATACATAGGTAAACTGCATACAGCAGCCAAAAGCAGCCAATAACATTGTTAATGTTCACGACAAACTAAGCTGAAAAAAATACAAGACGCACGCAATGTATGGCCAACAAGAAGATCAGGATACCCCAGGATGAATGAATTTGTTATTCATTCCTCATATATTTCTCGTCGCTCCATTCGTGCATTATCCCAAGGAAATATTCATTGAACTCCCGCCGTCTGCAGTGTGCGGCCAATACATCCTCCAAACGGTACGGCCTGTGTTCATTTCTCAGACCGTAGCTTCCTAATCTATCCACATATTGTGGCCACTCATCCCAGGAATTTGTATCATGAAAGTACTCTCTGGTATAACCCAAATCCGCGTAGTAGATGCAGCCAGGTCGAAGTGTCGGGTGCACTCTGGTGTCGACGGAGATACACCGGATATAATGCACGAACAAGGCATGAATGCCAATGTTACTGACCGGATGGAGAGAGCGGCTCTGAGTGTCCACACGGTACACCACATCGTGTTGTGCATCAACACAAGCAGCAGATCACCATCCGACTTCACAAGGTAGAACTTGTCACGTCCAAGTTCTGGAAATGAAATTAGTGTCTCCATCTTGACAGTGCTCGCGCGCTGCTGCTTCTGTACATTGGTGCTCACTATTCTTCCGGACTCAAAATTGTCCACAGCTATTGCATACAGTTCACCATTGAACGGGGTAATGCAACACATACTATGGTTCTTGATCGAAAATCTTCCTTCTCCCCAATCTTCATATATATCCTTAGTTGGAGTGCTCTCATCGACCCAACCAAGTTCCTCCGGGTAATGTCCGCAAGCAAAGACCATAGTCGGGGAGTTGATTGCAGCGACTGAATCCAGAAAAACAGTTGGCATATGCGCCTCAAACATAGTGTTCGATGTCTTTGTGAGTGGGTTCAGAAGCTGTATCTTGTGCGGCGGGTTCTTCTGGGGAAGCACGACGACGCCACGGGAAAAGCCGACGAATTAGAATCTAAAATATATTGATGAAGATAACATTCAGCACTAAGATTGAAAATAAGAATAGATTAACCCTATAGATATGGAGGAATTTGAACCTTGCACGAACTGCAGATAGATCTATGGTGACGTAGCGGGATGTGCCGAGATGGAGGAAGGTGAACTCAGCGGCGCGTGGAAGGGCGTGGTCTAGCATGATCCATTCGTGGGTGCACGTCGGGATCGGTAAACCTGAGCGCCAATTTCTACAGACTTGCCTCATAGCAGAGTAGGTATCCACGTACTCCTCATTCGCCAATAAGCATTCGCCGATCTTGTGAAGTGGTCCATTAGCCGTGAGGCCGGTCACGGAGCGCGCTTGGATGCCGCTCGGAGGCGACGGGCTCGACGGCGACGGGCTCGGAGGCGACGGGCTCGGAGGCGACGGGCTCGGGGCGATGGCCGCCGGCGCATTCTTCTTCTCCATCGCCGGCAGGGCGCATACGGCGGTTGGGGTTTTTGGAGAAGTTGATGGGACGTGAGAGGGGTGGTTTCGTGCGTGAGCGAGAATGAGACGTACTGTGTGCAGAGGGAGGGAGAGAGGGGCTTACGCGTCCTACGTGTCCACCCACGTCACGCGCACAAACAATGGCACGTCTTCCACTTCTACACCGCAACACGCGTCCTCGAGTCTAACCCTGGAAATTTAGATATACTCAAGTATACCCTCGAGTCATATACTAGCATTTTTTGTGTGCTTGATGACCCACAAGTATAGGGGATCGCAACAGTCTTCGAGGGAAGTAAAACCCAAATTTATTGATTCGACACAAGGGAAGGTAAAGAATACTTATAAGCCTTAACAACTGAGTTGTCAATTCAGCACCTGGAAAAGCACTAGTAACAGGTGTGATGAAAGCAGCAGTAATATGAGAGCAGTAGTAACAAACACAAAAGTAGCAGTAATATGAGAGCAATGGCACCGAAAATAGTTGATACTACTTCCAATGACATGTAGAACGAGTATATGATGATGAAAGATGGACCGGGGTTCCCAGCTATCTACACTAGTGGCAACTCTCCAATAACAAGTGTTGGGTGAACAAATTACGTTGGGCAATTGATAGGATTGAAATAGCATTAAGACAGAACATCAAGTCTATTAATCATGTAGGCATGTTTCCCATATGTAGTCATACGTGCTCGCAATGAGAAACTTGTACAACATCTTTTGTCCTACCAGGTGGCAGCCGGGCCTCTAGGGAATCTACTGGAAATTAAGGTACTCCTTTTAATAGAGCACCGGAGCAAAGCATTAACACTCGGAAAACATGTGATCCTCATATCTAAGCCTTTCCCTCCAGTTGTCCCAATTTCTGTCACTTTGGGGCCTTTGGTTCCGGACATAGACATGTGCATACAACTTGTAGATACAATCTAAGCAATAAGTATAGAGCTTAAATCTAAGATCATGCCACTCGGGCCCTAGTGACAAGCATTAAACACAACAAGATTGCAGCAACAATAACTTCACAAACTTTGTAGATAGACAATCATAACGTAACAATCCATCGGATCCCAACAAACACAACACCGATTACATCAGATGAATCTCAATCATGTAAGGCAGCTCATGAGATCATTGTATTGAACTACATGGGGAGAGAATACCAACTAGCTACAGCTAGAACCCGTAGTCCATGGGGGAACTACTCACGGAGCATGATGGAGGCGATGGCGTCGATGGAGATGGCTTCCGAGGGCACTTCCCCGTCCCGGCGTGCCGGAACAGAGATTCTCCCGAATTGGAGTTTCGCGATGGTGGCGGCGCCCTGGAGTCTTTCTGGAGTTTCGTCAATTGGTACTGCGTTTTAGGTCGAAAGGGCTTAAATAGGCGAAGAGGCGCGAGGGGCGACAGGGTGGCCTCCCACTAGGCCGGCGCGCCAGGGTCCGGCCCGCGCGGCCCTATTGTGTGGGGGCCCGGCTCTCCTCCGACTCCCCTTCGGTGTTCTGGAGCCTCCCGGGAAAAATAAGATCTTTGGCGTTGATTTCGTCCAATTCCGAGAATATTGCCCGAACAGCCTTTCTGGAACCAAAAACAGCAGAAAACAGAACTGGCACTGTGGCATCTTGTTAATAGGTTAGTTCCATAAAATGCATAAAAACATTATAAAGTGCAAGCAAAACATGTAAGTATTGTCATAAAACAAGCATGGAACATCAGAAATTATAGGTACGTTGGAGACGTATCAGTGCTCAGTTTTCACCTTGAGTGCTAATACTGGCTAGTGCAATATACTCAGTTTTACCCTCAAGTGGCTGGTCAACAGAGAGTCAACAAATGGGATTAACTAGTAAAATGAGTTATTTAATGTGCAAAAAATTCCGAAAAAGAGTGGCACTTACTCATGGAGTCTTTAGCACAAATTGCCACTTCTCAAATCATAGATAAATCATAGATAAATCAAGTTTTACCACAAATTGCCACTTCTCAAATCACCTAGTAGCTATGAAGGTGCATGGTTTTCCACAATAAGCCCTACCCAAAACATCTTTCCCCAAAACATACTTTGTCTGAATGAGGCCATAATTTTCACACTCATGTATATTTGTATTGCAAATAGTTTGAGGTAGGCCAAGATGGGTTTCATTGTACCAAACACGCATTTTCCATTTTTTAAATCTCATATTTGAATCCCTTAGTCTGTTTACTACTCACCTGCCCTTGGTTTCTTGATACTACTCAGTTTTGCCCTCTCCCTTCACAAATTCTCACAGACGCCCAACATTGCCCTTGATTATGAAACTAATCATCTATTAATCAACAAGCTAGTTAAGAGGCTTTACTAGGGACTCTTTGTTTGTTTACATAACACACATGTATCAATGTTTCGGTTAATACAATTATAGCATGGTATATAAACATTTATCATAAACATAAAGATATATAATAACCACTTTTATTATTGCCTCTTGGGCATATCTCCAACAAGATCACATATTATCATATTTTTGGATGAAACTTCACAGAAGCGCATGATAGAACACAATGTATGTCCAGACTTTTAGTTTACATTTTTTTGGAAACTTGGAAGTGTCAAAAGAAAAATGGGGTGCACCCGCAACTAGTTGCGGATTGGAGTTTCCCATGTTGGTAACCTTTCTCCAACTTTACAATGACAATAAAGATGTAAAAAAGTGCATCTATCAAATTGGAACGTGTCGGGGATTATGTTGTTCCACGGTCCTCAATTAACATATGATTCAACTCACCTGAGATATTCATTAGTTGACAGCTATGAAGTACTTTGTTATTGTACTGACTACTTAATTTGACTTCTTTGAAGTTTTATAGAACCGGTGATAAAGTTCATGTGCTGCATAATGAGCCAGCCCGTCCCATTGAATGCCTTGATCTCCACGTCAAAGAAATTTTGATTTCTGACTACCGAGGAAGGAGAAATGATGTTATTGTCTCCAGGTTCTTTATGCAGAACACTAGAATGCTCAAAGTAATGAATTTTGGTGTAACAAATTATCACAACAAGATCTGGTGGGATACCCAGTTCAAGCGCCTAGACCTGAAGAACACCGCTTCTAGAGATGTTGATTTTCAGTTTGGATATTTACCATCCTTAGATAAGTTCAGCCCGGAAGGTGTTCATAGCTGGTTGATACATGACTTGTCAGTGGCTGATCCCTTTGCTAGAGAGATATATGCAAGATATGGGCCAATTTCTGCATAGTGTTACTTTAACTCCCTATATTTTGTACTGGTCTGAACAATATACTTTATCACTCGGTTAATGTACTTTAGACTTGATGTTATTCTTGTGAACATGGTCTAATATTCTAATGCTTTCGGGATGTATGTACTACTAGTGATATATATAGAAGTTAGCAATTGGTTGACATAATCTACTAAAAAAAGCCTGTAACGGATGTTCACATTCAGTTCGTCAATGCTATATCATGTATGCTTGACGAAGGCGATAATAGAACAGCCGCAGAACACCGACTGAACAAAACGAATGATGAACAATGCTTTTGTTTAAATATGTTTGCCAGTAACACCCTATTTGTCCATTTCTAATGTTGCAGCAAACCTGAAGCTGCCGTTTGTAATCCCGCCACCGGTGGTGGATTATCAGCCTTACGAGTGGTTCCTCGCTCGATCTGCTGACGACAAGCGCTTGATGATCATCCTTACATTAAACCACGTTGTGATTGCCCATGGTGAAGTACCTCCTGACATTCCCTATGCTGCTAATGGCAGGGCTTCAGCTACGGCAGTATCCTCCTATTACCACCTACGTCATTGAGCGGGATCCCATATATACTGCACCTCCAGGGGACTTAGTTTCCAGGCAGCTTAACAGCCTCGGCGACCACTCTCTGTTCCTCGGACTCAATTACCCTATCATGGACAACCTGAAGAAACGTGAAGCAAATGCTCCTGATGGCACATTGGTTCCATTCATGAGGAAAAACTGCGCATACACAACATACATGAGGTTTCTTTGTAATCAATACCCTAACATTTTGCACTGCAACCGGCAAGCAGATGGAGGTGAGACTGTGGGAGTAATCAGCCTTCCCGGAGATGGTTGGGCTAGTGTCCCACAAGCGTCTATGTGGTTTAAGCCTGGTTTAGACTTTGCCCATTCCGTGTTACCTTTGAAAAAGACCGACACACATTTTTCTTGTGCTTGAAGTGTTGAGAAGTAGTACATAGTTTTTAGTATGTACTATATTGAATCGGTTTATTTGAACACTGCCCTGCTTTTGTATTGCGTGTTGCCTTTATATTATAACTCATGTATGGCTGTTTAATGTTTGACTTTATTTCAGCACTATAATTACAATATGTGTACATCCTTTATAATATAGCCATCTCCTGTTGATCATACTTTGAGAGGATCATTCCTATTTTTTGCTTAGATAAGCGAACGTACATCCCTGTAGGCAGCTGTTCTTGCTGCAGGCCACGAAATGTGCCTCAACTGGTCCTGATTGATCGAGGTTTGTACCCCAAATCGGGCTGAGTCGGGGCAAGAAAGTAGATGTGCGACCTAGGTGACTGTGCGGACCCCACATGTGAACCATACATAATTCTCCAAAAAAAAACATGTCACTCAGGATTAGTTTGGCATCTAAGTTTTTTCTAAAATCAAAGTTGTAAACTTGTAGTATTTTCTGTCTAGGCAACAGATACTCCAGATTAGAAAAAAGAGGTCAAGATCTTGTTTTTATACTACAAAATTAGTGTAGTTTTGGGAAACACGATATATAGAAAATTTTAGTTTATGCTGAAACCGAACACCTGAAACAAAACATCTTCATATTTTCAGGTAATGGATTTGGTACTGACTCAGATCTACTGTATGTGAAACGAAATAGTCATGCTCTTATTTGGTTATCCAATATGCTGTGATGTGCTAGTGTACAACTGGTTGTTAACTCTGACCTGGATGCGCTAAATCTGTTAAATAGTTCATCTTAATTTGTATGCTGAGGCCCAAGGACTCTGATCCAGCAGATTAAACTCATGATGCTATTCAGATTTTTCGATCAAGACGTGATTCATGTAGAATTATAGATACAAAGAGTTCGCCGGATACAATCCGGAGGCACACCACGCCACACACTAGACAAAGAAAACTCACTAGAACGGGCAAACAAATGCGCAGCCGCATTCAGCTCGCGGCGAACATGAATAACAAAACATGTTGAGAATGTAGCAATAAGGTGCTTGATATCCTGGACAACTGGTTCACAAATCGAACTATCCATCTCACCGGGGTTGATGCGCTGAACCATGGAGGGGCAGTCAGTAGCTAGAAACACGTGATCGAGGCTCTCATCCTTAGCAAAGATTAAAGACCTCCTCATCGCCATGGCTTCAGCTAGTTCAGGAATGGTAACCTCCTGGTAAGAGTCGCTGCAAGCAGCAACACAAACTCCATTATGGTCCCGGATCACCACTCCCGCTCCCATGCGGCGAGAAGAAGCAAAAAAAGCAGCATCAACATTGATCAAAACCATTCCAATCGGCGGTGGAACCCAAAGAGAAAGTGAAGAGGGTTCACGGTTGTGACTAGGCTTGGTTCTGAATAAGTACTCAACAATAATGTCAACATAAGTTTTGATCTTTGCGGCTACGCTTGTGGGAGACACCATCGTATGTTCTTCTCTTAGCTTATTACGGGCATCCCAAATGTGCCAACATGTCACCGCCAGGACTGTAGCTTCAAGGTCACCACCTCTATCCAGATAATCAAAGATCCACATCTTGGGAGAGGCAAAAGTCTTACACTTTAGGTGAATACCATAGAAGCCTTTAACTTCAGACCACACCTCACGTGCAGCAGCGTCCTCTTAGTTTCAAAGGCGACAGGGGATCAAAAAATGCAAATAACCAGTAATTACTGTCAAAAATAAATCCAAGAAAAGAAACTTTTATTGTTCATAGAGGCTGACATGTGGGACCCATGAGCCAGCATCGTCTCAAGGTTTCAAAGGCGCCATGAGATCGAAAGAAAATGGCAAATAGCCAGAAATTATTGGTCAAAAATAAATCCAACAAAGGAAAGGTTTATTGTTCAAAGAGGCTGACATGTGGAACCCATGAGCCAGCAGCGTCCTCGACGTTTTAAAGGTGGAATGAGATCGAAAGAAAAAATAAGCCAAAAATCAGTTGGTAAAAAAAAGAAAAAACACATTTATCGTTTTGAGAGGATGACATGCGGGACCCATGAGGCAGGTGCATCCTCAACGTTTCCAAGGCGGCATGGGATCCAAAAAAAAAGGCAAATAGCCAGAAATTAGGGGTAAAAAATAAATCAAAGAAAGGAAAGGTTTATTGTTCACAAAGGCTGACATGTGGGACCCATGAGCCAGCAGAGTCCTCAACGTTTCAAAGGCGGCAAGGAATCAAAAAAAGGAAGTAGCCACAAATTAGGGGTAAAAAATAACTCCAAGAAAGGAAACTTTTTTTGTAAATAGAGGACGACATGCGGGTCCCATTTTGCAATGTCTCGTTTCAAAGGTGGCACGGATCGAAAGAAAAAGGCAAGTGACCAAATATGAGGAGCCAAAAATAACTCCAAGAAAAGAAACTTTACGTACATAGAGGATGACATGCGGGTCCCATTTTGCAGCAGTGGTCTCAACGTTTTCAAGGTGGCACGGGATCAAAAGAAAAAGAATTCGCCAGAAATTAGGGGTAAAAAATAATAAATCCAAGAAAGGAAACTTTTATTCTACATAGAGGATGACTTGCGGGACCCACGAGCCAGCAGCTTCCTCAACGTTTCAAATGCAGAGATCGAAAGAAAAAGGCAAGTGACTAAATATCGTGCCAAAAATAATCCAAAAAACTTTTATTGTACATAGAGGATGACATGCGGGTCCCATTTTGCAGCAGCGGTCTCAATGTTTCAAAGTTGACATGACATCGAAAGAAAAAGGCAAGTGACAAATATCAGGAGCCAAAATTAATCCACGAAAAGAAACTTTTATTATACATAGAGGATGACATGTGGGTCCCATTTTGCAATAGCGGTCTCATAGTTTCAAGGCGGCAGGGCCAAAAGAAAAAGGAAGTAGCCAGAAATCAGGGGGTCAAAAAATCCAAGAAAAGAAAGATTTTAATTGGGTTGCATCTGGACATCTGGGCCTTCGAACTATCCTGCTGGAACCCTTTTGACTTGTACAATTTCAGCCCACTCCAAAACAGGAAAGTCCTATGCTTGGAAAAAATAAAAAACATGGAGATTCAACATATAAGTTTGTTTATGTAAAGACAAAGATTTAATTTATCCCTTTGCAATAGCTTAGAGCGAAATACACTGTTTATTGTCTGCAAAATAATCAAGATATCACATGTTTCTTGTACGGGAGGCCGACATCGGGGACCCATGAGTCGAGCGTTGTCAACGTTTTAAAAGCGGCAGGGGATCGAAAGAAAAAATAAACCAAAAATCAGTTGGTAAAAAAATCCAAGAAAAGAAACATTTATCGTTCTAAGAGGATGACATGCGGGGCCCTTGAGGCAGCAGCATCCTTAACGTTTCCAAGGCAGCACGGGATAAAAAAAGGTGAAATAGCCAGAAATTAGGGGTCAAAATAACTCCAAGAAAGGAAATGTTTATTGTTCATATAGGCTGACATGTGGGACCCATGAGCCAGCAGGTTCCTTAACGTTTCAAAGGTGGCATGAGATCAAAATAAAAAGGCAAGTGACCAAATATCAGGACCCGAAAATAGTCCAAGAAAATAAACTTTTATTGTACATAGAGGATGACATGCGGGACCCATTTTGCAGCAGCGGTCTCAACGTTTCCAAGGAAATAGCCAAAAATCAGAGGGTGAAACAAATCCAAGAAAAGAAACTTTTATAGTACATAGAGGATGACATGCGGGTCCCATGAGCCAGCAGGTTCCTCAAAGTTTTCAAAGGAGACATGAGATCGAAAGAAAAAGGCAAGTGACCAAAAATCAGGTGAAAAATAATCCAAGAAAAGAAACGTTTATTGTACATAGAGGATGACATGCGGGTCCCATTTTGCAGCAGCGGTCCCAACGTTGCAAATGCGGCTTGAGATCAAAAGAAAAAGAAAGTAGCCAGAAATTAGGGGGTAAAAAAAAACTCCAAGAAAAAAGAAAGTTAATTGTACATAGAGGATGACATGCGGGTCCCATGAGTTACCGACTTACTCAACGTTTCCAAGGCGGCAGGGGATCAAAAGAAAAAAAGGAAATAGCCAAAAATCAGAGGGTGAAAAAAAACCCAAGAAAATAAACTTTTATAGTACATAGAGGATGACATGCGGGTCCTATGAGCCATCAGGTTCCTCAACGTTTCAAACATGTCATGAGATCGAAACAAAAAGGCAAGTGACCAAATATCAGGAGCCAAAAATAATTCAAGAAAAGAAACTTGATTGTACATAGAGGATGACATGCGGGTCCCATTTAGCAGCAGCGGTATCACCATTTGAGAGGCGGCACGGGATCGAAAGAAAAAGGCAAGTGACCAAATATCCAAAAAGAATCCAAAAAAGAAAGTTTTATAGTACATAGAGGATGACATGCGGGTCCCATTTAGCAGCGGTATCACCGTTTGAGAGGCGGCACGGGACCGAAAGAAAAAGGCAAGTGACCAATTATGAGGTGCCAAAAAAAACTCCAAGAAAAGAAAGTTAATTGCACATAGAGGATGACATGCGGGTCCCATTTAGCAGCAGCGGTATCACCATTTGAGAGGCGGCACGGGACCGAAAGAAAAAGGCAAGTGACCAAATATGAGGTGCCAAAAATAACTCCAAGAAAAGAAAGTTGATTGCACATAGAGGATGACATGTGGGTCCCATTTAGCAGCAGCGGTCTCAACGTTTCCAAGGCGGCACGAGATCAAAAGAAAAAGAAAGTAGCCAGAAATCAGGGGGTCAAAAAAATCCAAGAAAATAAAGAATTTTCGTTCATAGAGGATGACATGCGGGACCCATGATCCTGCATCGTAAACGGCTCGATCGGAGAGCGTTGAACGAGATGGCGCGATCGAGAAAACAATGCTAGAGAGGCTGCCATATGGGCCCTACATCCCTGGGCGGTGCAAATTTGCGTTGACTCGGCCGGCGAACCCGAGAATCCGTGATGCACCACGTCCCGGCCACCATACGCGATGTTTTGGACGTTTCGTCGGGCTAGGTGGCCTCAAAACGAGAAAAAGTTTTGACATGCACCACAGAGAGACCAAAAATCGTCGGCCATGGTGCAGCAGCAACCACGGCGCGACTTCAACTTCGTCGGCTATGGCAACTTTTCTTGTAGTGATTTCCACTTAAAACTTACACTTGAGCAAGACCAATTCTTCCCAAGGTTTTCAAAACATTTGCGTAAGCAGTTCCGAGGGGTTCCCAACCTATAGTTGAAGTCTCATGATCAAGGCTACAACAAGTGATATGATACTAAACATCATACAACAAGTGGGCGGGGTGTTTAGGTATAAGGTATCCTACAACTAGGGAGGTGATAACAAGGTATCACTAGAGCCAATCAACTTGGGAAGTCCAAGTTCAAATATATGAATAGAATCAACACAAAGATAATGCAATTGACAAAGAGTGTAATAGTGCACCAAAAATGCAATAGGATAGAGGCATGAGATCAAAAGATGGCTTGCCCTGAGTGGCTATTTGTCCATGGTCTTCCTCAAGTACTTCAAAATCCTCTCCTCCTTCAACTCCGAAAGCGTTCGAATCTAGTGTCGCAAAATAAAAGAGCAAGCAACATACAATCACCACAGCATTTGAAAACATAATAAAAATAATAAAACAAGTTTAAGTTGCAGAGGGTTTTGTTTTGCAAAGCCAAACATTTGAGTTGGTAAAACAAAATTGGTGGAAACAAAAAGGGTTTGACTATAAAAGAAATTTGGGCTCATAATCTATGTATAGCACAAAACATTAGCTAACACAAGATTTAGTTAAACAGAGGGTGAACACAATTTTATTTGAAAGCTATCATTATAACAAGACTAACAAAATTGGTTTCATTGAAAAAATATTAAACCTAGAATTTTAAAACCAGATTTGAATCTAAACTACACATAGAGAATAATTCAAATAGCATAAATCGTAGAAAAATCCTAAAAATATGAGACCAGTGGCATTGCAAAGGTAATGAAATTTGCGATCCAACGCAATTGGTTTCATCAGATTTGTGTGAGTAAATCTCGAGCTATTAGCATTGGAAGCTATCTGGTTTTTGTCACATTTAACAGAATTTCAAACTAAATAAAATGGGCGGGAAACCTTGGGCCGCGCGAATTTGAAACGTGGGCCGGCCAGGAGAGAAGTCCAGGTGGCGGCGGAAAAAATAAGAAAAAGAAAGAGGAAAGAAGGGGGCAGCTAGGCCCCGCGTGCATGGGCCGACGTGGCCGCATGGGCCATGCAGCCCCCACGATCGGGATCGGGCGGAACGAAGCCGTCGTCTCCCTCTCGCTATCACTACCTCAGGTGCTAGGATTGCCGGCACTTTGGTGCCCGGCACTTTTCTATTCTGCCTCCAATAATAACTTTTAGCGGCACTTTTCTGTTAGTGCCACTAATTACTACTTAATTAATGGCAAATTAGTAAAGTGCCTCTAATGTTTTGGTAATTAACGGAAGAGCTGGAAAGGTGCCGCTAATAATAATGCAAATTAGCGGCAGTTTAGCAAAAAAGTGCCGGCAATATTTCACTGATCACTGTTTGCACACAAACCCTCAGATACTTAGATTCTCCGTGTGTGGTCCTCAGCCCGACCCCCACGCACGCACGCGACCTCGAATTCCCCTCTCACGCCCGTGCGGTGCCGCCGCCGGCCGCCTCCGCCTCTGCCGGCCGAATGTCCCCGGCTCCCTCTGCCGCTCGCCGTCCCAGCTCCGCCCAGGTATTCTCCCTCGATTCCCCGCCACCGCGAGGCTGCTCTCCTCCCGTTCTCGCCCCCACGGCAAACCCTAGCCGTGCTGCTCGGGTTCGCCGCCGTGTCCCCGCACCTCCAGCTGCTCCCCTCCGACAACTACGACTCCTAACGTCGTATACGACCCTTCTCCGACCTCCGGTGCCATAGCTGGTCCAGCCCGACGTCTACGACCACCTCCAGGTTCCGCGCGTCGACCACGTCGCTCACCTGGTCATGTTGGCCTCCCCTACGCGTTCCCACAGGTCTGGCTTCTCCAGATCGACGGTGTGGTTGTGGTTCTGCCTGGCTTGCGACCTCTGCTCCGGCTGCTGTTGTACGGCGGTGGTTTAACGGCCTCCAGCAGAAGTGGTCGCCTCTTCGACGTCCACGATCAGGTAGCCCCTCGGTTCTTCTTATGCAGTTACTATACCACTGTAATGATTAGTAATTACTCTTTGTGATGCACTATTCAAGACGAAAGAACTTTTAGTTAATTTAGGAATTTCGTTAGTCCTGACAGGCCCATATTTTCCTGATGCAATTGGTAGTGTAGTTCGAAGTCCGAAGGAGTCTTCCATAGTAAGATCTGCAGCCTTTACCTAGATAATCTAGGCCGTTCTTTTCATTCCAGTTCCTCGCCATCCATGTTGACCACAATTCTTATCATGGTCACACTAGATTTCTTTTCGCATATTATTAAGATTCTGTTATGGGTGTTGCTCATCTCTATTCTAGAGGCAGTGATGTTAATTACCTGGCCTATAGCGGATTAGAAGTATCAAAACACAACAATTAGCTCCTGTTAATTCACACACTTCTATGCTAGCACTGATTGATTGCCCACTCTGATTGTGATTTGTCTCGTCAAATTGGACAATGTACTTCTGTTTCACATTTATGTGCGTGCATAATCAAATTTTGTTGTGGTATTTTACTTTCTGGAAGAAACTGTCTCGAGACAAGTCATAGCGTGCATCGTATGAGTAGTCATTGTGTGATTTAGTGGAAACATGAGGGCAACGGAGTGTTAAATTATAATCAGTTATTTCCATGCCTCATATTTGGAACTATTGTTTTACTTGCTGCTTTGACTGCTTGTGGAAGTATCTGGTCATAGATAATAATGATGTCAAAGATACAAGTAATCAGCAGCTGGTTGTTAGGTTCTAGTCACCGCTGACTGATCGAATTAGCTCATCTACACTCTATTTGATCTTTATGGAGTATATCATAATTGTTGTCACACGAATTATTGAGCTCTCTTGTGTTAGTTTGCTTTGAGAGGTCAGGCTAACGAGGAGTTGAATCAGTACTGTATCAATATGGCTATTACTGACAGCTAATTGCACCTGTGATGGTGTTACTAAAATGCATACATGTTCATGCATAGTTTAGTGAAGCTTACTTTCTCCTATGGTAATCTGCACATCAGAAAGCTCAGTTTCATGGTTTACAATGCTTGAATTATGATGTTTTTTCTCTCTCTTTATCCTGGCTACAGGATTTCGAAGATCAACCAGCTCACTGGACCCATCCCTTCTACATTGTCGCGAATTCCAAATATCAAAACCTTGTGAGGATCTTCTTTCTCCATGTCTCAACTCATTTTGGGATTCTTGGACAAACTTGGTGTTGGTGTGCTGTGTAACTGTGTTCCTGTCTTTTCACCTATCCTCGTGTCTTGCAGTATTCATATTGATATTGTACATGAAACAGCTGTGTGCAAAATCGGTATATTTTAGGTGGCTGCCAACCAGTTATGAGCACAGTTGAAAACCCTTTGGTTATTATATTCACGCAGCTCACGATTGCTCGGTTGGTCCTGAATCCTAATGAGATGTTCCCTAGTGGAAATAAAGTCTACAGGAGAATTGCATGAACCAAACAACACTCCTGCGCACCTTGTAGGTATGGACATTCACCATGTCTTCATGCTTTTGCCCAAGTATTAGTTATCAAATGGTTACTCGGAATTGCCTCAATGTATGTTTGTTGACATATGGTGCCATGGCGTGGTACTCAATGCGGTTCTGATACTTATGAGGTTACTTCTGCAGGTTCAACACTTTGAAAAGTGACTAAGTGATCAATTTGCCATGGGGCGTGCTCTAGAGAAATCATTGGTTGACAAGCCCTGTGCTCTCCATTTATCGAAAGAACGCTGCATTCCAAAGGTAAAGTTCTTCTTTTCACCTAGGTGATTGCTGGGAGAAGCAGAAAGTTCAAAGCTTAATACGTTACTGCATGAGTTACTTCCCAGCTTCGTAGTCTGCACATTGTTTCTGACAACAATATTTTTAGATTGTTGATTCAAAGCAACGCTGTCTTTTATGTCATGACAGCCTACTGAGAAACTAATAAAGTAGACTACGGTGCTAGAGGTAGAAGTCATGCACGTTTCAGGACTACGTGTCCGAAATCCTAATATTAATATTAACGAGAGTAGTTACTAACTTTTAAATTTTTCATCCTTTTGTATTTTAGCATGTCTGATGCTTTCCATTTTTGTACTTCTATCTCTTTTACTTTCTATCTTCTATGATAATTTCTTCCAAAATCGATCATCATTTGACCCTTCAGTATAACTAGTTAGAAATTTTTACTCCATTTCAGGCCTTGGATAACTGTCTGATATAGTGATATGTGTATTTTGATTCATATAGTTGAAAGTCTGGTATCGAATTCTTGATTTCCTCTACTGCAAGCGTTTAGAATGCATAGACAATGCTGCAACCATAGGAAATATACAAACAGACATGCTGGGCTTCTGTACACAATTCCACGGTGTCAATATTTTCTGTAACTGGCTTCAAGTAACTTGCTTTCTTCAATATTGATAGTGCTTCTGTACAAGCTGGGGTTTGGTTTTTCTTATGGCTGCCACTTGTAGATTAACTGTATCGATATTGCTGGAAAGGGTGTTGATTGAAAGGGTTGGAAATGTCACCACCTCCTTGCCTTGTTCTGGGTATCGTTTTACATTTATTATTATCCAGTGCTCTATTGGTAGGCTGTAGAGACTTTGATGTTTATTGTAGTACAATCTTTTCTGTGTTTCCAGGTCCTCCTAGAGGGGACACCGCATGGGTGACTTCGTTCCTCAGGAAGAACTTGAGTAGTTCATGGCACGTTGTACTGATCCTGCAGCACAAAAGGCTACCAAAGAAGCTGCAGAGAAGGCTAAGATTCAGGCCGACAATATTGGGCACACGCTTCTGTCTAAGATGGGCTGGAGGGAAGGTTACTCCTTAAATACTTGATACCAGAGTTCCATTTCTCTAGTAAATGCCTTTTGGCATTATAGAATCTTACTTGACCTATTGGATTGTTGGTATAACTGACAAGGTTGGTTGGAAAGCACATTTACAAACTCGTGTAGGATGATTTACTTGTCTAGTTCCACATGTGAGCAGTTTCTAAATTGGTCCTACTGTTAGGGGTGCAAGCGGCGTCCCGCAAACAGCCCGCCAAACCAAAATTAGGCAAAAAAAAACGTTTGCTGCAATGGCTAGATAAAAAGCTGAATTAGGCAAAAGCACCTGCCTGCATCCTGTGCCCTACCTACTGGTGCTCTCTGTCTTTCTTATCTTATCTTTTGAAACTGCATAATCTGTATTTGTCATTTGAGTAGGACACTGCCTATTTGGCCTATGTCCACAAGTTCATAAACAATCAAATTGCTTGATTTGTTTTTAAATTTCTAAAGCAACTTAGCTGGAGTGCCTGAAGCTGTAGTTGCTTGGACATAAATAAACTCTTAAGTGCAGTCACTATAAATACCACTCTAAAACTCAAGTGCTAGTGACAGGATACTTGTGTCAAACCTGCCACAACATGTACTTGGTGTATTTATGCAGTACATGTTGCTAGATAATTATTTCAGTACTCCAGTTTTGTTTCATCAAGTGTGAAGAGTGGAACAGACATGGATGTTACTGCACTCCCCATGAAATCAACTGGGTACAGTAATACTGATAGGTCATTCTATCTACACTAACTTGATCATCCTATTCTATGAACTTTCTCTAAATTTATATACATTTTCATTATGGATACTGAGATTCGGAGTATGAGGTGATTTTTTCCATCCACATTTCCTACTTCATTGAGTACCTCCATTTTTTTTGGCTTTGGTAATATCGATTCAGAGAACATGATTTACTAGCAGTATTCTGGAACTTGTCTACTAAATAAATTCAGAGAAAGTAAAGCAAAACAATCTGGAACTTGTCTACTGAATAAATTTGAAATTCAGAGAAAGTAGCATTAGATAAATTCGGATTATACCTTCATTTTGATCTTCTTCTTCATGTATGATGCCTTCAAGTGGACTGAAATTCAGGTCGGGAAGAACCATGAGTCAATTATTGCAAGTTTCATATCAGGAATCACGAGAAAACAGGGAGGTGCTCCTGCTGCTGCAGATCGCCGGCGGCGAGGTGCTGGGCATGTAGGATCAAGGGGAGCAGCGACCATCGAGGTAATGTTGGGGGGAGGCCAGCGTGCTACTCTACTGAGGGCCGTCGGACGGCGATCTTATGCTTGGTGCGGCGGCGAGTTGCTGCTGGTGGGGCGGCGAGGAAGAAGCAGGGAGCAGCTGGGTGAGATATTGGTGACGCTTTGAAGAAGGGAATGTACCACAATTGCTATCGTTGTTATTAATTTGTGGAATTCAATGTAATTTTAACAGCCGAGGTACTAGGCCATGTTCTAAAATGTTGTTTCCGGACAATGTTCCAAATGCTGGTTCCAGACCTGTTGGTTGCAGCACCATGATAACTGCATATATTGATTCCAAATTTGGGATCCTGTAATTTGGATGCTTGGTTGCATTTTAATGCATGATCATGTTGGCTTTAAATGACAGGCAATATGTATTGTAAATAGCCTAATAGTATAACAGAAGTCATCTTTCAAAAGTGCCAGCAAAAAGAATTCATGGCATTTTTAAAAGTGCTGGCAAAAAAAAAATCATGGCATTTTTTAAAAGTGCTAGCAAAAGAAATTAATGGCATCTTTCAAAACAGTTGGCAAAGAAATTTGGTGGCATCTTTTGAAAGTGCCGGCAAAAGATTCCGCGGCATTTTTAGAAGTGCCTGAAATAGTGAATGGTCGCATTTTTAAAAGTGCCTGAAAAAACAACTGACGGCATTTTTTTGGAAAGTGTCGGCAAAGAGCTACCTCGACTGAAGCAAATACAACACTTTTTTTTGTGCCTCCAAAAACAATTGCCGGCACTTTTGGTACAATTGGCGGCACTTTTAGGTGCTTGCAGTGTGGGTACATGACGTAGTGTATGCACGCGCGTGCGGCCACAGAAAGAAACAGCGGGCGGCCAGGAGCGGCAGAGAAAGAAGGGAGGGGCGGGCTAGGCTCACCGGCGGGAGGCGGGGCTCGCCGACGACAGCAGGGCGGGGCGGCGGCGACCCAGGGGCGGTGCAGGGTGGCTCGGAGGCGTATCCTTCCTCCACAGCAACTCCTCCCGGGGCTTCTTCTCCGCAGCAACTCCGGCGAACCAGCTGGGCGGCGAAAGGGGTTGGGTTAGGGCTTGCAGAGGTGGTAGTGGTGCCGGGAAAGTGAAGAGGGAGGGCAGGTGTTCGACGGTGTGCTGCACCACCTTGTTACCCACACGGTGACCACGTCGGGAGTTGCTGCTCCGGCGAGCTTGGGGTCAGAGGAGCGCCTTGGCGCCCTCTGGGAGGGGTTATGAGGAGGTAGAGGGGTGGTGTGAGGGAGTGAGTGGGTGGGGGAGTTCCTTTTATAGGCGAGGGAGGCAACGGGAGGGGGAGCCGGCGGTGGCATTGCCCAAATGGTTGGCCGAGGCGGGTGTCATGGTGACGTAGAAGGGTGGGGGCGGGGTGACGTCGCCCGTAGGACGTCAGCAGGAGGGGAGGGGCACGCGAGAAGGAGGGGAGTCGAGCGGGAGGCTCCCAGAGTCGTTGCTCCTCCTTCTCTATTGGTTAGGGTTTCAGTTTTTGGGCCTCCTTCTTGGGCTGCTCGTCTAGGGCTGGTGGGAAGGGTATGGAGCGGGTCCAAGGAAGGTTAGAGAGAGTTGGGGTCGGGCCAAGGAGGTGCAGGGGGTTGGGGTGGTGCATGGGCACCATGGCCCGGCCATGTGGAACAAAGAAAAAGAGAGAGAAGGGAAAGAGAGAGGGGGTGGTGTCCTTCTAGGGTTTGCAAGAGAGAGGAGAGGAAAAGAGAGAGAGATGAACGAAGTAGGGAGGGTGCCATGCAAAGGTGAGACAAGTTTTGATAAAAAGAAGAGGAAATAAAAATAGAGAGGAATAGGGGTGAGGTGATGGTGGTGATGCCATCTAATTTTGTTAAAGAGCAAGAAGGGTAGAAAAAAGGGTGGTAGGTGCCCTCTTAATTCAAGAATAACTCATGAGAATTTTGAACCAAAGAATTAGGTAGGGCCATGGAATGGCAAGATAATTTTATGCCAAGCTTAGAGATGGGATGGTGGTGAGAATGTCACCACAAGGAATGAGAAGAAAGGTGGAGGGGAGATAGGGAGTGTCTTCGCCATAATAATTTGAGTAAAATTTTTGAAGACAAAGATTCACTTAAAACATGGTTTAAAACTAGAAATTTAGCACAAGTGGCGAGGACCACCAAATAGATGGATAGGTAACATGGTTTAAGATTTATTCTAATTAGGGTAAGGGTTTTGAAGTGCAATACCAAATTTAAGAGAAAATCCTTGTTACTAGAAGCAAGGATCTAGCCTATGCACAAGCAAGGTAGCAAAATAAAAGTTTTTGTTGGGTCACAAATTCAAATACTAGAAAATATAAAACAAGGTTGGAAAAAGTGGGTTGTTACAAGCAACGCGGCTGGGAGCTATAATTTCGGGTGCATGTGGGCATGATGCTGGATTAACGGGCCTATTTCTTTCTTTTAATGTGGGAATTAACCTGTTTCCCACCCTGCGATGGTACATAAATCGACGACGACCGATGGTCGGATGAATTGACTCCCATCGGACTGCGATCTAGAGTGTTTACCTAAACAAAAACAACAAAAAAGAAAAGGAGAACTATAGTTAATGGGCCGGCCCGAGCGCGCAGCGCGGGTGACACTCCCTCGCTATACGCGGTACTTGTAGTGATTTCGTGGATCATTTCTTCCCCTGTCGTCCCACTTCTCCTCTCCCCCGGCCGTCGCCGCCGCCACCGCTGGCAGAGCGCTCACTCCCTCCCAGATTTACAGTAGCGATTCTGGGTACGTGCCCACAGCCCACGTCTCCGTCCTCCTCTCATCTTGTCTTGGTCTTGACTCTTGACAATTGTTTTGTTTCGTCCCTGCTCCCGGCGGGGCAGAGTAGCACGCGAGCTGTTCGACCTATTGCATCGTTGAGCTGGTCAGAAAGATGGAGGCGGATCTGAAGACCCAGGCCTCCATCGCGGTGGGAATGCTGCGTGGTGTCGCCCTCGCCAACTCGTCTTTCGACTACATCGCCGAAGCTCTCCGCACAGTCCATGCTGCCGACATCATCATGACATCGCAGCCGGAGGAGCAGCCGGACACCGCCGACGAACAGCTCGCCTCCATCCAATCCATCGCCTTTGCATGTCGTGAGGTAGCGGAGCTGGAGTTGTCAGTGGAAGCGGCAGTCAAGATCATCAATCGCTGGATCGAGGCAAACCAAAGTGGAATTGAGCCAAACCAAACCGGGCTGCAGGGGCTGCCGGTGGCTGCATGGAGGGTCCGTGAGGTCGACCTTGTCGGGACAGTGGTCCGTGCTCGGCAGAGGCTGGAGCTAGCCGCAGCATCATGCTACCGTTCTTGTGTCGTCTTGGATGTGGCCAGACTTGGTTGGTCCACCTTTCCTTTGCCTGTTCGCAGCGCCTGGATGAGGTATGGTAGGCAGGCACTCATCTCCACCAGTGAATACCTGAATGACTCCCGCGACAACCTCACAAAGATGTGCGCCGCCGCTGTTGAAGCACGCTACGCCGCAAAAGTTCTAATTGACCTCCTGTAGAGTCAGCCACGGGTTGAAACGCCCTTGGTTCATTGATGATCACTAATGCTGTCGGCGTTTACTCTAGACTCTGAGGCATTTTTTGCGCTCAAAACATGTTGTTGATTTTGCTTGTGATGCCGACTAGACCTATGCAAGTAGCATCCGGATATGTTTGGGCCAGCCAGTAACTTGCTAATGATCTAAGAAGTTGATTTGGCCTGTGGATAAGGTTTCTTCTCTGTTGCTTGGGAATTTTGACCGTTTGGTCCCTTTACCATCGACCTGAGCCATGCCAGGCTAGGAAAAAATGTTCCAATATTGGTATGCTTTGTTTTTTGGTCATATGATCAGGCTAGCTGCTCCACATGCACACTTAGTCGGTTTGTGTTTGTTTGTTGCCACTGGTAAAAGTTGCTTCCACTTTTAAAATAATTCATGTGGTAATGTCTCCTGAAGTTTCAGTTACATAAGCTCTACACCAGATTTGAAGTTTCGCAACATGTTGCTGCTTCCAAAGCTGAAATATGATATGAAATCAAACTTACTATTTTCATTAAGTCTTCATCAATTCTCAACATAAGTTAGCTGTTATGAGTGATTCTTTCTACTGAAAAGATACATTTAACAAGGGATTTGTTAGTAGCTCCTGGTCTGTTAGATTATTTGTGCCATAATTTGTTTCGTGGTGGGTTGGTGGTTGTTTCGTCCTTTTTCCATTGTGGGGCTGGTGCGTGGGCTCGGGTAATCTGGCGTTGTTGTTACTGGTTAAATTTCATTACTCTTTCGGATCCATATTACTTGATGCTAAATGTAGAGTATCTAGATATATTTTAGTTGTAGATACATACATTTTACTATCAAATGTTAACTAGGACCAGAGGGGGTATTAAATGTTAACTAGGACACGGTGCCGGATAATCCATGCATGTGTACATAGATGTATAGTATGCGTAGTTCTTTTGATAATAAACGTTATTAGTTACCTTGCAAACTTTAGAGATTAATTTGTACGTATATTGCAAAAACAATTATGAGATATTTGTATGTAATATTGCTATTTATGTCAACATGGCGCGGCCATATTTTATAGGTTTCTCGAGATATGCTGACATTTTAATCCCGTGGTCAAAAATTTATTGGCACTCGTGTAGCTTTGTAAATTTTGTCCAATATTACGTCATCTCAAACGGGTGACGTGCAATGTCTGAAGTCATTGTTTTATTTATTATAAGGCAAAACCCCTTTTATTATTGTAGTAAAGTTATAAATTATTTTCATTCTACTAAAGTCCTTGTTGGTATCGTGCATAAAAAGTGCATTCTCAATTATTCTTGTTACTTTATTGATGTTTTTACAAAAAAAAAATGATTTTACTAATTCTTGGTTGGCCTAGATTTATGTTAGAGCTCAGTCGACTCCGAAACTATTGGATTGTATCTTCATTTATGATTGCGCGGGAGTTGAAAGTGGGGTTGCAACTGAGATTTGTTTTTATTATTTTCAATCGCTAGTGGGTTGCAACTTAAATTTTTTAGTTGCAATTAGAGTTGCAAGTGGTGTTGTAACTGATATTTGTCAGTTGCAAGTGGTGTTGCAAGTTGCAACTGACAATTTCTAGTTACTGCAATTGAGATCACTTGCAAATGGGTCTGTAACTAAGATGTTCTAGTTGCAAGTGGTGTTGAACTGAGATTTGTCAGCTGCAACTAGGTATGTGTCGGGAACCCCGGAGATCGGGGCTAGACAAACCCAGATATCACATCTGGCATAAGCCTAACCTAGATCTCTAGGGCCTACAGGGTGAGAATCGGTAACACAATAGTGACTCTACGACTGAAAGCAGATATATTACAACTCGTAGTAGAGTCAAGATCCAAATTTATTACACGTAGAGGTCACTGACCACAATTCAACAAGCAACGGGAAATCAAATTATGTTATTCTAGATAACAAGACTGCAAAGGGCCTAAGAAGTCATAACATAAGGCGACGTTCCAGCCCATAAGTCTCAGGCTGCTGCCTGGGAACTCCGAACTACTCGTCGACGTCGAGGTAGAAACCACCATCAGTTGGAAGGACTTCGTCTAAAACAAAGCATGCAAGGCTGAGTACAGGGACTCAACAAGATTTAGTACAACCTGTTAGCAAAGCGGGTATGCGAGGCTTTATGTGGAGCTTATTTTGCGAAAAGCCAGTTTTCCTTTGTAAACAAGAGGGAGCAGAAACTCGTCTATTCAGACCATTTTCAAAGGGATAAGAGAGCGATAACAACTCTAGCTCTAAAATCATCATGTTGAATCCACCGAATCTTCGTCATCACCTGAACCTATCACCTAGGATCACCCCCTCGACACCCTGAGAAGGGATCCTTATTCACACATAGATATCAAGTTTTACGATCAGGTTCAAGTTGTCTATGATCACATAATCCATCACTAAGTCGTCCGTATCTGTGGACACGGCTTTTCGAAAATATTTACCCTGCAGGGGTGTACAACTTTACCCACACGCGCCGACCGACTCTTAATGCCACTAGGTTAACACACTTCCTTGGTGTACCGGCAGAAGGTGGTCGACCAAAAAAATTCCCTTACTTCACTTATTCCATGAGTCAAATTAACTGGGGAACTCCGTCATCGTAGGTAGCCATTCTCCGAGGCGGTCCCGATCATTGTGCGCAGGGGGTCCAGTTCAATGCCTCGAACATCCTTCACCCTAGCCACGCCCTGTATGGTGCACTTTGAAAACCTTTTCCACATTTTCCCAAATGGCAAAAAATGAACTAAAACTCATGGGTAAGCTAGGCAAGTTCGGGCCAAGGGGTTCCCATGGGCCCCGTGTGGTTGTACGCTCAGTCTTGGTTCCGAAGGAGGGAACTTAGGTCCTAGTATAGGCGAGAACGAGTCATATCACCACATCCCCATGTGGCGGCCCATCCAAGCCTTTAAACATGTTTAATAACATCATCTCTAATCTTACCACGTCATCCTGACAAACTAGGTTCATCCATAGCTCTGATTCATGAACCGGATGGATCAGACTTCAACAGCTAAGAAGGGCTAAGCATATCATATATACGGTCTAGCGATGCGAACAAGCTCAACCTAGTTTTGCTAGGAGCGATGGATCAGGAGCTTTGGGCTACAAGGATGGAATATGCACACATAGGATATCTACAACTGCCGATAAAACATATTTGAAGCGGATGCAATATGTAAGAACCAGAAGTAAAACATTTCAAAACCATATATGAACCAGGTTAGGGCTTGCCTTGTCCCTCGTTGTTCGGGTGCTCTTCGCTGGCGTTGATCTCAGGCTCGTGTTCGGTCCCTATCGTGAAGAACCAAACACCGGAAAGGAAGAGCACAATCAAGACATGGTACAGTGCAATGCACATACAATATGATGACATGCCATATTAAAGGGGTTGGGGTAAACCCTAGGTGCATCGACGGAAATTAAAGGGGTTCGGCATCGAACCCGACACATGAGAGGGGTCGATTAGGGTTTCCACTAAATGACATAGGCATCCCGAATGGGCCTGCCGAATAAGGTACCCGGGGATAACAAAAGGCCCATGACCCGAAGAAATCAAAGATCGGAAGCCCAATAAGGCGTCAATATGGAAGATAGAGATAGATTAGGAATATAGAGATTTGTAATCGTACGGGACGGACTCAAAGAGCCTCTCGATATCTGTAACTTGTACGATACGAACACCTCTCGGCTCCACCTCCTTTATAAGGGGGAGCCGAGGGAGAAAGCGAGGATCAGAATCTTTGTCAACACCAACTAGTTTTCAGCAATCGAGCACCTTTTCGGTTGAAACCTTCGAGATCTACTTGCCCTCTACTTTCCTCTAAACCCTAGTCTACAATCTGTAGGCATTGACAAGTTAGAACCTTGTTAATTGGCGCCGTATGTGGGAATTTGAGGCGACAAGGTGCTGATCTCGATGGCATCGACAACATCTTCAACATAATCGGTAGCAAGCAACGCGATGGACGGAGGTAAACATATCGCAACTGGTCTTGTTGATTTTGTTCCTCACCCTCCCGCCCGTGTGGATGCATATTCTTATCTGGAGGAGCCAATGGAGATGACGTTCGGGAGCTTCCACTTCCGCGTCGGGAAAGAAGGATCGCATCGTCTCGCGATACCGATTACTTCGGGACCGTTAGCGGCCGATTCTGATTCCTCGGGATCATCGTCATTGTTCGAGTCGGGCGATGAAGAAATCTCGCCGTCAAGCTTCATCAAGCCCGCTACAAGCGGAAAACTCGTAGATATGTTCGGGAGCATGTCCTTCGGGTCGTGTACAAACTCAGATCTGAGCATCGACTCGGAAAGTGTCGACAGTTTTGACTTCATCGACATATCTGCTTCTATTCGGGAGGTCTTCGCCGATCTATATGACGGTGTCATCGACCCTGAAGAGGAAAACAAAGTTACAACATACCATCAGGTCTGTGTAATTGGTGAATCAAGTCGCCAAGAAGATGAAACATCAGAGGCTTTCGATGATTTGGGAAATCCATACATCGATCCCGCTGATCTCATGCGAGGATTAGAAAACAATTACGTCGGGTCCACACCTCGCGAGAAATTACTACTTCCGCAGGCAGCCTGGTACAGAGCATCCAGAGCCATGAATGGCACAGAGCCGATGACCACTACATCTACATTACAGGAGCTGCAAGCGTATCAATACAGACTCGCTCGTGCCAGACGGGAGATAGAAAAAGAAAAAGTTATAGTCGAACAAAGAAAAACTACAACCTCCGTGTCGAGTGCGCGCAAGGCCGCTCTGAGCCAACACTCAGGAACTTCGGGAGATAACCACAGAGCGGCGCGTGCAAGAGGAAGATCTCGGTTGGCGCACATACCCGAGAATGAGCGGGAACATCTGATCCAGAACCTCGACATGTCTTTCATGTCGATAGATACAAGAGGGAACATCATCCCCAAAACACCGGAAGCTGGATACATGGCGACTCAAGCCTTCATATTGGCATCTAGGCCACCTCCTGGAGATCCCAGGGAACCATTGTATCAAATGGCCATGGCGGGAGTTGGAGCCATGCGAACAACGTTCACAAGCTCAAGCACACCACAACTCGAGAGTGCTCCAAGATGAAGCAGTCCTCGACCTACCACGGCGGCGCGAGACACTCCACGAGAAGGTGACGCAAGAAACATAGAGGCACAAACTCGAGTCGACAGAGCACGCAAAAATAGATCCAGGCGACATTCGCCAGAAGTCGATGAAGAAGATATGTGTGGACTCCCTTGCTTTACCCGACGGGTTCGCGGAACTCGGGTTCCTTCTGGCTTCAAGTTACCAGATGGTTACAAAAAGTTTGATGGTCTGCAAGAACCAGAGGACTGGTTAATCGACTACCTGGAAATAGTAAAATTATTGGGAGGAACTAGAGCAACGGCTATGCAGAGCGTCCAAGTTCATCTTAGCGGAGCCGCAAGATCATGGATAAAGAAACTAACAGTAGGATCCATTGACAGCTGGGAAACCTTTGAAGACTTGTTCGTGAAAAATTTCCGTTCCACGTGCAAGAAGCCTGCATCCATAGAGCAGCTAATGGCTTGCAAGCAAAAGTATGGTGAACCAATGAGGACGTACATCCAGCGATGAAACATCATAAAAAATTCGGCGGAAAACGTATCCGATAAAAGAGCAATTGACGCATTTGTTGCGGGGATCCAAAGGAAAGACCTAATCGAGGATTTGGGTAGATCCAACCCGAGAACAATAGCAGAGCTTATGATATAGCGAATCGCTGGGTGGATGGAGAAGATGCCGTGCAAAATAAGCGACATAGGTCACCCCAGGAAGATCACAATAGAAACAACAATCAAAATAGGCGACGATATTCTCGTCCATACTCAGATTATGACGGTCCCAGCCAAGTGGTGGCTGGCTTCCGAGGAAATAGTGGAGGAAATCATCGGGATGATTATCAGAGAAGCAATGAGCAGCGCAATGATCATAGAGACGCGCCAAGTTCCAGCAGGCAAAATAACTGACCAAGGTTTCAGAGGCCATTCAATATATCACCCGAAGATCTTTTGAACGGACCGTGCCAGATGCATTTTTATCTCGATAATGATGGGAAAAGACAGTCAGGCCATCTTTAGAAGGACTGTTGAACTTTCCAGGCCTTGTATAGATATGCGGGGAACACCAACGCACAAGAGGCGACCAGGGAGCACGTGCAACGGCCAAGGAGTGAAGTTCACCTGCCACATCCACCCGTAATTACTAGCGCAAACCAACATCAGTTGCAATTGGCGGCAGCTCCAGCCAACAATGGCCCTTACATTGACACAACGGGAGCAGTGTCGATGATTCAGAAAGGCAGACCCTCGAATAGGGCACAAAAGATAATTTCGCGACAGGTCTACATGGCAGAGAAGATGCCTCCACCAACCATCGATTATTTAAATTGGTCGGCACAGGACATCACATTCACTCAAGCGGATCATCCGCCTCAAATTCCATGACCGGGACAATCAGCTATGATCTTACTAGCTGTGATCGCATGATTTGAAGTCTTGCGCATATTCATAGATGGAGGGAGCAATTTGAACCTCATGTACGCATATACATTGAGGAAGATGAATATATCACTAGCGAATTTGACACCGACGGACACACGCTTCCATGGCATCACACCTGAGAATCCAAACTATCCACTGGGAAAGATCTTACTCGACGTTCAGTTCGGAACTCGAGAGAATTACAGAAGGGAGAAGCTGGAGTTCAAAGTTATAGATTTCCCATCACAATATCACGCTTTACTGGGACGATCCGCGTATGCTAGGTTCTGGCGGTGCCACATTACACATACTTGTTATGGAGAATTCCTGGTCCCAATGGCCCAATCACAGTGAAGGGAAGCTTCGCCTTGGTAGATAAATGCGACGAGGATTTTCACAAGTTGTCAGAAACCTTCAGGATGCAGGCGGAGTATGAAGCGTCTAGGTTAACAACTGATTATGATGTGTTACCTGACGGAGGAAGGCCACTTAAGGAGCAAATTTTCGACACCTCCAAGAACGCTAAGGAAGTACAGATTCACCCGACAGATCCCAAAAAGACGACAACTATCGCAACAAACATGGATAGCGCATAGGAAAGCGCGCTCGTCGAGTTCCTCCGTGAGCGCTGGGAAATATTCGCATGGTGTCCAGCTGACATGCCAGGAGTACCCAGGGAACTCGTCGAGCACCCTCTCAACCTAGATCCACGAGCTAGGCCAATTCGACAACCTTTGCGGCGTTTCTCCGAGCCAAATCGCAAAGCCATGCTGTCTGAGATTCGTCGACTCAGAGAAGCAAATTTCATCACGGAACTGCACAAGGCCACATGGGTCGCTAACCCAGTCCTAGTCCCGAAGAAAAAAACTGATGTCCTTCGGATGTGCGTCGACTTCACTTGTCACAATAAACATTATCCAAAGGATCACTTTCCCCTCCCTAGGATCGATCAAATTATCGACTCCGAAGCGGGTTGTGAACGTCTTTCCTTCCTGGACGCGTATTCTGGTTACAATCAGATCCGCTTAAAAGAAGAAGATGAAGTCAAAACAGCTTTCATAACCCCTTATGGCATGTCCTGCTACAACAATGCCCTTCGGTTGAAAACGCGGGAGCCACTTATCAGCAGATGATGCAGAAGTGTCTCACCACGCAGATTGGCAAAAACGTCCAAGTGTACATCGACGACGTCGTCATAACAACAAAGCAAGGATCATCCCTGATCGATGATCTCAAGGAGACCTTTGACAACCTCAACAAATTTTGCCTCAAACTGAACCCGACAAAATGTTCCTTCGGTGTTCCTGCCGGAGAACTACTCGGGTACTTGGTGTCAGCAAGGGGGATCGAGACCAACCCGGAGAAAATTCAAGCTATAGTGACAATGAGGAAACCAACCAAGCTTAAAGAAATACAACAGCTAACTGGGCGAGTCGCAGCCCTAAGCAGATTTGTCGCTAGCTTGGGAGAAAAAGCGCTACCATTTTACGCGTTGATCAAGCAAGGGGAAAAGTTCGAGTGGAACGAACAAGCAGACAAGGATTTTGAGCATCTCAAGCCTACAATCGCGACACCTCCCATACTAGTGGCTCCAAAGGAAAAAAAAGAACCTCTCCTGCTATATATCGTGGCGAAGAAGAATTTCGGCTCGTGCGTCAACACGTTGCTCTTCCGCAATAGTATCAAGAAATGAACCTATATACATTAAAGGAAGCAACATGATGCGAAGAAGAAATATGAAAAACATAAAAGGAAAGAAGGGAGGACAAGTGCAACATACTCACCATATCTTGACTTGCATCAGTTATGAGGTCAAGCATGTATTCTTCGCGTTTGGTAGCACGCAAAGCTTCAGAAGTAGCAGATTCCTTTAGTTGCAGAGCTTCTTGTGCCTGTTGAAGTGCAGCTTGTTCGCGATCCGAGTATTTTCGGTATTGGTCCATCACAATCACGGCTTGTATTTTCATCGCGTGAAGCTGTTGTCGAAGTTCAGCTAGTTCTTTGAGTGAATCAGCACACGAAGAATCGTCCAAGAAAACGTCGGCAGGAGTTCTTCTTGAATGAGATGCGGCCGGTGAAGTATTAGAAGGTCCAGTAGCCACGGTATAGTTATCAAAAACCAACTGGAAGAAGGAAAAATTGAAATCAATCATTCGGCAGGGAACACATTTTCATTGATAGTTCAAATATTTACATAAGGGAGGATCATTACAAAAGTCGACTCCTAGCGAGCCGATTTGAATCGTCGCAAGTCAAAACAAGAGCGACAACTACAAATGGGAAAAGCAAAATATAGGGACAAGTTGGTCTACTTGACCTCCGTCTTGGCAGTGCTAGCAGATGCAGCAGGCTTCGGGCTTAAGAAGGCAAGGATTTTCTTCGAGTGTGGCTTGGTGTCCTTCACCAAAGCTTTCCATTTCTCCTTGTTCATCCTTGCGGGACTTCCAGCCTTCGCCCAGTCAACGTCCTGCTGGCTGTTGGCAACCAAAGCGATGGTCCCCTCGACTCCAATCTTCAAGTTGTCCTGCCGATAGGCCAACGCAGGATCTTCCTCACCCAGAAAACGCTGGACAAGCTCAGAGAAAATCTTCGGCTACGTTTGCTTGGGAAAGAAATGGGGGAAGAGACGCTTGAATACAGCTCGAGCATTGGAAATATTGGTGCGCGCCACATCTCCTTGCGACTCGAGGATTGAGAGAGTGTCGAGAAGTCAATCCTCAACCTCTTCGTGCAAAGTAAATTCTTCACCCATCCTTCCTACTGGAACAAAATACGGGTCCATAAATATTTGGGGAAGCACATCAAGATAAACACAGAGACAGGTGAAGGAAAAAACTTACTAACGAATCTCCGATTCTGGGTGTCGAACCGATCTATTATGGTGTTCTCGCGCTTGATCTGTTGAGCAATTTTGTTGCTCAAAGCATTCTCAGCAGTTTGGAGCCGCTGGCAGAGATCCTCAACAGCAGCGGCATCTGCTTCAGCTTTTTCGCGAGCTTTTTCGCTGAGCTCCAGTTTAGCTGCAAGAGCATCAGCGCGTTCTTCGGCTCGGCGAAGCGCAACTGACAAAATAATCAAGGGTGAACAATCATTTTGAGAAGAAAAAAATAGGTGCGGCAAAAAAGCGAGTCATCAAAAACAAAGCGGCTTTGCCTTTCAAAGCGTCGGCCTCATCACGGAACCTAGTAGACTGGGAGCCAAGATTGATGAAATGCTTCATCAGAGGTTGTTAAAAAGCAGCGTTGGAAAGCAATTCAGGAAGGGACAAACTTGGGTAAGGTCAACAAAGACCATCACAAAAAGAAAAAGAGACAAGCAACACTCAATAGCAATCCAAGGAAAAGGGACTTACATCGTCTAAAAAAGGAGTCGAGGAACTCCCCGCGACAATTTCATGAGCATCGCCAGCCCCAGTCTTTGCTTTCTTCGGTGCAGGTGCTCGGGGGCTGGCCAACGGAGTCGACGTCTCCGTGTTCTGTTGTGGGGGAGGCGAAGATTCCGCAGCAGCGCGGGGTTCTTCAGAGAGAACCATAGTATTGGATGTGCTCGTAGGAGCCGTGCCATGAACTGCGGGTTCCTCCTTCTCTCCTTCCTCTTCAGAGCTGCTAATATAGAAAAATAAGCATTCCGAAGAAAAAGTAGTCGGATAAAACATAAAAGTAAAGTAACCCACGAGCTAACGGAGCCAGCGTCGTTGTAAGGGTCGAAAGCACCCTCGTCTTCAGGTGAAGTTTCTTCGGCAGCCGATCCAGTAGGCTTGGAGGTGCCGAAATCTTCGACATCATCTCTCTTCCTTGCGCGTAGGAGAAACGGTGAGAGGGGGAGAGACAGAGCAACCAAAGTCAGAACGTTCTGACTCAGTCTCTTTTTCGGAGGACACCACGGATTCTCGAGATCCTGCGGCTTCACTCTCGGGACGAGAGGTTTCTTGCGAGTCGTCGATGATAACGGCTCGCTCTTCTACCTCTCCACCTTCAGGAAGGGGGAGAGAAGACAAGATTTGGTGGCCCTGTAAAATGCAAAGGCAAGTCCAACATGAATACACAAGAAAAATAAAGTAGCAGTCAAAAAAGCGGCAGAACAACTTGGAGGAAGGTTACTTACTTCGGGAAGAGCGTGGCTACCACTGAAAGGCACCACGCAACAAGAGGAAGGAACTTCGTTGTTTTTGCTCAACGAAGTAAAGCGGCGGACAAGTTTCTCCAAGACCTTCAGAGGAAGATCGGCGGAAACTCTGTCAGGATCTTCGGGACCCGAATACATCCACATAGGATTTTTTTTGGGCCTGAAGAGGTTGAATGCGAATGCGAAGAAAATGAGCAATGATCTGAACTGTAACATCCCTGCTTTGCTAAACCTTAATTAGGGTTGTTTTGTGCATCATGAGCATCATATAAATGCATTAAGAAAAAAGTTGCATTTCAAAATGAAGTGGAAACCCTAGGTTTATGCAAGTCTTTCTCTATTTGAAATGTGTTCAAATGTTTGAAAACCTTCAAAACAAAACCATGTGAACCTTAAATTATTATTAGGAAGTCCCCTGAATATTTTCTATACCAGTTTAGAGTGTTTTGGGGTTTGAAAAAGAGTTCAAAATAACAAAATGGAAGTGATTTAAACCCTGTTTTTAAAATTCCAGAGAATCCCCAAGACGCCAGGGGGGTTTCGCAAAATTCCTTTTCTTCTTCCTCCAGCTGGAAGCTGGTACATGGAGCTCCCCTGGCCGCCCGATGCTGCCGGCGGTCGGGATGATCTCCGCCGCCCCCGGTGGCCTATAAAGCTCGCCGCCGCAGCAAACCCCCGCATGCCACCTCCTTTCACCTCTCCTCTTCTCTGCGCCGCGCGGGGCGGAAACCCTAGCTCCGGCCGTCGTGGCTCCTCGTCGTTCCAGGCCACCCCGTCCTCCTCCGAGCATGCCAATCGCTCAGCCTCGCCTCCTGGAGCTTCTCCGCCAACGGAATCGGCCACGGGCGGCCTCAATCGCCCCCGGCAACTCCGTCTTCCCCGCAGCAGACGAAACCGGTCGACCATGGCGGCGCCGTCCGGCATCCGTTTGCCTCGCCGTCACCTCGCCTGCGCTCCTAGTGAGCTGGCCGTCCTCATGCGCCCCTCCGTCCTCTCCCCCGCTCCCTGTAGCCGCCAGCCGTCGCGTTCCTGCGAGCGCCGCCCCCCGCCATCGTCGCCGGTGCGTCTCTGGCGACCATTGGCAGGCAGCACAACCACCAATCGATCTGCCTCAACCGGGCGCGTCCAACGCCCCCTCCAGCGCGGTCGCGCGCGCTCTCGAGTGCCGCCTCTGTGTGGTTGCCGGCGTCGGCCGCCGGAGTTGACCACCAGCGGGTTGACCCGTGGGCCCAGCGGCCTTTTCTTTTATTTTCTTTTATTTTCTGTTTTTGTTAAATACATGACATGCGGGTCCACCTCGTCAGATATTTATTCTTTTCATAAATATTTTTGTAAATGTTTAAAACCCTAACAGTGGGTCTGGGCAATCAGACTTTTATTATTTTTCTAGAAATTCCAAATTTTGATTAAAACTTGTTTAATCCATAACTAATTCATTTTCAATCAGAAAAATGTGTCTAATATATCAAAATCTTCAGAAAAATGAGATATACACTTTAGTATCAAAATAATACGTTGTTAAAAACTTTGAACCCTGTCCTCAATAGAAGAACTTAATCAACCCCTCTGAGGTTCCGGAACTACTAACCCTAGTTCACCGAAACCCAGTTAAATTGATGATTATGTCTTAGGGTTAGCTTCATTACCTAATTAAACATGTCATATCATCATTATTGTATGCGCATTGCATCGATGCTATGTGTTGATTGTTGTTTTACCCTTTCTGGTGTTTGCTTCTTCGCGATCGATAGAGCACGAGACCGAGACGATGAAGATCAACAACGCTGATGATCAATTCCTATCCATCGATAAACAAGTCAAACATAAGATCTCCGAGGATCCCATATCTCTTTGTCAGGGACAAAGGCAAGCCCTAGCCTTGTTCATTTATGATTTTGAAATTCTTTTACTTCTGGATCCTACATATTGCATACGAGTCAATTGTCTTTTATCGATAGATAGAGTGATCCTATCTATTGAATATTCCACCCTTGTAGCCTCAAATACCTGATCCACTGCTCCTAGCATAACTAAGTTTCGCATGTGTGCATCGCTAGATCCTTTATATCTTTATGCTTAGCCAAGCTTAGTTTGTTACGCTTTTACTCCGGTCTTCGGACTGGAGCCTTACAATGAAATGAAACTAGCATGACAAAAGAACCACCGTCCAGAGTTATTCCCTCTTTCCTTTAGGGTGAAGAAAGCAAATGAAGAGTTCTTCATGGTGTCGTGGATCAACTTCTTCAACAAAGAAGATCATCGTGGTATCGACAAGCGCATTCAGGACCAGTGTAGTCCTTGTTACCTTTTCTTTTCCTACCTTAGGAATCTCGGGGACGAGATTCTTGTAAGGGGGATAGAGCTGTAACATCCCTGCTTTGCTAAACCTTAATTAGGGTTGTTTTGTGCATCATGAGCATCATATAAATGCATTAAGAAAAAAATTCATTTCAAAATGAAGTGCAAACCCTAGGTTTTTGCAAGTCTTTCTCTATTTGAAATGTGTTCAAATGTTTAAAAACCTTCAAAACAAAACCATGTGAACCTTCAATTATTATTAGGAAGTCCCCTGAATATTTTCTATACCAGTTTAGAGTGTTTTGGGGTTTGAAAAGAGTTCAAAATAACAAAATGGAAGTGATTTTAACCCTGTTTTTAAAATTCCAGAGAATCCCCAAGACGCCAGGGGTATTTTCGCAAAATTCATTTTCTTCTTCGTCCAGCTGGAAGCTGCTCCGTGGAGCTCCCCTGGCCGCCCGATGTTGTAGGCGATCGGGATGATCTCCACCGCCCCCGGCGGCCTATAAAGCTCGCCGCGCCACCGCAACAAACCCCCGCATGCCACCTCCTTTCCCCTCTCCTCTTCTCTGCGCCGCGCGGGAGGAAACCCTAGCTCCGGCGGTCGCGGCTCCTCGCCGTTCCAGGCCACCCCGTCCTCCTCCGAGCACGCCAATCGCTCCGCCTCGCCTCCTGGAGCTTCTCCGCCAACGGAATCGGCAACGGACGCCCTCAATCGCCGTCGGCAACTCCATCTTCCCCGCAGTAGACGGAGCCTTCGTCGACCATGGCGGCGTCGTCCAGCCTCCGTTCGCCTCACTGTCACCTCGCATGCGCTCTTGGTGAGCTGGCCGTCCTCATGCGTCCCTCCGTCCTCTCCCCCGCTTGATGTAGCCGCCGGCTGTCGTGTGCCTGCGAGCGCCGCCCCCGGCCATCGTCGTCAGCGCGTCTTCGGCGACCATTAGCAGGCGGCGTGGCCACCAGTCGATCCGCCTCGACCGGGCATGTCCTCATGCGTCCCTCCGTCCTCTCCCCCGCTTGCTGTAGCCGTCGGCCGTCGGAGTTGACCACCGGCGGGTTGACCCGTGGGCCCCAGCGGCCTTTTCTTTTATTTTCTTATATTTTCTGTTTTTGTTAAATACATGACATGTGGGTCCACCTCGTCAGATATTTATTCTTTTCATAAATATTTTCGTAAATGTTTAAAACCCTGATAGTGGGTCCGGGCTGTCAGACTTTTATTATTTTTCCAGAAACTCCAAATTTTTATGAAAACTTGTTTAATCCATAACTATTTCATTTTAAATCAGAAAAATGTGTACAATATATCAAAATCTTCAGAAAAATGATATCTACACTTTAGTATCAAAATCATGCATTGTTAAGAAACTTTGAACCCTGTCCTTAATAGAAGAACTTAATCAACCCTCTGAGGTTCCGGAACTACTAACCCTAGTTCACCGAAACCTAGTTAAATTGATGATTATGTCTTAGGGTTAGCTTCATTACCTAATTAAACATGCCATATCATCATTCTTGTATGCGCATTGCATCGATGCTATGTGTTGATTGTTGTTTTACCCTTTCCGGTGTTTGCTTCTTCGCGATCGATAGAGCACGAGTCCGAGACGATGAAGATCAACAACACTGATGATCAATTCCTATCCATCGACAAACAAGTCAAACAGAAGATCTCCGAGGATCCCATATCTCTTTGTCAGGGACAAAGGCAAGCCCTAGCCTGGTTCATTTATGATTTCGAAATGCTTTTAGTTCTGGATCCTACATATTGCATACGATTCAACTGTCTTTTATCGATAGATAGAGTGATCCTATTTATTGCATGTTCCACCCTTGTAGCCTCAAATACCTGATCCACTACTCCTAGCATAACTAGGTTTGGCATGTGTGCATCGCTAGAGCCTTTATAACTTTATGCTTAGCCATGCTTAGTTTGTTACGCTTTTACTCCGGTCTTCAGACTGGAGCCTTACAATGAAATGAAACTAGCATGACAGGTTGACATGGTAAGTATAGAGTTGTTGATAAACATGACTAAAGGCTTAGACGAGAGGCCACATTGGGATGTGGTGGGTTGTTTCGTTTCTGTCGACCCTAGGATCCGAGTTCTCGCCTCTTGAACCAAGACCGAGCGTACAACCACACGAAGCCCTATCATGGTACCCTCTCGACTTACTAACTTGCCTAGTCGATTCCATGAGTCACATAGTTTGCGAGTTATTTGGACATATGCATCGAAAACGTTTGTGAAAAGGTGCACATCATACAGGTAGGTAAGCGTGGCCGTGGTGGCTGGGGTTAGAGTCCCTGGGGAAACCCACCTCGCCTCAAATCATTAAGGACCGACTTCGTGACTTGACCCATTATGGCGGAAGAATCCTTAGCGCGTGACTCATCGTCTAGGCGACAGTAAGGTAAAGGTCGTGGTCAACCACCCTCTGCCGGCTTTCCAAGGAAGAGAGCTAATAGCTTGGCATTAAGAGTCGGTTGGTACGTGTGGGTAAAGTTGTGCACCCCTGCAGGGTTAAATCTTTTCGAAAAGCCGTGTCCACAGTTACAGACGACTTGGGAATGGATTCTATGATCACAGACAACTTTAACCTGATAGTAAAACTTGGCAATCAATGTGTGTTTACGGATACCTTCTCCGGGTTGTTGAGGGGGTGATCCGAGGATAGTGGTTCGAGATGATGAAGATTGGTGGATACAATATGATGATCAGTAGAGATAGATATATCGCTCTCTTTTCCCCTTTTAAAGGTTCTGAGTCGAGCTTCTCCTCCCTATTATTTAACAAAGGAAAATTGGCTTTATGCAAAAGAAGCTCTACAGAAAGCCCGCATACCCGTTTTGCTAAAAGGTTGTACTAAGTCTTGCTGAGTCCCTGTGCTCAGATTTGCATGCTTTTGTTTCAGACGAAGTTGCTCCAACAGATGGTGGTTTCTAGGTCGACATCGAGGAGTAGCTTGGGGTTCCCAGGTGGCAGTCTGGAATCTATGGGATGGGACGTCGCCGTTATGCTCCCGGCCTCTTAGGCCTTTTGCTATCTTGCTATGTCTAATAGCATAACTTCGCTTTCGTTGATTGATGTATGTCAGGTCAGTGACCCCTGCTTGTAATTATTTGGTTCTTCGCTCAATTATGAGCTTGTATTACTTCTAGAGTCGTAGAGTCACTGTTGTGTTACCGATTCTCTCACTGTAGTCTCTCGAGCTCTAGGTTAGGCTTATGTCAGATGAAGATCTGGTATTTGTCTAACCCTGATCCCGGGGTGCCACATGGACACCCGATAATTCAGCTCCATTAGTGTTCTGTAGCTCGTGGATGCGAGTGATCAGGGCTTCTGTGGTCGCCCTTTCTTCGACAGTTGCCTCAGCATCCCAAGATTGACGCCTCTGAATTTCTTTGTCAGCGTCAAAGGGAGAATGCCGTATTCTTGGCCGACAAAAGACTTGTCCTCAATGTAGAGCCACTTCCTGCGCCATCCTTGGACGGAGTCGGCGAATTTGACATCGAAATAGTCGACATCTGGGCGAATGCATATGACAACGCCATCTATGTTGTAGGCGACGTTTTTTGAGTTGTTGCGCCGGAGGTAAAAGATACATTTCCAAAGGCCCCAATGAGGGTGGATGCCAAGGAAACATTCGCAGAGAGTGATAAAGATGGAAATATGCAAAATGGAATTGGGGGTCAGCTGGTGAAGCTGAATGCCGTAGATGAAGAGCAAACCGCGGAGGAATTCATGGAGAGGAACAGAAAGGCCATGGAAGAGAAAGTCAACAAATGTTACCCGGAAGTTGATGGGAGGGCGCGGAGTGCTCTCCTCACCAGGAAAGATTATGGAGTCCTTGTTGAAGAGGCCGAGCTTCTTCAGCATCGTCTGGTCCTGGGGAGTGGTCTTCAAGCGCTCCCATCCAGAGATCTTGGCTTGCTCCATAGATGCATCGGCGTCAGGAGTGTGGGATGTGTAGCGCTTGGTGCGAGCCATGTAGTGGGCAGCAAGAGGAAGAGGCATGAGCAAAAACAGCAACTACGCGAGGAGCTCGGAGCAGCGGTAATGGCGGAGTATGAGAGAGAAGAGGCAGATGTGCGGCGCGGCGAAGGGGGTGAACGAGGACGATGAGGTCAATTTATAGAAAGGAGCTGATCTGCCGCGCCGTTGGATGAAGAGGAAAGGCATTTTCAGCCTTACGCGTGTCCAAAGGGGTAGAATGGTCTTTTCAGTCAAAAGTTACTGGACGGAAGTTACTGCGCGCGTGCCGGAAATCATGAAGGACATGTGTCCCCCACTTGCGCAACCTGTCGACGGTGCAGAATTTTGGACCCACGTCTCAGTGAGGTGACATGATCCGTAGTTTCCCAAGGAGGTGTCGTGGCCATCGTCAGCAATTACATCGTAAGAAGAAAACTTTGAGTAGCTTCATCAAAGATAGCGACAGGGAAATTTCGAGCATGCCAACAAAAGAAATGTCGAGAGCCTATGATCAAATACAAGCATTTGCTCATATGCTCGGGGGCTACTCTTATCAGAAGTATTGTCCATACTTCTGATAAGAGAATGATGCGGACGACAAAACATGGAATTGTTCAAGAGTAACAAAAGTTGAGCCTCCAGCCAAATACAAATAATCGACTGTAGCCTCGGGGGCTACTCCCATCGGGAGCGCTGTTCGCGCACCCGATGAAATAAAGAAAGTAAGAAGCATGTCTGATTTCAAAATGAAGAGTGAAGGAGCAATGGAAGATGATCCTACACCCAAGTGTAAACACTCGGATGTAGCCTCGGGGGCTACTCCCATCGGGAGCACTGGTTGCGCACCCGATAAAATATGCGGACGAAGGGAATGACAAGATAAAATATAAAGCGACAATTATTGTCGTACATCTTCGAGTTACATATAACTCGTCATGTACTCCCATCGGGAGAACAAGATATTATCATTAAGTGACTCGGGAAAGTTGGCAATTCCAACAGCCAATAAAGGTACTCAACCATATATTCCCAGAGCGCGTCCGCCGCAATAAAACCTCTGGATGCCGTAATACTTTACGAAGGTAAGTCCCCAGGATCTATCCTGTGTGGCGTGGTACCGCACCCGAATGCGCTCTGCTACTTTTTTCCGTATCAACAGATGCGAAGAAAAATCCTAGCGAAGGCGCTATGGATCTTATAAATACGACTAGAATTCGATTCATGAGTAAGTCCTGAAGCGGCACATGTCGAATTACGCCAGTATTCCGGGGTCATGTCGAGGGACTTGACCTTGAAGTAGGTTTTTGCGGATTTGCCACGAGAGCAGTTAACTGGTACCTGATCCGTCAGATGAACCATCCCCATTTACCATTATCCCTGTACAAAATATGTATGTCCCGAATAAATTATTATGATGATCCGAAGAATTTATGGATTAGTTGTACGGTGGAGATTTTACTCGACTCTACGATTCAAGAAAAATCTCAGGAGCTACTGACATAGGCATCCCGAATGGGTCTGCCGAATAAGGTACCCGGGGATAACTAAAGTCCCATGACCAAAGAAATCAAAGATCGGAAGCCCAATAAGGCGTCAATATGGAAGATAGAGATATATTATGAATAAAGAGATTTGTAATTGTACGGGACGGACTCAAAGAGCCTCTCGCTATCTGTAACTTGTACAATACGAAAACCTCGGCTCCACCTCCTTTATAAGGGGGAGCCGAGGGAGAAAGAGAGGATCGGAATCTTTGTCAACACCAACCCTAGTTTTTAGCATTCGAGCACCTTTTCGGCTGAAACCTTCGAGATCTACTTGCCCTATACTTTCCTCTAAACCCTAGTCTACAATCTGTAGGCATTGACAAGTTAGAACCTTGTCACTAAGGCTCTATATTTAATTGGTTCAAGCATGTATAAAACATGGATAAACAATTAGGATTTGTTTTTATGATCATTTTGGTATATTATTTTGTATTTTTCTGATTTAATATGAATTACTTATGAATTTCCAAAATTTTGATTCATTTCAAATCAAATTCTGAAAAATATTGGAAAATAATAAAAATCTCACAGAGTGGACCCACATGTCATAGTTTTATTCCTTTTCTTATTATTTAAGAAAACATTAAAATTCTGACAAGGGGACCCACCTGTCATAGTATTTTCTATTTACAGAAAACAAATACAGAAATAGAAAAACAGTTTACAGAAAAATGAAAAAGGCTTTACTGCGTCATGTTGACATCACCATGATGTCGACGCGGCCATGGCTTGCAGGTGGCACACGAATCTATCTATTCGGGCCACGATAGCAAGCAAGCGCGGGGGCAAATGGCAAGGCACGACGCGGCGGGCCGTTTGGTGGCGGCGCCGCCCGCCATTGGCCAGCGACGCGTCGCCGCAGAGGGAGTCCGGCGGCGACACGAGTAGGTGCCCGACGAGGGCACGCTACAGAGGCACAGGGGGCGAGGCGAGGGTACCAAGGGGTAGAGGAGCTCACAGTGAGTGTTTTGGCAGGGTCGATGGTGGTCGGGGAGGCTTCACCGGCGGCAAATCGACCGGACCGGCGACGAGCTTTGGCGGAGACGGCGGCCGGTCACGGGGAGGACGACCTCGATTGGCCCGATTCCTTGCTTCCCTTGACGTGCATGACTACGGAGATGACGAGGAGGAAGAGGTGGTCCCAACGGCGGTCTCTCCGGAGCTCGAGGGAGTCGGAAACGATGGGGGCGGGACGGTCACTGTGGCTAGGGTTTCGGCCCTAGCGCGCAGAGAGAGGCGCGGGGAGAGAGGGAGAGAGGGGAACCAGGGCTAGGGTTCCTCGGCGGCGACGGCGCGGCTATTTATGGCCGCCGGGGGGCGGCGGCGAGCATCTCCGCGCGGCCGAGCTCGCAGCTGCTGCCAGCGAGCTGCTTGCTCGAACGGAAGAACGAGATGATCCTAGCAATTTTGCACTTAACCCCCTGCGAAAACTATTGGGCCGATTTGGTTGCTTGCTGGGCTGAGTTGGGCCGAGCCAAGGAGAGAGAGAGGGAAACGAGATGGGCTGCGCCCAGGGAGAGAGAAGAGAGCTCTCTCTCTATTTTTTTCTTCCTTTTTTGGTTTTTGTTTTTCTCTTTTCAAAAGTTCAAATTCAAATCTGTTTTGAATTTTGCTTGAAACTCAAATTTGCAGAGAACAATAGACACACTTGACTTATTGAAATAACAACAAGTCATGTTGCTTAATTTTGAAAAACTTGCAAGATCTGAATGAGAAAGAAATAGAGAAGAATTTGCATAATTATTAGGGTTTGATGCAAACTTTGCGAAATTCAAACTACATGCATGAAATGCACATGAACACTTGTTTATTCATAATGACAAGGTTGGGATGTTACAACTTGATACGTCCATTTTGCATCACTATTTTATATCATAATTTACTGTTATTCATTGATATATTTCATATTTAGAGATGATACTTATGTTATTTCACCTATTTTGCATGTTTCATGATTATTGGAGAATTACTCACCGGAGTCAGAATTCTGCTGGAAAAAGCACCGTCAGGGTACAATATTTCTGAAGATCAACAATTGACGGAAAATATACTGAAGCTCCTATTTTTCCAGATGACGGAGCCAGCCAAAAGGGGAGGCCAAGGAGGGCCGCCATGGGCCCTCCCCATGGGCCGCGCGCCACCAATGCCGCGCCGCCACGTGGGGAGGGGCCCACGACCCCTCGGCCATCGCCCTTTCGCATACTTCATCTCCCGAAACCCTAAGGTGCGGGAGAACATCGAGGATAGTCGCCGCCTCCTCGAGGCGGAAAACACCAGAGAGAAAGAGCTCTCCGTGGCAGAAATCTGTGGGAAATTCCTCCTGAGGGGGAAATCATCACCATCGTCACCATCATCGAGCTGGACTTCATTGGGATCATCATCATCATCTCCATCACCGACACCGTCATCTGCACCGCTGCACCTCGTCTCCGCTGTAACATCTAGGGTTGAATCTTGAGTATTTCATAGGGGAAACTCCGGTGTTGATTACTCCTTGTTATTGATGCTATTGAGTGAAACCGTTGAATCAAGGTTTATGTTCAGATTGTTATCCATCATCATATCACCTCTGATCCTGTTCCATATGATGTCTTGTGAGTAGTTCGTTTAGTTCTTGAGGACATGGGTGAAGTCTAAATGTTAGTAGTGAACTATGTTGAGTAATATTTAATGGTTTGATATTTAAGTTGTGGTGTTATTCTTCTAGTGGTCATGTGAACGTCGACTACATGACACTTCACCTTTATGGGCCTAGGGGAATGCATCTTGTATTCGTTTGATAATTGTGGGGTTGAGTGACAAAACCTGAACCCCCGTTGGTATATCGATGCATGAGGGATAGCAGGATCTCAGAGTTTAAGGCTGTGGTTAGATTTATCTTAATTACTTTCTTGTATTTGCGGATGCTTGCAAGGGGTTTAATCACAAGTATGTATTAGTCCTAGGAAGGGCGGTGCATTAGCATAGGTTCACCCACACAACACTTATCAAAACAATGAAGATTAATCAACTATATGAAGCGAAAGCACTAGACTAAATTCCCGTGTGTCCTCAAGAACGTTTGGACATCATAAGTAAACAAACCGGCTTGTCCTTTGTGCTAAAAAGGATTGGGCCACTTACTGCAATTATTATTCTCGCATTTTACTTACTTGTATTTTATTTATCTGCAATATCAAAACCTCTGAAAACTTGTCTGTGAGCATTTACAATGAATCCTTCATCGAAACCGCTTGTCAACACCTTTCTCCTCGTTGGGTCCGACACTCTTATTTATCGAAAGTACTATGATACACCCCTATACTTGTGGGTCATCAAGACTATTTTCTGGCGCCGTTGCCGGGGAGTGAAGCGCTATTGGTAAGTGGAATTGGTAAGGAATTTTTTTACTGTACGTGCTGTTTTTATTTCTGCCTGCTGCTATAATTCATTATGGAGAGATCTTCTCTTGAATTCCTATTTGGAAAATCTACTACTACTGCAAAGGTAGTGGATGAGGCGCCAGTGAGAAAGTGATTCCATATAAAATACCTATGAAAATTATGAACGTGTTGTGGATAACCGCTATGAAGGGGATGGAACTGTCCATCCTGGAGATCATTTACTGTTTTTACATGAATTATGCGGGTTATTCAAGTGTGCAGTATTTCTATGGATGAAGTTAGGAAGAAACTATTCTCTATGTCGCGGTCTGGTAAAGCGGCGCATTGGTATAAACTGCTGAAGAATGGGCATTCTCTTTATTGGAAGGATATTATGCCTCTATTTTATTCTAAATTCTATCCTCCAAGTGAAATTCACAAAGACCGAAACCGCATATATAATTTTTGGCCTCATGATGGAGAGAGTATTGCCCAAGCATGGAGGAGATTGAAGTCTTTAATGCTCAAATGCCCCATTCATGAGATTCCTGGTAATATCATCATTGATAATTTCTATGCAAGACTTTCTTTTCAAGATAAAACCGTGCTGGATACTACTTGTTCTGGATCATTCACGCGCAACAAAGAAGAGTTTAAATGGGACCTTCTTGATCGGATTCAAGAGAATACTGAAGGATGGGAGAACGACAAAGGTAGAGAGTTAGGTATAAATTATGATTATGAATGCATTGAAACTTTTATGGATACTGATAAATTTCGAAATATGAGTGCTACTTATGGTCTTGACTCTCAAGTTGTTGCAAATTTTTATAAAGCTTTTGCCTCTCATTTTGAATTTCCTAGGAAGAGTTTTAATAAGTATCATGAACCTTACAAAGATAAAACTGATTCACCTATAGATAAATGTATTGAAGTTAAAACTGTTGATCACATTCTTCCTGAAGCTTATATTGAAAAAATTCCTTTTCCTGCTAAAATGAAGGAGTATTCTGTTATAACTAGTGTGGTTAACAAAAGTGCAAAGAAACCTATAGAACCTGAGGAGCAAATAAATGTTGAACCTGCTGTTGCAATAGTTAAAGACCTTGTGACTGAAAAAGTAGAAGATGGTCACATCATTTTCTGTGAAGATGCTTCTAATATTGTTTCACATCCTAGTAAGTCTAGGAAAGCCAGTGTTCCTATGCTCTCTGTTAGAATTGGTGATCATTGTTATTATGGTTTATGCGATATTGGTGCAAGTTCTAGTGCCATTCCTTATGAGCTTTACAGTGAAATCATGCATGAAATTGGTTCTTGTGAACTTGAAGATATTGATGTGGTTATTCGGCTAGCTAATAGAGAAACTATCTCTCCTATTGGTATTGTTCGAGATGTGGAAGTTCTATGTGGTAAGATTGAATATCCTGCTGACTTTTTGGTACTTGGTTCTGCTGCTAGTAAGACTTGTCCTATCATATTTGGTAGACCTTTTCTAAATACTTGTGGAGCTATTATAGATTGCAAGAAAGAGAAAATTGTGACTAAATTTGCTGGTGAATCTTATGAGTTTAATTTCTCTAAATTTGCCAAAGTTCCTTATGAAGCTGAATTGCCTAATGATGATTTTAGAGTTGAACAGCTTGCATCTATTGCTCTTGCTCCTAATAATCCTTTGCAGCAATATTTGGAGGATCATGAGAGTGAAGTCTTTAGGGAAGAAAGGAATGAGCTTGATGAAATTTTCCTTCGTCAACCCATTCTTAAACATGACTTACCGGTCGAAGATCTAGGTACAACACCACCACCAAAGGTAGATCCTGTTTTTGATTTGAAACCGTTACCTGATAATCTTAAGTATGCTTATATTGATGATAAGAAAACATATCCGGTTATTATTAGTGCTAAGCTTTCAGATTTTGAGGAAGAAATATTATTGGAAATATTAAAGAAACACCGAGGAGCTATTGGCTACACTCTTGATGACTTGAAGGGGATTTCTCCCTCTATTTGCCAACATGCCATCAACATGGAAGATGATGCAAAGCCTGTTGTTGAACATCAGCGTCGTCTAATTCCTAAGATGAAGGATGTGGTAAGGAATGAGGTATTGAAACTTCTTGAAGCTGGTATTATATATCCTATTGCTGATAGTAGATGGGTTAGTTCTGCATTGTGTTCCTAAGAAAGGAGGAATAACTGTTGTACCTAATGATAATGATGAGCTCATCCCTCAAAGAGTAGTTGTAGGGTATAGAATGTGCATTGATTTTCGGAAGGTTAATAAAGTTACTAAGAAAGATCATTACCCTTTACCTTTTATTGATCAAATGCTAGAAAGGTTATCTAAAAATACTCATTTCTGCTTTCTTGATGGTTATTCTGGGTTTTCACAAATTGCTGTTAGAGCTAAAGCTCAAGAGAAAACCACTTTCACTTGTCCCTATGGAACTTATGCTTATAGGCGTATGCCTTTTGGTTTATGTAATGCTCCTGCTACTTTTCAAAGATGCATGTCTGCTATTTTTCATGGCTTTTGTGAAAATATTGTAGAGGTATTCATGGATGATTTTTCTGTCTATGGGAATTCTTTTGATAATTGTTTGCGAAACCTTGATAAAGTTTTAGAGATGTGAAGAAACTAACCTTGTTCTTAATTGGGAGAAATGCCACTTTATGGTTAATGAAGGAATTGTATTGGGGCATAAAATTTCTGAGAGAGGTATTGAAGTTGATAGAGCTAAAGTTGAAGCAATTGAGAAGATGACCTATCCTAGGGATGTTAAAGGTATTCGTAGTATTCTTGGTCATGCTGGTTTTTATAGGAGATTTATTAAAGATTTCTCTAAAATTTCAAAGCCTCTTACTAATCTTCTTCAAAAAGATGTACCTTTTGTTTTTGATGATGATTGTAAGGAAGCTTTGAAACTCTAAAGAAAGCCTTAACAACTGCTCCTATTGTTGAACCTCCTGATTGGAATTTACCTTTTGAAATTATGTGTGATGCTAGTGATTTTGCTGTAGGTGCTGTTCTTGGACAGTGATTAGTTAAAAAATTGAATGTTATTCATTATGCTAGTAAGACTCTTGATGCTGCTCAAAGAAATTATGCTACAACTGAAAAAGAGTTATTAGCTGTAGTTTTTGCTTGTGACAAGTTTAGACCTTATATTGTTGATTCAAAAGTCACAGTTCATACTGATCATGCTGCAATTAGGTACCGTATGGAAAATAAAGATGCTAAGCCAAGGCTTATTAGATGGGTGCTTCTTTTGCAAGAATTTGATTTACATATTGTAGATAGGAAAGGTGCTGATAATCCTGTTGCTGATAATTTGTCTAGATTGGAAAATATTGCTTATGATCCTGTTCCTGTTAATGATAGTTTTCCAAATGAACAATTGGCTGCAATAAAGGTGAGCTCGCGAGATAGTCCTTGGTATGCTGATTATGCTAACTTTATTGTTTCCAAGTACTTGCCTCCAACCTTTTCAGCTCAGCATAGGAGGAAATTCTTATATGACTTGAGGCATTATTTTTGGGATGACCCACACTTATATAAAGAAGGAGTGGATGGTATTATGCGAAGATGTGTCCCCGAATATGAACAACAAGAGATATTGAGTAAGTGTCATGGTAGTGTTTATGGAGGACATCACGCCGGAGATAGAACCGCACAAAAGGTTCTACAATCAGGCTTTTATTGGCCAACTCTCTTTAAAGATGCAAGAAAGTTTATTTTATCTTGTGATGAATGTCAAAGAGTTGGTAATATCTCAAGACGCAATGAAATGCCTATGAATTATACTCTTGTTATTGAACCATTTGATTGTTGGGGATTTGACTTCATGGGTCCTTTCCCTTCTTCAGAAGGTAACACTCATATACTTGTTGTTGATTATGTTACTAAATGGGTGGAAGCCATACCCACAAAAAGTGCTGATGGTGATACCTCTTTAAAAATGCTTTTAGATGTTATTTTTCCTAGGTTTGGAGTACCTAGATATCTTATGACCGATGGAGGTTCTCATTTTATTCATGGTGGTTTTAGAAAAACTCTTGCTAAATATGGTATTAATCATAGAATTGCTTCAGCTTATCATCCTCAAACTAGTGGGCAAGTAGAATTATCAAATAGAGAAATTAAATCTATCTTGCAAAAGACTGTTAATAAATCTAGGAAAAATTGGGCTAGTAAGTTGAAGGAAGCGTTGTGGGCTTATATAACTGCTTATAAAAATCCTATGGTTATGTCTCCTTATAAAATGGTTTATGAAAAAGCTTGTCATTTACCTTTAGAACTAGAGCACAAAGCTTATTGGGCTGTAAGAGAACTTAATAAAGATTTTAAACTTGCCTGTAAGAAAAGGTTGCTACAATTGAGTTCTTTAGATGAGTGGAGAAGTGAAGCTTATGAAAATGCTAGACTTTTTAAGGAGAAAGTTAAGAAATGGCATGATAGAAGAATTATTAAAAGAGAATTTAATGTTGGAGATAAAGTCCTATTGTATCGGTCTCGTCTCAGATTTTTTGCAAGAAAATTACTCTCAAAATGGGAAGGACCATATGTCATTGTGGAGGTGTATCGTTCAGGGGCAATAAAAACTGCTTCGTTGAAAGATGATACCACACAAGTGGTGAATGGACAAAGACTCAAACATTATATTTCTGGAGATTCTTATAATGAAGATGTTGATGTTATTCGAGTGGTGACTCCGGAAACTTTCATCAAAGATCAAATTGATAGTTCTGCAGAGTTCGACTTCGAATAGGTAACAGTTTTGGTAGTAAAAAGTCCGCGTTTAACCTTCCGAACAATATTTTTGCTATTTTTAGAAAATATGAAAAAATACGAGATCGAATCGGATTGGAGGAGGCGCACAAGGGCGCGTCCCCACGTGGTGGCGCGGGCCCCACCCTTGCGGCGCCGCCATGTGGGGACGGCTCCTCGGAGTCCCTCTCCCACTCGTGTTCGACCTGGTGCTTTCCCTTTGTCGTGAATTTTTTGTTATATAATCCCCCGGATCCCCCGAGGTCTGTATATCGTCTTCTCGTCGTGTTTTGTTTCGAGCTGTTTTCTGCCAGGATCTGTTTTTGATCTAGAAGCACCATGGTCTCCAACAACAAGGGCAAGGGGCCTTTGGAGGAAGATATTCAAGATCCCGAGTTGAAAGAAGAAGTCAAGAGTGAAGATGAAGGAGAAGTGGAGGAAGACCCGCGTGTATACCCGCGCGCCACCGTCGCAAGCATCGGGGTGGTGGTGAATTCGTTCAACCTCAAGAGAAGCGCATGGATTAGAACCGGAGGAAAAGTCCCACGTCGCTTCCTAGCTCCAAGGACATCTTCTCCAGGCATCAATAACCCCTTCCACACTCTAATTCATAATAGTCAAATTGAAAGGATTCCTGTGGCAGAATTGCCTAGTAGTTGGGATATGGATCGTTCTAACAATGCAGGAAGGATGAAACCTGAAGCCGAGGAGTGGGGAAACAACTCTAAGAGTTGGGACTCGCCGTCTGACATACTCATTAACCGTCGAGCACAACTCGGAGCTGATCCGCAACCTCACCTACGAGATTGATGAGCTAAAGGAGCTTGTTAAGAAGCTTATTAAGAATTCACCACCATCACCGAATGAGTAATTCATCATTGGTATTGGCATCCCCTTGGCTTGTTCCAAGCTTGGGGGGAGTGCCGCGGTATCACATCATCACTATCTTTTATCTTTTTACTGTCAAGTAGTGTCATATCATGAGTAGGGAAGTTATCATATAAGATGGTTTGTGGAAGTATCTCTCTTTTAGTTGGTTATCTATGTATCCCTTGGTGTGAGTTATCGTTATGGAATATTAATGAGAAGTTTTATCATTTACTTTTTGCACACCTTATTTTAGTTTGCAATTTCTTTTATATGATTGATCTTGTTGTTAGTATTGATATCACTTTGGGAGCATCAAGTAAATCTATTTGGTTTTGGCAAACTTAGCATTGGTCAACAGCAACAATACTTTGAGGCTTAAGTAGAAAAGAGGGAAGTACATGTAGATATATTATTTCATTATCTTTCTTTCTTGTTAGCTAATGAGCTTAGTATTCTGAAGTTAAATTTTTTTGTGCTTACAAGGAAGATGCATGATTGTTTATATCACATGTATATTTGTTTGTTTCCCTCAACTCTTATGTTTGCTAACCAACCTTGCTAGCCAAAGACCTGTAATGAGAGGGAATGCTTCTCGTGCATCCAAAACCTTAAACCAAACCCATGCCATTTGTGTCCACCATAACTACCTATCATGTGGTATTTTGCGCCACTCCAAGTAAATATTTCATGTGCTACCTTTAAACAATTCAAAAATTATTATCTCTTATTTGTGTTAATGTTTTATAGCTCATGAGGAAGTATATGGTGTTTTATCTTTCAATCTTGTTGGACAGACTTTCACCACTGGACTAGTGGCATATACATCCGCTTATCCAATAATTTTGCAAAAAGAGCTGGCAACGGGGTGCCCATCCCCAATTAATAACTTTCATTAATAATTCTCTTCACATGTTTTGCCCTGATTTATCAGTAAGCAACTTAATTTTGCAATAGACACTCCTCCATGGTATGTGAAATGTTGGAAGGCACCCGAGGATTCGGTTAGCCATGGCTTGTGAAAGCAAAGGTTGGGAGGAGTGTCATCCATAAATAAAACTAAAGTACATGTGTAAACAAAAGAGAAGAGGGATGATCTACCTTGCTGGTAGAGATAACGTCCTTGATGGGAGCCGCTCTTTGAAAGTCTGTTTGACAAGGGGGTTAGAGTGCCCACTACCATTCGTTGACAACAACAAACACCTCTCAAAACTTTATTTTTATGCTCTCTTTATGATTTCAAAACTTAAAAAGCTCTAGCACATGATTTAATCCCTGCTTCCCTCTGCGAAGGGCCTATATTTTACTTTTATGTTGAGTCAGTAAACCTATTTCCCTCTATCTCAAGCAAGGAATTGAGTTGTTGTGATCCAACCATTTATATTGTGATCTATTTAATCATGTCTTTTATTCTTCCTTGTTTAGAACAAATTTTATCTGAATGAATATGACTTTGAAGGTTATCAATGATTATGAGGAGATTGTTATGATTGAGCATGTAAGTTCTGCCATATAAGCTCTAATATAAAGGCTCTGCTCGAAAGATAAGTACAATCTGTTAATTGTTCTTTGACCAAGAACGAAGTTTGCCATCACCAATTATGATTTCCTATGCACCTTTATTTGTGATTTCCCTTTACTTGTTTCAAGTTGAGTTATATGAGGAAGTTGTTTACTAGAATGTCTTGTGTGAATTCATAAATGTGATGCTTCTTGTCCGTATTTTATTTATCGACTGTTCACTCCATAAACATGTGGAATTGTTTACTGAGTTCAGTTTCGCTTGGGGACAAGCGAGGTCTAAGCTTGGGGGAGTTGATACGTCCATTTTGCATCACTATTTTATATCATAATTTACTGTTATTCATTGATATATTTCATATTTAGAGATGATACTTATGTTATTTCACCTATTTTGCATGTTTCATGATTATTGGAGAATTACTCACCGGAGTCATTCTGCTGAAAAAGCACCGTCAGGATACAATATTTCTGAAGATCAACAATTGACGGAAAATATACCGAAGCTCCTATTTTTCCAGATGACGGAGCCAGCCAAAAGGGGAGGCCGAGGAGGGCCGCCATGGGCCCTCCCCATGGGCCGGCGCGGCCACCAATGTCGGCGCGCCGCCACGTGGGGAGGGGGCCCACGACCCCCCGGCCATCGCCCCTTCGCGTACTTCATCTCCCGAAACCCTAAGGTGCGGGAGAACATCGAGGATAGTCATCGCGCCTCCTCGAGGCGGAAAACACCAGAGAGAAAAGAGCTCTCCGGCAGTGAAATCTGCCGGGAAATTCCTCCCGGAGGGGGGAAATCGTCGCCATCGTCACCGTCATCGAGCTGGACTTCATTGGGATCATCATCATCATCTCCATCATCGACACCGTAATCTCCACCGCTGCACCTCGTCTCCGCTGTAACATCTAGGGTTGAATCTTGAGTATTTCATAGGGGAAACTCTCCCGGTGTTGATTACTCCTTGTTATTGATGCTATTGAGTGAAACCGTTGAATCAAGGTTTATGTTCAGATTGTTATCCATCATCATATCACCTCCGATCATGTTCCATATGATGTCTTGTGAGTAGTTCGTTTAGTTCTTGAGGACATGGGTGAAGTCTAAATGTTAGTAGTGAACTATGTTGAGTAATATTTAATGGTTTGATATTTAAGTTGTGGTGTTATTCTTCTAGTGGTGTCATGTGAACGTCGACTACATGACACTTCACCTTTATGGGCCTAGGGGAATGCATCTTGTATTCGTTTGATAATTGTGGGGTTGCCGGAGTGACAGCAACCTGAACCCCCGTTGGTATATCGATGCATGAGGGATAGCAGGATCTCGAGTTTAAGGCTGTGGTTAGATTTATCTTAATTACTTTCTTGTATTTGTGGATGCTTGCAAGGGGTTTAATCACAAGTATGTATTAGTCCTAGGAAGGGCGGTGCATTAGCATAGGTTCACCCACACAACACTTATCGAACAATGAAGATTAATCAACTATATGAAGCGAAAGCACTAGACTAAATTCCCGTGTGTCCTCAAGAACGTTTGGTCATCATAAGTAAACAAACCGGCTTGTCCTTTGTGCTAAAAAGGATTGGGCCACTTGCTGCAATTATTATTCTCGCATTTTACTTACTTGTATTTTATTTATCTGCTATATCAAAACCTCCTGAAAACTTGTCTGTGAGCATTTACAGTGAATCCTTCATCGAAACTGCTTGTCAACACCTTCTGCTCCTTGTTGGGTTCGACACTCTTATTTATCGAAAGTACTACGATACACCCCCTATACTTGTGGGTTATCACAACTCTACCCCCCTTACAAAAATCTCGTCCCCGAGATTCCTAGATTTAGAAAAGAAGGAAGGGTACTCAGATCGTAAACGATCTTCTCATTCCCAGGTTTCTTCTTGCTCAGAATGATTAGACCACTGAACTTTCAGGAACTTGATGCTCTGACGTCAAATTTTACGCTCAGCTTCATCAAGGTTCCGAACAGGATGTTCTCGATAGGTTAGATATTCTTGGAGGTCAAGAGTCTCGTGATCAACACCTCGGATAGGATCTTTGAAGCAACGCTTGAGTTGGGACACATGGAAGACATCATGAACTTCAAGAAAGTTTTGAGATAACTCCAACTTGTAAGATACATTACCACGCTTGGCAAGGACGCGAAAAGGACCAACATAACGAGGTGCTAGAGTTTGCCTTTGATACCGAAACGGCGGACACCCTTGAGAGGGGTGACCCGAAGATAAGCTTGATCATCGATTTCATACTTCACTTCTTGATGATGGCGATCAAAGTAGATCTTTTGACGTGACTGAGCAGTTTTCAGACACTCGCGAATGATGCGAACTTGTTCGTCTACTTCATTGATTGTATCTGGTCCAAAGAACTTTCTTTCTCCGGTTTCAGACCAGTTCAAAGGAGTTCTACACCTTCTTCCATGCAAAGCTTCAAAAGGTGCCATGCCCAGGCTAGATTGGAAGATGTTGTTATAAGTGAACTCGGTGAATGGAAGGAACTTTTCCCAATCTTTACCGAAGGATATAACACAGGCTCTGAGCATGTCTTCAAGAATTTGATTCACTCTTTCGGTTTGACCACCGGTTTAAGGATGATAGGCTGTGCTGAAGGAAAGACAAGTTCCCATAGCTTGTTGAAAACTAGCCCAAAACTTTGAGGTAAAAAGACTCCCACGATCAGAGATGATCTTCTTAGGAACTCTGTGAAGAGTGACTATCCGTGAGATATACAGATCTGCCAGTTGACTAGCTTTTATGTCTTCCCGAATAGGCAGGAAGTGAGCCACCTTGGATAGACGGTCAATGACTACCCATATAGCATCTCTTACATTTCTTGTCTTGGGGAGACCGGTAATGAAATCCATGCCAATTTCATCCCATTTCCACTCTGGAATTGATAGGGGTTGGAGAGTGCCAGCCGGTCTTTGATGCTCAACTTTTACGCGACGACAAACGTCGCATTCAGCAACATACTTAGCGATTTCTTGCTTCATCCCGGACCACCAGAATCTTTTGCGAAGATCCCGATACATCTTGGTAATACTAGGATGGATGGAAAGAGGTGATTCGTGAGCTTCTTTAAGGATTAGCTCTTTCAGATCTAGTTTATCTGGCTCGACTAGACGTTTACCGAAATAAATGGTACCTTGATCATCAACGGAGAAACATTTAAACTCGCTAGCAATGCTCTCCTTGATCTCGGTAATGCCGGAATCTTGCTTCTGAGCCTCATTGATCTGGTCTTCAAGAGAGGGCTTCACCTCTAGATTAGCAAGGAATCCAAGGAACAATCTCAAGATTGAGTTTTGCAAGTTCCTCATAGAGAGAAGGTTGCACTTACTTAACTATCAGATTGTTGCAATAGGACTTCCGACTTACCGCATCAGCAACAACATTATTGGCCTTGTCGGGTTTATAGTTGAGACCCAAGTCATAATCTTTGATGACTTCCAGCCATCTTCTCTGTCTGATATTAAGATCCGGCTCGGTGAAAAGATACTTCAGACTTTGATGATCCGAGTACAACTCGCAACGATTACCATAAAGGTAAGGTCACCATTCCTTAAGAGCATGGATCAAAGCTGCAAGCTCGAGATTATGAGTAGGATAATTGAGCTCATGTGGTTTCAACTGTCGAGAGGCATAGGCCACCAAATGGCCATTTTGCATCAACACACATCCGAGCCCTTGGAGAGAGGCATGGCAATAGACAACAAAGTCTTTGCTTCTGTTCGGAAGGACGAGCATAGGAGCAGTAGTCAGCTTGGTTTTCAAAACTTGGAAACTTTTTCAGCCTTTTCTGACCATTCGAACTTCTTGTATTTCTTGAGAAGATCGGTCATTGGCTTGGCAATCTTGGAGAAATTTTCAATGAATCGGCGGTAATAACCCGCCAGACCGAGAAAACTCCGAATCTCCTTAGCTGACTTAGGTGTCTTCCAGTCAAGAACGGCTTGAACTTTATCTGGAATGACTGCAACACCTTTTTCAGAGATAACATGACCAAGGAATATGAGCTCTTTTAACCAGAACTCACATTTGGAGAACTTGGCGTAGAGACGGTGCTCACGAAGTTTGGTTAGCACCAGATGTAGATGTTCATCATGTTCATCTTCGGTTTTGGAGTAGATCAGAATATCATCGATGTAGACCACGACGAACTTGTCAAGATACTCCATGAAAACAGAGTTCATAAGCCGCATAAAAGTGGCTAGAGCATTTGTGAGGCCAAAGGACATGACAGTGTACTCGTAAAGACCATAACAAGTTGTGAATGTTGTCTTTGGAATGTCCTCATTTCGGATTTTGATTTGATGGTACCCTGATCTCAAATCCATCTTTGAGAAGACTGTGGCACCGGACAACTGATCAAAAAGATCATTGATTATAGGAAGAGGGTATTTATTATTGATGGTCACTGCATTGAGCGGACGGTAATCAACAACCAGCCGCGGGATGTTAGTATCTCTCTTCTTGACAAAGAGGTTAGGGCAACCCCAGGTAGAAGTACTAGGTTGGATGAAGTTCTTCTCTTCTAGCTCCTCTAACTGCTTCTTCAGTTCAACCAACTCTTCCGGAGGCATATGATATGGTCTCCGGGAAACTGGGGCAGTTCCGGGAACCAACTCAATGACAAAGTCCACACTTCGATCAGGTGGTATGCCAGGTAACTCTTCAGGGAAGACATCTGGAAAGTCACGGACCACCCAGACATCGGAGATTTCTGGCTTAGGCAGGGCTTCTATAGCATACAACTCGGCTTCGGGGGTAAACCTTGCCGACGGAGTTATTGCGGATGGAGCCCAGTACAGAATGATTTTTCCGGAAAGATTGGTCAGTACAATAGACCTAGCTGCGCAATCAATGATAGCCTTATGCTTTACTAGCCAATCCATGCCCGAGATGACATCAATGTCAGTTGACTTGAGGGCAATGAGAGAGGTGTGGAACCACATATGCCCTATACTGATTATAACCTCACGGGTAATCCAGATGGTTTGCCAACGAGAACCAGGAGTTGTGATCTCTAGAGGGGAGGGAATTGTCTCGAAGGGTATATCATGCTTTTGTGCAAACTCTTGAGATATGAATGTATGCGATGCTCCGGAATCAAACAGAACTGCAGCTAGGATTGAGTTTATATAGAACATACCCATTAGGACGCTTGGATCCTCTTCAGTCTAATCATCAGCGACATGGGTTAGACGAGCATGACCAGAGGAGGGATATTTGTCATCCTTCTTGGGCTGAGAATATCCATGACCAGCAGACTTCTGGGGGGAACTCCTTTGAGTATTGGCCAGGCTGACCACAAGAGTAGCAGGCACCACTAGGCACAGTACCCATGGCAGGACGATAGCTTGAACCACCAGATGTTGGCTTAGAGTTATTATCAGAAGACCTTGGTGCATAGGGAGCACGAGGTACAACACTGTAAGGGATCCAAACACGACGCTTCTTGTTGTTAGAGGAAGACACAGGAGAATCACCTTCTTCACGCCTCTTTGTTTTTTTCCATATCCTTTCTTCCATTCTGCATCAGAAAAGCACGGTTATGCAGGTCTTGAAATGATTGGAAGGTGAAGGGCAGCATCTCATAGCGAAGCTCGGGGTTAAGTCCCTTGCGGAACAGATCTTGCTTATCAGCATCATCAACCACATCACCGGGTGCATAGCGAGACAGCTGAGTGAACTCATGTCCATATGTCTCCACATTCAGCTTCCCCTGAGTGAAGTCCAGGAATTCCCTCCTTTTGATGTCCATGACAGTCTTGGGGATATAGGCTGCATGGAAAGCTGTGATGAACTCCTCCCATGTAACCTGGTGGAATATGAAGAGCATTGAACTTGCGTTCGATGGTGCGAAGCCAATCATCAACGTCAAGAAGCTCCTTGGGGTGGGTGAAGACAGGAGGCAGTGCACGGATGAAGTCCCCAAGTGTGACACAGTTGCCTAGACGACGCTCTGGGTTTTGAGCTACACACTCCAGAAGTGGTTCATTCCTCAGGCGGTTGGTCTCAATGTTGTTAAGAACCTGCGCCATTGTGGGAGGTGGCGGAAGTTCCGGTTCAGCATTGTTTTGTCCACGTCGGTTACGACCACGACCACGACCAGCCATCCTGAAGAGAAAGACAAAGATCATGAGAAACGGATTCCTTGGAAAGGATTCAATGGAATGATAACATTCACTGAATGGAAGGATCAAGATTTAGATCAACTGATGTAACTTTAGAAACACTGAGCTAAGCAACCAAGTACGAAGTACTTATAGAGAAAACAACCCAAACCCGTAGATCCTAGATGTTTGGAAATAACAGGGTAGAGGTAAAACCTTTTTCAATCAAAACAAGGTCAGATGACTCAGCATTAGAGTGACACCAGATAAGGAGTAAAAAGAGTCCTATTTAGATTTTTTTTCAAATACTTTTAGGTTTCAAATAGTTTTCACAAGTACTAGACTCAACATCGACCGGTAGAATGGGTTTCCTATAGGTAGTCCTGCTCTGATACCAAAACCTTTCGGGAACCCCGGAGGTCGGGGCTAGACAAACCCAGATATCACATCTGGCATAAGCCTAACCTAGATATCTAGGGCCTACATGGTGACAATTGGTAACACAACAGTGACTCTACGACTGAAAGCAGATATATTACAACTCGTAGCAGAGACAAGATCCAAATTTATTACACGCAAAGGTCACTTACCACAATTCAACAAGCAATGGAAAGCAAATTATGTTATTCTGTATAACAAGACTGCAAAGGGCCTAAGCGGCCATAACATAAGGCCACGTCCCAGCCCATAACTCTCAGGCTGCTGCCTGGGAACTTTGAACTACTCGTCGACGTCGATGTAGAAACCACCATTAGTTGGAAGGACTTCGTCTGAAACAAAGCATGCAAGGCTGAGTACAGGGATTCAGCAAGATTTAGTGCAACCTATTAGCAAAGCGGGTATGCGAGGCTTTCTGTGGAGCTTATTTTGCTAAAAGCCAGTTTTGCTTTGTAAACAAGAGGGAGGAGAAGCTCGTCTATTCAGACCATTTTCAAAAGGGATAAGAGAGCGATAACAACTCTAGCTCTAACATCATGTTGAATCCACTGAATCTTCATCATCACCTGAACCTATCACCTAGGATCACCCCCTCGACACCCTGAGAAGGGTTCCTGATGTCAACACCCGGATTTTTAAGTCCAGATGCCTATTATGCCATACATCGCAATCCCAGGAATATTGTTGTTGCGAGACATAACAGTTGAATATCATAAGTCATCATTCATTACATGCCATAGTCGTCTTACAAATAGATCACATGATCCAATATTACAATAATAGTTGAACTATTGTTTCAACACACATCACAAATACATAGCGGAAGCGTAAAGATAAGGGACTCTCTAGTCCACAGGACAACGCTTGACGTCAGGAGTAGTCCTAGTTGTCGTAGACGTCCGCTGTTCATCCTCTTCTATCGTTGCTCCTCTTCATAGTCCTGCCATTTGAATAGCCAGGGACAAAGCCGTGAGTACTTTAAAGTACTCGCAAACTAATACTAATGTAAGTACTAACATTTCTGGTAAGGGGTGCTAAGCTCTAGTTTCTTTTGCATAAAGCCAATTTTAGTTCACAAACATTTTAGTAAACAACTCTTCATGTGCTAACTAACTCAAGTGGGAACATTAGTGTCATTCCCACAACTCAATTGTGTTTCAAGTCAAAGTCGCCATTTCAAGTTCAAATCACAAGCCACCCTTCACATGTCACATTTTTAAAAAAATTCTGATGACGGAACAGTATGGCCTTTCCAACCGTCCACAACCGTGGACGCGGCTATTCGAATAGTTCTACACTGCAGAGGTCGTACACTTGTGCCACAACATTTGCAATAATCCGTCAGGGTTAACTGGCCTGATTTATCACACTGCGTGGACTACCAACCATAACCTTTCACTTACATACCCTAGTATAGGCACCTCTCCCCATGAGCTTGGCCTCCCTGAAGACAAACCGTCAGGAACTGCACAGGCTTGGGCCGGACATTCACCTCATATTCACGTCATATCACATCGTTCCATATTTCTTTGGAGGCAGCCCTTGGCATAACCCCGATGACGCTTGTTCAAAGGGAACCCATACTAAGATACATAAACTTCTAGTTAAGCCCTACCCATATCAGGGGTACTTGTAAAGTTGGAATGGTATCGCATCCGAACTCAACCATCAGTTTTTTTTGTAAAATTCACCATGTCATTCACAAGTCACATTCACCTTCAAAATCTTTCAACAGAATGACTCATCATTCCAAGGTTTTCCAAAGTCATTTCATTTCACAAGTTCTCATCTAGAGTAGTCAATTTTATTTGTTAGCACTAGCAACTAGTCATGAGGGGTGCTACTAGCTTTGATTGTTCTAGGCTAACTTTGATACTCTTGTAGTACTCTATCTCTAGACCAAAGTTAACTATAAAAGCAAGTTATAATAATCAAAGTAAAAGCTTGTAAGAATAAAACTTAGGATGGGATCATGAAGCATAAAGTAATTGGTGAGTGTGCCTTGCTCTAGTAGAGCTTTGCACTTTGCAAGAATATTAGCTTGCATAGGTGTTAGCTTGCCTTGGTTGTTGAGGTGGTCAAAGTGATCTTCTTCTCCTTCCTCTTCGTAGAAGACCTCCTCCTCCTGATAGTCTCTGGTACTAGCGTCTAAAATACGAATACGAGGATACAATCACCAAGCTAATTCAATGGCTATCACACATATTCACACAAGCTACTCTAAGCACACAATTAATATAATTAGGGTGCATTGGTGGTGTTGCTTGAGGACAAATAATTTCCTCTCATTATATATGTAAATGATAGTTTCCATATGGTTCTTGAGAAATAATTTCCTCTCATTGAAATCTTCTTAAGATTTAATTTCTCAAACAATCACACATGAATTCATGTTGACCTAAGTCAACCATTCATCATCATCATTTGAGAAAATGATTTAAATGAGGTAGAGTACCTCATACTATTTAACAATGCTGATTATGATTTAACTTCACCAAGTATTTCATGTAAGAGTATTTGACCAGGGGTCAATACTTCATATGAAAGTATTTGGGACAAGATTTAAATGAAGTGAAGCACTTCATACAATTTAATCCTAACATGGTAGTGATTTAATGTCACCAAATAACTCAATATGATATTATATAGACCATGGTCACTACCTCATGTTGAATTACTTGAGAACAAGATTTAAATGAGAGGAATACCTCTCATATGAATACCTCTCATATGATTTAACACATAGTTGTAACTAAGTTAACAACTACTATTGAGGTGAGTTAATATCATCAACAATTCATATGAGACATATATGACCAGAGTCTCTACCTCATTTTGAATTGTTCATGACAAGATTTAAATGAGAGAAAAACTCCCCTATGATTTATTAATAGTTTTGGACAATATCTTTGACTAGAAATAGCCATATAGTCCTTTATTTAAACTATGGCATGATCATGCAAAGTAAGCATGGTATGTTTTTGCATAAACAATTAGTACAAGTGTAATGTGACTTATAGGAGTTGGAATTAACTTAAAATCATTTGTGGTTGATTTTTAATAATTATTCAAAGGCAGAAAAGTCCATGTCTTGTTTATTTTTCTACTTTAATTCTACAACAGATATTGGTTTGATTCCGGTGGCATTGTGTAGAGAAAACTCTAAGCTTTCCAAACATATAAAATTTGTAAAATTTGGCCAAGTATATTTGGAGTTATTCAATTTTTAACACAGCATCAGTTTGTAATTTATCTAAAAAGAATTAAACGAAATTTGAATTTAAACTGGGGGCGGGAAAGAAGTGGGCCGGCCCAGCTGCGGCCTGGGCCACGCATGCATGGCGCATGCACGTCGGGCACGCGCGGAGCACGCAGATCGTCGGATGACGATCCGACGGCGCTGGGCCGTCGTCTTCCTCCCGAACCAGGGATCTTGCGGGGGCCATTTCTCTCACCTCGGAGCTCGGATTGAGGCGTGGTTGGTTGAGTTGGAAAGCTCTCTTCAAGGGCTACAAGATGGGGTAGGAGTTGGAGGCTATGGTGACAAAAATCTGGGCAGTTTAGAGGGTGGCCGCCGGGTGCACTCCGGCGAGGTTTGGGGCCGTGGAGAGGCAAGGAGGGAGGAGAAGAGGCTCAAGGAGGGAGAGGAGGATGCTGCTAGGTGGGGTGGTGTGTCCAAGAGCAGGGGGAAGTGCTCCATTTTTTGGTTCAAGGATGGAGAGGAGAGGGGATATGGTGGCATGGGGTGGACATGATGTTGGAGGGGACAAGGTGTTGGAGGGGACAAGGTGTTGGAGGGGACAAGGTGTTGGAGGGGACCAGATGTTGGAGGGGACAAGGGAACATGTAGAGAGGGTTAGAGCAAGCTAGGGTAGGGTGTAGGACACTATTTCAAATAGTGTGGGTTGTCCCCTATTTATGTCTCATCAAATTTTGCCCAAATTTGGTTGAGTTCATATGGCTGCAAAATTTGAAAATGGTGTGTTTGGTTAAGTTGTAATTGACCAGAGACAACTATGTGTGGTGGTGGAATTTTAAAAATCAAAGAATTGCAAAATTTGACCAAGTGAGATTGTTGCATATGTTAAAAAGTTCCAACTTTGCATGAGCATAGTTTTTGATCCAAGATGAATTTGGCATGGTTGTCTTTTCAAAAGTTGTTCATCTTGATGTCCTCTTGGATTACATGCAAAGAGTTGAGAAAGTTTAGTTTGAAAATATTGAATTGCAAGGGCTCAAAGTAGTGATCAGACTATAATTGGCAGATTTGACCAATATCATATGTGAGCCAAATTTGAATTTGAAATTCATTTGAATTGTGTTTCTTTGATTCCAAAAGTTGTAATAAGTGTTTAGTATCATTATTCAACTCTTGGTGAAGGCCAAATTGGTCTAGGTCAAATATTTGAAAAAATGGCATAAACCATATGTGAGGGTTTTGTGAATTTCTAACTATTTATTCCTTTATTTTTCTTGGCCTAACTTTGACAAGGGTGAGGTTTATTTGATGTTATATTGTGTGGGGACAAAGGTTCAAACCATTTTGAGGCAATGGGGGTGTCTAGGTCAAGATTTGCAAAATTGGCTAAATGTGTATGTGAGTGAAAATGGAATTTTCTCACTATTTGATTTATCTCCATTTGATTTGACTTTTCTTGACTCTAATGTGATTCTTATTAGTTTAATTAGAAACATTTTCAAATCATTGAAACTATTTCAAAATGGTCTTGTTCAAAGATTTGCAAAAATGGCCATAACACATAAGAGGTGATGTGTCAAATTTCATTAAACTTGTAAATTGTTCCCATTGCTTTACTTGGGCATGGGTTAGGGTCAATTTAGTGTTATATTAGGTTGAGAGATGGTTTCACATCATTTGGGTAAGGATTAAAGTCATAGGGCAAGAATTGAGTATTATGGCTATGTGCCACATATGCCTCTATGCATATGTTGCATTTGATTTTTAGTTTGACTAGGCTTGACCCAATTGATGTTGTTGAGTGTTGAAATGGTATATAGGAGTGATCCAACCATTCACTACAAGTCTTAGGGTCAAGATCCTCAATTTCACAAATTTGATATTTTGCTCTCATATGCCTCTATGGCATTATTACTTTCTTTTCAAAATCTTTTGTTTCACTTTGGATTGTGTTTGAGAAGTACTAGATAAGGTTTGTGAAGGTTTTCCAATCCTCTAAATAAAGTAGAAAGGCCTAGGGTAAAGTTTTACAAAAATAGCCATAGGCACATATACCTCTATGCATATGTTTGATTTTATTTTCTTTCTCACTTGAATTGGTTGATAATTACTTAGTTGGGTGTGTTGATGTATTTCAAATCATATACCAAGATCAACACTCAAAGTTGGAGCATTTGCAAAAAGTATCCATAGGCTTGCATATGCCTTTATTATTTAATATCATTTCTTTTTATTTTGTTTTAAATAGATGGTGATAATGAAGATGAGGTTTAGGTCTTAGTGGGGTTTACCATGGTTCATCACTATTTAGAGAAGAAAGAATGGTAGAGTTCAAAATTTATATATTAGAGCTATAGGCCCACATATGTCTTTTTCTTTTATCTTGGTTTCTCAAAATAGATCCAAATGATTTTTGAGAAGGTTAGGGTTTTTCTTATTTGATTTCTTTCTCTTTTATTTTATTTTATTTGGTTAGTGATCTTCACTTGATCACTTTAGGGTTTTAGGGTTTATCACATAGCAAAATAACACACATCATGACAAAACACAATTATTATGTATGAGCACTAGACATAGTACTCTATGTAAGAAAAGTTTTTGTTGGTTCTCATTTTTGAAAAAAAGAAATTCATTTTCTCTTTGCTTTAAAATTTGGGATGTTACAAACCCTTCCCCTTAAACAAATCTCGTCCCGAGATTTTAAGAAAAGTTAGGTTCCTAAGAGAGATTGGAAGATATGATTTAGCAGGGAACATACTTGGCAGGTTCTGAGGTGCTTCTTGCGCTTCGGTGGCCGTCATGTGGTAGTAGCGGCCGTTGTTGTTCGGGTTCTTTCTTGCGGCAAAGCGGCGTTGGTTCTGAGCAGGTGCAGCGGTGTTGCCGGCGAGCTAGGCGAGCCTCTTGGGACACTCGTTGGAGTAGTGACCCACAACTCCACATTCATAGCAGTTGATGGTGGACTTGTCTTTGGGGTTGACGGGAATGGTGTTGCTTCCAGTCCTAGGGCCAGTGTTGTTGTTGTTGTTGTTGTTGTTGTTGTTGTTGTTGTTGTTGTTGTTCCCGTTGTGGTTGTTGTTGGGGTTGTTGTTGCTGGTGGGATTGGTGTTGTTGTTGTTGCCTCCGGGCTTCGGGGGTCCTCCGTGGTTGTTGGTGTAGTTTGGGCGGTAAGTCTGGGCAGTGGGCTTGTTGTATTTTGGAGTAAATCCTCCAGATGAGTTGTTGCGCTTCTGGGTATTGCTGGACCCATGCTGGTTCATCATCCGGTGTTTGCGGTTCTCGTTGGCTTGGTGAAGCTTCCCTTCCATCTGGATGGCTGAGTCCACCAGGGCTTCTAAGTCAGCAAAGGGAATGTTGACTAGCACTGTCTGCATCTCATCATGTAGTCCGTTCAGAAATCTCTCCTTCCGCTTCTCATTGGTGTCGGTCTCATCCGGGCGTACCTTGACAGAGTGAGGAATCTATCGCGGTATTCTACCACAGACATTCTGCCTTGCTTGAGTTCGCGGAACTCGTCTCTCATCTTCTTGATCAGTCCTTGGGGCACGTGATACTTGCTAAACTTCAGCTTAGAGTCTTCCCAGTCATCATTTGTCCCGCATTCATTGCGCGGGCACTCGTCCACCAGGCTCGTGGGTCCCGATGTAGTGTGTGGCGAATATTTCTCTGCGGCTTCTACTCCCGCAACTTCCAGGTTATTCTCCATCGTCTGGAGCCAGTCATCGGCATCGAGGGGTTCTTCGGTCTTGTTGAAGATAGGTGGGTTGGTGTTCTGAAAGTTCTTTAGTTTTGACCCAGGGTGGTCGTGGTTCCCATGGCCGTTGTTGTTCTGAGCGAGTTGTTGCAGTGCAGCAATGTTGGCTTGGCGTTCAGCTCTCTCTTCTCGGTCGGCCATCATCATCTCTAGCATCTGCAACATGGCGTCTTGGGTGGCGTTGCGGGTTGGTGGTGCCATCTGAACATCGGAGTGGATGATAAGATAAGAGGGAAATTTCTACGGTTTGTTTTGAATTAGAGTTCACGAGGTTCAAACTTTAAACATTCGAGTAGTGTTGAGGGGGGTATAACCAACAACACTTTTTCATTCATACCAAACATCACACATTACAAATCTAACACACCGTTGGTTTGAAGAACCATTCATTCGCTCTACGATACAAGGGGATCCTGATACAACTCACACCTACTTAAGTGTTGGGTGACTACTCTTCCGGGAGATTCTTCGTCTTCACGGGTGATGTGCTTGGCGAGAGGCGAGGGCGTTGTCCAAATCCCTGCGAGTTTTGTACAGCCTGAAGTCCTGGTGTGCTACATAGGGGTTCATCTCCGTGTGTGGGGGCATGGTCATCGGTCTTCCCATGGAGTCATGTCTTGGGTAGTAGATGAAGCGAGTGTTCTTGATCTTGTTCTCATTTTGTCCACACAGACGGAAAATTGCTTCCTCCATAGCTCGGACTAGTCCTTCCTTCCAAGTGTTTCCCGTTACAGAAAACCAGATGGTCCCATACCGGGGCTCCAATCTTTCTTCGTAGATCAGTAGATACTTCCCACCGAGGTGGTTCTCCGGAGTGGTTTTTGAGGGGTATTCCGAAGAACTCGGGATACGGGTGTCTTAGATATTCCACTAGTTGCTTCAAATCCTTTTCGAACTTTAGGTCGCCTTCGTGACCAAGCTGATAGAACTCCCATTGGTACTCCATCTGTGAGCAAAGAGGATGAGTAAGTTAAAGAAGTAGTCAAGTGTGCAAAATTTTAGGTAAGCTTGCAAAGAAAAGTAGAGCATAAATTTCTCATTTTTGAAAAAGACCTCAAGGATAAGAGCGAGAATCAGTTTTCACAATTATTCATTTCATTGGTTTTTGAAACTAAGTTTTTCAGACGTCCATTCTAACTAGGGTCTCCTAAGGTCAAACAATGGCTCTGATACCAACTTGTCAACACCCGGATTTTTAAGTCCAGATGCTATGCCATACATCGCAATCCCGGAATATTGTTGTTGCGAGACATAACAGTTGAATATCATAAGTCATCATTCATTACATGCCATAGTCGTCTTACAAATAGATCACATGATCCAATATTACAATAATAGTTGAACTATTGTTTCAACACACATCACAAATACATAGCGGAAGCGTAAAGATAAGGGACTCTCTAGTCCACAGGACAACGCTTGACGGGAGTAGTCCTAGTTGTCGTAGACGTCCCGCTGTTCATCCTCTTCGTACCGCTCCTCTTCATAGTCTGGCCATTTGAATAGCCAGGGACAAAGCCGTGAGTACTTTAAAGTACTCGCAAACTAATACTAATGTAAGTACTAACATTTCTGGTAAGGGGTGCTAAGCTCTAGTTTCTTTTGCATAAAGCCAATTTTAGTTCACAAACATTTTAGTAAACAACTCTTCATGTGCTAACTAACTCAAGTGGGAACATTAGTGTCATTCCCACAACTCAATTGTGTTTCAAGTCAAAGTCGCCATTTCAAGTTCAAATCACAAGCCACCCTTCACATGTCACATTTTTAAAAAAATTCTGATGACGGAACAGTATGGCCTTTCCAACCGTCCATAACCGTGGACGCGGCTATTCGAATAGTTCTACACTCTGCAGAGGTCGTACACTTGTGCCACAACATTTGCAATAATTCGTCAGGGTTAACTGGCCCTGATTTATCACACTCCGTGCGCGGACTACCAACCATAACCTTTCACTTACATACCCTAGTATAGGCACCTCTCCCCATGAGCTTGGCCTCCAGTGAAGACAAACCGTCAGCCTGGGAACCGCACAGGCTTGGGCCGGACATTCACCTCATATTCACGTCATATCACATCGTTCCATATTTCTTTGGAGGCAGCCCTTGGCATAACCCCGATGACGCTTGTTCAGAGGGAACCCATACTAAGATACATAAACTTCTAGTTAAGCCCTACCCATATCAGGTATTGTGGGGGTACTTGTAAAGTTGGAATGGTATCGCATCCGAACTCAACCATCAGTTTTCTTTTGTAAACTTCACCATGTCATTCACAAGTCACATTCACCTTCAAAATCTTTCAACAGAATGACTCATCATTCCAAGGTTTTCCAAAGTCATTTCATTTCACAAGTTCTCATCTAGAGTAGTCAATTTTATTTGTTAGCACTAGCAACTAGTCATGAGGGGTGCTACTAGCTTTGATTGTTCTAGGCTAACTTTGATACTCTTGTAGTACTCTATCTCTAGACCAAAGTTAACTATAAAAGCAAGTTATAATAATCAAAGTAAAAGCTTGTAAGAATAAAACTTAGGATGGGATCATGAAGCATAAAGTAATTGGTGAGTGTGCCTTGCTCTAGTAGAGCTTTGCACTTTGCAAGAATATTAGCTTGCATAGGTGTTAGCTTGCCTTGGTTGTTGAGGTGGTCAAAGTGATTTTCTTCTCCTTCCTCTTCGTAGAAGACCTCCTCCTCCTGATAGTCTCTGGTACTAGCATCTAAAATACGAATACGAGGATACAATCACCAAGCTAATTCAATGGCTATCACACATATTCACACAAGCTACTCTAAGCACACAATTAATATAATTAGGGTGCATTGGTGGTGTTGCTTGAGGACAAATAATTTCCTCTCATTATATATGTAAATGATAGTTTCCATATGGTTCTTGAGAAATAATTTCCTCTCATTGAAATCTTCTTAAGATTTAATTTCTCAAACAATCACACATGAATTCATGTTGACCTAAGTCAACCATTCATCATCATCATTTGAGAAAATGATTTAAATGAGGTAGAGTACCTCATACTATTTAACAATGCTGATTATGATTTAACTTCACCAAGTATTTCATGTAAGAGTATTTGACCAGGGGTCAATACTTCATATGAAAGTATTTGGGACAAGATTTAAATGAAGTGAAGCACTTCATACAATTTAATCCTAACATGGTAGTGATTTAATGTCACCAAATAACTCAATATGAGATTATATAGACCATGGTCACTACCTCATGTTGAATTACTTGAGAACAAGATTTAAATGAGAGGAATACCTCTCATATGATTTAACACATAGTTGTAACTAAGTTAACAACTACTATTGAGGTGAGTTAATATCATCAACAATTCATATGAGACATATATGACCAGAGTCTCTACCTCATTTTGAATTGTTCATGACAAGATTTAAATGAGAGAAAAACTCCCCTATGATTTATTAATAGTTTTGGACAATATCTTTGACTAGAAATAGCCATATAGTCCTTTATTTAAACTATGGCATGATCATGCAAAGTAAGCATGGTATGTTTTTGCATAAACAATTAGTACAAGTGTAATGTGACTTATAGGAGTTGGAATTAACTTAAAATCATTTGTGGTTGATTTTTAATAATTATTCTAAGGCAGAAAAGTCCATGTCTTGTTTATTTTTCTACTTTAATTCTACAACAGATATTGGTTTGATTCCGGTGGCATTGTGTAGAGAAAACTCTAAGCTTTCCAAATATATAAAATTTGTAAAATTTGGCCAGGTATATTTGGAGTTATTCAATTTTTAACACAGCATCAGTTTGTAATTTATCTAAAAAGAATTAAACGAAATTTGAATTTAAAATGGGGGCGGGAAAGAAGTGGGCCGGCCCAGATGCGGCCTGGGCCACGCATGCATGGCGCATGCACGCCAGGCACGCGCGGAGCACGCAGATCGTCGGATGACGATCCGACGGCGCTGGGCCGTCGTCTTCCTCCCGAACCAGGGATCTTGCGGGGGCCATTTCTCTCACCTCGGAGCTCGGATTGAGGCGTGGTTGGTTGAGTTGGAAAGCTCTCTTCAAGGGCTACAAGATGGGGTAGGAGTTGGAGGCTATGGTGACAAAAATCTGGGCAGTTTAGAGGGTGGCCGCCGGGTGCACTCCGGCGAGGTTTGGGGCCGTGGAGAGGCAAGGAGGGAGGAGGAGAGGCTCAAGGAGGGAGAGGAGGATGCTGCTAGGTGGGGTGGTGTGTCCAAGAGCAGGGGGAAGTGCTCTATTTATAGGTTCAAGGATGGAGAGGAGAGGGGATATGGTGGCATGGGGTGGACATGATGTTGGAGGGGACAAGGTGTTGGAGGGGACAAGGTGTTGGAGGGGACAAGGTGTTGGAGGGGACCAGATGTTGGAGGGGACAAGGGAACATGTAGAGAGGGTTAGAGCAAGCTAGGGTAGGGTGTAGGACACTATTTCAAATAGTGTGGGTTGTCCCCTATTTATGTCTCATCAAATTTTGCCCAAATTTGCTTGAGTTCATATGGCTGCAAAATTTGAAAATGGTGTGTTTGGTTAAGTTGTAATTGACCAGAGACAACTATGTGTGGTGGTGGAATTTTAAAAATCAAAGAATTGCAAAATTTGACCAAGTGAGATTGTTGCATATGTTAAAAAGTTCCAACTTTGCATGAGCATAGTTTTTGATCCAAGATGAATTTGGCATGGTTGTCTTTTCAAAAGTTGTTCATCTTGATGTCCTCTTGGATTACATGCAAAGAGTTGAGAAAGTTTAGTTTGAAAATATTGAATTGCAAGGGCTCAAAGTAGTGATCAGACTATAATTGGCAGATTTGACCAATATCATATGTGAGCCAAATTTGAATTTGAAATTCATTTGAATTGTGTTTCTTTGATTCCAAAAGTTGTAATAAGTGTTTAGTATCATTATTCAACTCTTGGTGAAGGCCAAATTGGTCTAGGTCAAATATTTGAAAAAATGGCATAAACCATATGTGAGGGTTTTGTGAATTTCTAACTATTTATTCCTTTATTTTTCTTGGCCTAACTTTGACAAGGGTGAGGTTTATTTGATGTTATATTGTGTGGGGACAAAGGTTCAAACCATTTTGAGGCAATGGGGGTGTCTAGGTCAAGATTTGCAAAATTGGCTAAATGTGTATGTGAGTGAAAATGGAATTTTCTCACTATTTGATTTATCTCCATTTGATTTGACTTTTCTTGACTCTAATGTGATTCTTATTAGTTTAATTAGAAACATTTTCAAATCATTGAAACTATTTCAAAATGGTCTTGTTCAAAGATTTGCAAAAATGGCCATAACACATAAGAGGTGATGTGTCAAATTTCATTAAACTTGTAAATTGTTCCCATTGCTTTACTTGGGCATGGGTTAGGGTCAATTTAGTGTTATATTAGGTTGAGAGATGGTTTCACATCATTTGGGTAAGGATTAAAGTCATAGGGCAAGAATTGAGTATTATGGCTATGTGCCACATATGCCTCTATGCATATGTTGCATTTGATTTTTAGTTTGACTAGGCTTGACCCAATTGATGTTGTTGAGTGTTGAAATGGTATATAGGAGTGATCCAACCATTCACTACAAGTCTTAGGGTCAAGATCCTCAATTTCACAAATTTGATATTTTGCTCTCATATGCCTCTATGGCATTATTACTTTCTTTTCAAAATCTTTTGTTTCACTTTGGATTGTGTTTGAGAAGTACTAGATAAGGTTTGTGAAGGTTTTCCAATCCTCTAAATAAAGTAGAAAGGCCTAGGGTAAAGTTTTACAAAAATAGCCATAGGCACATATACCTCTATGCATATGTTTGATTTTATTTTCTTTCTCACTTGAATTGGTTGATAATTACTTAGTTGGGTGTGTTGATGTATTTCAAATCATATACCAAGGTCAACACTCAAAGTTGGAGCATTTGCAAAAAGTATCCATAGGCTTGCATATGCCTTTATTATTTAATATCATTTCTTTTTATTTTGTTTTAAATAGATGGTGATAATGAAGATGAGGTTTAGGTCTTAGTGGGGTTTACCATGGTTCATCACTATTTAGAGAAGAAAGAATGGTAGAGTTCAAAATTTATATATTAGAGCTATAGGCCCACATATGTCTTTTTCTTTTATCTTGGTTTCTCAAAATAGATCCAAATGATTTTTGAGAAGGTTAGGGTTTTTCTTATTTGATTTCTTTCTCTTTTATTTTATTTGGTTGGTGATCTTCACTTGATCACTTTAGGGTTTTAGGGTTTATCACATAGCAAAATAACACACATCATGACAAAACACAATTATTATGTATGAGCACTAGACATAGTACTCTATGTAAGAAAAGTTTTTGTTGGTTCTCATTTTTGGAAAAAAAGAAATTCATTTTCTCTTTGCTTTAAAATTTGGGATGTTACACCTGATTCACACATAGATATCAAGTTTTATGATCAGGTTCAAGTTGTCTATGATCACAGAATCCATCACCAAGTCGTCTGTATCCGTGGACACGGCTTTTCGAAAATATTTACCCTGCAGGGGTGTACAACTTTACCCACACGCGTCGACCGACTCTTAATGCCACTAGGTTAACACACTTCCTTGGTGTGTCGGCAGAGGGTGGTCGACAAAAACCTTTCCCTTACTTCGCTTATTCCATGAGTCAAACTAACTGGGGAACTCTGTCATCGTAGGTAGCCATTCTCCGAGGCGGTCCCAGTCATTGTGCGCAGGGGATCCAGTTCAATGCCTCCACTCCTTCACCCTAGCCACGCCTTGTATGATGCACTTTGAAAACCTTTTCCACCTTTTCCCCATGCGTATGGCAAATGGAACTCGCAAACTAATTGACTCATGGGTAAGCTAGGCAAGTTCGGGCCAAGGGCTTCCCATGGGCCCCGTGTGGTTGTACGCTCAGTCTTGGTTCCGAAGGCGAGAACTTAGGTCCTAGTATCGGCAAGAACGAGTCAAATCACCACATCCCTATGTGGCGGCCCATCCAAGCCTTTAAACATGTTTATTAACATCTTCTCTGATCTTACCACGTCATCCTGACAAACTAGGTTCATTCGTAGCTCTGATTCATCAACCGGATGGATCAGACTTCAACAGCTAAGCAGGGCTAAGCATATCATATATACAGCTCTACCGATGCGAACAAGCTCAACCTAGTTTTGTTGTGAGCGGTGGATGAGGAACATTGGGCTACAAGGATGGAATATGCACACACAGGATATCTAAAACTGCAGATAAAACATATTTGAAGCAGATGCAATATGTAAGAACCAGAAGTAAAAACATTTCGAAACCATATATGAACCGGGTTACGGCTTGCCTTGTCCCTCGTTGTTCGGGTGCTGCTCTTCGGTGGCGTTGATCTCAGGCTCGCGTTCGGTCCCTATCGTGAAGAACCAAATACCAGAAAGGAAGAGCACAATCAAGACATGGTACAATGCAATGCACATACAATATGATGACATGCCATATTAAAGGGGTTGAGGGTAAACCCTAGGTGCATCGACGGAAATTAAAGGGGTTCAGCATCGAACCCAACACATGAGAGGGGTCGATTAGGGTTTCCACTAAGGCTCTATATTTAATTGGTTTAAGCATGCATGAAACATGCATAAACAATTAGGATTTGTTTTTATGATCATTTTGGTATATTATTTTGTATTTTTATGATTTAAAAGGAATTACTTATGAATTTCAAAAGTTTTGATTCATTTTAAATCAAATTCTGAAAAATATTGGAAAATAATAAAAATCTGATAGACTGGACCCACATGTCATAGTTTTATTCTTTTTCTTACTCCCTCCGTTCCTTTTTGTAGTGCCTACAGATTTTTGGCATTTGTTTCACATTATAAGGCTGTAGCTTGGCTTTTTTCAGTTACCCCCTCCACCAGTCAACTCCCACACGACATGCATGAAAAAAGATCCATACAAAACAGGAAACAATTAATTGAGATTCCTAATGCATGGCCCCGAGGATTGCTTAGATTTAGGGAGCAATGTTTTTCTTTCCTTAATTAAATCTGGCTGCACATATATGGAGAGACAACGAGACAGATTTGTGGGATTTGTTATGGTAAGTTAGGAAGTTATCGATTTCCCTAATTTTAGTCTAATCTCAAATCGTTCAGCTAGGGGGTCTTGTGTAAAAAATACTCTTGCGCTAATTTTCGTGCCAAAAATCTATAGGCACTATAGAAAGGAACGGGGGGAGTATTATTTAAGAAAACATTAAAATTTTGACAAGGGGACCCACTGTCATAGTATTTTCTATTTACAGAAAACAAATACGGAAATAGAAAAATAGTTTACACAAAAAATGAAAAAGGCTTTAATGCGTCACGTTGATGTCATCGTGATGTCGGCGCGGCCATGGCTTGCAGGTGGCACACAAATCCATCGATTCGGGCCAGATAGCAAGCGCGCGGGGGCAAACAGCACGACACGACGCGGCGGGACGTTTGGTGGCGCCGCTGCCCGCTATTGGCTACCAGCGCGTCGCGGGAGATGGAGTCTGGCGGCGGCACACGCAGGTGCCCGACGCGGGCACACTACATAGGGACAGGGGCGAGGCGAGGGTACCCGGTGGTAGAGGAGCTCACCGCGAGCGCGTTGGCGGGGTCGACGGCGGCCGGGGAGGCTTCACCGGCGGCGAATCGACCGGAGCGACGGCGAGCTTCGGCGGAGACAGCGGCCGGTCACAGGGAAGGTGGCCTCGATTGGCCCGATTCCTTGCTCCCCTGGACGTGCGCGACTATGGAGATGACGAGGAGGAGGAGGCGGTCTCAACGGCGGTCCTGCCGGAGCTCGAGGGAGTCGAAAACGATGGGGGCGGGACGGTGAACGTGGCTAGGGTTTCGGCCCTAGCGCGCAGAGAGAGGCGCGGGGAGAGAGGGGGAAACTAGGGCTAGGGTTCGTCGGTGGCGATGGCGCGGCCATTTATGGCCGTCGGGGGGCGGCGGCGAGCATCTCCGCGTGGCCGAGCTCGCAGCTGCTGCCAGCGAGCTGCTTGCTCGAACAGAGGAAGGAGATGATCCTAGAAATTTTGCACTCAACCCCCTGCGAAAACTGTTGGGCCGATTTGGCTGCTTGCTGGGCTGAGTTGGGCCGAGCCCAGGTAGAGAGAAGAGAGCTCTCTCTCTATTTTTTCCTTTTTTCCTTTTTTTGGTTTTTGGTTTTCTCTTTTCAAAAGTGCAAATTCAATCTTTTTTGAATTTTGTTTGAAACTCAAATTTGCAGAGAACAATAGACACACATGGCTTATTGAAATAACAACAAGTCATGTTGCTTAGTTTTGAAAAACTTGCAAGATCTGAATGAGAAAGAAATAGAGAAGAATTTCCATAATTATTAGGGTTTGATGCAAACTTTTCTCAAATTCAAACTACATGCATGGAATGCACATGAACACTTGTTTATTCATAATGACAAGGTTGGGATGTTACATTATGCAACTTTGATCTGTTGCAAGTGGGTCTGCAACAAAGATTTGTCAGTTGCAACTAGGGTTGCAACTGCGATCAGTTGCAAGTGGGTCTGCAAATAAAATATATTCTTATTGCAAGCGGGTCAGCAATTGAGATTTTGCAGTTGCAAATGGGGCTGCTGCTAAGATATTCTAGTTGGAAGTGTTGTTGCAAGTGAGATCTGCCAGTTGCAAGTGGGGATGCAACTAAATAATCTTGTTGTAATTCGATCTGCAACAGAGATTTTGCAGTTGCAAGTGAGGCTGCAACTAAAATTTTGCAGTTGCAAATGGGACTGCAACTTAGATTTTCCAGTGATAATTGGATTTGCAACTGATATTTGTCAGTTGTAACTAGTGTTGCATTTGATATTTTCAATTACAAATGGAGTTGCAATTGAGATTTTCTATTTTTTTGCATATGTTTAAAGTTTTTTCTGTGCGGAGCTTAGTGGGCTGCAAGTGAAGATGCAACTGAGATTATTTCCGGTTGCTAGTGAGGTTGCAATGGAGAGATTTTTCAATTGTAGTGGTACTGCAGCCGATATTTTCTCTAGTTGCAAGTGTGGTTGTAGTTGAGACATTTTTTTCCGTTACAACTGAGGTTGCAACCGTAATTTTCTTTAATTAATAACGGGGTTGCGACTGAATTATTCAGTTGCAAGTATTGCAACCGAGATTTTCTTACATTGTATTTGAGAATTTTTACTTGCGAATGAGCTACAAGTATAACTTTTTTATTGTGAATTAGCAAAAATATTTTGTAGTTTCTTTCGCCCTCTCAAATCAGAAAGGTATGAGGTTATTACGATTAGTATACAGAATTGAATGCAGCAAAAAAACAGAATTGAATTCAGCAAAAAAAAAAAAAGAGGAACCAGAACCTAGTAATTGATGCACCTAAGCCACTCCATGCTATATCCAAATGCATCCATATGTACGATACACAAGTAAGACATGAGTTGATAGCGCGGGTGTTTCTTAGCTAGGTGAGCCTTAGAGACACCCATTCAACACACGTTTTAGTAGAGAACTCTGGTATATCTTAACTGCATTATGTAGCAGTTTGCACCTGGTTATAGAAACAGAGAGGGTTGTTTTGTGGTATACCCTCAAATGAATTACATCCCTCTATGTTTTTTTTTTTACAATCAATACCACATATATTCATAGCAACAAATAGTACATGGTAGAGATACATGAACTGACTCCAACGATTACAAAATAAAGTCTAAAAGATAGTAACAAATCTTCGAGGTCTTCAATTTCTTTCTTCTTCCAGAACACAATCTTGTACTCTTCTGAAGGCAGCCAAAGATAGATAACGAACCATAGACCTGTACATACCGACGAAAGTTCTCCCATAAATTTTTGAGCCGCAATGCCAAGGCTGCGTGCACGCACGCAACCATTAAAGCAGTCATACAACATCGGCAAGAGTACCAACACCAGTATGTCAGGGAATAATAACCGACTAGCTTTGTCGTCGTTGATGGAGAGCCGAGAGTACGAATCACCATTGTCGAGGACGTGCCGGATAACAACTGCGAGGATAATCCTCCTCGCGGCAACAACGACAAAAGATCCAAAATCGATCTAGCGAAGCAAGATCCGAAGGCTCATACCTAAAAATTTGTGATTGTTCAACACCACCATTGACGCCGGGAAGAAGATCTCGTCGCCGAACGAAAGGCCGAAGATCACTTATTGCAGACGATGCCATCTCCATTGAGGGGAAACCAACAAGAAGATGGCTACCAAAATCCTAACATAATCTAATGCAAACAATACGTTTAGTCTAAACTCCACGCATAGATCGGGTTCCCCACTCCTCCCGATGCCGGCGAAGCCGGCCGGAGGAGGGGGAACCAATCTATGGAGGAGGATGAAGTAGAGGTGGCTAGGGTTGAGGCGGAGGCTGAGAAAGGAGACGGAGGAAAAGACTGCGGTGTCTAACTTTACATCCCTCTATGTTTGTCCATCTAATGGTCTACAGTAATTCATACCACTGCAAAAAATCTGAGAGGTATATGATTCATTTTTTTTTGAGAATAGGTATATGATTCATACCTCTGTCAAATTTCGTCACCGGTCCAGAAAGGGCCATCGATGGGCCCGGCCCAATAGTCCTAGAGAGTCCAACCACGTCATGTCATACGAAAAAAAACTTTCTAACCCTCCTTGATTCTTCCGCGAGTTTCCGCTGCCGATAGGCAGCTCCGGCGCCCGCCGCCCGTCTCCTCGGCCCCTCCCACTGGCAGCCTCCTTCGCAAGATCACCACCTGCCCGCCGCCCCTATCCTCCTACCCCATCCTAGGCACGTCTTTCCAGCGGTGCACTCGCCCAAGGCCTCGCCCCCGATCTAGGAACGCATGGCGCTGCCGTCGTCGGTCTCGCCCGCAGCGCCCTTGCTGTAGTCACTAAGAAGGCACACCTGGCGATGCAGGCCGTGGTCAGCATCGGTGTTCAAGTACCACGCCGAGACCGACATCTCCAACCTATAGCCGCTCTACGCATGTGTCGGCATCGCCACCAGATTTTTTTTTAGAGAGAGCCACCAGATGTTAAGGGTGAGTCCTCCTAGTGTTTCTTAAGTTTCCCATGAAGTCAGCTAACGCACAAAGTCTCCTTTGTGTTTCCATGAAATTTACCTATAGTGCTTACTAAGAATGTAAGGTTGTAAGTCAGACACATCATGTCGGATGTACTTCTGAGATCAGGACTTCTTTATCCTCATGTAATGAAATACTTATAATAGATGTGAAGTCTACCACATTGTGGACACCTTTTAATTTCTGATCAAATGTGAAAGTATCATCATTTATGCGGAGTACTTTCCATATGTCCATTTACATCTTATACACTTCAAGTGTTATTAGCATATGAAGCCTGGCTGGTTTGTGCAATGATTCAGTAATCTGGACTTCGGTTTTACCCCCGCATTTCTCTTTTCTTGGTGGAGATATGCTTATCACTGTTCTTCCTTTAATTTGCAGCTCTAATTTTCCTATTTGTAGATATGTGCCATCTTTAGTTTCACATACTGTGTTAGTAGTTAGCAAACCCTATAAACTACTATTGTGTGTAGTACAAAAGTTCAGAACAGCTATTTTCCATTTTCATACTCAGTCCCACCTGTTGTTTGGTGATCATACACCTAATTAACTGTTGAGCTGGGACCTCTTTCCGTTATGGAGAAACACATTCTGCTTGTAATGTCTATAGTGACTATCTAGCTTAATGTTGTTGTCTAACTTAGAACTCCTACAGTCAAAAGCATCCTTGCTCTGATCTTTTGAAATTTCAAAATAATCTCAATTTTCATGTTTGAATGATATACCTTGCTTTCACATGGCAATGCTGGAATATTTGATTTATATTTGCAACAGATCCATGTCGTGTTGCATTTCATGACCAAGAGTGGGGAGTACTAAATCCTAATACATGATGGCAGGCATAGTTGTTGAATTACAGGTGCCGAGATCATCTAAAAGGCTTTATGAGGATAATGAGTATGTTCTCTGCACTATAACACTATTTGCTAAGGTTGTTGACAATTTTAAAGTCCGTGCCCATGAGAAAGGTTTTCAGTTAAGTATGTTGCCCTGATCCTTTCTGAAACTTATCTTCGCACTTAAGCTTAGTTTCACACGGTAAGAATTTAATCACGAATATGGTACCTTATATTGGATAAGGTACAGAGTCATTGAGCAATTAACTGGTCTGCTAAGAAATACAAAAATGGTATAGTAGCTCATTCACACAAGAATAGTCTTAATCAAGCACGAATTGCAAGCAAACACACTGTTTGGGAGATACTCACACGAACGAATGCAACTCCTTTAAGAGACAACACCATAGTTCGATCAGACTCATCTTGCAATTGCAACTCATTAATACTACACATTTAAGTTCCTTCATCAGACTACCACAAGCATGTTCCATCAGCGTCATATCCCTGACATTTCCTCTGTCAGATAACATAACATGCTTTTCTATGTATGGCATTCAATCTATTTTTGTCTTCAAATATGAATAGATACCCCAATTCAAAACTCAGAATAGTTACCAACTGATGAAAATCTGTTCAAGAACTTATGGAACGATAGTGGGTTCTAGAAGTTCAAAGTGGTTTAGGTAACTATACTTGAGAAATATATTCTATTAAAATTTGGCTATTACATCTCCAAGCGAAAGAAGCTCTACAAAACATAGAAAGTCTCCAGGTACAGCTTCGACCAGGTTGACAACCAAGTCTCCAAACAACATCTTCGCTCGCCTCCTCAGCAGTCATCATCCAATTATGGACACTTCTCAACAATTCGCCTCTAGTATGGCCATTATCTCCATCCAGCGTCTTTCGTAGCTCACAATCTTTGCCAAAAAACCTGCATTCCAGACCAAACTTGCCGAAATGAATATCATTACTTGTTTTCCATGAAGTGCACAACATAGCAGCTGCCAGTAAATACTTTGTTTTCATTGCGAAAACAAATCTACTTGCCTAGCAAAAATACTATAATACACATTCTTATTTCCATCAGACCGTTTACACCAACGCAGTTGATAAACAAATTAAAGTTTAAATAGAATGGACAATTCTTCAAGCCTTACATCTAGATTTCATATATTCACTACAACAGAATAAATTGGCAATTAACTTAGTAAATATGATAAACCCTAGACAGTTTAAATAATTTCATCCCAGGGTGACAACATGCTTTAGATCTGAACCTCATTCAGATAACATCATCATTCGAGATAAATAACTAGCATTCAGACATAAGCATGAACACATATCCCTGACAGTAACAAAAACTAGGACTGTTGGCTAGAATAGAACAATAAAAATGTAAACAGCTTGTCCGCTTCTCATAATGAAAAAACAGGATTTATGATAACGACTGCTTATTGCAAATTTATATGTGTTCATATGTAAGGAAGATATCGCTTTGGCCTAATCTAATAAAAAGTTTACCATAACGATCAGATGGATAACAACGCATTTCCAAACGTAAATCGGCAGGCAATGCTAGAGAGCAAGTTCCTAAACTGAACTCGATAAGTAGTAGTTCATTACAGCCATAGCCAGATCTAAAGCCCCAGGCTCCTTTAATTTCATCATTTAAGAAGTTGGCGTCAACATTGCATTTAACCCAACCTGTAGTTGGGTTTTTTTTCCCAATGTTCTTCTTCATCTTTTTCCTCAAGATTTGGCCTAGTTAAACTTTTCAGCTTTTTGGCCTACTGGAGTTTTCCCTTTCCTGCCGAACAAGGATCAACTGCTGCAGAGTCCATTCTCTTACTATGGGGTATCGTCGGACTCGAACGAGGCGGACGACGAGGCCGACGATGACGAAGAGGAAGTCTCGTCATTCCCCCTCAAGAAGTCTGTCCAGGAAGAAGACGATGGAGCCCCCCTCAAGAAGCGTGTCCGGGAGAAGGCGATGGAGCCCCACTCAAGAAGCGTCACTGGGAAGAAGACGATGCAGCCGCCATTGAGAAGAATAAGTAGCACTATTATAAATATTTAGTCAAAAGTCCATGTTTTTAAGTTTGACAAAAATATAAACATTATTATACTGAATCAACATGAATAGATTCACCGTAAAATATATTTTCTTAATATGTGCATTCGAAATTGTAGATGTAGATACATTTTTCTAAATATTTGGTTAAAGATAGTAAAATTTGACTAGTGACCAGTCCTTATACGTCTAACATTTTGGGACGGAGGGAGTACTAGTTAGGTATGCGTTCTTTTTTCCTTGTCGAGTTGTACTGTAAAATGTTTTGAGTCTATGTTTAATCTATGGAATCCAGAATATATATGTAGTACTATTATTCGATGAAGATTGTATACCATATCGAAACAATCCATTGAATGCACATATATAGTGGCATTATTTTCCGTTTATTTGATCCTGCTATTAACTTTTTTAAATGACGTTTCTTCTGGCATAGCCTAGCGTTGACACCTAGGGTAGGCCTGGCTAGTGTCAGCCACACTGCGCATGAAAGCGGATCCATATTCTACCGCACACCGCATTTTTTCACTGACATGTGATTCCCATCTATTCTGGTCCTACCAGTAAGCGAGAAAACTGCAGAGTGCATTTTGTGAGCTGACATGGAAGCATGTTTTCCTGTAAACCTTGTGGTCGAAGGATGAGCGCCTGACAGGCGACGTGTTGAGATACGGCCTCGATCGGTCAATAGTATTCATTTCCTCGCCGTTGCCGGGCTTCCCGGCACTGCGACATCATTGTACCGACCGCGTGATAACTAGCAAAGTGAACACACCACGACGCAGATCGGTGAGTGTCCACACAGCACTTGGTGGAGACCATACTTCACAAAAAGGGAAAACCGATATATGCCCATTATATTGGCCAAAAATAAATAGAACAATACCATTTATGCGTGGCAACCCAAAAAAAAACTAGTTTGCAAATTTGTTGGCGATGAAGATATATGCACACAGAAGAAGGTACAAAACGCGATGCCCACAATTCACGGGTTTTCTTCCCCCAAAATAGCGAGGTAGTGAGTGGATGTGTAGACAAGTGTGGTGTGAGATGCTATATAGATAATATGAGCTAGTCCACCGGGTCTCACCGTCTCCACGCACTTAGGAAAGTTTAGGGTAGACTAGTAAGCTTGCACGTGCAAAGCACGTCTCAATTAAAAAACATATATACATTGAATAAGACAATTTTTCTATATTATTATATGTACTTTAACATCGTCTCTAGAACTTCTGAAAATTTCTTCTTCATTTGTTTAAAAAACATAGCAATAAAATATGATAATCCTTCACAAAGTCAAATCTCCACATAATAGAATGGTTTTACATGGCGTATAAGAAGAATGCCGCATTGATAGCCATCATCAACCAGAAATACGACAATTGTGTGGCAAAAACTAGCAACGAAATCTTATATAGTTCTTATTACTGATGTAGTAACGTAGTATGATGAATTACCCTTGAATTTACAAAAATAAATTGGCGAACATCATTCAGCAAGATCACTCAATAATGTTGAGACCTCGAAATTCATATGGAAGAAACATACAAATCCCCTTATTCGATTGTCATACATAACCATATGATCGTAATCCTCATTTCACTACAATTTCTCTCATCAAAAGGACCTTCTCGGTCTTGGCAATCTGCACATGAAAGAACATAAATAAATCTCTATGTCTACGAACAAAGTTAGATACTTTTTATCTGTTAGAAACGAAGTGTATAGGTATCAAATAATGGCATGCACCACAGTGCACACAGCCCCTGCACTCGGTTCTCAAAAATATAGCAAAGCTAGAAACCACAGCTGTTGTTTAAAGTGTATTTTGAGTTTTCTAAGATACCCTCCCTATGTCACTATTATATAATAGAACAAATAGTAACATCAGTCAGGTTCTTTTTTGTACAAAAATCCAAGATAATGTTCTAGCATGAAACCTGAATCCAATTATTTCCCTCACACCCCGAGAATAAATACTCTCTGCCTCTTATGATGATACATTGCTAAGTGGCAACAATATATTGAATGACAATATATCATGCCTCTTATAAGCAAGAATTTTACAAATAGGAGACATGCATTTTTACAATCTGTGTGTTAATGATAAAGAATAACACCGGAATTCAAATATGTAACACTGTCCCTAGCCAGTGGTAAAGAGAACTCATTTGAATGTTTGAGTGTAATAGATGGCTCTAAAGATATGTCACTCAAATTTTCATGTGACACTACTGACAAATTAACATCATTGGATGATGCTCCCAACCTGTTATGCAGTTGACAGTAAACTACTTACAAGGATCTTTTTATATCAGAAATGCATATCAGATTAATAGCTAAGTGGAGAAACTATGTGAAATGACATATCTATGAAACCGACAAATAGATCAGTAAACGATCAAGTTCATACCTGCAAACTGAAAGAGCTATACTGCGTGCTTTACCCCATGGTACAGAGGTATCAGATGTTCCAGCAACTTCCACAAACACATTCTAACGCACTTTCTTCCCAACTTATCCCAGCATTCCCTGTAAGCTACTTGAAAGGAAATGGAACGCTATCGAGCAACTGATACGCATTGGCAGGCAAATAAATAAACTTCCGCAAAAAATGAAGGTGCAGCCAACTCATCTCCGTAAGCGAGTAATAGTTTAAGAACATTCCAACTCAGTGTAGTGCATGAAAGAAAGGAAAATCTTAAATTAAATTAAAAGAGTGCACCAGTTTCATCTGCTCCAAGTTCTCAAGATTACTGCTAAAGGTTCTGCTATCCTTGTGCATCATCAATCCCTGTAATAAGAATGATTAGCTAACTAAAGACATATCCACACGTACATTTGAATCACGCTCAAGAAATCAGAGAGATCAATGTTAGCTAATCATTCTTATCACAGGGATTGATGATGCGTATCAGTACGCTCAAGACATATCGCCATCATGAATCAATGGAGAGATCAACGTTAAATAAATGCTCCAACAGTTCAGTAATGTTTTCACATTACAAGTTTGGGAATGCCAACCCCATATCTGTATCAAACAAAAAATGTGTTATATGGCTATAGAATCCACCTGAATCTATTGATCATGAGACAAATTAATAAATCTAATTTTCAAGGTTCATAAGGCAAAAGAGAAGCAGATGGATGGATACTTAACTTCGACATGAAGCACATATCCATGCGCAATGACCAATGAGAGGAAAAATATAGGTTCATGTGAACCTTGTTACATTAAACATTTCTCTAGTCCATTTAAAACTAAAAGGCATCGCCGTTCTGTGAGGAATGAAACAAACCCTTCATTAAGATATTAGACCAGGTCCTTGTGGGCATGCAATACCCAATACATATAAGTATTGACAGTTCAGCATAAGGAGTAGCCAAATAGGTCTCATTAATTTTTAAATTACCAACAAATCTATGATTAAGCATCAGAGGGCACACACAGTAGTAATAATCATAAATTACCTCCTAAATTTTGCAGATAATCAAGCAGTAGCTATTGAACACCATTAACAGCCAGTCCAAGGTTTAACTTTCACCGCTGGCTAACATGCACCATTGAGCTCAAACAAACATGCGCAGCCAATGCAATGTCTCTTCATACTACATTTGTTAATGATCAATTAATTGCATCTCAAGAGAAAAGATGGGGATAGTTGAGCTTGAATATCATGAATCAAAAACATTGCTATTCAGTAATGCGATATAACACTTATCCACATGTGCCAAAACATAATAATACTATCAAATGGAAAACATCAATTAGGCCACAGATGGACAAAATAGGATTTCCATGAACCATAGCAAAGTAAAGCACCATCTCCTGAAATAAATGGCGGTTATCTGTGTTACCTTAATTATCAGACAAAAATTAAAAATCTCATCTCAAACACTCGAACATAATACACTGAGAACATTAGAAATATTAACTATCTTTTGTATCATATGAAATATTCACTATAGTTTTTTCACAACTAATACTACTGTTGAAAGACCATATATGAACTCCAATCCAATTAATCAGATAGTTCAAGCAATTTACTATACACTTGGGATTACAAAGGTTGCAGGAGATATGAGAGCTGAATTCAGTAATAACTGAACCCTACCGAAGTACAGATTACAGAAGCAAACCAAAAACTGCATGTGCAAACCTGAAGAAACTGCCGCAGCGTTCTCTGGGAACAATGGCTTTCACGGCCGGCGACGCCGTCATGTTGCAGGTTGTGTAGAGAGCTGCGGCATCAAAGGGAGCAGTAGAGATCTGTGGCGTAGCGGGATGTGGCAGCGTCGCAGGCGGTGGCATGGAACGCGGTGTCCCAGGCGGCCTCGAGGGCGCTGGTAGGGCACGATTTTCTTGCTTCAGAGGGGGCTGATAAAATGGGCGGTCTGCGGGGCAGCGACGTGCTCGAGTCGGGAAGGTAGGCGTGGGCTGGACGGCGGCAATAGCAGGACGGCGCCGTGCTCGCACGCGGGCAGGGCGGCGGCAGGGTCGTGTCGAGCTGGGCGGCATGGCCAGGGCAGCGGCGTGAGCACGGAGGCGCCGTGGTCGCACGTTGGCAGGGCGGCGGCGGGCTCGCGTCGGGCAGGGCGGCGGTTTGCTTGCATCGGCCACAGATTGTTGGGGAAAATACTGGGGAGGGGATACGAAATTGGATGCGTTTCCACGGGCGTCTCACTATGTGCCTGCGGTTTGATTTGATTAGACGTGGGAGAGGTGGGCGTCTAACACTTGTTTTAAGGTAAATCTGAGCCGCTGATTTTGATGATCAGATGGTCAAGATTATTTGGATCTGCCACTCGCCCTCTTTTAATAGAAGTAGAGATATATATTGCTCCCAGGTCGGTCGACCGAGCTAGACCGCCCGGTTGGTTCATCAGACCTAGTTCTGGGTCGCACCGCCTAGCCAGGTAATTTTACCGGGACTGTAGCTCATTAGTGGCCAACGACCCCGTCTCCTCATTTCTCCCCCGGCTTTTCAATCGTGCGCACACGGGCGCCGAGCGGTTGCTAGACGCGGCAGCGGCGAGTGACCGGCGGCGAGCGATGGCTGTGGTCTGCGAGCTCTTGTCGCCCTTAGCTCGGTCCCCGTTCAAGGGTGAAATCGACAGCGCCGTGGTCGGCCGGCTGGATCGGCGGCGTGGCGCAGAGGGGTGGTGGTTACCGGCGGCGCTGCAGGGCGGCGGCTGGTGGCTGCGGGCCGAATCAGCATCGATGTCGGGGAGCACGGAGGGTGGTGTTTGATGGCGGCCTCGGCCTCCTCTTGCTCTGTCTCCAGATCCCCTCCGTCAATCGCCTGCTGCTCCGTCGGTAAGGCCGAACAAGTCCTGCGGCCGAGGCAGGAAGCCCGTACCGAACTTCACCATCGACCCACACGGCGACCGCCGTAGGAGGGCCTCAATAATGCAAGTTCAACCAGGAGTGCAAGCGCTGAGGTGAGCGGACTTGCCCCCTTAATCTTACCTTTATCACTCCCGATCCGGTGGATCAATTTTTAGTTCTACGTTTTCCTCTTATCAGATTTGGTCGCGATGTCACATGTTCTATCTGAAGTTTGGTGATATTTTTGAACTGCAGGTATGATGTGTTATTGGCAGATTCACATTGGTTTCCTGGTCAGAGAGGTTAGTACATTTGGAATTGCTATGCCTGAGAGCTAAGATGGTTAGTAGTTTATTTATCACATAATCTCCCAGCTCCTCCTCTATTTTATTGTGGTAAAAATGGATGGCATGTCTGATAAACACACCTATCTATATGCCTGTGAGTATTAATTTAATTTTGACAAAGGGCACTGTAATAAGTCGTAGGTTAATGCAAGGTTTAAAAAAGCGCTGAGCGCTAAGCGAGCGGTGAGGCACCGCCTAGAGCAAGTGTTGCTTAAGCGAGCTTAAGCGCCGCTTAAGCGCTCAGGCCAAAATTGTACGGAAGTGCTGCTTAAGTGCAGTTGGTTACATTTCTATTATTTTTTTGAGAGAAAGTTGGTTACATTTCTAGCGCATACAACCTCGAATCTTCCTTTAAAGTTAGCCCAGCGAGACAATATTAGCCCAGTAAGGCCCATACAAAATCCTAGAGCGCTCAGCTCACTCTGAACCATCTATATTTTCTAATCTCAACCGTCCATCTACTCTCTTTTATCTCTTTCCCTCACCTGCTCCCTTTGAATCACGCACCAACAGCCGCAATGTCCTTCCTGCATCTCTTGTTCCATGGATTCCCTGTCTCCGCCCCTCCCTGCACGGCTTCGCCTCACCTTCCCTGCATCCACCGCTCCTTCCCTACCCTGTTTCCTCGACTAGATTCTAGCATGAGCACATAAGGTCGCTTAATTGCGCGCTCAGGCCATAAGCGGAGCGTAAGGCCGCCGCTTAGTGCTTAAGCGCGCTTAAGCGCGCCTAGGCGTACGCTTTTTTGAACCATGGGTTAATGCCCCTTTGATTATTACTTGTACTTCTTGTCTACCTGTGGACTGTATATACGTGCATACCATTTCGTTGACAAAACTTTCCAACAAAGTAGTTTAAATGCTCACATATTAGAGTTGAGTCTACTCATTCATTTACCTCAAATTATTCTCCTTTGGTGACCTTCAGTAAGAAAATTACTCTTTGGCAGTTACTCAATATTGTTGTATTCAGCAACTTACTTTTGTTTGGTGGTAGAAAAGAAAAGAAAAGAAAGGTTGCGTAAAATGGTATAAATGATGTTTTAACATGCAATGTGGCTAATTCTAAAATTCTTCCTTTTGACCCAGTGATGTGTCTGCTTACCTTTGTCTGAAGAGGGAAAGGAAGCTCTTGTTGATCATAGGGCTACAGTATTAGTGCTACTACCTTGGTCCAGCTTGCCAAGGCATTGAGTGCTGCCCGACAAGGGGTCGAGGGCGAGCGACGACGGCCGGGAGCTGATTGAGGCGTGTTTTACAGCAAGCGGCCTACGGCGAGTGACGACATTTATGGATTTTAGCTTATGTGGCTCCTTAATTGCCAGGTGAAAAATTATCTCCCTTTCACCAATAATAAATTTCTATGTGTTCGTTTCACCCATACCATGCTGCGCTTGCTGCCCATCCTCTTCTATTCAGGTTTTGAGTTTATAATCCATTGCAATTTGCAACCTGTGCTAATCCCTTGGCTCCCCTCTACCTCACCTCACTAGTCCTCTCCTACTGCTTCGCGTGTATTTTTGGAATTGCTATGCCTAATAGCTCAGATGGCTAGTAATTCTGTGTAACAGCAAAACATTAGGGCTCCCTCTAGATAGCATGCAAAGAAAGTCTCGATTTTCTCTCCCATTGTGCAATATTTTGGTCCATAATTGTTCAATTTTACAGAAAATTTTGTTGATGTGGTAAATAAATCTTGTGATAATTAATTCTGCATCATTTGTTTATTTGTTGGCTGCAATGGTATCTTCAGTCCAGTGCTACTCGTCATGCTCAACTAGGTTCTATGTAAAATACCAAATCGAAAGTAAGTTATACCTCAATAATTTACATTTATTTTTGCTGAAATATACTGCCTTCAACAAAAGCTGATCATGTTGCCATTGTTGCATTTGCAAAACTGAAGTTAGCTCAGTTTGTACCAAAATACCCACATTGTGTGGTTCACAAAAAAAATTACGTGTAAGCATGTCTTAATAAAGTGCATGCCGTTAGAATAGTTCAATGGATTAATGTAGCTGAGAATTTTGTGTTCCATTAAATAGGGACTAGAGTTCAGCTGTATATTTTGTGTTGTACCTTATCTCCTTTTAATGAACACCTGAATGCTATGTCAATATCATCGATTCTGTAATTGCTCTGCAATATCAGTGTCTCTGTAATTTAGATACTGCACATCATTGCTTATGTAGAATTGTTTTAAGAGTGATCTTTAGGAACAATTAATTTAATGGTGATACCTGCATCGTCATGTTTGCTGGATAATAGCTATAGTTAACTAGCCACAAATTTAGTCTTTTAATACCTTGTTTCAGTTAAGGTGTATATCTTTTATGCCATGTTTTTTTATAAGTAACTTAATTAGACCGGTTTAATATGTTAGAATATCATGTTGCAACCCTAGTAATTAAGCTTATTGTTCTTTTACTCTACATGTATACTTGAAAGAAAAAGAACGCCATTCTTTTGCCACTACATCGTCACATCATCTGAACCCATGTGGAATGTTTTTAGTGTAACCCTGGCTTATCGCAATGAGTATGAAGAACCAAAACCAACCAAAGTACTGTATGTAAAATCATTCTAATTATATGTAGTTCTCCATCAAGCAATTTTATTTGGGCTAAGATTGTCTCGCGGCGTATAAGTTTCTACACCCAGTCGATCGATCGAGCCTAACCCCCACCTGGTTCCATCTGAACACCTCCTTTCTATGGCTCGCAGCGTCCAACTACCTCTCCTAAGTTTTTTACCCCGACCTTCTAATCGTGGGGTTTGTGAGCTAGTCCACCACTCTGCCGCAACTGTATTTTCCCCTGTTAGCTTAGTACAAAATGATGGTTGTGATCGTCCTAGTGAGAAATAACCGGTTTGCATCTAAAATAATCGTTAACCTTACCCCAGGCCGCTTAACAGTCAGTTCATCTGCTAGTCAGAGGCACTGATTAAGTTGTAAACCTGATTAAGTCAATGCATGGTGTTAATTCTAAAATGAAATCAGATGGTTCCGCCCAGCTGGATGTGAAGCTCCTGTTACCCCTGTGATAGCTCCATGGCCACTGGATCCATGATTAAGGTACAGTTCTCACGACAAGTGTGTTTGAGTGACTGCTAAGTTGTGTTATTCATCACCTGAAGGCTCCAACTAGTTCTATGAGTTCTTTAAAATTTCTCTATTAATCATGTTAATTTTACAGATAGTATGACTACAAAAGCAGTTAACTTTGGCATTTTCTATCTTATACAAGTTTTAAGTAGTGTTTTTTTATGTTAGGGGCGAATAATAGAGAAGATGGCCTTATGGTAAACTGCAGATGCACTGTAAGCACTCTCGCTATCAATGAGAATGTTTGATCCGTAATGGTGTTGCAGATATGCTGCTACTTGCGCCATGTATCACTTACAAGTTACACCTGACCTCATGCCAACTAGAATATTGAGTATTATCATTTGTCGTTTGACATACTGTGTCAACTAGAACTGCAACCATGATATTTGGAATCTTGCATCGATGATTTTGGTCATTACTTCAACTTTTTGCACGTTCTTATAATGATGCTCTTTGACCACTGTTATTTTTGTCACGTAATATGGTTTGGCTTTAATTTATCCATCATGGAATGCATTGTTGATTTTCCCTTTCCTTATCGTATGATTCATTAGTCTCTAACATGTACATTTCGCTCGTATTATTAAAACAATAATCTTATTTGTCCAATATCTATTTTTGATGGAGCTTGCAGATTTGACATCCATTTGGCATATTTTTTGTGACAACCCTGGAAGATGAAATGTCCTGATGGTGATGAGGCATTCGAGTTCAAGACCGATAAGAAGCAAGTGATTGAATGGATTGACATTAGTGTTCCTGCAGTAAGTCACCAGCAAGGGGCTGATGAGCTGGTCTTCAAATCGCCATGGTGCTGAATTAATGACGCAATTTTTTTACCAAGCCATGTAATTCACTAAATGTTTGAAGATTAATTCTTTTATGTTTGGTAGCCAGCAGGTTTTTATTTTATGGGCACCTGAGGTTATGCCAGTAATTCTTGCGGACACATGTATCTCCTTTGCATGCCCTTGAATCAGTGGCACAAGAGTTCTTAGGACGTGTCATCAGGTTGTCCCAATCAATCTTACGCCCTGAGGTTGTCCCAGTAATTCTGCAGACACCTGTATCTACTTTGCATGCCCTTGAATCAGTGGCACGAGAGTTCTTAGGACGTGCCATCTGGTTGTTCCAGTCAATCTTACGCTATCAGGCAAAGTCGTATGTAATCAAGTACTTTCTCCAATTCAAATTAATTGACTTGACTTTGCCTAGGTAGGGATGTATATAGACATGTTCGTTGACTAATTACATCTGTGTTAGATAAAGTTGAGTCATTAATATCGGAGGGAGTAATTTTATCATGAATGATCTTATGTTTGTGTAGTCAGGCATGCAATAAGGCACAAATCTTATGCCAGGGCATTAGTTCTTATTGAAATAGTTACATTAATAGTTTGCATAGAAAATTGGGCATTCCAACGGGCGACGTATCTTATGCATCTGGACGTTTTGTGTATCCGTGCATCCGTCAATCCTCATCCCTTTGATCCAAATCGTATGCACATCATTATAACCGTAGCAAATTCGCACTAAGACGCCCGCCTGGACACTAATTAAGTTACTCTATGTTTACAAGAAACACCCTTTGATGCCTTTATGCATGTATTCTTCCTAGATCGACTAAACAACGCGTCGACGGAGATCTGAAACCACTTAACGCGACGGCCGGCGACGAAGGCCGCAGAAAACCGGGGAGCATATAACATGGCGACCGGCCGGGCGAATACGCAACCTGGCTTGCAGCGGCTAAGCACGGAGAGCACATAACGCGGCCAACACATAGCATGGCAGTTGCGCCGACGGGGACGACAACGCATGGCCGGTGGTGACTGGCGAGCATCGATTAGTGGAACCATAAGGTTATAGGCCAAATCTTAGCACACCCAGTTGCAGTACGTGTGTATGATCAGATTTTTCTGCGTGTTGCCGCCGTATCAGATCTCGATCTCCGCTAATCGCCGTCATCGTGCAAGATGCGCGTTGTAGTTGTCGCCGGCCGCCACGTTTTGTAGGTCGCCAATAGCACTCTGTTAAATCCGCTTCCGGATTTCGGCCACGGCTGCCGTGTTGTGTCGTGCCCGCCGGCCGGCGGTGGCGCCGCGTTGTGGTCATCGTTCAGCCATCGCCGGTTTATGTTGATCGATTAGAATGATATATTGACTTTGTTTTCAACGGGTGGAAGTGCAAATTAGTCCTATCTTTATACCGTGTGTAGGATCTAAATCTGAGGGCCAAGAATCCAACGGATGCACGGATACACAAAACGTTGGGATGCATAGGATATGTCGCCATTCCAACGACCATTGGCTGTATCACTACAGCCAAATAACATTAATTGGATATTGATTTTTACGATCGTTGACGGGCTTGGCTCAGTTATTTGGCTGTCTTATGTTACCTTGCAGTTTTCTTAGACTGCTCATAGTGGGAGTAACATAGCTAGTAACATCACACACCCCAAAGCATTTTGGTGACATGATAATGAAGAAGAAATCCTATTTACATAACATCACACTTTTCAAGATAAGATGAGTCTACAATCTAATAAATATAGCATGCATGATACCACATATAAGTAACTATGCATTATGGAGGTAGTAACATAGGATAGTAACATGCACCATGTTACTACTCTATGTTACTTCCCACTATGACTAGTCTTATGTAGGTGGTGCAATCGTGGGTGCCGCGAGCGCCAGTGCTGGTTCGGCCCAACGTGCACAGGCGCCAACAGGCTGTCGTAATTTTACTGCGTGCTTTGTTCACGGGACGGTTGGAGGCGCTTTGGATGTAGCCGATGATGCGCCTGGGTCTGTGGGTTGGGCGGGGTGCAGATTGTTTCGATCGCTCAATAAAACCGGTCAAAGTAACAGCCACAGGAGGAATCCCGAACCAGCCTGTGCATTGGGCTGACGTTTGGTTTCTTTTCTTCCTCTACCAAATGCAGAGTCCTGTGTCATCGCGTGCAGGTCCATCAGAGTCCGTCTCGAAACCAGTTGAAGCTATCCTCCTATACCTACCATCATATCGAACCCAGTTGACTTCCTCTCGATTCCGTCCTCACGAAAGAGCAGCCGCCGGACTAGGAATCGATCACCTCCGACGTCGGCCGACAGGCGGCTGCATGAGGACGCACGGGGTGTTGGAGCTCCTCCAAAGTCGACCTATACATCGCGTGCTGGACCGAAGGTTGCAGTCCGCGCGTGGCCGGTTGCCCCTATTCTTGTGGTCTTATATAAGTGCATCCACCGTCTGCTCAGCTGCTTGCACCTGACCTAACTTAATAATTAGGACATAGCTGGCCGTGCCTCATTACTGTAATTCAACAAGGATGGAGGGAGGTGGCCTTTTAATCTGTCAGATAATGGAAATTTTGGGAACACGAGATGTCAAGATAGATCAGAGTTGATGGAATTCCAAAAGAAACCGAAGAGCTTAGTCAAGGATTACTTTCTTAATCCTTTCGTAGAGTGGCAAATGTTTGAGCACATCTGTGTGCAAAGCTACCCCTGCTAACTGATCAGAGTGTCTACTTCGGTTCATCAAACTACCTGTATTCAAACTTACAAATCCTCAGCCAGCTTTGTTTCGATGCTTGAAAGTTTCATGGTTCAGTTTGGAGGAGACAAGAGTTTCAGCTTGGAGGAGATGGGGTTCAGTTCTTTTGTATGGTACGTTTGGTTCAGTTCAGAGGATGGTATTTCTGTACTGTTATGCCTTGTGATATTGTGGATCAAGATGGAAAAGATAAAAAAAAAGATGAAGTAAAGCAGAAAAGAAATAGTGTACATTCATGATGTAGCAGGTTACGCACGAGGGTGTTGTCAAATGGAATCAAGGTCATAAGAACAACTTGATGGAGCTAGGAGGAAGTGGTCAAGGCGGGAGAACGCCGGTAGCCTCGACGTATGCATGGACCTGAGGCTGAGGAAGACAATGGCCTCGATGCAACACGGCAGCAGAATCCTCAAAGCGTCAGAGCGTGGCGATGACATTGGAGCAGCCTCGCACATGTGAACTGGCAAAAAAATCTGAATTAACTGAGTTGTTTCATAGCCTAAGGCATCTAGTGGGGACTGAGAGCTGGACCAATCGAGCAGGAGATTCATGTGCTGTTATTGTGTGCCACTACGTTGTCAAACTCATCTTGCCTTGAGATGTGATGTTATGGTAACATAGCTAGTTACCACCTCACTCTCTTTCTTCATTAATTAGCATGCCATGTCACCAAAATGCATTGAGATGTGTGATGTTACTAGCTATGTTACTCCCACTATGAGCAGTCTAAACAACTACACTGGATGTTGTCCCTGAGAGCTGGACCAATCGAGCAGGAGATTGAATGTGCTGCTATTGTCGAGGGTGCCACTACGTTGAAGAGGTCAAACACATATTGACATTATTCCATGACTACATAGCTCTTAGGCAAGTGGGCGGTACATGAGTGGCCAAGCTGGGCTGAACGGTGGAAAGTTTAATTTTGATTTCTGCAGCACCTTTGTATGTTCCTTGTCATATCTAATTTGTACTCTGTCCTGAATTGTTCTATAAATCTCCTTTTCGTCCCAGAATAAATAAAATAAAAATAAATTATGACCAACATATAGAGAATGTCACTGCATTCTATGATATTTGGAGAACCTGAAGTTTCATCGGCATTGAAGTACATCAGTTTACATATAAGAGATCACCAAAAATTTAGAGGAATTATTGCATGTTTCAAAAACATTATTGTATATAAGAGAATATGCAACGAGATCTCTAAATTAATATGTGCTTCTTATTTTTTTTCCAATGTAGATTCTTTTGCAATATCCCAACAGAGTTTTGCTGCTCATATCAAAGTTTCGGGTGGAAGGACGGCCATAGGGGAGGATCCACGAAAGGATGGCCATCAGTGAAGGATCCGTAGCTGATGTGGAGGTTAATGCATCAATCAAATGTGATTTTAATAAAATCAACATGTAGCAAGGCATATCTGAAAAGCATGAAAGTTAATTGTTTATTCCGTATAGCAGGAAGCGATGAAGCTGACTGGTTTTAGCGACACACCGCAATTGCAGAACGAGAATTTAATTTGTGCGTTTATTGTGACTTTGATTTTATTTTTCCGATGTAACGCACGGGCATGTTTATATATATATATATATATATATATATATAGGGAAACTCTATTAGACACATTGGGTGTAGAATAGCTTATTTTGCACCCGGGTCGATTCGACCGAACCGACCACGTCTGGCTCCATGGCGCCCGGTGCGGCCACCCTCGGTCTGAGATATATTGATGTAACTTTCTTACTCCGATGGTTTCTCTCCCACCACCAATTACGAGCTATCATCGCCTGTTCAGAAAAAAAAGGACATCGGGCGTGTGCGGCCGGCGGTTCTATGATTTCGGCCAACGATTGCACTGGAAATTGCGGCTGGCGGCGAGAGGCTGTACTGGCGATTGCGCCGGGCGGCGAGCGGCTGCAGCTCAACTGGGATTCTAGACGGCGGCGGGCGGATGGAGCTAAGGATTTGGCCGGCCGCGGGCGGCTGCAGCTGGGGATTGGGGCAGGCGGCGAGCGGCCGCGTGGTGAGCGGCTTCAGAGCGCCGGAGCGGTGGGTGTCCTTGGCGCCGCTGTCATGACCCGCGATGTGGTGGGTGGCCTGGGCGCTGGACTGCGGCGAGCGGCCTCGGCGTGGGTTTCCCCAACCTCCATATCTCGTACGGGGGCAGCATACCTTGAGGTGAGGCACCTTTGTTTCTTGGGAGCTTCAAGCGGCCGGTGGCCTCGGTGGCGTATGCTGTGGGTGACCTTGTTTGCGGGTGGTTGTAGGGGGGTTCGAGAAGCTGGATTGTCGCGGCGGGATGCAGAAATTCTGCTTGCTGCTGATGTGCTGCTCCTGCTATTAGAGTGGTTCACAGTCAACATCAGCAAGAAAGCCGGTAAGAAACGTTTCTATCTCTGGCAAAATGCTCTCCTCGTATCCCTCACCAGCTCGAGATCCATGCCTCCATAGCTCTCCTCGATGTATGCAGGTACTGTCGTACTGAGCAGCCCATAAAAAATCTAATTGCTGTTGCTACGATTAATGTTTTGCTAGATTAGTTCAGCGTGCAAATTGTAGAGGCTGGGAGCAGAGTCCAATTTGATATCTTTGCAGTGCAAATCAATTGTTTCCTTAATTAGTGATGCAAACTAGCAGTGGCTTCAATTTTCTTGGCTGCATTTTCTTTTGCAATATGCAAATCCTACTTTGTAAGTTGTTTAGGCGATATAGAATGGAATAACTTACAGTTCAGATAGAAACTAGCGAATTCAGTTGTTGAGGAATAGAAGATTATCAATTAAAAAAATGCTGAATTTTGTAGTTCAGAAATAGCTAGCTCTCATATAAATTTGTGTATTTAGAACCTCCGGCAATTCTAGATTATGATAGTATCTAACTATATTTGTGCCTTCCTTTGGCCCGTATATATTCCAATCTGCTGTAGTTACTTTCTTGTGCCTTATTATGCCTGAACATAATTTTATCTTGCGTGTATGAAAGCAACTTGTGAAATTATGTCTCTTAACAAATTAGTTATGTTGTGAATAATGGCAACGGAAACATACCATAAAGGTCCTCCCGTGCCTTCATAAGCGACATGTGGCACTATTGCGTGCATGATAACGTTTATTTGTCAATATGCTTGGATGAATTTTATTACGGCCTCTGAAAGATAATGTGCGCCTTTGTCCTACTCAGACAATGCTGGAAAACAATTGCATACCGGTGATCTTGTCCGGGCGGTATGAGGTGTTATATCAATGAATCAAAAAGAGCTTCTCTCTCCATATTAGACCTACGGCTGTCTCGAGTCTCTCTCCCCATAAATAGAGCTACCAATTCTGTTGTCTCCTCGCTCGTCAGGTTCAGCGCAACTATTTTTTATATGTATATAGTCCATCAAATCTTCATTATTAGATTATAAACATTATCAGATCTATGTAGTTTTTATGTTCTCTCATCCACACTGAAAGGATTAGGCAATACGAAGTTGGCTATATGATAATTTTGTTCATGTGCAATTATACTGATTTTGGGAATTATATTAGCCTTAAGAAATAAGCTTAGCTCAAAAGAGATGTAGGGCACATTCTTGGGGTTCAAATCTCAGATCTTCAGAACTATCTAAAATCACTAACAAAATTTATGTTAATAGGATTCTGGTAATTCTTACATCGTGCCAAAAGTTGATGTGGGTACTTCTTATGTTACATTTTTTATGGGAATGTAAGACCATGACAATATTTCTTAGATGGCGCAATTTTACAGCACCTTAGACCAATGCATCCTTTTTTTTCATGTCCACAAATATTCGCTGCCTATTCCCAACAGTTGGTATTGTACATAATAAAAGATTGCTATTGGCCACTCATTTTCTAGCATGTGAGGTCCAATCATACATGTCAAATTAATATGGCAGTGCTTGAGGATTAGTTCAGGAACTAGTGTCACTTTATCTAATCAACAGTGAATAATGAATAGCATACTCACAATGTCTCTGAAATAACCATGCTATTTAGATTCTAGCGTCTATTATTTTGGTCGAAAAATACAATTGTTTCCTAGTGTAGATTTACGTAGCTGCAAATCTAGCATCTGCACATGTTTGTTACAGAACTATCATCTGGTTTCAGCTCTGTAGGTAAGTCTTAACAGCTGGTCATGCATACCATGGTCTGTGCAGTTGCCTTAGAATTACTACCCCGATTTATTCTTCCCAATTTTTGTTTGGGAGGTACAAATTTTTCAGGTCCACTTATAGTTATAAGCATTTGCCTAATTTGTTTCACGTTCATAATATACCGGCGCTTTTTTACTGCAATTAATTTTGGCGCCTAATATGCTCTGTCTTCTTTCTTTCATCGATGCCAGCTAAGTACTGACTAGCTATTTAGGTTCACTTGTAAGTAAAAAGAAGATAGTTTAGCTCACCTTCTACATGCAGCCAAAGAATAATTTCTTATTCATTATAGAATGAATTTTTGACTTTTCTTTTCCTTATCGTACAGTTGGTATACATTGCTAAAAAAGAAAACAATCTTTTCTTTATGATGGAGCATGCAGATTTAGCATCCATTTGGTGTGCTTTTTGTAACAAACCTGGACAAGATATTCATGATGGTGATGAGCAATCAAGTTCAAAACTGACGAGAAGCAAGTATTGGAAGGCTTGACATTATAGTCTGCCTGCCCCAGCAAGGTGCTGATGTGGTGGCTTTCATCACAGTGCTGCCTAGTAAGATGGAAATGATCCATCAAGACATCATGTAGCATAGATTATATATGGTCGTTTACTTCAATACATATTCGAAGATTAGTTCATTTGTTCTGTATGAGCATTTTAATTTGACCATGCTGATATTTATTCTATGGACACATGAGTGTACGCCCACATGTATCTATTTTACATACGCTTGAATCGATGGCATAAGAGTTGTTAGAAGTCCATTAGGCTGTCCCAGTCAATTTTACGACTTGTAATCAGGCAATGTGATCAGTCAAATTTTTTATGTTATGTAATAAGGCACAATTAATCAAGAATAATATTGTGTTTTTGTAATCAGGTGATGCAATTAGGCATAATTGTACGTCAGGGCATCATTTATGAACGTATTGCCACAGAAAATTGCTTGTGTTGAAGAAAGAAACGCAACATAATCTTCTTACGTTGGCCGGCAGAGTCATTAATGTGGTTGTTGGCAGATTCATACTGCCTTTTACAACGGTAGTTTGAGAAAAATAATGCAGGCCCACAGATTGGATCTGTAAGTTGCTTGCAGCTTTGTTACGTCGGCTTGGAGCTTCCTTATGTTGGAAGTTTCCACGGACCTGGTACAGCGAGCGCGTGGACGGTGGCTTGGTTCGGCCTGGTTGCTGCCGTGGGATCGGGTGGGGTTCAGAGGTCTGATGGAAAAGGTTGGGTATTAAAGTGAACTCTAGTGTTTGAGATATGTCATTTATCACAAGGTGTTGGTTGTTTCTTAACAAGTTTTCTTGCTTGTAGTGTTTTTAAACAGCCATCAGTGATCCTTCTATTAATTAGTCATTTTTTTGCATCATCTTGGTCTATAGTTGTTAAATTTTACTAGACGTAACTATTGTTGCTGTAAAAGACGGGATCTTTAGGTAAGTCATTATGCTTCTTTTTAATTTGTTGGCTTCAATTGTATTTCCAATCTAGTGCTTCTGGTCATGCTCGGCTAGGTTCTATGTGAAAGTACCAAATCGAAAGAAAATTATACTGGTTCTATAAATGGCATTGTGAAATACATTCTGGTTAGGTATACAAATTAAATGAAGCTCACACATGGTTTTTATGCTTGTTGCAATGAATGCTCAGATTGAGATATAGAGAGCATGGTTATTTAAAGAAAATATTCAGATTCCATATGTTGTAGTAATTGTAATTTTTCTTTACGTGGTCATTTTTTTATTAATAGGGCCTCCATACAATGTTATTCTTTGCTTTATGTTCTTTGCCATTATATATTTTTCAGTCTAGCCTGCTGCGTCCTGCTTTCGACAAGATTAACCCGTCCAGCCAACGTGTATTATGCTTACTATCTCTGTAAATGTCTTAGAATTACTACCTTATTTCTAATACAATTTAACTTCATTCTGCCTTCTTTTTCTTCAGGCATATATTCAACTTGTTTAGGAGGTACATATTTTTCTGGTCCACCTATAAGCATTTGGTTAATTTATTTCTACACCTTCTTATTTTAACATGGCTGGTTTTTATTCTTTCGTTGATGCCAAAAGGGTTATTACTTTTTTTTTGGAGGAACAATGCTATTACTAAGTGCGCAGCTTTTCATTTAAAAGTAAAAGAAAAGATTGGCATACCATCTACATTTCATCATGGAATAACTTCTGATCCTTCATGGAATGAATTTTTGATTTTGTATCCTTCTCATACATACATCAGCCACTTATTGGTGAAACAATATAAATCCTTTTTATGGGGTTTCTAATCTCTACTGGTGCCAAATTCTCGAAACAAACATATTGGAAGATCCATATCACCTTTTTTTCTTAAGATTCATGTTCATCTTTAACCTTTTTCCTGTCTTTCGGAACTATGTGTTTACCGCTGCATGACTTCCGTAGACATTTGTTTATTTACTCTCATTTGATATTGATTCATCTACATTGTTATCTGCATACTTTTCCATTTATTGCACACCCATTATGCTATTGTGTCATTTCCATTTCGTCATTTTGGCAGTAGGCCAATAGCTACAAGCGAGACACTACTTCTAAAACTTTGCTCGATATTTATGTCTAGTTGGGCGGGTGGCGGATGGCTTTGGTACAACACAAAATGGTATACTGAAAGCACATATGCTGCTTTAATGTTATTTCTGTTCCTCTATTTGGAAGTGGGTATATGTAGATAACTAGATATAAAGAAGTACACGTGTCCACATACCAATAAAGGAATTGGTATATGTGATGGACTGGCCCCTCGGCGTGTTTTCTGTTGGCTTCAACAATTTTAACGGCGGGTTCGGTTTTGGCCATAGCAGCATGCCCAAGGTCATCGTCGAGCAAATTGCTTCCCCAATTACCACTAATTACTTCTCGATTGATATTTCAAGTTTGCGTTGGTCTTTTGCTTATTGGTTGGGTAAGCGATCTGACCCTGCGATGACATTATCGAATTGCCAGGCTTACAGTGGGAAGCAAGGATGCAGCGGAGGATTGATGATTTAGTAAAATGGTCGATATTGGAGCTCCCGTCCCCACCAAAGGCCTCAGCTAATTGTAGGCGATTCCAGCAGCAGCGCCTTCGTACCGGACATCAGCTCCCTGGATAAGTCTCTCCGGCACTACTTCCCTGCGGACTAGCTAGTTATCACAATGCACCGAGAAAATTCTAGTGATGGTCAGAAGATAAGCTATGGCATGAGCTATCGTGGAAGACATTGACATAATTATGTTGGTCCGGTGTGGTCTTTCCCAGTGTAGATAAGCTATGGAGTAATCAGCGCCGGAAGCAAACTGTAATTTGTGGCCCTAAAAACCCTCTTTTCAAAAGATGGAATTTCCTGGTATCTAAGTGGAAATTATCTAAGTTTGGAGAATGACTGGAGGGTCAGATGGTTAGCTCGAGTTGGTGGCTGCCCCGCAATCCGAGTTCGAATCTCCTCGAACGCGGATTTGTGGCTCACTTAGCTTCTTCTATAAGAATATGCCCTGGGTGCTAGTGCCCATGGGTCGCGTTTTTTTGGAAATTATGGTGTTTGCTATGGAATTCTTATGTGTTCTAGACAACCAATTCAAGTCAGTTAGCACTGAATCTTTCAGTGAACAATAGAACAACATATGTTTGGCCAAATATGATTATACCTTCGCAATCAACTAACTAAATTAGGTTGCTAACCTTGCAAGCGACGTAAAAAAAAGGCAAACTTAAGATTTCTTGACAGTGACACTGACGAGCCAGGCTACAAACCACCTCCGTAGGATGGATGAGATGTAAAGGTCAACTTGATTTTTTGATTCTTTATTTAAAATTTCATTGTGCACTATTTTGAATTCGCAAGCTCAGCTAATTAGCTATCCTGCATTTTTGTCGACCATACAAGCATGCATGTGCATATACTTAACAACTAAGCTAGCTAGATCTATCTAGCTGCCTTCAGGTTCAAAGGACCCTTCAGCTCTACAAACAAAAAACTTCTAATCTGCTAGCTAGAGAGTTCTGTTAAAATTACACTTGTGCTATTTTTATTACACCACTTTGATAATTTTATTCCGTCCTATTAGCCAACACGGTGTGAAGATCATCTTGTCAACATCCTTGCACATTCTAAAGTGAAAATAACTTCTCCTTTCTTTCTATAAGTGCACTGTTTTGACAAGCACTTCAATCACTTGATCATAATCAGCCTTGAACTCTGAATGCTTCAGCACAACATGATCTTGACAAATAACATACACTCTAACTTCTAGTAATCGAGTTTCACTGCATAGTAGTCAAACAGAAAAAGACAGATGAGTTCTATTCATATCATGTGACGGAAGCAATAGTCATATGTAGAGTTATACATCATAGCTAGAGAGATCTGTTAAAATTGGCAATAAATAAGAAATCTGGGAAGTAGTACTTCCAATTACATCGGTTATTTCTTCCACGATATTATGTTGTCACTCAAATCAAAATATGGTATAAAATGGGGCATAAAAAATGTGAATTACAAAATGTCAGGTAGGTGACATGGATCATTCTTGCTGTACAACAATTCCAGATATGATCTGTTAGATATAAGCAAGTACATTACATGGACAGGACCCATGAATAAAGATATTCAGCTATATACAGAAGTGCAGTTTGTTTTAGGGAGAGTATGCACAAGGGGAGCTTCAAATCAAGTTTAGATATGGATTTTCATAGGTCTGAACTTCTCCAAAGAATCAGGTAAAGGCCTGGTTTCATTCTAACCATGTAAGATGACGCGGGAGAGCTATGCTGATTTATCTTTGTCTGCAATACACAAACTATTGATGAGAATTCATAAGACTAGAAGGATAACATCATAAGGCATCAAGTGGACTGAATGAAAATAACGGGCCAATGTTACAATGAAGCTGACTCTCCAAGCTCAACACGCTGTACTTGAAAGACGGAGCCAAAGCCTCACCAAGTGAGCATTTGCTCACGCCAAGGGAAGCATTGGATATAAGATGAAATCTGCCAGAGTTTGAAATGAGTATAAAATAACAAATAGTCGGCATAAAAAATAAATACAAGGCATAAGTAAAGATTACTCACCAAACTTCTGTCACATACCACGATTTCATGCAGAGCAAAGGCGCTAACAAGACTTCAAGAAGAATATGACATGCTTCTTTGTTTGGTGGAACTTGAAAGGAGAAAGTAGTTTGGAACTAAAATGTTTATTTCTCCTGCTGCTATTCGGTGGTTGGGTTCCACTGAAAACTGTAGCGCAAGGAACAGCCTTTTTCTGGGACTTCCTCGACCTGGACAATTTCTTCAAGGGACTCAAAACCATTGATTGTGGCCTACTAATGTTGGTGGTGGTCTTCCTAGCACGAACATCATACCACATGGACAAAAGCAAGAGAATAAGAGTTACAGAAACAATAAAATAAGATGTGCATACAACATGAAAAATAATATAATTATGAGGATGGCATTACTATATTCCCGTTTTTGTTTAAATATATGTAGCTGAGTGGCCTAGTGTTATCCTTTATCTCTTAATAGGAGTCCCCCACTACTATATTTCTCTCTACATGCAAGGCATCCACCTCACCAAGCTGCCAACTCAGCAAAATGTCCACATATCATGCAACTATGCCATCTCATCAATCTTACACGTCATCTTTTTAAATCACATCATCAGTTGATGATCCGTTTCAGTTTCCATTACTCCAATAGTTGGCCATTACGGTCGATAACAGCAAACATGCCTCAAATAATCAATTCCTGATGAAAGTGCGCAGGTCTCCACCTCTCCCCTTCCTTCCCCGTCGCTCCATCTTTCCTCCCCATTAATTTCAGTTCTTGCTCAATCAGTTCATGCCACCATATGCCTCACTATTCCGTAGCAATAAATCAGGCACTCCATCCCACTATTTAACCACCCAGGCCCGATCAGTCCCGATCTCTGCATTTGGACGTTTAATATTTCTGCCCAGCATTGTCGCAGCGCTTCCCCTGCAAGTTCGTCGGTTCCTCCTATACATCGAAGATGCCAGCAGATTCTTTTTTCGGGAAAACAGCTTCCCAATCTCCGCGACTCCACCATATAGCGACTGGTTTCACCACCGTGCTTCAGGATGTCACTTATCAGGATAGATCGGTGGTGGTGGAGGACGAACAAGGCAGAGGACCTCCCCTCACGTCTCTTCTCTCTACGTCGCTCATGTATTTCTCTCACAGAGGTACTATCGATCTGAATCTTTTCCTCTCTCCAATTGTCTCTCCAATTGTTGCTCATTCACATGTTCAGACATGGGATATGTTGGCACCAGAAGCTCAGCGCATCAACATACTGTTAGTCCAGTCTGACGATCCCTTTTACGAACGAGCCTCAGTATGCCTCCAAATAAGGCATCACATCTTCCTGGTTGCAAGTACTCCCTACAAGTTTCCGCAACCGATGTACACCTCCAATTAGTTAGTTCCTACATTATAAGTTAACTGATTGATATACTGTGTGTTCCTTTTGCCTGTAACTAAGTGTACTAAACTACTGATTGATTCTACGCTCCTTTCCCTATGAACCAATGCTGCACCAAAATCAGTTTCCTGGTACTATATTTCCAATATATATTTTCCCCATTTACAATGTTTATCACTCTCGATCACCTTTTGTATCCTCTTCTGCAGGAGAGTTTGAAACAATTAACTGAAGGCCATAATCATTTGAGCAACACACTTTCAAATGGTTTATTATTCTGAATATTAAAGAATCTATATGTAGCTTCATGGCAATTTTGGGACTCATGCGCAACATCTCAAGTTCATGTATGTACTCTGAAGGTGAACCTGCTCATACAATAAGCTTTGGTACACAGACGGTTGTTCTTTCTAGGTTCAGCTTTGGTAAACAGACGATGATTATTTAAATAATGAAGCCGCTCATCACTTTGCTACACTACGTTTCTGAAAAATAAGGTATTTATTCGCTCAACCATGACATTCAGTTATTTTCTCTTTTGGCCTCATTAATTGATAAGTTTCAATGGATTTTTTCAGGGTATATTTGGGGCTGCATCGAAGCAAACACCATGGAAATATTACTGATGTTTCAGCTGTTGCATTAACTACACAAATTGTAAACGGCATTAGGATTATTGTAAGGAGTGTACCACTACCTCCATAGCTGAATCATAGTTTTTCTACTAGGTTTGTGAGGATAGATGTTCATCGGTCTCAAAATATAAAAGGGTGGAGGTTGATGCTCACATATAATTCGTAATTACGTATTTTCCACTTATTAGGTTTAGCGGGAACAATTGAGCTACTCTGAAACTATGTATGGTTAGTTTCCTGATCAATTACCAGATCATTTTATTCCCATGCTGACTGAGAAATTAATTGTACATTAAAAACGATTTTTGTATTGCTGGCTCTTCTGAAGATTGATCTAAATTTGGTTTTATTCCCTATATGCAGGCTTAATTACTGCAGTATCATGGCATAACATTAATTTTGAATAGGTATTTGTTCAATCAAAATCATATGACAGATGTAAAACAAAATCTGAACACAAAGTGGTAGGTAGTAGTACGATTCTGCATTTGTAATGTAGTCATATATAGTTATGTATGCATCATTTTTTTCTCAAGGAGAGTAAGATTTCTTTCTGGATCATTTTTTTGCTACAAACTCCGCCGCAACGCGCGGGGTATTATCTAGTTTCTTAAACAGAAGCATTCTATATAGAGCACGTTATGCTAGTTAAAAATATACATTGAACATGAACTGGCAGTGAAGCAATTGCATCAGTTCTAGGTAATCAGAAAACATTTACAAGGAAATCAGCTACATGACCCTCCAAATGGGACAGTACCACAGCCATCTGTGTTCGATTTCAATAGAGGAGCTTTGTTCAACATGGTAAATTGTCAATACCGATGCAATGTCCTCGAATGGACATTTATTTCTCAGCTCCGTTCCGTTCGAATGGACATTTAATACAGATGCAAGTCTGATAGGAAAAGGTATTTTATTGCCCTGATATTTCTATGTGTATTACTTGGATAGACAACCTAAGAAAAAGACAAATGTAAAAGTACTTTTCCTTGGGCTCACCTTTGATTCATTTTTACAAACTTGTTTTGTCGTGTGCAGAAAGCAAAAAATGTCAACATGACAGATTGCGCTTTCGAATTCCACCGGACTTGCTATTTGTTCTCTCTAGATCCAGCTTCACTCATCCCTGTACAAAAAAGGAAACACATCATTCCTCTCTTGGCTATCGTACTTCTTCACATGTGTTTAATCTACAGATGGCTATACTCATTCTAACGGGAATAATCTATCAATCGTAGAGCTCAACCTCTGAGATATGACATTTGCAAACTGTTGAAGATGGGGATGAGAGAATAGTGGTTGGTAGTTTTAACCTGAATCTTTGCATCTGCTTACCAGATGAACTGACCGAAAAACTTACATGGAATGGAATAGCCAACTGGCGTATCTTACGTCGAAGACCAGCGGATTTCTCCGCTCGCTGTGAATCGACCCACATCATGGTTCAGGGGGGCTGCCGCTCACCACAATGCATCCCGCAGCCACCACCCGATGCGCCGATTCTGAAGCCACCCTTAGACACCACCTGCCGTGCATCCCCACAAGGCTGCTGATGCCGCCACCACGCCGCCATGGCACCATTGCCCCAAGATGACCTGAAACCTACATAGATATATTAATGCATATGTTTATCATCATTTACTGAATCTCATATTGCTTAGTCTAATAGTGAACATATGACGGGTCCAGGACCAAACAAATGGAGTTGAACCTGAGGAATCACACACACAACAGGATTAGTAGCTCTGTTTATGGGAAGACAGTAGAAGGATTTGAAGCAGCCGTAGGTCTAATCTGGAGACATAACATTATTTGATTTGTCCCTGATATCTAATCTTTACCAAGCGGACCAGATCGCCACATCTATGCAAAAAAAAAAAACAGTCTTAGCTGACATAGGAAAATGGCACACATATCAGATCTTGCAGAGGCCATAATAAAATTCGCACACGCATATTGAAAACAAGCAAAGCTTCATGTACCTTGCAAGGGGATGCGACAGTACTAGCCGAATCTGAGGGTGAGGCCGCCGAAGTCACCAGTTGCCGCCACCCAACGGTCGCTCGTCCCCTTCTGATCTAATGGGGGTCGGTTATGTTGAAGCCAATCACACCACGCCGCCATTGCCGCTGCTTCAGATGGCCGGCCACGAGGCTGCTGATTTCACCCGCCGCCGTCGACGCTATCTAGGACAGGGTCAGCGCAGCCGTTGCTCGCTTGGCCACCGAGCCCGCCAACCTCTCGCCGCCGTCTGCGCACCCGCTCGCCGCCGTCCGCGAACCTGCTCGCCGCTGCGCAAATTCTGATTCCCCAACCGCTTTACCCCGACACACTCATTAGAACCCAAGAGGAAAAGGAGGTGCGGATGGGCTGAGCTCCTCTACAGTTGTGTTATAACTGTACCCGTGCTGTAGCTAACAAAATCTGCCCTCTATTTTAATCAAACGGTCCCCCATTTTATTACTCGGCGGTAGCATTTTCTGGTGAAAAAAAGAAAAGAATCGACGCGTAGAGGCCCAGTCCGTCTAGTGGCTTCTATTGTCGGAACTCAGAGCATCAGCTAGCTACAGCAATGGCGAAGGGGATAAAATTGGTACGATGCCTTCGGCGGCTCACCCCACCCCGCTGCCCCAGGCCGGAGACGCGTACTTCGGCCGGCATATCCGGGCGGCGGCGCAGCCGGCAGCTCGTAGCTGGAGGCGGATGACCCGGATGCTGCAGGCCCGCGGGTAATTTCTGTGTGGCGCGTGTTTCGGGCCGTCGACCACGACCGCAGCGGTAGCATCGACGAGCAGGGGCTACACCGCTACAGGACGTGTTCGGGGCCATCGGCCGCGGCCGCAGCCGCAGCGGCAGCATCGACGAGTGGGAGCGGCATGACGAACGGGGGGTGCAGGACGCGTTCCGGGCCGTCAACCGCGACGTCAGAGGCAGCATCAACAAGCGAGAGCTGTAGGACGAACGGGAGCTTCAGGACGCGTCACAGATGGGTAAGGCCCCACGAACCTTCATCTCCCAAGCTCCATGAATCAATTTGCGTTCTGAACTCAATACTGTTTCAGAAACGTCAGTGCTCACAATCTTCTTTGTTATTCCAGTTGAGTAATTAGATGGTAGATGCTCCCAATCGTCTGGGTTATTCCAGTTGACTAATTAGATGGTAGATGCTCTTCTCATGTACTACTCGTTGGATGGTATACATCTCTCAAGAAACTGAAGCAGATAGGATAGATGGGCAAGCTGAATTTGTAACTTCAGATTATGAACATAGTTTAGTACTGCAAATGAGATCTTTACATAGGAGAAAGTCACAAGCCCGAGAACTAGTTTCCAGTATGTATCACGAAAACAAAAAAGAATATATTTGAAGTGTAAAGTTTCTTGCAAATGAGATCTTTATGCTAGGAAAATTGGAGAACTAATTTCAGTATCTATCGCCTATGTCATATGCTAGGAAAATTCATATAGTTCTGCAAGTCCAAACTGTCGTCAACTTGGCCCTGCATATTAAGAGAGATAGAACTGATTACACAACAATATTCATATATTTCTTAACAGTGAATTGTAAACATGTTAAGTCGAATACCATCAGCAAACGAGTCATCCACCCATACTCCTGCAAAGCATTCTCACTTATTCCAGCCGGTTGCTCTGTAGTTGCTTGGTGTTGTGCTGCTGGCGTGTCCATCTGTCCTCTCTAAGCAGACAAGTCAGAAAAAATATTAGTCTATATTGTCATTTGTAAAAAAAAAAAAATTTGAAATGGGGAAATATCGCCCCAGCTTCTGCATCCAAAGGATGCACACGGCTTTTTTTATTAGATTATTCACAACACCTTACAAGAGCAATACAAAAGATCAAACTCGAAGCCACCTCGCTAAACCTACATAGGGATGAAGGGGGTGACAATTCACCAACTCACATCAACCAAAACCAAATGCCTTTCCGCCGTCCAATAGCAGATGAGAAGCACATCCTCAAGACTCTCAATACGCCAACGCACACGTAGAAGTTGCTACCGCCATCTTCCTCGACTCCATCTTCAAGAGAGAACATCGCATTGACCATGCCAGCTGCCATCGATGCGCCACGGCGCGACGACTCCACCATCCCGCGTGTTCATCACACCGCATCCGTCTCGAGACACCACCGCACCATGCCATGGCGACTCGACGACACCGACACACAAAGCACACCGCTCCACCTCGCTCCACCGCCATCCGTTGTCTGCTCCAAAACGATACCCCCAACGGAGAACGGCGCGCGCCGCCATCGTTCGATCCGGAGACCCGAGGGTTTCGAAGCAAAGTAGGGGAACAATGCCTTCAACAAGGATGCGACGGCGCCGCCATCGTCCTCCATGACTGCAGTCAAGACCGGTTTTCACCGCAGCCACGTCGCCCTGGGACAAACGCTGCAGGAACAATGCCTTCAACAAGGATGCGACGAACAGCGCCGCCATCGTCCGTCATGACCAGTCAAGGCTGGTTTTCACCGGCAGCCACGTCTCGCCATTGGGGACTAGATGACGGATCGCGAAACCCGCCAAAATAGCCACGAAAGGCCGATCCCCTCCGACGAAAGAGGAAACCGCCACCGCCCAAGCTTCCTCATGCTGCAGATCAGACCCATGAGCACCGCGGACAACCAACAGGGACGCCAAAGATGCAGGTGTACACAGCCCGACCAAGCCCAGATGGGCTCAGATCTGGCCCGCCTACCCGCAGCCATGGCCGTCCGCCGCTGGAGACCGAGGAGCCCTGGCCGCCACCGCCGCCTGCAACAGTGCCGTAGATGGCCGGAGCGGGCGCCTGAAAGTGCATGGAGTCCCCATGTGTGGTTTTGGTAATTAATGATAATCCCTATGGACTAATGTTTGCATTGAGTTATATTTGTAGGAGTTGTCCATAGGCAATTATTGAACCATATGTTGGCTTCAAGGTTGCAATAAGAAGAAATTGATGAAGGATATCAAGTGTCAAGTATGTCTTGAAGATGAAGATGAAGTGAGCCCTCAAGTTACTTCAAGACATCAACATGATGAAGAATGAAGAAATGATGTGCAAGTTCAAGATGAGCCATCTCGAAAAGATCCTTTGCTTGAGTCTTGCCATCCATATGGTGATCATGGATATGTGAAGATGCGCCGAAGAAGAAGTTCTCCCATGGTGGTTTATGGGGGAGCAATCTACAAGACTTCGTCAAGCAAGCACAAGCAAGAAAGGCGTTCCATCTTGTTGAGGAACAAACGTATCTCACCGAAGTGACTACTCCATCAATTTTGCTCTTGTTTTCATAGTTTACCCTTACATCAAATCCAATATGACCTCCATAACAGTTCCAGAAGTTCCAAGCCTCAATTGTAGAATTAAACTTCATGCCAATTTGAGGCATCCAAGTACGCACCTTATTTGTCCTGTGAAAAACATATATAACATAATTTATTCGTCTGCTCGCACTAAGCAAAAGGATGATAGAGATTGAAAAATGAACAAAACTGACTGCACCTGTTCTGATCCTTTTCCATGGCGTTAGTCTCAGTAGCCATTAGAACCTACTTTTTCCTTTCTTTCGCAGTTACTGGTGACAGAGAAAATTCAGTACAAGAATTCTATTGCATCCGTTTGAATAATGAACTTAAACGGCACTTACAATAAGATTGATATCTTCTTTTTCGTTGCTAGGAGGAGTCCAAATAGGAGATCATTTGCATCTTTTGCAGAACAGCATACACCTTGGATGAGCGGCAGAAGAATGAGAGGGGGATGCTAGGAGATCGAGTCCAAAAGGGAGATCATGGGCGTATACCTTTGGGCGAGCGGGAGAAGCAGGCGAAGCAATTGAGGTCGAACAGATCGCTCTTTGGCGTTCTAAAAACTCTGATCTGTGTGTCTTGTTTGGCGCCAATTCTTTAGGCTTAGGAGATTTTCCCTCCACGGGAGTATTAAGAGCGAGTTTGTTTCCAAATTACCAGCGCAGTTTGAGGGGAGGAAAGAGAGCCATCGAGTCATTTTTTTCTCAGGAAAACGCTTCGGCAATCATACCCGTACGATTAGAACAAAGGGCTGATTCTAATAGCTACAGCACGACAACTCAACTGTAGAGGAGCCAAGCCCGGTGCGGATGGGTAGTGGGCTAGCTCCCAAACCCACGAGGCTGATTAGAATAAGAAACGGTCAGTTCGAAAAAATATTACGGGAGATGTACGGACGTGCGAGCTACAGAAAATAAGTTTCGTGGAACTGGCAAAGTATGATGTAAAATTATGTCACACTTAACATGGGCTGGTGCGCCCAGACTGGGCGAGTTCTCCACGCGGGGTGATGGAGCCGCTCGTGCCAGGCCGACCGGGGTGCAGAATAATATTCTGCCCCCAGGGAGTCAAATAGCGCGACTCTATATATATATGGAAACTCACGCGCCGATCGGGCCAACCAGAGGGAATATTTAGAGGATGTGAGTTGATCTTTGTTAGCACACATGTTCCTATGACCTAACCAAACTCAAATAAAGACATAAGTCAATTGGGACACTACCGTTGTAATTGAGTTGAAGGCGTAGAGATACCACGCGCTCAACAAGTTAGGGTTTCTCTGGATCCCGCTCCTCAAAGGATGGGATTTCCCCAAGACTTGTGGGTGTCTATAAGGTGTGTACGTAAGTGCGGTATGTGTGAGGTTCCTAGCTAGCTCCAATATTAACACCCCCCGGTGTGCGCGTGATAACTGACTTCACGCCGGCTCTATCTCACCATGCACTTAGGAAGGTTGTAGCTAGGGGTGTATAGGGGAGTGAACTCCCGCGTCGGGTCAACCAAAGGGAATCTTGAGACATGATATATGGGTTGATCATTCTTACCACACATGCTCCTATTACCCAGGCGAACTCAAATGGAAGGGCATAAGTCTATCAGGACCCCGTCGTTGGGATCTAGTCAAAGTTGTAACCACACATGCGCGGCCAACAACACATGTTAGGGTGTCTTTGGATCCCACACTCCTCGGAGGGTGGGAATCCCCCTTCCGGTGTAACCCCCCTTCCTTTGTTAGCAACCCTCGTCCGGCCAACCGGCCAGAGGGAATCTTGAGAGGATATGTGTGCTAGCTGATCCTTTTGACCATATTTTCCTATAACCTAATTCCATATGGTGTGTACATAATTAAGTGTGGCATGAGAGGTTGCTACGTAGATCCAATATTAAACCTTCGTACGTGACCGGCTTTGATTCATGCACAGTTGCGCTGACAAACACTTAGGAGGGTTCTAGGAGTATAGGGGGGCACTCTAGCGAGGGCCAACCGCCCGAGGGAACCGTGAGAGGATATGGGCCGAGATCCTTGTTAATTACCACATGTTCCTATGACCTATCTAACCAGACTCAAATGAAGGCATAAGTTTATTGCAGCACCGTTGTTTGGATCGAGTCAAAGCTATATATAGATCGCGTTGTCAACAGGGTCGTTAATTAATTAGGGGTTTCTCTAGATGCATCAAGCTCCTCGGAGGCCGGGTGTGGGATTCCCCCCAAATCGTCTATGTGTAACAAATATGCATGCATGTTGTGTACACAAGTGTGGTGTGGGCCGGGCCAGGGGCGTTATAGATCCAGTATTAAACCCCCTGGAGAGTGTGACCGGCTTCACAGACACATGCGCAAACGACAATAATATATAGTGATTGTAATAGGCCGGCGTTGTAGGGACTCCCGTGTCGGGCCAACCAGAGGGATTTTCGTGAGGATATATATAGGCCGGCTGATCATTGTTATACCACTTGTTCGGTCCTAATCTAGCTAATAACCAAACTCAAATGAATGCATAAGTTCATTGCGAGCAACCCGACCCGTTCTATAGGATATGGATTCAAAGTTTTAGACCACGTAGTCAACGGGTCGGTTAGGGTTTCTATGGATCATGCATGCTCCTCGGAGGGTGGGACCCCCTCCCCCAAAAAATTCGCGTGTGTGGCTATATGGTGGCGTACACACGTACACAAGTGCGGTGGGATGTTGTCAGATCCAATATTAAACCCCCGACTGTGACTGATTTTATACGCACATGCATGCGTGCTAGTAACTACACTTAACTAGTTAGGAATAGACATGTATATATGTGTATCGACGCGGATTTGCTACCATGGTGGCTAGCTACGCACCCTATTGTAGTCGTTGGATCATGTGTCGTGATATGTGCAAGAAAACGTCTGTTAGCTGAGCTCCGTTAGTCGTTGTAGATGTTGGTTCCATGGTAGTTTCGGATGCTGAGCCAACATGTCGTACAGCGAAGTTTGCATTTATTTCGGTTTGTAAGAAATACAGTACTTTATGGAGAACTCATGTTTTATAGTGGATTTACATGAGATTTAGGCAAAATGCATGTACTTATAGTGGCATTTACGGGAAAACTCATGTATTTACAGTAGAATTAATAGCAGAATTTACAACAAAAAAAACTCATGTATCTTATAAATAGGTTCATAGTGGTACATACATACAGTGGTATTTATGGAAAAAATCATGTATTTTCATTTGTAGTTACAGTAGCAGTTACAGTGCCATTTACAAAAAAATCTCATGTATTTACAGTGGCATTACCGTAGTCAAAATTGAACTTTAGAAGGAGTGACTCGTAATAAAAAATGACTTTCCTATGGTTTGGAATTGCAAAATTGAGCTAGACTGAATCTGGAAGATAGATCCAACAGATACAAATTCGACTGTTGCCAAATTGAATAACAACCGGCTACAAAATAGTGTAAAAAATGGGATCTAATACATCGGTCCGCTGACCACGATCTCCAGAATGTCTGGATGGCAAAACCAACCATTCCAAACAATCAAACCTCACGAAACTGGAGACCACCAAAAATTCTCAAATGGGAGCGCAAATCCGAACGCCACAAAACCAACACGCATGCACCGGCCGCCGGCTCGCCTTGGTCGGATCTTCCTTGCAGGCAGGTGTGCCTCTGGCAGAGGAAGAATGAGAGCGGGGCCTGGTCAGTGGGACCAGAGGAGCTTTGGGTCAGCGGATATCCACAGCTCCGCCCCACCTCACCGGAGAGCCCCGTCCTAACCTCCTAGCCTCCGCATCTGGATCGAGCGAGCGTCGACCAGGGCGTCAGGATTCTGTAGGCGTTGACCACGACGTCTGGAAGCACAGTAGGTGGCAGGAACCGCGTGTGTCCGGCGGCGGGAGGAGACGCACGGGTCCAACGGCGGGGATCCAGACGAAAAAAACAGGCAACGAGCTCCCTTGCTCGGTTCTCCGGCGCGGAGATCGACACGGATCTCAGCTAGCCGGCCGCGGTAACAACAGTGGAGAGGAGGCTCTGGAAAAAAGGATACAAATCCAAATCGAAAAAAAATGCAGATCCAGATCGAGAAAAATAGAACGAAATTGTATGGCCGGGCTGGAGTTTATGGGAAACACGGGGATGAATCGGAGGCCACGCCGCAGACGGATGCAAGGAAGAAGCGGCGGGACGAGCTGGAGCCGGCGGGAAGCATGGTGGAAGTGCGGCCGGGAGAGCCGACGGAGCTGCGTATATGGTGGGGGTCGGGTGAGGTGAGAGAGAGGGGGCATCTGCGTGTGTGGTGGGGGTTCCCTGTTGGATTTGTGTCCGTTGGAGTGAGAGAAAACGTGGCCTGGTGGGTTTGTGGTCAGTTGGAGTAGCTAACGGCGTTAAGTTGATCTGCGGTCGGAAATGCCTTATAGGATGATCCAATGGTAAGAGGTGGGTGCACAGCTAGCACCCATGGTAGCCCACTATTTTGCATATGCGTATATATATAGTTATATATATATATATAGAGCCCAACTATTCTCGAACCCCCTTAAGAGAGGTTCTAGAATACCTATTCTCGAACCCCCAATCCGACCGAACCGAACCAACCCAAACCAACTTGCCCGAGAAAATCCTCCGACCCCCAGGTCGTGGGTGTGAACTCCTCCTAGCTTCTTCGTCCCTATCGATAGGTACCCCGAATCCCGCCCCACCTTCTTCCCTGGCAGCAGCGCCAAATTCCCGCCCCACCTTCTTCCCGGTGGCAACACCGAATCCCCGCCCGCCTTCTTGCCGGCGGCGGCACCGCATGCGCGACCCACCTTCTTCCCCTATCCCGCCCGCCTTCTTGCCGGCGGCGGCACCGCATCCGCGACCCACCTTCTTCCCCTATCCTGCCCGCATCCTTCCTCGGCGGTGGCTCGAATCCTTGCCCGACCTTCTCCACAGGCGACCCGCATCCCCGCCTTCCGCCTCTCCGGAGATCCCCGTCGTGCGCATCCCCAGAGAGCCTCTACGCGCCGCCCCAGAGAACCCTGCACGCCGCCACCATCCCCTGTAAATCGGCGGCCGCCGGCGCGATCCCCATCGATTCCGTCCACCATCCCCTGTAAACCGATTAGGATAGGGCGGCTGTCTCGCGCCCAAGCCGTCATCTACCTCGCCGGCGGGGCCTCCCAGGTACGGGCCACAACCACCTCGCCCCCTTCTTCCGCTCCCTCCCTCCGTCCCTCGCGACATCTCCACAGTAATTTCGACACCTGGACCGCCGCAGGCGCTCGGTTGGCTCCTCTCCGTGCCCAGCGCGTCCTGAAGGTCGTCGTGCCCTACTCCAGGGCCTCTATGGCGCAGCTACTCGGCAAGGTAAAGCACACCAGCACCCGAATCGACCGAATCCCTCCGCCCGGCCACTCGCAGATTCGTTCTTGTCTGGCCATTGACCACTTGATGTTACAATTGCCCTTGCAATTTACAAGGAAGCAGGCCGCAGAGGTCATGGCGCTGGCCGCGTTCAACCGTGCCCTCAAGCTTTCTGGACCAGGTCTGTGGGTACCTTCTCTAACCTCATCATGACTCTAGATAATTATGCAAAACGAGGATGCAGTCTGCACTTGATATTATCTGTAGTACCAGAAAATGTAAGTAATTGGGTGAGAGTACTGACAGGTCTACAAGTAATTGGGTGAGAGTACTGACAGGTCTACAAGTGGATCCCCCTTGCCTATACTTTGATTCCATATGAAACCTTCTCTGTTGTATTCGATGCCATATGACGTTCAGAACTTATTTGGAATTTCAGTATGTACATATGCGTAAGCCACTTTGTTAACAAAAAAATTCATTTTCTTATGAGCTATCTAGGAGTGTACTTTGCCGTGGAAGCTCACAAATTCTGGCTAGGAGGTTCAGTGTGTTGTTGTGGAGCATGCATTTGTTCTGCAGCGACACCAAATAGTGGAGGCCAAACATACAGTGACGAGGACGATACATCCTCTAAACTGTACATCTGGCTTGAAGTCCACTGTTTTGCTAGCGAGTAGTTTAGAATTCACAGAAGTTCAAACTATTTTGGACTCTGCTGCCCCTCTCCACTTCTCAATGAGTGGAGAAGTCATGTGGTGGGCTGAGCCCTTACAAAGCAGCAGGATCTTGCTCAGTGTCCACAAGCAGTAGCACAATGAGATGGGAGATATTTAGGCTGCAGGTCCTCCGACGGTTGAAGTGCAGCTCTAAGTCGTGCTCTTCTTTTTGTTTGGATGAAGTAGCAGCTGGAGCACAAGTGCACACCCGAAAAGAAAGATGCAGTTACTGGAAGAGAGAAGTGTATGCGATGGTGGTGAGAGGGTAATATAAAAATGTGTGATATAGAAAAGACCACCTCATTTCCTGATGCCCATTGGTCAGTATCTAGATTTCTTCTGTGATTGTACTCATTGTTAAAAATAGACAGCAACATGAGGAGTCCGGGGGAAATAAACTAGGCAGTTCGGGAAGGTTTTTATTCCTCTGTTTATTTTTTGTCGACTCGGAAAATGTTCAGAGGGTTGGAAGTGCTATTTGTCGACTCTGGTTAGCTTTGTGTATGGGTGTTCGCTCTATTCACATCTGGAGTTCACTCTTTTCTTTTTTGATGGAGTTCACACTTTTCTTATTCTGAAGTTTGGTCCATGTCTTTAGGACGAGGAGGGAGTTCATCTTCCTGTAAAAAACGAGAGAGAAAACTGCCACCTGTATGATTGTTTTATTTTAGGCAGTTGGTGCCATTGCTTATTACCACCAAAGTTCATTCGGCAAAAGAACGTAAGTTCAATCTTTATTTTCCAGTAGTTCATTCCATTTTGCAACCAACATAAGGTCAATTTGGAAAGAGGTGAGCAAATGATTCGATACCACACCTTAACTCGATGTCCACAGAAAACAGTTTGAATAAAGAGAAGTCATCTTTGGTTGGTAAGTTCGTTCTGAATGCCCGCGAAAGTTAAATTTGTCGAGAAGTGCACTACGTCTGTCGTTCAAGTTCATTTTTATTAGGAGTGTATTTGTTTGGCAAGTTAATTTGTGTTTCAAAAAATATGTTTATCTTGGGGTGTGCACTTTGTTTGTCACTGAGATTTCATCTACTTTTACATATGATTTCATTTTATTAGACGAATTCGGGCTGTACACTTTGTTTATTTCAGAGAATTCTTAAACTTTGATTTCAGGGAAGTTCTATTTGTACATATGTGAGCTCCAATTTTTATGGCCAAGATAGCTTGGAAGTTCACCTCAACTTCTTTCGGAAGCTCACTTGGTTCACAATCCCCGCCGCTGGAGTTTAGCGGAGCCTGCTGCTGGCGATGGAGTGAACTTCACAAGTTCATCTCTCAATGGTGCTTGTCTGCTTGTTGCTGGTAAGAGGCCCTCCTCCTAGGCTTAGCGGGACGGGCGTAGGATGGGTGAAGTTTACTTTAATTTGTCTTGGAAGTAAGCATTTCTTTCACTAGTAATATTGTTTGGTTTCCGATAGAGTAATATTGTTTGGTTTTCTTCATTTCTATAAGACATAAAAAAGTTCATTCTGTGATCTACCTCTGTGCCGCCATACCTCCAGCGTGCTAGTAATGTTCAATTCGTTCACAGTTGGAGATTTTTTTTCAAATTAGAAAAAAATGATCTGAACTTGTATATGAATGGTTCTGAAACCTAATTATTTTCGTTCTTGACTATTTGCCAATGTCCACTAGTATCCTTTCGCACCCCTTTTTCTGTGTAGGTACTTGATCGAGCATATGCTATATCTAAGACATGGAATGGTGCTATGGTAATACTCTCCGGGTATTTCAACACTACACTTAAGGTAATTAACTAGTGAACAATTTATACTTGCATTCAGGATTACATTCGAGGTACCTGCTCTTATGTGTTTATACTCATTCTTAACGTTAAGAAAGGTCTATATGCTGCCCAGAGCTCTCTGTACAATTTAATTCTAGAGCAAAAAGGTAGAACTTTTGCAAGACAAAATAAACTTGATTCTGGGCAGTCCACTTTCAGTAAAACAAAATAAACTTGCTTGTTTAGCTTCTGTGAGCAAAGCTAAACACCTTGGGAATTAAAAATGCCCCCTGAAGTTCACTTCGAACGGGTTGGTAGTTCATTTTGAACACCTTGGGAATTCAAAGCAGTAATATGTGGAAGTTCGTTTTATTTTTATCTGAAACCTCCAGCCCCGCGCAAACGATGCTGGTTCAGAATTACTATACCTAACTGGGAAGTTCACTTTGTTTTATTGTTAGCGGAGTTCGTTCTGTCCGAAAGCGAAGTTCAGTTTTGTCATCGGAACAATTCAATTCATAATCAGCTATCTATTTTTGAGCAAATTAAACAGAGTAAAGACTAATGCTGCTTGAACTTCATCATTGAAAAGTAAATTGTCGAGCTCTGGAATATTCTTATATTTGAAGATACCAGAATTTGCATTGATACCACTTGTACCAAGTAGCTAGCAGTAGTTTCATTTCAGGCCATGATAGAGTAGCTTAAGAGTTTGAAAATTATCGTGCTTTGGCTGCATTGTTGCTTGCGATTATATTAATTTAATCATGGTTATGCATTTTCAGCAAAGCTGACTGTTTTCATTTGGATTACAGATAAAAAGCCTGACCTTGGCCATCCAATGGAGTCTAATCGCCTTGTTCTGGATGCACCTGGTGTGTGCAATTTTTTTTTCCTTTGCTATGCACAAAAGCTCGTGGCCGGGAGAGCTGCAGTATACGGCCGGGCGGTCGAGTCCTCAGCTAAAGGCAGTGCCGCGATGTGAAGCAGGTTAGTCAAGTCTCCAATGAAACAAATTAAAGGATCACAGTGAGTTGGTGTTAAAGTGAAGTTTACTTCTCTATGTTTTTGTCAATAAGTTGCAGTTCAGTTTGTATTGTACATATTTCTTTTGTCTTCGCCGCACAAACGATTCACTTCTGGTTGTTATATATGCTGCACGAAGTGCATATGTAGCAAAACTAGAGGCACAACTTCAATTATGGAGCAATCCAGTTGAGTGATAATTTCGTTTGAAAAATTGGTATATGGAATGCATCTGTTTTATGTTTGGTTCATTACATTGACACCAGAAACATAGATTAAAAAGCTAGAAAAAAGTGATGTCTTGTATTAGTGAAAAATGATGATGTGAAAAAAACACAGATAGGAAAGTTCACTTTGTGTTATTGTGAATTCAACTTTCTATACGTAGTCAACAATCTATAAACAATATTTGGGAAGTTCGGTTTTTTGTTTTCAAGAAGTGCACTTAGCTTGGAAATTAACTTCGAATGCATCCAGAACCGCCGAGGTGAACTATTGCTTCAGTGGCTATTCCTGGTTCAGATGCATCACCGCTCATGTTCCAGTCTCTCTGCAAGATGTGCAAAGCATATTGAAAACTTGTTCGCATTTTATTTTTAGTTAGCTGCAACCTATAGTGGTGCACGGCGACCTAGTTGCTGAAAATGCCACTGGAAAACAAATCGTGTCCAGTTTAATGGGCCTCTGGTATGATAACAATACATAGAAAAATAACAAAATCCTGTGTTAATCGTAGAAGTTAACTTCCTCCTGTTTGAGTAGTTCTTCCGTTGCCACGCATGGTCAGCAGTTCCTTGTTGTGCAGGGGTGGTTTAGTGGTGTGCAACAGGCGAAGTTAAACCTTTTTCTGTTGAGAGTTAAATTAGCAGTTCACTATTCTGTGTCATGAAGTTCACTTTTAAAATGTTGGAAACAGAAGTTCAATAAGTGAACTACAATAAGTTCACTTTAACCATAATTTGTGAACTGAAGTATTTTTAAATCAAGGAGTTCACTTCATATACCTGAAGTTTGCCTCTTTTTATCGGGGAGTTCGTCTTTTTAATTTTGTTCGCAAGTTCACATCTTCCTCGCATAGAAGTTCGCATTTTGTGATTTTATTCATAAAGATTGTTGCTAGCTCAACTACTGCCTTTTGTGATTTTATTCATAAAGATTGTTGCTAGCTTTGTATTTGAGCAAATGTTGGACGATTGCAGCACATAAAAAACAATTTCACCTACTTCACATATGAAGTTTACTCATTTTTATTTTGGAAAAAATCACTTCATAGATTGATTTCAGTTAAAACACATAAGCACAAGACTATGAAGTTCGCTTTTATTTGAAATGCAAGTCCGCTTGTCTAACTTAAGGAATTCTCCTTTTCTTTTAGTCACAAATTTTTGTTTTGTCGGGAAGTTCGCTTCTATTTAAAATGCAAGTTCACATGTCCAACTCAGGGACTTCATCTTGTCTTGTCGCGAAGTTCATCTTGTTCATTTTAGGCAGTTCGCTCTTCCAGAACGGTTCACTTTTATTTTTAAGATCTGAATATTCGAATCATCTGAGGAAGACACTCACTTCTTTATAGGCAAAAAATAGCAAGAATTTAATTTTTTCCGTATGTACAGTGGCAGTTCACTATTCCTTGTCACAAAGTTCACTTTTAAAAATCCCAGAAGTTTAAATTGTTTTCTTTTCTGGTTTGACAGTACAGGTATTTAGAATTTTGCACTACTAAAGTTTGCTTCAATACCCGTGAACATACTATATCGCTATTGTTTCAACATTATTAGCAGGGGTAGTTCACTGTCCATATTTCGGTAATTTGCATAGCCTGTGACATTTACAGTTAAAAGCGCACATGTTCATTTTTTGTCCACATAAGGACAAAAATGTGAAGTAGCAGCACATAGAGCTGGGCTGAGCATGCTCGGGCAGCAGGTCCTCCTGGTTGGTGTAAAGTGCACTATTGAGTTGTAGGTTTCTGAATTGTTGTGCTAGTTCTAAACGGCTTTTGTTTGTGGTTGTTTTAGGTTTTTTTTAACCTTATTTGTGGAGAGTAATAGCATTTTGTCTAGGCAAAAGTTCTGAATATATCAACACAAAAAAGTAATTTCTGAAGTTCACTCCTGCATGTGTGAGGTTCAGGTGTATCCTCCTTGTCCTCACTACTGGTCCTCTGTCTCTTGTTTCTCTTTATTTGTTGTTCTCAGTTTTTATGGAAAAAATGAATTAAGCCTGGGCAAAATATGGTACAAGTATGTGCTGATGCATGTCTGACTATAAAAGATGTTCACTACTGTCGGCTCATCCAGAAACATTAGACTATAAAAGATGTTCACTACTGTCGCTCATCCACAAACATTAGCCTCTCCATTCGTACACATAGAACCAATTCATGTGTGCTTTATTTGCTCTTTGCTACGGAGTTCACTAATTTGTTTTTGGAAAGTTCACTCTTTTGTGGTTAGATTAGTGGATGGGTAATTGATATATGTGTTGCACTTTTGTATAGATGCAGAAAACTAGAATTTCGGATTTAATTTTGGAGCACTGCAGTTCACATTGGCGTTGGCAAATATCCATCACCTACCTCCGCATCGGCGTTGGCGAACATCCGTGCACGCCAAGATCCTAGCTATGGAGTTCACATCTTTTTTCAGTGTAAGCTTGTGTGAGGGGAAAGAAGTTCAGTAAAACACTACAGCAGCGAATACGTTGTGGTACAATTCATCATTGTTCATTGTATGCTGTTGGATGCTGCATGTGTTGGTGACACTTAGTAAATGTACGTTGCACAATTTCCACAATTTCACTACATGTTTCGACATCAAAATCATACTCATACATTGATATTGCTGATTTGTGAGTGAAACACGTATCAAATGAGAGTATATTACTTTATCTTAAAGATGTGATTGAATTGTAATTTGGAGAGGTTGCATTCTTGTTTAATTAAGCTGTACTCTTTTGTCATACACATGCAGCTTGAAGGCAAAGAAATGGGATGCAAGAAAGTTTCTTGCTTTTTTCTGTAGCCAGCGTGAAAGTTCAGTTCACCTAATTCCGTGAAGTTCACTCCTCCCAAGTGATTTTTCCAGCTAGATGGGGCTTGTGAAGTATGTGCACGAGCAGGGACTTGTGAAGTATGTGCACGAGCAGATGGTGGTGATGCTGTTGTACCCATAGTAAACCTTCGATTGCTTAGAGAATAGGTAATACATATATGTTCTCGATGTGTGGGTGATAGAAAAATAGTAGTTCACTTCACCAGATTGTAAGTTAATGCTTTATTTTGGGCAAGTCGCCCCAAATCTATTGGCAGTTCACTTTGTGTAATTGGCCAAAAGTTAACTGTATATCCGCCTACAGCAGTTCACTATGTAAACTTTAAATCGTGTGAATTGCACTGATGTTTCTGTTGGTGTGTACTTTCTATTAATTTTTAGAATGTAAGTTCGCTTGTCTAACTCATTCACATAAACATAAAATTGTGAAGTTCACTTTTTTACTTAAAATGTAAGTTCGCTTGTCCACAGATGCACATAAGCATAAAATAGTGAAGTTCACCGTCAACCGCATGAGAAGTTAATATTTAATATGCGGTGAACTTTTATACAACGACTCGAAGTTCACTAACAAAACTTCATGAAGTTCACTTCTATGAACCGGGACATTTTAAGTACTTTGTTTTTCTGGGCGGAAATCATACACATAGAAATCGTTGGTAAGGCCTTTCGTTGCACAAATCGACCAGCACCACATGGAATTAGCAGTGATATAACTCTATTAATACTCCAACATGCGGCTATGCCACACGTAATCAAGCTAGACGAGCCAATTTCAAATCGCACGAGTGTCGGCGTTATCTTTGATTTTGCATATTTCTGAAATTAAACTTAAACTGTTGAGAATTTGAAAAAAAATTGAACATAAAAAAGTTGCGCCTGAGCTATATCTTTCCAAGGCCATATCATTTGTAATATTCCGACAAGTGATTCAAAATTAAACTCCACAATACTCTGCGAAAAAACTAAGAAGCTCGGAAACAAAATCACGTATTTTCAAAACTGCTCTTAAACCGTGATTAATTTAGAAAAATGTTGTACATGACAAATGTGCGCCTAGACAGTAGCTTTCCAACGGTATATTGTACGCATCAATTCGACAAACCGTTTGAAAAATACACCTAAAATACTGTATGAAAACGGAGTAATCCGCGAAAACATAGTTTTGTGTATTTAAAATTGTTTTCGAACCGTAGAGAATTTGGAAAAACATTGAACATGAAAAAGTTGCGAAATTTCATTACGAATCCAACGATATATCACACGCGTCATTCCGATAAGTGGTTTGAAAATAAACATAAAAATACTGTCCACCCAAACATACAATTTTGAAGTTCCGCCACGAAGTTCACTTAGAAAATGGCAAGATGTTCACAAGTGGTTTCAGAATAGTTATTCTCGAACCGGTTCGAGAATAGCAGACCTAAAAACGAGGATGCTGAAAGGTTATTTTGCATCCAACATAATTTTACGTTGTTGCATTCATAAAATTATGTTTTGTTTACATATAATTATGTTCATATTGATTTACCAAAAAAATATTGACATAAAAACGCATTGCATGAATAATTGTAGTGTAAAAAAATGACGAAAATATTTATTTTATGTCATTTTTTACGTCACATAAACAATTTTTTTGCAAGGTATATTTTTCTTATGTTCTACTCGACTAATGAAGTAAGAAAAATTTATGTGACGTAAAAATCATTTACGGTTGCAAAGATAGAGGGTGGGTGTAGAATAACTATTCTACTCACTGGGAGTCAAATAGTTATATTGGTCGGGGGACTTAACTCTCAGGCCGGGGCAACCTAGCTAGCTAGTTAGGAGAGAATTAATTACTAATCTTTAGAGGATATGTAATGATACTTAATTAATTGTTATCAGAAGCTCCTAGCTATGACCTATAACCAAACTAAAATGACAACATTATTATAAGTTCATTTGGGGCACCGTCATTTGGTTCGAGACAAAAGTTGTAGACCATGCACACGGTCAATAGGTTCAGATTTCTCTGTATCTCGGCCCGCTCCTCGTATGGTGCGGGATTCCCTCAAAATATTGTGTGTGTCCCTATGTGTATGGCACCATAGTTTGGTGGTGGAGGCCAGTTGCCACATACAATATTAAACCATGCATATATACACATGGGTGTGACCGGCTTCACGCACATGGGCTCACGATAGTTAGGGAGGTTCTAGGCCGGCGTGTAGGCGGAACCCCCGCGTCGGGCCAATCAGAGGGGTACATATATTATTGTGAGGATATTGGTTGATCCTTTTCTTACGTGTGCGACATGCATGCATGTTCCTATATATTACCTAACCAAACTCACATGAAGGCATAAGTACCGTTGGGATCGAGTCAACAAAGCTATATATATAGGCCACTCGATCAACATGTTACTTAACTAGGTATTAATTAGCTAGGATTTCTCTCGATCCTGGTCGTTTCTCGGAGGGTTTTAATCCCCAAAACTATTGTGTGTGTATATATGTATGGTGTGTACACACAACTATGTTGGTAGATTAATTAATTTACACATGTGCATGTCCAATACCCCCCTCCCCGGGTGTTATAAGTTTCATACAGCGTTGTCGGTACTTTGGGATAGGTTCTAGGCATAAATGGGAGAACCTTGTGCTTCATGTCAACCGAAGGGAATCTTGAGAGGATATGCATGGTACGTCTGTATGATATTTGCTACCATATGCTCCTATACATATGCCCTAGCTAGCTAACCACACTCAAATGAAGGCATATATATAAGTCTATTTGGGGCACCACCATTTGGGATCGAGTCAAAGTTGTGACCGCGCGGTTAATGGTTATAGCGTTTCCCCGGATCCCGGTGCTCTCGGACGGTTCGAACGCCCACCAATATTGTTTGTGCCCATATGATCCATGATGTGATGAGCAAAAATAGTATAATTATTTTAGGTTTGTCTGTTAATGTCAAGCTAACTAACGATGGAGAGAGATGGTTCTTCCTAGTTCAACTCACACCATGTCGTTAATCTAAAAAAGATTTTACAAGGTCCATTTGGTGGTCCCCGCATGTTAGATTCACCGTGTTAACCAGCCTAAGTACCAAAGTGTGACATGTGCAGCATATTACACGTGTAAAATCGACGATCTTTAATTGTATATGACAATAATAGTGAGTAAGGGAAAAACAATAGTGAGTGGTATGTGCAATATCCACCTTCAGAGCTTATGGGCTTATCGTTGTTACCACATTTTGCTACCTAGCTAATAACCAAACCGGAATGAAGGCATTAGTCCATTGGGGCATCCCCATGCTGGGATCGAGTGAAAGTTGTAGACCGTACGGTCAATGGGTTAGGGTTTCTCTGGATCCCCCGCTCATCGAAGGGTGGGAATCTCGGTCAGCAATGAGACATAGTCCCTCCTGCCCAAAATATGTTGCGGATAAGCTTTGGTCAAAGTCAAACTCGCTGAAGTTTAATCATCTATATTGATAAAAATATAAACATATACAACAAAATAATAATATTTTTAGAATTGTTATGAAATAGATTTTCACATTATATGCATTTGATATGGTAGATCTTTGTATTATTATCTATATTCTTGGTCAAAGTTTGCACAGTTTGACTTGCACGGAAAATTATGCACAACATTAAATGGGCAGGAGGGAGTATAGCAATACGCCGAGTCGCGAAGTTGGTAATTTTTGCTTAACCAGGCCCGAGAGGACAAACCACGGCCCAAAAATGTGCACATGCCCGCACGCTGGAGAATTGTGGAAGTAATCACTAATCCCTAACCACTCACCACCGCAAAATACATCTCGGCACACTGTCTCTCTCTCTCTCCCTCGCCGCATAATCCATCGGAGCGATAGATGGATTCTTGTCCTCCTCCTCCACCGCCACCGCCTTCGGTTCCCTTACACCTCCTCTCGAGGTTTGACGGGTCCAAGGCCCATCGCGCCATTCAACAGTACGAGCTGATGTGTAAAAGCAAATGGGCGGCGTAGATTTCCCCGGCCACAGCGCCGACATCTTCATCCGTGGAATCTCCTGCAGCTGATGCTTCCCGTCCTGCATCTTCTTCTGCTCCAGCGGCGGCCAGAACATCTGCATCGACCTCCGCTGTAAGTGAACAGGCTAGCTCTCCGGCCTTGTTTGGTACTAGAGTTTTTGTGGAGATTAGTAGAGATAATACTCTAGAGTATTGGGTGAACCGCTACCGTCACCCAATCCCCACAAACCCCATCCCCAATCCACTATGTAGGGGTAGATTATTGGGGAAAATACACTAAGGCCTTCTTTACTTCTCTCGTATTTTTCTTCCCAATGGGTATGGGGATGGAAGGGGATTTGGTGTTCACCCAATCCCCTCAAATACCCTTCCCCAAAAATACACTAGTATGATGGAGAGTTTTCAATTTAGGCAAAAAAAATTGGGGATGAGAGGGGATGTGAGGGGATATCTTCTCGGGATTATTTCGTTCAAAACCGGAGAAGTAAACAGACTAGTGGGGATTTTCCGGGATACAAAATAATCCCTTCCCATCCCCATAAATACACTAGAAGTAAACAAGGCCTGAGAGTTCGGGATAAGCGGGGATTAAACTCGGATAGATATTTGGCGCACATGAGCACCAGTGATCTCGGTTAAAAAAAATCAGAAAATATATTCTTGAGTTTCAAAAAAGTTCTGGAAAAAAATAAGTATGTAGTGAATGATATATCCCACAAACGTGCAAAACATCAAGTCCAAATACTTTATCAGATTTTTTCTTTTTTATCTGACTAGTACATTTTCAAATCTCTAAACCAAATCAGATTTTGTCTTTTTTTATCTAGCCCAAAATAAAAATAAGTTTGGGTTGAGATTTTGCAGGACAGTAAGATATATTACTGACAATTTTCATAATTTTTTATAATTTTCAAAAAAAAAACATTTTATATGATAGGCACACTGGAGCTCAAGAGCCAAAACCACTTTCCGATTAAACTCGCTCAATAATCTAGTAGCAAAAACTCTGGTACCAAACTAGACTACTGATTTCGGCGGTTAGGGTTTTTCGAGGCATCACATATATCCGTTTATTCATCAGCGGCTCATTTGGGAAATATCACTGATGTGCCTGGTCTGGCAACTGCGTATTACCTGATAGACGCGTAGATATGTTGATTTGTGTGTATGTCTGCATTGCACTAATCTTTTGTATGCCATTGAAGTGCTAGCTAACTGAATTATTCGCTTTATCACGGTGTTGTAATTCTGAAGGGACCTAAGCCTGGCATCAAGACGAGGATGTGCGTAACTACTTTGCTTCCACCTCCCGCCGCATGGAAGACTTTATCCCCTACAATGACCTCATGAAAAAGCCTGTGGTGCATGGCCAGAGGGAGGCAATGGAGGCGTTGTCGATGATGAACCCCGCTATTGGAAGACCTCCTATAATTGGACACAAGCCCACCCAGTCGGTGCCACAACACTTCTACGTCCAGCTAGATGATGATGACATGTTCATTCTGGTCATACCTACGGCGTTTAAGTCCATCCTCTTGGATACCCGGGTGATTGACAAGAAGCCAAGGAGCGTGCGACTGAAGAAGACCAAATGGTGTGATTACTCTGACCAGCTCCAGTGGATGGATGATGAGCTTGTTTTCTTCAGAGGCTGGAATCGCTACGCTCGGAGGCATGGCTTGCAGCATGGTGACACCCTTGTTTTCAAGTTAGAGAACGATGGCCCCAAGCTGTTGTTCGAGGTGTTGGTGTTCAAGTTCGACACATCGATTGAGGTCGTGTTTGGGGGTTGTTCAATCCATGGTGTCCCGGGCTAGCTTTCTAGCTGGGCGTATCGAGCAGCGTGTATGCACACCCCTTTGCTACCTGGCGTATCTATCAGCGTATCGAACAGGTTGCTCTCTAATTTTGTGAGAACCAATACGGTACATGGTTGCTCGTTTCCTTTTTTCTGAGGTTACGTGTGCATTTGGCGTGCATCTAGTTCTAAGTTCTTTTTCACGGGTTTGTTCATATATCCGCAAGTCCACACAATGGATGCCAAGGCCGTACCAGCTCGCGTGAAGTATTTGCATCTTTTAACTAATAGTAACATGAATATCTGTCCCTTGGAGATTTGCCTGAGAATTTTCTATGTGGTCGCTCTCTTTTTGTTAGGGGAATGGCAGAGGATTCATTAAGGGACAGGAAATTGATATACTACCCAAGAAGCGAATACTTGTTGGGCTATGTCTGTGGATCAACAATGAAATTCGTTCGTAGCCCAACTTCAGCCCACTTTCATGATTTCGGACCCACACGTCTGAAAATTTGTAATTGCCGCCAGAGAATTTTTTTGACCCAACTCAATAGAATTTCAACCAGCGAAATGGTCATTCTACCCGTTAGTAACGCGGAACTATATTGCATGATGGGGGCGTGAGGGCACAGGTAGTTAAGTAACTATTTTGAACCGGAGGGAGTACAACATTTACAGCCGGGCAACCATGGGAGTTTCGCATCCAGTTTTCCCCATTCCAAGAAACCCTAGATCCGCCTCCGGCCACATCCACCCCCTCCCGCCGGCTACTTCTCCCTCCGGAGTTCGCCCTGCACATCATCGCCGCGCTCCAAAGATACCATAGTGTTCCATCGTCTTGGGCCACATCTACGCCAGTTGAGACAAATCCTCTCCCTCAACATGAGGCTAGGAACGGGTATACTTGTTTTTTTGCAGCCAATTTGTTCGATTGTTTTTCCTGTGCTCGAATGTTCGGTCGATTACTATCAATTGGGTTGTTTCTGGTCGATTGCTAAGAGAATACTGATTTATTTTGTTTGTTATTGGCTTATAAATACAAGTATTTTCGCTCTATATCATCATACATACCACACATCCGCACATCTTAAACTACGTTTCGGATGTTTGGATCATGTAAATAATTTTATTCAAAAACCAAAATATTCTCGATAACTGTGTTTTTTAAGTATTCAAGAAAGAAGTCTGACCTTATTTATCTAGAACTAAGAAACGAGGAAACTCTGGTATTTCTTTGGTAGGCGTTGGAATATTTTGGTTATAAAATATAGTTGTGTGGCTTGTGTTCCACAATGTAAACCGTTTTGGCAAACTAGATTATCAGTATTACTTCCTGTGTTGTGACTTATGAGTGGTCTTTGTTCTCTGCTACTGGAGTTTTTTCCTTCCTTCAGTGTGTCTATAAAAACATGTGAGCTTTCAAAATAAGCTGGGCCTCCCCGTGGTTGGGCTGTCTTGTTTAAAAAAAAAATCAGTATTACGTCGGTTTAGATAATACTGAGCTACCAAACTAAGCCTTAATGTTTGTACTTGCTATTTTAGCAGCGTCGGGAAAAAAGAGGAGGAACATTGCAAACTTCCTGGAGCTTCTCCTGTTGAGATGATGCTAGCATCACATGCTTCAATGCGGGAAAATAATAGTAAAAGGGGAGGCTCAACTGCTAAGGGCAACAAGAGAATATCAGCATCTCAGCCACCTGAAGGAGACTATGAGCTTGCAGTCTTATTACATGATATGCCTAAGAGCTCCCCTGCTCTCTTGGCAGCTAAGGTGCTAGTTCCTCCATCTCATCTTGCCTTATCATATCTATAAATGTTTGATTCTGAAGGCCAATCAATTGTTCCTTTATACAATGATGAATGTCGTGCTTCTTACCAGCGCAAGAAGATACCTACGACCAGCTATAAGGAAAAGCTAATGCCTCCAGATAGAACCTTGACGCAGCCAGGCATGAAAAGATCATCACCAGACCCACCAGCTCCTAGACACAAACGAAGTCCAATCTCAACCCCACGGAGATCCCTGGGTCTAAACCCTTCTCTCGTTGAAGGCAAGTTGTAGCACATAATGCATACTGCATCTATCAAGTAGTTATGTCAAGTTCTTACATGCATTTAGTTTAGCTTTTGTTTCAAAATGACCACGTATGCTGGCTTACTCCCTTGTCACAGGTAATGATGCAACATGGACTGTCTTCGTGGAGTGCACTGACCAGATGGATGCCAACAAACACATGAATGATGAAGATCATGCAAATCCTCAGCCTGATGACCAAACCCATCAGGCCAGGAGAGATGCAGGACTCGGGGATCCTGAGGTGGAAACCCTGTCCAGCAATGGGGTTAAAGGCATGATTTGTGTATTTAGTCTATTTTTCCGTCCATATTTTGTTTGGAGTACCTCTTTTATTACCCTAACTCTTCTTATTTTTTTTGTTGTGGCAAGGGGAGTAAACATCAACTTGCCAAAAAAAATCAGAAGTATGTTTCCAAAGGTTCCCAAACTTCCAGTAGTCATTCCAAAGGGAAGGACTAGGCCAGTTTCAGCTGCAATAACTGCAAAGTTTGCAAGTGAATGCAACATTGCAGTCAGGAACTGGGTGCCTGTGCGTTCGCACTAGAACAAGTACAAGGGTGACACTAAACTCCTCCATGGTTATTACAACAAAGTGGCTGTGAGTACAGAGTTTTATTAGATATGGGTAGAGTGATGATCCCACTCTCGTGCATTTCGTGTTCAAATGCAAAATCCTAAATAATGCACTCATCTTGGGGGAGCTCTCCTCTATTTGTTTGAATGCTACTTTTATGATCCTATCATAACATCGCTTTATCATCATCAAGTATTTGATATTGGAAGAAAAACTTTATATTTTTGGTATTTAGTGCCATCATAAAAAGTGTTGAGGGTTGATACGTCTCAAACTTATCTATAATTTCTTATGTTCCATGCTACATTATTAATGATACCTACATGTTTTATACACATTATATGTCGTATTTATGCATTTTCCGGCACTAACCTATTAACGAGATGCCGAAGAGCCGTTCTGCTGTTTTTGGTTTCAGAAATCCTAGTAAGGAAATATTCTCGAATTGGACGAAATCAACGCCCAGGGTCCTATTTTGCCACGAAGCTTCCGAAGACCGAAGAGAAGACGAAGTGGGGCCACGGGCGCCGCCACACTAGGGCGGCGCGCCCAAGGGGGCCCGCGCGGCCCTAGCGTGTGGGGCCCCGTGACTCTCCCGACTCCGCCCTTCCGCCTACTTAAAGTCTTCGTCGCGAAACCCTCCGTACCGAGAGCCACGATACGAAACCCCAGACGCCGTCGCCAATCCCATCTCGGGGATTCAGAGATCGCCTCCGGCACCTGCCGAGAGGGGAATCATCTCCCGGAGGACTCTTCATCGCCATGATCGCCTCCGGAGTGATGTGTGAGTAGTTCACCCTGGACTATGGGTCCATAGTAGCTAAATGGTCGTCTTCTCCTAATTGTGCTTCATTGTTGGATCTTGTGAGCTTCCTAACATGATCAAGATCATCTATCTAATACTATATGTTGTGTTTGTCGGGATCCGATGGATAGAGAATACTATGTTATGGTGATTATCAATCTATTACCTATGTGTTGTTTATGATCTTGCATGCTCTCCGTTATTAGTAGAGGCTCTGGCCAAGTTTTTGCTCTTAACTCCAAGAGGGAGTATTTATGCTCGATAGTGGGTTCATGCCTCCATTAAATGGGGAGTGAGAAAGTTCTAAGGTTGTGGATGTGTTGTTGCCACTAGGGATAAAACATTGATGCCATGTCTAAGGATGTAGTTGTTGATTACATTACGCACCATACTTAATGCAATTGTCTGTTGTTTGCAACTTAATGGAAGGGGTTCGGATGATAACCTGAAGGTGGACTTTTTAGGCATAGATGCATGGATAGCGGTCTATGTACTTTGTCGTAATGCCCAATTAAATCTCACTATATTTATCATATCATGTATGTGCATTGTTATGCCTCTCTATTTGTCAATTGCCCGACTGTAATTTGTTCACCCAACATGCTATTTATCTTATGGGAGAGACACCTCTAGTGAACTGTGGACCCCGGTCCTATTCTTTACATCTGAAATACATCTACTGCAATACTTGTTCTTTACTGTTTTCTGCAAACAATCATCTTCCACACAATACGGTTAATCCTTTGTTACAAGCCGGTGAGATTGACAACCTCACTTCGTTGGGGCAAAGTACTTTGGTTGTGTTGTGCGGTTCCACGTTGGCGCGGAATCACTGGTGTTGCGCCGCACTACATCCCTCCGCCATCAACCTTCAACGTGCTTCTTGGCTCCTCCTGGTTCGATAAACCTTGGTTTCTTTCTGAGGGAAAACTTGCCGCTGTGCGCATCATACCTTCCTCTTGGGGTTCCCAACGGACGTGTACATCTACGCGCATCAAGGGTTTAGTTTATTTGTTGGAACCTTTCTCTCTTGGGAGTTGGTTATTTCATTCCTTTGTTTTTTGGTTTAATTAGCTTCTTATAATGAGATAAGTCTTTGTAGTCAACCTTGTGTTGATTTGATTCTTTGATATAATTTGGACAATCATTGTTTCTTGATTTAATTGGTGTTTTGTCCAAATTGTATCTTCCTTTGGTTCTTGATGAAAGGCTTGTGCATGCATATTTAATATATGTATATCTTATGGCATGTGTTACTTTCTTTGCTCCAATATATAGGGAAAATTCCATGAAATCCTAATTTGATTAATATGTGCATGAAATTAAATTCCATATCTATATGAACATAGTTTTGTGGAGTTTTGTCCTATATGTTGTAGTGTGTCTAACTACTTCGGATCCAATTAGTTTGGGGACCATATTGTACTTACTCTCAGGAAGAAGTGGTGACTCAATGGTAATTTGAGGCAAGCTAGGATGGTCAACGAACTCATATCTACTACATCCACACCAATGCTATCTCGGTAACAAGTATCTTCTCATGCATATTTTTCTTGTATCCAACCTTGTGGTTGCATCTTGGCATGAAATCTTTATTTGCAAATGTTGTGCTTCTTGCAAAAGTCTTAATAAAACCTCTTTATTGCGAATGTGAGTAATTTGAGATGAGTGCATTTGTTGGGAAAGATATAAAATCATGTTCATGGTTCTCCCATCCCAAATATGTCTATCTAGGAATATTATTGCATACCATTTCCTCAAGTTTCTCACATGTGCAATATTGATGAAATTGCAAATTGAGTTCCTTATTTTGGTATCCTTTCTTTGTGATACTTGATGCCTTTCCCAAAGCATCTCAACTATCTTCTTTCCCTTGCTGATATTTGTGATGTATTTGATGTGCTTGTGGTTGAAGTTCATTAATGTACAATGATATAAAATTGAGCATTTGGCCATGCTATTAAGCAAAAATTCTTATTGTTATATTGCATGACTTCATGTTGGATATCATGTTCTATTTCACGTGTATCTATTTTTTGTGTACATGTTTCTTTGTGGATAAACATTTTCGTGAGTTTGTCCACTTAAAGAAACTTATACACATAAGAGATGATACATCTCCATTTGATATCTTGTTTATTTGTTGTGTGTTGATTGGTCATGCTAAGTAATATAATTCATTAGAGACTATGATAATGCTATTTTCTCATCCTTGTAATAGTCTTATAATATGCTTTGTCATGCCTTTCACATATCCTATTGGTTGAGCCCTTTATTATGGTGCCTCTTACTTGTTGCTCAACCATTTGTTTGTTGCAAGTGCTAAGCTTAACTTTCTATCTATGATCTATTGCAAATATTTGTGTTTAGGTGGAAATGAGGAAGTGAGGATTCCATGTTATGCATATTGTATTCAAATGCAACATTTTAATTTATGCATGTACCTTGGGGAGCTTCCTCATTTTATTTAAAGCACTATTCTGTGGTGATCATTAGAGTTTATTTCACTTGGTATCTTTTGCTTTGAATGATATTATGGGAGTGATAATTCCATGTTTGTGCACTCATATTCCAATTTAAGTTGTCTAGTTTTGTGCACAAACCTTGGAGATCTTCCTCATATTATTTAGAGCAATCTTCCTGATCTTATCATAATATCTATCTTTCTTGTGGTATCTTCTTTGTGGTTCATTTGGTTGCTTGCTTCATTTGTTGAAGCTTCTTGACTTTGTTATCTTTTGGCAATCTTTGATCCTCTCTATAGTCTGATTCCTTGCGAATATTCATCATTGGATACGTGCATTTGATTGCACTCAAATTATGACAAATGCACACGGTATGGAGGAACTCTCACTATATAGGTCTTCTAAATTTTTCACCTGTTTCGGCAATTGGTGCCAATGTGGGAGAAGTTTGGAGGGTTTAAGGGAATTTGGTTATGTCTTTGCTTTGTGCTTAATCATGTGCCTTTCTTGCATTGCATCTTGTTGCTTTGCATAGTTGAATATTTCGAGGAAACTTCACTAGGCTTTGAATGCCGATGCATGCAATGAAATTCAAGTTCATTCATAAATGCATTTATTATGGGGGAGTTTGCTCTATGTATTAAACTTGTTTTTTACTTAAATTACTTATATAAACCCTCTCAAAGAGATTGTCATCAAGTACCAAAATGGGGGAGATTGAAAGTGCATGGAGCCCCCATGTGTGGTTTTGGTAATTGATGACAATCCATGTGGACTATGTGTGCAGTGAGTTATATTTGGAGGAGTGGTCCATATGCAATTCTTGAACCATATATTGGCTTCAAGGTTGTAATAAGAAGAAATTGATGAAGAATATCAAGTGTCAAGTATGTCTTGAACATGAAGATGAAGTGAGCCCTCAAAGTTAACTTCAAGACATCAACATGATGAAGAATGAAGAAATGAAGCGCAAGAGATCATATGCTTGAAGCTTGTCATCCATATGGTTATCATGGATATGTGAAGATACACCTAATAAGAAGCTATCCCATAGTGGAGTATGGAGGAGCAATTCGCAAGACTTCATCAAGCAAGCACAATCAAGAAATGCGTTCCATCTTGTTGCAGTCAAGACCGTCATCATCGAGCTCAAGTGGAATGCGCAAGATTAAGGTTTGCTCTTGATAGGGTTTCTTTCTCACCGGTCTCATGATGTAGTTGGAGACCGGTTTATAGTTTAGTTGCCGTACTATCAAGAGGGCTCTCGAGTGAGTAACTCGATCGTATCCTTCGGAGAGCTCAAACCTTTGCATCCTTGCATAATCTTTCTTGGTTGTAATTTGGATCTTATCCATGTGATATTTTAGATCTTGTGCTTATTCTCATGACAAACTCTAGTTCATCGAGAATGATTTTTTGCACGGGCAACTTGTTGCATTTTCGAGGTCGGAGGTTTTACCGGTGTGTCTTTTTTTAGATAGGTCAAACCTTTCATCATTAATTTCTATCCTTCCTTGTTTGACTATGATGGTTCCCTTCATGATCTTGTAGAGCTTGTTCCTAGCTTCAAAACAAGCCCAAGATAATCAAAATCGGAGTCCGGATTCTAAAGTTATACCCGTTTCAGTTTGATGTTTCTACCAGTTTTTTTTGGGGGGGGGGGGGGGGGCAGATAATCCGGCCCAGATACAAATATTCGGCCTGAGTCCAGTAACCCCGGACGCTCTGGTACTTAGCCGATTTTCGAAGCCCGAGGGGCGGATAATCCGGCCCGGGAGGTCCCAAACGGTCATATTCCATTGGGAGGGGGTATATAAGACCCCCTTCTTCCTCTTTGGGCTGGTTGCTTCTTCTACTCTCTCTCTACTCCATTGTTTCCCTTGAGAAGCTTCCTCTCCCTCTAATCCCTCCATGATTCTTGCACCTATTTGAGGGAAAAGAAAGAGGAGATCTAGATCTACATCTTGACCAATCAAATCCCTCTCTTTGAGAGGGGAATCCACTAGATCTAGATCTTGGAGAAATTTGGTGTTCCTCCTCTTATTTGTTCTTCCTCTCTTATTTACCCAATAGCTTTTGTAGCTTTGTTGGAATTTGAGAGAGAAGGACTTCGGCATCTTTGTGGTGTTCTAGCCATTGCATTTGATGCATCGGTTTGACTTCTCCGCGTGATACATGGAGGTGAAAGTTCGTGAGTATATTACTCCGGGAGATTGTTCCCAGAGCTTGTTCCTCTTGGGTCTTTGGACCCTAAACGGCTTAGTGGTCTTTGTGGTGATCTTGGGGACTCCAATTAAGTTGTGGAGATTGTTCAAGGGTAAGGCCTTTGTGGCGACTTATTGGGAGCATCCAATTAAGTTGTGGAGATAGCCCCAAGCTTTGTGCGGGTACGGTGACCACCCCAAGGTTCCATAGTGGATCGAGGACATCCCTTTTGGTGGGAATTCTTGAGGAGAATGTGATGGCCTTCGTGCATTTGGAGTGACTTGTCCTCCACACCGCTCCAACGGAGAGTAGCACTCGCAAGAGTGTGAACTTCAGGATACATCGTGTCTCAGCGTCACTTCAGTTATTCCTATACCCGAGCTCTTTACTTATGCACTTTACATTGTGATAGCCTTCGTGCTTGAAGTTATATATCTTGCTATCACATAGTTACTTGTATTGCTTAGCATAAGTTCTTGGTGCACATAGGTGAACCCTAGTTATATAGATTTTGTGCTTGACAAATTAAACACTAGTTTTTATTCCGCATTTGTTAAGCCATATTCGTAAAAGTTTTAAACCGCCTATTCACCCCCCTCTAGGCGACATATGTGTCATTTCACGAGCTTCCTCGTCGTCGTCGAGGTTGATGAAGAGGTCGTGGCGATGGCGGCAATCCTCCTCCTTGGGTCGGTAGTCCGCCGCGCTCCACGCCGCGGTGAACTCGTTGGTCGCCGCGAAGGATTCCAGCTGGGCTTGCCGCAGCCCAGGGAAGTCCTCCGGGTCATCGTCCGCCTTGATGATGGATGCCGCCGCCTTGTATTCCGGCGGCAGCGTCCACTCGCGCTGGCGCGGCGGAGAGGGCTCGCTGATGAAGAGGGCGCCGCCGCGACCGCCATGGCGGCGGCTGCGAGAGGGAGCAGCCTCCACCGGCTCGTCCTTCACCGTTGCCAGGAACCTTGGCGAGGGTGAATTGTAGGGCGAGTACATCGACGAAGATCCGCGCGCCGAGGAACCGCGCAAGGAGAAGGAGCATGACGAGGAGGTGGACAATCGTCGCGCCGCCTGCTGGCCGTCGTTGCCTCGCGGCGACCATTGTGGGTCGTTCCGCTCGTTCCAGTCGACGATGTAGCAGAGGACCCACGCGAGGGTCCTCCCGGGCGTGCTCCACCACCGCCGCCGTCCAGTGATGTTGTAGTTGGACAGCGGGTCACCGTTCCGTCTAGGCGGCGAGGCGGTCCGCGTGCTGCCGGACGAAGAACACCGTCCAGGCGTCATCTTTGCCTGGCGACCATTGTGGGTCGTTCTGCTCGTTCGCTGTGAGGTGGTCCCAAAAATGGTCGTAGATGGCGACGGTCCGGTCGGTCCCCGTCGGCACAGGGGGGATCAGCACACCGCTGCGGCTGAGCGCCTAGCCCCCGAACAACGCTTGTCCAACGGGACGGAGTAGCGCGCGTCCCAGAGGGCGCGTGCCTCGGTGACGTGGAGGGGCCGCCGACCGAAGCCGTTGGCGGCGGCGCCTACTCTCTCTTGGTGTTGGTGGTCCATGGCGGCTAGGGGCGCTGGAGGACGACGCGGTGGAGGTTTGGAGGAGGAGAGGGGAGGTGGAATGTGCGACGAGGGAGGCGCACAACGGTTTATATAGCGTCGAGGAAGCCCGTTGGCGGGCATTAACATCGCTGCTGAAGACGATGAGGCGGCGCTGAAGACGAGCAGGCGCATTAACGCCGACGCGACTCGACACGGAAGGCGAGGAGGCGAGCAGCCTTTGACCGCTGCTGAAGACGAGCATATGGCGCTGAAGACGAGCAGGCACATTAACGCCGACGCGACTCGACGCGGAAGGCGAGCATGCTTTGATGGGCGCGGAAGGCGATGAGGATGACGACTCCACCGACGCTGACGGGGCGGGTCCACATCATGCAGGCGTTTCCTGCGGCTTCTCTTTTGCGTCGTCATGTCAACACGCGGCGCACCGGCGCCCCGCTAGCCTCCCTTTCTACTAGGTTCGGCCTGGAGGCACCGGATTCAAAATTGGGCCATGCCGGCTAAAAAACAATTTTGCCTTAATTTTGGAGGCCACGGCTGGTCAAGAATTTGTGCGCCGGCATTTTCCAAAATCTTATAGAGAGCCTTTGGAGAAGGCGAGTGAAGATGCTTTAATTTTAAGGGAAACGGGCCTGGCGTCGAGCGGTGTCGTCCTGCTTCGGTAGCGACCAGCGGCAACAGCCAGTGGTGGCACGGCGCTAACCTTAGCAAGCGATGGAGCGAGCAGGGTTCTTTGAAGGGAAAATCGCATGAATTACTGGCAGGGACAGCGGGTTGATTCAAATAAGATTACGTCCTAATTTTGTTTTCCCTGGCCGTGTGATCGGCATAAAAAAGAACGAACAATCAACATGTGTGAGATGACGACCAGCTCGGGAATAGGAAAGATACCTTCTCATGTCATAGTTCCATGAGCGTGATTGATGATATCATGATGCTAATTTGCGGCCAAATTAGATTGGACAAAGTGAAACCGTTAAATTAGATTGAACGGACATGATACTTCCAATGATAACCATTAAATGCGTTGAGTGATTAACAACCAACTAACCATTAAATGCGTTGAGTGATCAACAACCAATTCCAATATAATATTCACACCCTCTCTATAATGGTTAAGGACGTGTCAACTTTATCAAAATTTAGATATATCTAGATTTATTTTAATATCTAGATACATCTAAATTTATCTAAAGTTTAGACATTCTTTTATAAATGGAGGGAGTATTATAGATCATGTTCATCTCATGGTGTTGCGTAGCAACTCAGGGACAACTAACTAGTTTGACTAGAGACAGTAAGTTGCTTCTTCAAGCGCTGGTCCCATCGAGGTTAGGAGCCCAATGTGAATTGTGATCGGTTGTTTGTTCGCGAGTTTCCACATGTGATGAGCAAGGATTTATGGCGAGAATTGCAGAAAATGGATCAAAACAATCTGATACCAAATGCTAGGGTACTACTCAGATTCAACTCGATTACAAGGGAATATTAGCGAGTCTCGGGTTACAAGGAAGGATTCAATGGAAAGCACTTGCATGTACAAAATAACCCTCTCTCATGGAACATGCACTTAGTGAAGATAGTTCAAAGCTCTCACCGAGCTCGGCAACATAGCATAGTAACAACTAACATGCAAAGGGGTGATCACCACGTGGTCACTACCATTACCAGCAACGACAGTGCACAAAAGATATGGTGCCTCAAATCACCGAACACGGAAGAAAACATGCATGGAAACTAAACGATCAGTCTTGATGATTGACAGTCATCCATAGTTGACGAACAACACAAATCTTGGTCAAACTTCTATTACTTGATCATCTGCATGCCTCCTATCTGCATTGACAAAAAAAAGTTCAGATAAGAACTCTCCAAAACAAATCGTATCCCTATTTTAAATGTGCAATTAAAAAAAAGGTCAATACATGCAAACCATCACTCCAAATAACCCATCACTTGAAATTCCAACAGCGAGCCAGCGACGGAGCTATTCTACAAGGGCTCCTCTTTAGGATTCTTTCCTATGGAACTTACCTTAGTCTATTCCACAGGAAAATTCAACTAGTTCTAAGCTCTTGGAAATATTCCTAGTGATAAGAAAAAGATGCGCGGTGCCGCTCATTCCCCCGCGCACACTTTTCCTCAAAGCAGCGCATCCCCCTTGCCATTCACATCGACTGACTCAAGCTGCTCCACGTCCACGTGGGCTCCTTCTGAACTCCCTCGCTTGTCATGTTTCATCTCCAACGGCAAGGTACCTTAGAGGCTATCCCAAAATCTAGATTCGTTCCTCCATGCATCATGCCCTTGATCTTTAGCTATGATGCACTTAGATTCAACTGGTTTGAATTAGTCTTCACCTAAAACCTGGTGTAGACTCTTTCTGATTTCGAGATTGAGCTAACTGTTTGGGGATTTGGTATTTTCTGCATAGCTATTAGAACATCTATTTTCTAAGATTTGAGTTAATTCCCAATGCAAATCTGTACGGACGTGGTAATTTTCCTAGACCATTGAGGCCTCGTACGGCATGCAGGGATTAATGTGTATTATGCCTAGTGCTTTGGGTGAAAACACGTTATTCACTCAGGGATCGGGCCTTTCTAAACTAGACTAATGGTTCAGCTAGCTTTGTACGGGTGGGTACGCACTGCGCGCTCCGGGCTCCCTGGCCGGTTAGGCTGGGCACTTTTTGCCTGGGTTGGGATCGATTGGAGTGAACAAACATATGGCAAGCTGGCGAGAAAAAAAAGCAAGGACTGTCTAGCGTTTCGATTGACACGTGTAACAGCAGGTTTTGCAAAAATAATTGAAGCCAGACCCATCCAAACCTATAGAAGCCCGGCCTGCCAAACGATTAAGCGGCTGCTTGCAGGGATCCAGTGCTATCCCAAGGAAACAAAACATTCTAATCCCACAAAAAACCTGTGTGCCAACTGAAGAGTTTTTCTTTTATGCAGAAGCCACTAAATTCCCCATTTCAGGAATTCTCCTATTCACAGATACCACTTCTTTCCCAGATTATATATATGCTAACAATCTAATGCACAAAGATGGCCGAGCGACCCCGGTTGCCAGAGCCACAAGGCCATTATATGCAACAAAAGGGGGAAACTGTTCTCGAAGTACATCATGCAGAAAACAGTATGCTCTGAAGTTTTGGTTACACTGATAAACTAGAATGTGCAAATGCACATATTTGTGAGTTGTGACGTGTTACTGATTTAGATATTATGAGACCAGCATATAAGTCTAAGTTTGTCCTAACAAGGACATGGGCATGGCTCGGCATTTCAATGAATTTGTGACGTGCTCATCCATTTTCTCTATCCTATGATACAAAGGAGCCCTAACAATCAAATGGCTCAGCATATCAAAGAATTTGAGGCACATTGCATCTGTACACAGGCAAGAAGGAAAACTGCAGTTACCATATGGCCATACCTTAGCATGTGGCCATAGAGTGCATCGAAGATGTGGCCTTGCACCCTAAAGAGCAAGAGATTCGCCTGTGCCAGGTAGGTGCGTGCCTCTACCATGGCATGGTCGGCGGGCTGGTACAGCGCGGTGCGGTCAGGCAGGCCGATACGGCGGAGGATGCAGATGCATTTGTCCAGGTGATAGTCCACCGCCAGGCGCATGGATGCAAGAGCGATATGGATGGATACAGGGAAGCGGTTGGGGTGAAAGCTGGCATGCGTCGTGCGTGGGATAGTGAGCAGGTAGTCCATAATCTGGTCCTGGGAGTGGCTGTGGCCGAGGAAGGGTAGCGGGTTGCGGGTGGCGCCGCTGTCCAGAGCGCGCTTCAGAGCGGACAAGAGTAGGTCAGCAACGACATTCAGATGTGGGATCGAGTTGGTGAGGACGGCGATGATGACCCTCAGCTGCCGCGCGTCGCCTTGGTTTTCCCCTCGGTGGCTGGCGAGCTGTGCCGGTGAGGGCTGAGCGCAGGCCTGGAGGCGAGGGTGGAGCAGGTTCAGGAGATCAACCTGCTGCCCTAGGATGCGCAAGGCTTCGGCTAGGCGCGGTGTGACCTCCTCCCGCACCCTGTGCGGATCCTGCATGACCATCCTGGCAAGCTCGAATTTCTGATTTCCCCTCTCCTGAGCGAGCACCTGGCGGAGGGGTCGTCGGAGAATCCCTGGTGCGTCTATCAGGTGGAGGGAGGGCGGGGTTCTGGGGAGGGGAGGGGGGGCGGAGATGGTGGCGGCGATGAACCCTAGTCGTCACCACAGGTGGTGCGCTGTGGGGATGAAGGGAATCGACGAATCGTGTGGGTCGAGACTCGGGAGGAATGGGGCCAAAGGGGTGGGCCTCTTTTTGTTCTTTTGAAGATGAAGAAGAGTGGGCTGATACTCGAGAGCCCCTATTTGCAGCCTTCAGCTACAGCCCATTCACGCCCATCGGCCATCTTTATTCGTTTGCCTTTTCCTTGGAACAGAGCAACAAAGGGTAAGGGTTCCCCTCGAACCAAAAAAGGACAGTGTCCCCCGGGGGATTTGATTTCCTAGCCCCCGGGTCCCCGTGCTGACACTGTCCTTTTTGCTGCCGGGTAGCAAAAATAATCTCGCTTTTGCTTTAGTGTAGCAAAAAACGGTTCGTCTACGAAATAAAATAAAAGACTTATCTCGCCGGATACCTAACCGGAGACTCGTCGGAAACCTCGCCGGAGACCACACAGCAAAAAAATATGTTGTTGTAGCAAAATAAAATATCGTCGGGGATGACTACAAGACCTCGTCGGAGACCTCAACGGAGACTTCGCCCGAGACTCGTAGCCAACATATTATGCAATTCTTGCAAAACCGCATAAAAGTTGTAGCAAAAAAATTATTCATATGTTGCAAATTGCTAGAGACATCAACGAAAACCTTGCTTGCAACCGGCAACAACGCCATCCAAGGTTGCAGCAACTCCGTCAGTCCAAAAACAGCAACGTCCGGAACCATCAGTAGCAACGAGTGATGCCTAAGGTAGAAAACCAGGCCTCCCCCGGTAGCAAAAATCCGCCCTTCGCCGGTAGCAACATCAGAGGAATAAGGTAGCAAAACCGGCCTCCCCTGGTAGCAATGCCCGAGGCCTAAAGGCAGCAAACTTCGGAAGACGCACGGGGTCGACGCTTGGAGGTGCTTTTAGCACCAACAACACCTTTGCTCGAAGCGTCCAAGTAGAGGTGGTTCCCGTGGGGATGAAGATGAGGCGCCCTCCATCGGTAGCAAAAAGCCGCCCTCCACCGGCAGATACATCGAAGGCCTAAGGTAGCAAAACATGGGCGGAGCCTCGCCTTACTGCCGCTGCGCGTCTCAACGGCTGGCGTCGGAGAGAGGAGAGAGGGGAGGAGATGCAGGGAGGACCTCGCGATGTCGGTAGCCTACCAAACGAAGCGGCGGCAGCCACGACAGCACCTCGCAGCGGCAGCCATGGCTGCACCTCGCGGCGGCACGGGGACTCCGATACGGGAACCAGTAGTTGGCGGCGGCGACCGAGTCGCGCACGGGAGACCCATGTTGTGTATCGGTGATGGGATCTGGTGCCGGAGCCCCATGTACGCGGTGGGAAATCTAGGAGAGATCGACCGGCGGCCGGTCATATCGAGAGGAAAATATCAGTGGTCAAGAGAAAAAGAAGGGAGAAGATAAGGAAAACATGGTAGGGCACGCCCACGTGGTCTTCCTTCCGTGCCCACGCAAGGGACACGCGTCGCTCGCGCAAGGCGGAGGCTACGAGTCGAGCGAGCCCCCGGGGGCGTTGAATCATTTTCCAACAAAAAAACAAAGCAACAAAGGGTCACCCCGCTAGTTTGTTAGTTAATTAGAAAATAAATGGAAGAATTTTAAAACAAACCTTGAACTTGTAGTCCTTAGCTAAATCAAACCCTAAACTTGGAATCTCGGTAATTGGCACTCTAAACTTTCATATCCCGGTCTTTTTTTTTTGAACAAAATATATTTCTATAACTGAGTCAGCAGGCCGCCTCATTAATAACCTTCCAGTCACCTTAGGTACCCTGGAAGGAAAAGAGTGCGTCAAGTAACTGCTGCTCCTCAACAAATATCTCGGTCTATTTTCAATCCTACACTCGGTCTGTAATTTTTATTTTAAATAAGATAAGAAGTACCTCTCACTGACAGACCTGACCCACATGTCATGTCTTTCTTCCACCTCTAGCATCACTCTCTCCCCCACCACTTGCATAATCGGTTGGTCCTGTGACCAGGGCAACACGACGGGCAGAGACCATGGAGCGCGTGCATCTTCATGTGGTTGGAGGTTGGGGATCCCTGTAGCGCGTGCTAGAGGTATGTTGCTCCGGCGGCACCTCTGGAGGTGTGGGTTCCCAGCGGCACTATTTGGAGGTTGGGAAACCTCATGCGCGGCTCCCGCACACCCTGCCTCCATCGCGGACCAACTCACGCTCCCTCTGATGACTTGCAAGTGGGGTTGTGCGCTGGATGGGTGATGGCGTGTAACTGACACGTTCGTTGGGAACCCCAAGAGGAAGGTATGATGCGCACAGCAGCAAGTTTTCCCTCAGAAAGAAACCAAGGTTTATCGAACCAGGAGGAGCCAAGAAGCACGTTGAAGGTTGATGGCGGCGAAATGTAATGCGGCGCAACACCGGGATTCCGGCGCCAACTCACACACACAACCAAAGTACTTTGCCCCAATGAAAAAATGAGGTTGTCAATCTCACCGCTTACTGTAACAAAGGATTAACCGTATTGTGTGGAAGATGATTGTTTGCAAAGAAAACAGTAAATTAAGTATTGCAGTAGATTGTATGCGATGTAAAGAATAGGACCGGGGTCCACAGTTCACTAGAGGTGTCTCTCCCATAAGATAAATAGCATGTTGGGTTAACAAATTACAGTCGGGCAATTGACAAATAGAAAGGGCATAACAATGCACATACATGATATGATAAATATAGTGAGATTTAATCGGGCATTACGACAAAGTACATAGACCGCTATCCGCATGCATCTATGCCTAAAAAGTCCACCTTCGGTTATCATCCGAACCCCTTCCATTAAGTTGCAAACAACAGACAATTGCATTAAGTATGGTGCGTAATGTAATCAACAACTACATCCTTAGACATAGCATCAATGTTTTATCCCTAGTGGCAACACATCCATAACCTTAGAGGTTTCTTCACTCCCCCAGATTCACGGAGACATGAACCCACTATCGAGCATAAATACTCCCTCTTGGAGTTAAGAGTAAAAACTTGGCAGAGCCTCTACTAATAACGGAGAGCATGCAAGATCATAAACAACACATATGTAATAGATTGATAATCACCATAACATAGTATTCTCTATCCATCGGATCCCGACAAACACAACATATAGTATTACGATAGATGATCTTGATCATGTTAGGCAGCTCACAAGATCCAACAATGAAGCATAATGAGGAGAAGACGACCATCTAGCTACTGCTATGGACCCATAGTCCAGGGTGAACTACTCACTCATCACTCCGAGGCGACCATGGCGGTGTAGAGTCCTCCGGGAGATGAATCCCCTCTCCCAGGGTGCCGAGGCGATCTCCTGAATCCCCGAGATGGGATGGCGGCGGCGGCGTCTCGGAAGGTTTTCCGTATCGTGGCTCTCGCATGCAGGGTTTCGACGGAGGCTTTAAGTAGGCGGAAGGCGAGTCAGGCGACGCGGGGACCCACACGCTAGGGCCGCGCGGCCCAAGCTGGCCGCGCCGCCCTAGTGTGGCGCGCGCCCGCGGCCACTTCGTATCTCCTCCGGTCTTCCAAGCTTTAAAAATAGGACCGCGTTGATTTCGTCCAATTCCGAGGATATTTCCTTACTAGGATTTGAAACAAAAACAAAGAATGGCTCTTGCATCTCGTTAATAGGTTAGTGCCTGCATAAATACGACATATAATGTGTATAAAACATGTAGGTATCATCAATAATGTAGCATGGAACATAGGGTAGATACTCGTATCAGCATCCAAGCTTAGTTCCTACTCGCGAGTAGGTAAACGATAACAATGATAATTTCTTAAGTGACATGCCATCATAACCTTGATCATACTATTGTAAGCATATGTAATGAATGCAGCGATCAAAACAATGGTAATGACATGAGTAAACAAATGAATCATAAAGCAAAGACTTTTCATGAATAGTACTTCAAGACAAGCATCAATAAGTCTTGCATAAGAGTTAACTCATAAAGCAATAAATCAAAGTAAAGGTATTGAAGCAACACAAAGGAAGATTAAGTTTCAGCGGTTGCTTTCAACTTATAACATGTATATCTCATGGATAGTGTCAATGTAAAGTAATATAACAAGTGCAATATGCAAGTATGCAGGAATCAATGCACAGTTCACACAAGTGTTTGTTTCTTGAGGTGGATAGAGATAGGTGAACTGACTCAACATAAAAGTAAAAGAAAGGTCCTTCAAAGAGGAAAGCATCGATTGCTATATTTGTGCTAGAGCTTTTATTTTGAAAACATGAAACAATTTTGTCAACGGTAGTAATAAAGCATATGAGTTATGTAAATTATATCTTACAAGTTGCAAGCCTCATGCATAGTGTACTAATAGTGCCCGCACCTTGTCCTAATTAGCTTGGGTTAACACTGATCATCATTGCATAACATATGTTTCAACCAAGTGTCACAAAGGGGTACCTCTATGCTAAGGAGAAAGTTCGCATTGGATTTCTCGCTTTTGATCATTCTTCAACTTAGACACCCATACCGGGACAACATAGACAACAGATAATGGACTCCTCTTTTAATGCTTAAGCATTCAACAACAGTTAATATTCTCATAAGAGATTGAGGTTTTATGTCCAAACGAAACTTCCACCATGATTCATGGCTTTAGTTAGCCCCAATGTTCTTCTCTAACAGTATGCATACTCAAACCATTTGATTGTGAAAACCGCCCTTACTTCAGACAAGACGAACATGCATAGCAACTCACATGATATTCAACAAAGAGTTGATGGCGTCCCCAGGAACATGGTTATCGCTCAACAAACAACTTAATAAGAGATAAAGTGCATAAGTACATATTCAATACCACAATAGTTTTTAAGGCTATTTTGTCCCATGAGCTATATATTGCAAAGGCGAATGATGGAATTTTAAAGGTAGCACTCAAGCAATTTACTTTGGAATGGCGGAGAAATACCATGTAGTAGGTAGGTATGGTGGACACAAATGGCATAGTGGTTGGCAAGGATTTTGGATGCATGAGAAGTATTCCCTCTCGATACAAGGTTTAGGCTAGCAAGGTTATTTGAAACAAACACAAGGATGAACCTGCAGCAAAACTCACATAAAAGACATATTGTAAACATTATAAGACTCTACACCGCCTTCCTTGTTGTTCAAAACTCAATACTAGAAATTATCTAGACTTTAGAGAGACCAAATATGCAAACCAAATTTTAGCAAGCTCTATGTATTTCTTCATTAATGGGTGCAAAGTATATGATGCAAGAGCTTAAACATGAGCACAACAATTGCCAAGTATCAAATTATCCAAGATATTTTAGAATTACTACATGTAGCATTTCCCAATTCCAACCATATAACAATTTAACGAAGAAGATTCAACCTTCGCCATGAACATTATGAGTAAAGCCTAAGGACATATTTGTCCATATGCAACAGCGGAGCGTGTCTCTCTCCCACACAAAGAATGCTAGGATCCACTTTATTCAAACAAAAACAAAAACTAAAGCAAACCGACGCTCCAAGCAAAGTACATAAGATGTGACTGAATAAAAATGTAGTTTCAGGGGAGGAACCTGATGATGTTGTCGATGAAGAAGGGGATGCCTTGGGCATCCCCAAGCTTAGACGCTTGAGTCTTCTTAAAATATGCAGGGGTGAACCACGGGGCATCCCCAAGCTTAGAGCTTTCACTCCTCTTGATCATAGTATATCATACTCCTCTCTTGATCCTTGAAAACTTCCTTCACACCAAACTTCAAGCAAACTCATTAGAGGGTTAGTGCACAACAAAAATCTACATGTTCAGAGGTGACACAATCATTCTTAACACTTCTGGACATTGCATAAAGCTACTGGACATTAATGGATCAAAGAAATTCATCCAACATAGCAAAAACGGCAATGCGAAATAAAAGGCAGAATCTGTCAAAACAGAACAGTTCGTAAAGACGAATTTTAAAATGGCACCAGACTTGCTCAAACGGAAAAACTCAAAACTAACGAAAGTTGCGTACATATCTGAGGATCACTCACGTAAATTGGCATAATTTTCTGAGTTACCTACAGAGAATTAGGCCCAGATTCGTGACAGCAAAGAAATCTGTCTCTGCGCAGTAATCCAAATCTAGTATGAACTTTACTATAGAGACTTTACTTGGCACAAAAACATGATAAGGAGAGGTTGCTACAGTAGTAAACAACTTCCAAGACTCAAATATAAAACAAGGTACTGTAGTAAAAACATGGGTTGTCTCCCATAAGCGCTTTTTTTAACGCCTTTGGCGCAGAAAGTGTATATCAAGTATTATCAAGAGATGAAGCATCAACATCATTACCAGGGGTGTTGGGAGTTTTATCAATTTTAGGCCTATAATAATTCTTTGGTTTAGGCACCTTAGAGACATACATGAACTTTTTCTCCTTACCCACATAAGCTTTCTCTTTAAATTTAAGAGAAGAAAAAGTTGAACCCAATTTTCCCATAGCTTCTTCAAGTTTACCAATTCTATGGGTTTGATTATCATGGATAGCACAAGTTTCTAAAGTAGCAATTCTTTCATTAATTCCTCCTAAGGTTTTATCAAGTTTATCAGTATTATCAAGTAATATTTCCAATTTATTTTCATCACTTGGAAATTTTTTCTCTATGGCTTCCAATTTTCTCATGACGTTCTCAAGAGAGATTTCACTTTTAGTTTCATTAACAGGTGGTATTCCAACTAGACTCTCAATGATGCAACTAGCTTCTAAAGCAGGAGTACCTAGGAAATTACCCCCGAAAGAGTATCAAGAACATACCTATTCCAACTAGATATACCAACATAAAAATTCCTAAGTAGAATAACAGTGGAGTGTTTCTTAGTGCACCTATGATGAGCATCACTAATTCTGTACCAAGCATCTTTAATACTTTCTCCACCTTGTTGCTTAAACGAACGGACTTCAACTTCAAGATTACTCATTTTAGCAATAGTAAATAAAACAAACTAGATAAAGTAAATGCAAGTAACTAATTTTTTTGTGTTTTTTGATATAGAGAGCAAGACAGTAAATAAAGTAAAGCTAGCAACTAATTTTTTTGTGTTTTGTTTAGGTGCAGCAAACAAAGTAGTAAATAAAATAAAGCAAGACAAAAACAAAGTAAAGAGATTGAGAAGTGGTGACTCCCCTTGCAGCGTGTCTTGATCTCCCCGGCAACGGCGCCAGAAAAAGAGCTTGATGGCGTGTAACTCACACGTTCGTTGGGAACCCCAAGAGGAAGGTATGATGCGCAAAGTTTTCCCTCAGAAAGAAACCAAGGTTTATCGAACCAGGAGGAGCCAAGAAGCACGTTGAAGGTTGATGGCGGCAAAATGTAATGCGGCGCAACACCAGGGATTCCGGCGCCAACGTGGAACCTGCACAACACAACCAAAGTACTTTGCCCCAACGAAAGTGAGGTTGTCAATCTCACCGGCTTGCTGTAACAAAGGATTAACCGTATTGTGTGGAAGATGATTGTTTGCAAAGAAAACAAAACAAGTATTGCAGTAGATTGTATGCGATGTAAAGAATAGGACCGGGGTCCACAGTTCACTAGAGGTGTCTCTCCCATAAGATAAATAGCATGTTGGGTGAACAAATTACAGTCGGGCAATTGACAAATAGAAAGGGCATAACAATGCACATACATGATATGATAAATATAGTGAGATTTAATCGGGCATTACGACAAAGTACATAGACCGCTATCCATGCATCTATGCCTAAAAGTCCACCTTCGGTTATCATCCGAACCCCTTCCAGTATTAAGTTGCAACAGACAATTGCATTAAGTATGGTGCGTAATGTAATCAACAACTACATCCTTAGACATAGCATCAATGTTTTATCCCTAGTGGCAAACAGACATCCATAACCTTAGAGGTTTCTCACTCCCCCATTCACGGAGACATGAACCCACTATCGAGCATAAATACTCCCTCTTGGAGTTAAGAGTAAAAACTTGGCGAGCCTCTACTAATAACGGAGAGCATGCAAGATCATAAACAACACATATGTAATAGATTGATAATCACCATAACATAGTATTCTCTATCCATCGGATCCCGACAAACACAACATATAGTATTACAGATAGATGATCTTGATCATGTTAGGCAGCTCACAAGATCCAACAATGAAGCATAATGAGGAGAAGACGACCATCTAGCTACTGCTATGGACCCATAGTCCAGGGGTGAACTACTCACTCATCACTCCGGAGGCGACCATGGCGGTGTAGAGTCCTCGGGAGATGAATCCCCTCCGGCAGGGTGCCGGAGGCGATCTCCGAATCCACCGAGATGGGATTTGGCGGCGGCGTCTCGGAAGGTTTTCCGTATCGTGGCTCTGGTGCAGGGGTTTCGCGACGGAGGCTTTAAGTAGGCGGAAGGGCGAGTCGGGCGGGGGACCCACACGCTAGGCCGCGCGGGCCCAAGCCCGGCCGCGCGCCGCCTAGTGTGGCGTCGCCCGCCCCACGTATCTCCTCCGGTCTTCCAAGCTTCGTGCAAAAATAGGACCGGGCGTTGATTTCATCCAATTCCGAGAATATTTCCTTACTAGGATTTCTGAAACCAAAAAGCAGAAAACAGAAGCTCTTCGGCATCTCGTTAATAGGTTAGTGCCGGAAAATGCATAAATACGACATATAATGTGTATAAAACATGTAGGTATCATCAATAATGTAGCATGGAACATAAGAAATTATAGATACGTTTGAGACGTATCAATGGGGGAGGAGCAGGGGAGAATGGGGTATGACCGTAGGAGCTGGCGCAATCGCCGGTGTAGGATCAGGGACGACAGTTACTAGAAATAGAAATCATGCAGCCATCATGTCGAGGGGATAATCCCCGGTAGGCTAAGCGGGGCTCAGGTTAGCCGGCATAAGTTGAATATGTTGGGTTAAACCGAGATTAAGTCGTGGTACGACATAACCATCACCGGAATATAGGGGAACCCGGGGTTCACCCGTCCGAAATATCAACAGGAGATAGGGACCTCCGGCTTAATGAAACCCGGGGACAAGTCCGGCATAAGAATGCTGGATGCGGCTTACTGGGATCCGGGATACCTGAGGTATGCCGGAATTATGGTCCGGAGCCAGGCTAACGGTCCTTTGTAGGTCAAAGATCCGGTCGTCCGGTACGAGACCAAGATGGCGTACGCAGGAACAGCTTTAAACGAGGCTCTGAGGCCAAAGCACGACGCTGACGATTAAACGTCCGTAGGCCGACCAAGGAGGGTCACCAGACAACCGATGCAGAGGACAACGTAAGCAGCTGAGCCAAAGGAGATTTATAAAGTAGGCTTACGTAGGAGCATATTCCTTGTGGGTTCCTTCCCTTGTAAGCCTCCTCTCCCATATATAAGGAGAGGATGGGCTCCCTGGGCAGGGGATCGATCAAGTAGTTGCAGGGGATCACGAGGAGGGACTAAGTCGTACATCGTCAACCTCTGGCCTTAGGCCAAGTTCTTGCTCTGTAGTTCTCTGGTTCGAGATTTAATACATACTTTGTGTTGGGACTGTTCCCTGTGTTCGTGTGTTTTCTACTCGCATCTTCCCCTCCTCCGGATCCCCTTATGTACATTTGGCCCCAAGATAAGCCTACCCATGGCATCTGTTGTATCACCACGATGACAGTTGGCGCCACCGTGAGGCCAGCAGCTGCGCATGCTGGGGTTCATATCCGGACGGGCTTCCTCACCGCCTTCGGCGAGCGCGTGGTGTCAGGCCTCATGCAACGCTTCGACTCGCTCGATTTCGTCAACAACAACACCGGCTGCTTCGCCAACGGCAGCCGCTTCCCCAAGAACGGTCGCATCATCAACTTCGGCACGCACCGCATCTACCTCAGCACCGTGCCGGAAAGCCGGTACCCTTCCAAGGTGCTGGTGGCGCCGGACCCACCAGCATTCGCCGCAGCCCGCTGGTCGCATACCGATCGCCTCGCTGGAAGCATCGAGGTGGTGATGGCCGGCACAGCAGAGGCCGGCAAAGGAGCAGCTGGGGAGAACGCCGCGCCCGCTAAGTCCGGGCGGCAGGCAAAGCACCCCCTCGAGCGAGATGAGAACATCGCCGCCACATCCAATATACTGCCGGCCGCGACTCCGCTTCAAGCAGCAATGGACGTGTTGTCGACGCCCATCGCGCCCAATGCCGATGCGGCGGTGACCCAAGCCGAACTGGAGGCGCAGCGCCAAGCACTTCTTCACAGAGCCGCTGACATCGCCCGTGCTCAGCAGGAGCTCAACATAACCATGGGTGAGTACAATGCAGCACATGGCTTTGCTTCAGTTAGCGTCGATCCTGCTAGAGTAGCTGCTACCTGGCTTAGAGGTTGCCACTTAGATAAGGACTTGCGCCGGGAAATCCATTCCGGCAAATCTATGTCAGTGTCACTTTCACCGGCGGAGAAGCCGAAGTATAGCATGCCGAATAAAACTCTTAGGGATGCTAGGGCTGCAGTAGAGGCCTGTGAATCTTTGCCGGGTGATGCCCTGGCAAAACAACAAGCCCGGGTTAAAGAGTTATTGGATATGGCTGCTAAACAAAATGCAGAAGTTGCACGCAGCAAAAATGATGTCGGGGCATCGCAGGTCGTTCAATAGGCTAAGAACGCTCCGGAAAAGTCGCATGGGGAGGCTTCGTCCCCCCATCCCGACAAATGATGACAATATATGATCCGGTTTTAGCCAGAAAACAAAAAGGAGGGCAAATTAATGCTGGCAGAAGAAGCCAAGGGGCAGGCCACGGCTATGCCGGAAATGGCGAGACAAGGCAAAACTACTACCCAGCACGAGCTGGCTATGCCGCTCCAGAAGCGCACTCACCGAGATACCCAAGAGGTGCGGGTGCGGCACCAAGCCGGTATGAAGAAGCTGATTCGGGTCTGGACAGAGTAGGTTACCACAGAAACCCTCTAGGAGACCGTGTGGGGGAAAGACTCTTACCGGAACAAGATGCACAGCACAAGTTGGACAGAGTTTACCTATCTGAGATAATTGAAGTCGAAGGTCCTCCGGGTCCATCGTGCTTTAGGCCCCGGATCATGAGAGGAGAACCACCTGTGCGCAACTTTCAATTGCCCCGAGATACAAGAACGTACGATGGAAGCACTAAGCCGGAAGACTGGCTCACGTATTACATCACTGCGGTTTATGTGGCTGGTGGCGGTGGTTTCGTAGCTAGAGGAGGAAACCGGCGATGGGCGGTAAGATTTATACCGTCAGTGCTGGTGGGACCTGCACGCATCTGGTTGAACAACTTGCCGAGAGGAAGCATAAACGGGTGGCTAGACTTTTAAGAAGCCTTTGTCAGCAATTTCGGCAACACTTACAGAAGGCCAAACCGCCCGCAGCAGATAGCCATGTGTCAGCAGCGCGATGGCGAAACTGGTCGGGAATATCTAACCCGATGGAGTGCAACAAGAAACTCATGTGAAGGTGTGATAGAGGCTCAAGCCATCAGTTGGTTTTGTAATGGGTGTCGGAGAGGCTCCCCACTGTGGCAAAGGCTACAAAGGAACATGCCAACTACTTTGGCAGAAATGATCAAGGTGGTAGATAGTTACGCGCTGGGAGATCCATTGCAGTCAGCAATTGCGGCTGATCCGGTGCAAAGATATCCGCCCCGCCTGGATTACCGGAATAACAGTAACAAAAGAAGGGAATACTTTCCGGATAGGAGATATGGTGCGCAGCAGGTTGCGGCGGTACAAGATAATCCGGAGGCCGGCGGAAGCCAGAGGCGGAAAACTGGAGGTCAGTCGTGGGGTGGCCAAAGAAGCAATGGGGTGAAAAGAAACCCTGGCATGATCAGCCAAAGTACACCATGGAATCCGTAATGGATCAGCCATGCCGTTGGCAGCCGAATCCAGGCAAACCGGCAAATCACACAACCAGGGATTGTTCCTGGACCGAGAGGTTGGTGAAAGAGGTCGGAACAAGAGATCACTTGGTCCCTGAAGGATCATCCCAATGTAATGCCAAATCCGGGTGGATATGCTCTGGTGGTGGATCCTTATGACCCACAAGTATAGGGGGTCGCAACAGTCTTCGAGGGAAGTAAAACCCAAATTTGTTGATTCGACACAAGGGGAGCCAAAGAATACTTAATTATAAGCCTTGACAGCGGAGTTGTCAATTCAGCTGCACCTGGAAATGCACTAGCAACAGGGTGATGTGAAAGCAGTGGTAATATGATGTGGCGCCAAAAAATAGTTGGTACTACTTTGATGGCGTGTTGACAGGGAAATGTGATGCGGCAGTAATATGAGAACAATAGTAACACAACAGTAGAGTAACACGAGGAGATGGCACTGGAAAATATCCTAGCGTGCAGTTGATTGAAAAGCAATGATGATGAAATAAAGGACCGGGGTTCCCGACGATCTACACTAGTGGTAACTCTCCAGATAATAAGTGTTGGGTGAACAAATTACAGCTGGGCAATTGACATAATTAAATTTAGCATTAAGACACAATATCCAGTCTATTAATATCGTAGGCATGTTTTCCATATATAGTCATACGTGCTCGCAATGAGAAACTTGCATAACATCTTTTGTCCTACCAGCCCGTTTGCAGCGGGGCCTCAAGGAAACTACTGGTAATTAAGGTACTCCTTTTAATAGAGCATCGGAGCAAAGCATTAACACTTGGTGAAAACATGTGATCCTCATATCAAAGCCATCCCCTCCGGTTATCCCAATTCGAGGTCACTTTGGGGCCTCGGGTTCCGGACAAAGACATGTGCATACAATTTGTAGATACAATCTAAGCAATAATTATAGAGCCTAGATCTAGGATCATGCATGCCACTCGTGCACTAGTGGCAAGCATTAAACATAACAATATTGCAGCAACAAATACTTCATAATCTTATAAGATATATGATGTCTACGTGTGCTTCTATTCTTGTAGACAGTGTTGGGCCTCCAAGAGCAGAGGTTTGTAGAACAGCAGCAAGTTTCCCTCAAGTGGATCACCCAAGGTTTATCGAACTCAGGGAGGAAGAGGTCAAAGATATCCCTCTCAAGCAACCCTGCAATCATGATACAAGAAGTCTCTTGTCTCCCCAACACACCCAATACACTTGTCAGATGTATAGGTGCACTAGTTCGGCGAAGAGATAGTAAAATGCAAGTGGTATAGATGAATATGAGTGGTAATAACAATCTGAAATAAATATGGCAGCAAGTAAACATGCAGTAGAAAAGTATATAAACAGATATTCGATGTTTGGAAACAAGGCCTAGGGATCATACTTTCACTAGTGGACACTCTCAACATTGATCACATAATAAATAAGTTCTCTTCCTTTGTGCTACATATACTCTTGTTTGATAATAAACACCATTCGTTGTGTAGGGCTACAAGAGCACCTCAATGCCGGAGTTAACAAGCGCCACAACATTCGACATTCATATTTAAGTAACCTTAGAGCATAATAGATCTTTGCAATTTAAACCGAGTACTAACATAGCATACACACTGTACCTTTACACTATGAAGGGGAATAGATCACATCAATACTATCATAGTAATAATTAACTCCATAACCTACAAGAGATATGATCATAACCTACGCCAAGAACTACACGATGCACACACTGTCACCATTACACCATGAAGGAGGAATAGACTACTTTAATAACATCACATGAGTAGCACATAGACTAATAGCGATACAAAGCTCATCATATGGATCTCAATCATGCAAAGCAATTCATGAGATCATTGTATTGGAGTAGAGAGAGATTAACCACATAGCTACGGTAGAGCCCTCAGCCCGGTGGAGAACTACTCCTCCTCATCATAGGAGACAGAGCGGCGATGAAGATGGCGGTGGTGTCGATGGAGATGCTTCCGGCACTTCCCGTCCGGCGTGCGGAACAGACTCTGTCCCCGAATCTTGGCTTCGCGATGGCGGCGGCTCTGGAACTTTTCTCGTATCGTGGCTTATGTTTTTAGGGTTTTCGCGACGGAGTCCTTAAGTAGGCGGAAGGGCAGCCTTGGAGGGTGGGCCACACAAGGGGGCGCCCCCACCCTTGGTCGCGCCGCTCGTGTGCCCCCCTGGCTCCCCTCCGGTCCCTCTCCGTGTTCGGAAGCTTCGTGGAAAAATAAGATATCGGCGTTGATTTCGTCCAATTTCGAGAATATTTCCTTACTAGGATTTCTGAAACCAAAAACAGCAGAATAGCACTTGGCATCTCGTTAATAGGTTAGTTCCGTAAAACGCATCAAAACGATATAAAGTATGAACAAAACATGTAGGTATTGTCATAAAACTAGCATGGAACATAAGAAATTATAGATATGTTTGAGACGTATCAAACATCCCCAAGCTTAGTTCCTACTCGCCCTCGAGTAGGTAAACGATAACAATGATAATTTCTTAAGTGACATGCTACCAACATGATCTTGATCAATACTATTGTAAAGCATATGAAATGAATGAAGTGACTCAAGGCAATGATCTATATTTGCTAACAAGTAGATAACATATAGCAAAACTTTTCATGAATAGTACTTTCAAGACAAGCATCAAAAAGACTTGCATAAGAGTTAACTCATAAAGCAATAAATTCAAAGTAAAGGCATCGGAGCAACACAAAGGAAGATTAAGTTTCAGCAATTGCTTTCAACTTCCAACATGCATATCTCATGGATAATTGTCAACATAAAGAAATATAACAAGTGCAATAAGTAAACATGTAAGAATCGATGCACACAGTTGACACAAGTGTTTGCTTCTAAGATAGAGAGAATAGGTAAACTGACTCAACATAAAGTAAAAGAATGACCCTTCGCAGAGCAGGGATTAAATCATGTGCTAGAGCTTTTCAAGTTTTGAAATCATATAGAGAGCATAAAAGTAAAGTTTTGAGAGGTGTTTGTTGTTGTCAACGAATGGTAGTGGGTACTCTAACTACCTTATCAACCAGACTTTCAAGAGCGGCTCCCATGAAGGACGTTATTTCTACCACCAAGGTAGATCATCCCTCTTCTCTTTTGTTTACACATGCATTTAGTTTCATTATGGATGACACTCCTCCCCACCTTTTCTTTCTCAATCCATGGCTAACCGAATCCTCGGGTGCCTTCCAACAATCTCATACCATGGAGGAGTGTCTATTTTTTTCTTTTTTTTTTCTTTTTACAAAATTAAGTTGCTCACTGATTGACCAGGGCAAAGCATGTGAAGAGAATTATTAATGCAAGTTAATTAATCGGGCTGGGAACCCCATTGCCAGCTCTTTTTGCAAAATTATTGGATAAGCGGATGAGCCACTAGTCCATTGGTGAAAGTCTGTCCGAAGTAAATGACAAGATCGAAAGATGAAACACCACATACTTCCTCATGAGCTATAAAACATTGACAAAAATAAGAGGTAATAACTTTTGAATTGTTTAAAGGTAGCACATGAAGTATTTACTTGGAATGGCAGAAAATACCATGTAGTAGGTAGGTATGGTGGACACAAATGGCATAGGTGTTGGCTCAAGGTTTTGGATGCACGAGAAGTATTCCCTCTCAGTACAAGGCTTTGCTAGCAAGGTTGTTTGAAGCAAACACAAGTATGAACCGATACAACAAAACTTACATAAGAACATATTGCAAGCATTATAAGACTCTACACTGTCTTCCTTGTTGTTCAAACACCTTAACCAGAAAATATCTAGACCTTAGAGAGACCAATCATGCAAACCAAATTTCAACAAGCTCTATGTAGTTCTTCATTAATAGGTGCAAAGTACATGATGCAAGAGCTTAAACATGATCTATATGAGCACACCAATTGCCAAGTATCAAATTATTCAAGACATTATACCAATTACCACATGCGGCATTTTCTGTTTCCAACCATATAACAATGAACAAAGCAGTTTCAACCTTCGCCATGAACATTAAAAGTAAAGCTAAGAACACATGTGTTCATATGAACGAGCGGAGCGTGTATCTCTCCCACATAAGCATGAATTTATTCAAACATAAACGAAAACAAAAACGAACAGACGCTCCAAGTAAAGCACATAAGATGTGACGGAATAAAAATATAGTTTCACTAGAGGTGACCTGATAAGTTGTCGATGAAGAAGGGGATGCCTTGGGTATCCCAAGCTTAGATGCTTGAGTCTTCTTGAAATATGCAGGGATGAACCACGGGGCATCCCCAAGCTTAGACTTTTCACTCTTCTTGATCATATTATATCATCCTCCTCTCTTGACCCTTGAAAACTTCCTCCACACCAAACTCAAAACAAACTCATTAGAGGGTTAGTGCATAATCAAAAATTCACATGTTCAGCGGTAACACAATCATTCTTAACACTTCTGGACATTGCCCAAAGCTTCTGAAAGTTAATGGAACAAAGAAATCCATTCAACATAGCAAAAGAGGCAATGTGAAATAAAAGGCAGAATCTGTCAAAACAGAACAGTCCGTAAAGACGAATTTTTAAGAGGCACTTAACAGGCTCAGATGAAAAGCTCAAATTGAATGAAAGTTGCGTACATATCTGGGATCACGTAAATTGGCAGATTTTTCTGAGTTACCTACAGAGAACCCTGCCCAAATTCGTGACAGACAGAAATCTGTTTCTGTGCAGTAATCCAAATCTAGTATCAACCTTGCTATCAAAGACTTTACTTGGCACAACAATGCAATAAAATAAAGATAAGGAGAGGTTGCTACAGTAGTAACAACTTCCAAGACTCAAATATAAAACAAAAGTGTTGTAGTAAAATAAACACATGAGTTATCTCCAAGAAGTTCTTTCTTTATAGCCATTAAGATGGGCTCAGTAATTTTAATGATGCACTCGCAAGAAATAAGAGTTGAAGCAAAAGAGAGCATCAAGAAGCAAATTCAAAACACATTTAAGTCTAACCCACTTCCTATGAAAAGGAATCTTGTACACAAATAAATTCATGAAGAACAAAGTGACAAGCGTAGGAAGATAAAACACGAGTAACTTCAAAATTCTCAACATAAAGAGGGGAACTTAATATTATTAAGATGCATATAACCATGTTTTCTCTCATACTTTCAGTGGCATAATGAACAAACTCAACAATATAAGTATCACATAAAGCATTCTTGTCATGAGCTATATGCATAAAATTATTACTCTCCACATAAGCATAATCAATTTTATTAGTTGTAGTGGGAGCAAATTCAACAAAGTAGCTATCATTATTATTCTCATCAAGTGTAGGAGGCATAGTATAATCATAATAAAATTTACTCTCCATAGTAGGCGGGACCAAAAGACCACTATCATTATAATCATCATAAATAGGAGGCATATCATAATCAACATAAAATTTCTCCTCAATACCCGGAGGACTAAAGAGATCATTTTCATCAAAACCGACCTCCCCAAGCTTAAATTCTTCCATAGCATTATCAACAATGGTGTTCATACTAATAACATTGCTACTAGCATGCAAATAAGATTCCATAGGTTTTTTAGCAAACAATCCATGTCTTAACTCAGGAAATAGATTAAGAAGCTCACTGTTACTTTCCATTATGCCTAACTAGTGAACAAGAAACAAAAAGATGCAATTGCAGGATCTAAAGGAAATAGGTTCGAGCACTTACAACGCAATAAAATAACTTAGTTACCTGGACCGGAGTGTGAATGCCTTTTACCTTTCCTCCCCAACGGCGCCGAAAATAGCTTGATGTCTACGTGTGCTTCTATTCTTGTAGACATGTTGGGCCTCCAAGAGCGAGGTTTGTAGAACAGCAGCAAGTTTCCCTCAAGTGGATCACCCAAGGTTTATCGAACTCAGGGAAGAGGTCAAAGATATCCCTCTCAAGCAACCCTGCAATCACGATACAAGAAGTCTCTTGTGTCCCCAACACACCCAATACACTTGTCAGATGTATAGGTGCACTAGTTCGGCGAAGAGATAGTAAAATGCAAGTGGTATAGATGAATATGAGTGGTAATAACAATCTGAAATAAAAATGGCAGCAAGTAAACATGCAGTAGAACAGTAAATAAACGGAGATTCGATGTTTGGAAACAAGGCCTAGGGATCATACTTTCACTAGTGGACACTCTCAACATTGATCACATAATAAATAAGTTCTCTTCCTTTGTGCTACATATACTCTTGTTTGATAATAAACACCATTTGTGTGGGCTACAAGAGCACCTCAATGCCGGAGTTAACAAGCGCCACAACACTCGGCATTCATATTTAAGTAACCTTAGAGCATAATAGATCTTTGCAATTTAAACCGAGTACTAACATAGCATACACACTGTCACTTTTACACTATGAATGGGGAATAGATCACATCAATACTATCATAGTTATAATTAACTCCATAACCTACAAGAGATTATGATCATAATCTACGCCAAGAACTACACGATGCACACACTGTCACCATTACACCATGAAGGAGGAATAGACTACTTTAATAACATCACATGAGTAGCACATAGACTAATAGCGATACAAAGCTCATCATATGGATCTCAATCATGCAAAGCAATTCATGAGATCATTGTATTGGGAGTACGAGAGAGAGATTAACCACATAGCTACCGTAGAGCCCAGCCCGGTGGAGAACTACCTCCTCATCATAGGAGACAGCGGCGATGAAGATGGCGGTGGTGTCGATGGAGATGCCTTCCGGGCACTTCGTCCCGGCGCGTGCGAACGAGACTCTGTCCCCGAATCTTGGCTTCGCGATGGCGGCTCGGAACTTTTCTCGTATCGTGGCTTATGTTTTTAGGTTTTCGCGACGGAGTCTTAAGTAGGCGGAAGGGCAGCCTCGGAGGGGGCCTGGTGGGGCCACAATAGGGGGCGCGACCCACCCTTGGCCGCGCCCTGGCGTGTGGGGCCCCCTGCTCCCCTCCCCTCTCCTGGAAGCTTCGTGGAAAAATAAGATCTGGGCGTTGATTTCGTCCAATTCCGAGAATATTTCCTTACTAGGATTTCTGAAACCAAAAACAGCAGAAACAGAATGACACTTCGGCATCTCGTTAATAGGTTAGTTCCGGAAAACACATCAAAACGATATAAAGTATGAATAAAACATGTAGGTATTGTCATAAAACTAGCATGGAACATAAGAAATTATAGATACATTTGAGACGTATCAATATACTGAACATAATGATCAATCTATCGGATCCCAACAAACACAACACCGATTACATCATATGGATCTCAATCATGTAAGGCAGCTCATGAGATCATTGTATTGAAGCACATGGGAGAGAGTACCGTTTAGCTACAGCCAAAAACCCATAGTCCCTGCAAGAATTACTCACAAACCATCATGGAGTCGAAGTGGAGGCGGTGGAGTCGATGGCGATGGCTCCGGGGGCACTTCCCCATCCCGACAGGGCGCCGAAACAGAGACTTCTGTCCCCCAAAACTTGGTTTCGGCGATGACGGCGGCTACAAAACATTTTTTTGTATGGAGGGTGATATCATGCAGAGTTTTTAGCTCAGAGGGGTCTTATAGGCGAAGAGGCGACGCGAGCGGGTGCACGGGGTTCCCATACCACCCCCAGGCGCGGCCAGGCCTAGGCCCGCGCCTGGGCCTGGTATGGCTACCCCGTGGCACATCTCCATCTCCCCTTCTGGCTCGCGAAGTCTTCTGGTATATTAGAATTTCTGTGATTTTTCCAGAATTTTCCGAGCACTTTCAATTTTGGACATTTTCTGCAATAAACAGACATAATAAACAGAAACTGGCACTGTGGCACTTGTTAATAGGTTAGTCCAATAAATGTCATAAAATGGTGCAAAGTGCACATAAAACATAGAGGAATTGGTGCAAAACAAGCATGGAGCATCAAAAATTATAGATACGTTTGCAACGTATCAACATCCCCAAGCTTAACTCCTGCTCGTCCTCGAGTAGGTAGGTGATAACAAACAAATAATTTTTGAAGTGACATGCACCTTCAAAGTTCAAAGGATGACTAAATACAAATAATTTAAGAACAATTAATAACACATTCATGATTCAATCAATAATAATTTTGGGACCATGCACATAAAACTAAGAATGACAACTATGCTCTCTTAATGGTGCATGAACTTAGAAGATGAAGACTCAACATAAAAGTAAAAGAAAGGCCCTTCGCAGAGGGAAGCAGGGAGTACTCATGTGCTAGAGCTTTTTATTTTGAAAGCATGGAAACAATTGTGTCAATGGTAGTAATAATTCATATGGGTTATGTATAAAACCTCCTATAAGTTGCAAGCCTCATGCATCAAATACTAATAGTGCCTGCACCTTGTCCTAATTAGCTCGAATTTCCATGGATTATCATCGCATTACATATGTTTCAACCAAGTGTCACAAAGGGGTACCTCTATGCCACCTGTACAAAGGTCCAAGGAGATAAATCGCATTTGATTTCTCAATTTTGATAGATCTCAACTGAAGGACTGATATCCCACAAGTATAGGGGATCGTTTGTAGCCTTTTCGATAAGTAAGAGTGTCGAACCCAACGAGGAGCTAAAGGTAGGATAAACATTCTCTAAAGTTCTATCAACCACTGATACAACTCTACGTGCACTAAATGTTTGCAATATCTAGGAAATAAAACTACAGCGGTGGCACGGGTTTGAGAGGTGACTTTGCAGGAAAATAAATACACGGAAATAGATGTTAGTGCTGCAGTGGTAAAATAAACTAAGTAACCAATAGCATGAGTGTGGAAAAGTGGTGGTAATAGTGGTGGTTTTGCTCAAGACAAAATAGTGACGGTCTCGGATTCACTGTCCTCGAAGGAGCTTTCTATGTGGGAGAGACTAAATATACATGCACTCAGCTACTTGGGATTGCAAGTACTATATGATTGGCTTGCTAGCAAACATCCGTAACTACTAACAAGCATTAAGGTTTCCCCAACCATAGCCTTAAGCTCTAGGTCCCCTTTACTCCCATAGTGCAACTAATCGGTTTGCGTTCTTAGGTTTCTGTCACTCCGGCAGAACTCCCCCCGCTTCATTACAAATAATACCAACCCTAGGTGTTTGATCCATGTGCGCACAAATATAATGGACACCAAGGACAATAACCTATCAGATCACAACTCTAATGAATCAAAGAAAATCACCCATCCAATCTAAGAACAAATAAACTATGAAACATGACATAGATCATAGGATAGAATATAGCATCGAACACCATGTTTACATAGGGCGGTACAGAGGTTTATGAGAGGATGGACCCCTGAGTACAAGGAGGAGTTGGCGATAGAGATGGCGGTGGTGACGGTGGAGAGGGCGGCGTGGAGTGCAGCCCCTCAACTCCTTCCTTCATGGCTTCTTTAGAGCCCTCCCCCATGGAGATCATCTCCACGGGGGAGGCAGCAGGAACCCCCCGAACTAGGGTTTGAGACGGCGGCGTCGGGACTTTTCGTGGAATTATTTCTTGATATCTGATAGTTTATCTGTAAGGGCAATATATAGGCGAAAGGGCGATGTCAGCGGACGATGGGGTGGCCAGTACATGGGCCTGCCCCTGTACTGCCACATGGCAGCTCCCCTGCGTGTCTCCTTCTAGCTCAGGATTCCCCTCGAAATTATAAGGTCCTGGGTTTTTGTCCCGTGCAATTCCGAGAATATTTCCTGTACAACTTTTCTGAAACACAAAAACAGCAGAAACAAGAACTGGCACTATGGCACTATGTCAATAGGTTAGTTCCGGAAAATGCTAAAAAGTGTATCGAAATGCACATAAAACATAAGGGAATTGGTAGAAAACAAGCATGGAGCATCAAAAATTATAGATACGTTGGCAACGTATCAACATCCCCAAGCTTAACTCATGCTCGTCCTCGAGTAGGTAAGTGATAACAAACAAATAATTTTTGAGGTGACATGTTGTCACACTACTTTGATCAATCAATTTGCAAAAGCAAAATAGCTGGGATCATAATCATTCTAACATAGACATGGTAGATATAATCTTGCAGTAAAACTTAATAACCATGCTATAATCATGAAGATTAATCAAACAAAAGATAATGTATAAATTGCATAGAAAGCAAAGTGATTGTAAAGATCATATGATAGATGCATAATAAAGTGGTACTCAGCTTGTCCGATAAGTGGTAGCAAAACATAAATGCTAGGAAACCTTTAAAACTTTAAGAGAGTGACTAGAAACAAGAAGTTTGAGAACAAGTGATACCAAAATTATGAATCAATCAATAAAAATCTTGGGACGATGCACATAAAACTATGAATGACAACTATGCTCTCATAAGTGGTGCATAAACAAGAAGGTGGAGACTCAACATTAAAGTAAAAGATAGTCTCTCTTTGAGAGGCAAGTGAGATCACTCATGTGCTAGAGCTTTTTATTGAAACAATGGAGGTAAAAGTTGATTTTCAGAGGTGGTTGTTCATGTCAACGAGTAGTAAAAAGAGCTATTGTCATCTTCCATACTAAGCAAGTTTGAGAGCGGTTCCGAAATATTTGGGCGAAGCCTCTTTTCATTTGTACTACTTATAAAATAAGGACACTTCTCCCAACCTTTGCTTACACATACCGTGGCTAACCGAATCCTCGGGTGCCGACCAAGCAATCACAAACCATGGAGGAGTGCCATTTCCTTATAATTTTCCTATTTTCTTCCCCTATTGGAAGTTGTGGTCAATCCAGCTCTTCTTATTTTTATATACTTTTTTAACTGACAAGCAAGATGAAGCTTGCGAGTCTTTGAGTTACTTAAATAATATGGAAGACAACAACCACAATTTAATTTACTTCCTCATGAGCTAAAAACAATGTCACAAAACGAGGAGCAGTTTGAATGTTTTTAAAGGTAGCACATGAGCAAACTACTATGGAATGGAAATGAAATACCACATATAGGTAGATATGGTGGACACTTTGGCATATTTGGTTTTTGGTGGTTGGATGCATGAATAAAAACACTCATACAAATGGAGGCTAGAAAAAGACCCGGTGCGACCAACTAAGAGAGCATAATGGCCATAATCATGCACAGCGACAAAATATATTAATCAAAGCATAAAGTGATACACAAGTTGCAAACTAAATGATCATACAGGCAATAATTGACTAGAATGTAGTCATAACATGTTGCAAAACATGTGCCAAGTCGCCTATCGAGGGTACTCCTCGGCAATGCCCTCCGTATGGGGCTTAGGGTAGATGGAATCCTGTAGGCTGACACGAGAAATCGGTTATCAAATTAAGCGGGGAGAGAAATTTACCCAGGTTCGGGGCCCTCGATGAGGTAAAACCCTTACGTCATGCCTGTCTGATCTTGATTATGAAAATATCGAATTACAATGGGGTGCCGAAGGTTTCGGCTGTGATCTCATCGAGAGACTAAGTTTTGTAATGACCTAGCTCTAGACTTGCGGTGGCTATGATTACTATGATTGCGTGTGTCCCTCGGCAGCCCCTCTCCTGGCCCTTATATTGGGAGCCAGGTCTCGAGAGGTCTGTCCGGGTACGACTAGGTTATAGAGAGCCCTCGATCTAAAGTTTCCTTGTATTCTACATCTTCTTGCCTTGTGCTTCAAGAAACCTTCTTCGGAATCGACGCTACGGCCCACCTGGTCGTCGAGTGTCTTCATGGGCCCCTGGCTGGGCCGTAGGAGGTAGTACAATACTAGTTACCCGAAGGGTAATGCCCACATCAGTAGCCCCCGAGTGACTGGCCGAAGAAACTTCGGGCAGGGACTAAAAATGTGTCTTCTGTTTGAATCTTTGTTTTTGCCAGAAAATCTTGCATTTCTTGTAATAGTAGCATCTTTCTTATCGGGTGTGCGTTCAGCGCTCCTGATGGGAGTAGTCCCCGAGTCTAGGCACAGATGCTAGCAACCGTGTGTAGACTCAAGTTGTACTACTCGAATCTTTTTTCCGTCGAAGCTTTCCGCAAATTGTTACTGTCATCTGATATATCTCCTTTCATCGGGTCTTAATTTCTTTCAAGCAAGATTTATTACGTAAAGGATATTGAGTAACGTGCCCGGTTTTACCGGTTAACTGTCGATGGAAAAACAACGTTACCCTACACAGAATCAAGTCCCCGGGCATGATTCTGGGCCAGGCCAAAAATCTTCGAGTCCAAATTCTATCGGGTGAGCGTTCAGCGCTCCCGATGGGAGTAGCCCCCGTGTCTAGGCACGGATGCTCGCATACGTGTGTAGACTCAAACCGATCCACTCGATAGTTTTTAATTTCCTTCGGATGCTTCATGCGAAGTCGATACTTCTTGTGACATCATTGATGACGTAGCCACTGTTGTGGCCTGATTGATAGGACATGACCTGTCGGGCCCACCCTAATTCTGCGCGGTCAGTTAGGAAATGACTAGTGCTTTTGCATTGACCGAGGCGCCTCCTCGATTTCCGCGCATAGTAGGAGTAATGGGCCACCGGTTTCATCTTTTTTACTTGGACACGTGTATGATTGGATCCTCGTCCACTTCCCCACGATCACTAGATTTATGGCCACGATTACCCAATAGTCCTTGCTATAAATAAAGAACCTTTCACCATTTTCACTTTTTACGCCTCCATACTACTCGCCTTTCTCCTCAGTTCTTTCTCGCCATTGTTCCTGCTTCCACGAGCTTGAGCACCATGGGCAAGAAGAAGGGAACCGCTGGTCCAGGGGCTTCCTCGGGCGCTTCCAAGATTAGCCGCGACTGGTGCGCCTCCACCATTTCCAACCGCGAGGTGAACAGGCCGTGCACGCTCCCATCTGCCGATTCTGACATCCGCCTCCCAGGTTCATCCTCTCGCCCAAAGCCTCCTAAAGGCTTTACTGTTATGTTCGTCGCCTTCTTGTTTCATGGGCTTTCTCTCCCTGCCCACGAATTCCTTCGTTCCCTTCTCTTCCTCTACGGGATCCAGCTCTGGCAGCTGACCCCTAATTCCATTTTTCATCTTTCCATCTTCATCACCCTGTGTGAGGCCTTCCTTGGCATCGACCCCCATTGGGGCTTGTGGAAGAAGATCTTCTACATCAAACGCCACAATGGTAATGACGGTCCCCCTGTTGTTGGCGACATCGGCTTTGTCGTCAGAAAGGAGGTCAACTATTTCGACTATCCAATGAAGGAATCAGTCCAGGGTCCGCGAGAGAAATGGTTCTATCTGCGAGACATCCCAGCATCTGGACGACACTCCAACATGCCTTTGTTCGAAGATGTCTCCGTGGCTATGCCGAAGAAATCTCGGCGGAACACTTTGACTGCCGAAGAAAGTACCATAGCCTATCAACTGTATGAAAAGGTCATAGACCTGAAGAATGCAGGAGGTTTGACGATGTGTGGTACTGAGGTGGTTTATGTATTTTTAAGGCATCGGGTGCAACCACTGATTTCTCGGCCTCATCAGATGTGGATGTACACCGGTGAAAATGACAAGTCAAGGGTCGGCTCAGTAGACCTGTCCGACGAAGAACTTCGCGACGAGGTGTGGCGCCTCACTCGACTCAGCCAGATGGACAATATTGTCCTGACTTTGGCTCGCCCTCCTTTTGATCTTAAGCACCTTCCAGCCGAGGTAATTTTCCTTGCATTTGCTTCAGTGGTTGTTTCTATTTCTTCATCCGAACCTAATAGCTTCTTTATTTGTCGACAGGCTTCCACCGTTGTTCAATGTTATCCTCCTACACCCGAAAGTGGGGTAGAGCCAGAGGATGATGATGACTCGGAGGAGACTGAAGATGGGCATCACGCTCTCGAGGACAGTGACGTCCAAGGAGACGAAGCCCCCGAGGAAGATGCTCGCACTAGGGTTATGCGGCGCAGGAGGATAAATGAAGATTTAATGACAACTGCTGAATCGAGTCCTAGCGGACAAGATGATGATGTTAATGAAACCGCGTCGCCTCCTCCAGCTGCAAAGAGCTCGACAAGCCTCTTCGCTGCCAAAGATGACTTGGATCTGTGAGTCTCCATTTTCCTTTGCAGCCAATTTCTTCAATTCATCTAACACGTGTTCTTGTTGTCAAGAAGCTCTGATGATGACGATGAAGTCCCTCTCGCAAAGAGGGCTAAATTATTTTCTGGAAGAACCGAGTCAGCAAAGGAGTCGAATCCTTCGACTGCTAATCAACGCCACCTCCAAGGATGACTGTGGCGAAGGTTCCTATGTTGAAGGTTAATCCTTCTGTCGGCGCCTCCGTCCCTCCAATCTCTCGTGATCATGTAAGTATACCTTTCGGCACAATATCCTTTTTTAGCTTCCAAGCCGATGACTAATGTTTGGGTTAATTGGAATTTTATTTCCCACGCAATCTGTCACAACTTTTCATTTTCTTTCTTGCAGCCAATTTCTGCTAGAGTTGACGCTGTGGCAGACTTTGCTGATCAATTCACTCGCCTGGAATCCGAGAACGTCCAGCTTCGCAAAGCCGTCAAGATTTGGGCTAACCAGGTGTTGGAAGCTAATAAGCTTACAGCCGAAGCTCAGACTGAGAATATACTCTAAAGGATGAGCTAAAGAAGCTGAAGAAGAAGATGAAAGACGAGCAAGAAGCCAGACACGAAGCTGCCATCATAGATGACGAAAAAGAAGGCTCTCTTCGAGAGTCCATCACGAACTTGCTAGGTAAGTTTCTTTTTAACCATTGCGCGGTGTTCTTCCAGTACTATCTTCTGAGTTGCTTACTCGTAACTTTCCCAGGTGCTGCTGATATGCCCGTCGATCGTACACGCAAGCTTCGAGAGGACTCGATGTCCGATGCTCTTTCGCTTGGCACTGATTCCAATAACCAAGTCCAAGGCCTTTTGCAAAAATCCAAGGGGGCTCCGTCGAAGTTATTTTCGATGATGTTCCCAAAGTTGAGCCAAAACAAGACCCTTGGCGAGATGGCAGATACCTTTTTCCTCGAATCTTCTAAAGCTATAGAGGTACTGAAGCGGCGCTACCGTCTCTTTGGGGTGGTTCTTACTTTCCAATTAATGGGGCACAGGCTAGGTTCTGAGTTGGAAAAGTTGTCCAAGGCATTGCCAGTAGATGCCAACGAATGCCTAGTCAGTCTCGAGCCTTTCAAGCAATCGGCAGTGATATGCCCCAATCAACTCCTCAAGTTAGTTGATGAAGAAAAGAACAAAGCTGCGTCTAAGGCTGCTCCTGATTCATCATCGGCTCAGCCTTGAAATAATATTTGCTTCGGCCTTGTAATGTTAGATACAATTTAATCTATCCTTGACTTGTACTAGCTTTGTTGCTAGTATCAACAGTCTTTTGAATGTAATATATGCTCCCGATGGGAGTTTTTTCGTCTTTCACCCATGCTTTTCTGAATTAAGATTTGTGCTGCAGATTCCTTCAACTTCTTCTCATGCTGAACCTTTTCTGAATCCTTCGGCTAGTGATGAATGATATATTTTTCGTTGCTTACGTGATCAAATATCTCGGATGAACTAAGACATATCTAATCTTCATGCTATGGCGGCAATGGTGAAAAGAAAAAAGCGAGATTGCTTCCGCAGTTGAACAGCATGCTCTGGATCGCCTTCGTGTTGCTACTGAAAGCTTAAGCTGTAAGCAACTGATCACCTTTTGACTTATGTCGACTTACTTGCTAAGTTAACCTTTTGCTAATTAACTTTTTCAACAGTCGTAGCCTTTGACGAATCAGAAGAGAACATGCGAATCCATGAAAAGATCGCTGTAATGACCGATGTTGCTCACCCGAAACATGAATTGTGGTCCAATCGATCGAAAGTCGTAGCCATGTCTAAGTTTGAGCATCGAGCGGAAAAGGTGCATTATTACTTTGACAAGTACCATGCTCATCTCTCGATGGTATGGAAAACCATGTTTCCATTGGATCAAGCACCCGAGACTTTATCTGCTTTGTTCAACCGATTCAAGACTCCGAAAAGAATTCGATTGCTGGTGCGGAAGGAACTTCATGCTGGAGCCGAACTTGCGCTTGCTTCAGTTTTAGTGTGCCACCTGACCTTAGATTTGGAGATCATAGCGAATGCCAATAGAAGATTAGACCAGTATTATTCTATAGCCAGACATCCTGCATATGTTATTATCTTTCGGATGGAAACAGGAATCGAAAGAGATTTGAAGACCCGAGAAGATCAAGAAGCCCTTCCATGAAGTTATGTATATATATTTTATATGATGACCTTGTGCTGCAAGGAGTAATCCTGTATGTATTTTGATGTGTGTTTTTTAAACATCATTCGTTTTTGAACTTGTTCGACTAAAAAGTTTTTGTCGAGGGCGGCTGAGTGATCAAGTCAGCCTGCTCACCCGACGACTCTGTTGTAATTGCATTATTTGCAGAGTCGATTCGTAAGTTCCGTAAGAGCGACACCCATCGAGTGAACAAGGGATTTAGGCGCTTTATGTATTTGGCTTTGTCACACGGTGCACCGGTATGAGCCTTTTTGTAAGTAATATTATTTCCATCGACTGCAGCACTCGCGAATTATCTTGAGGCTTGGATGGTTTATTGCGTATCGATAACCATAGCTCCCGATGGGATTATTAATTAATTATCGATACTGTAATAATTCCTTGCAACCCTCGAATGTTATCGAGTTGGCTGTGTAACACATAATTTTAGCCGAAGCTCCCGATGGGAGTAGTAGCCAATAAAAGAGAACCCGAACAATCGTTCGAGTGATAAACTTTAATTAATAAAGATGGAAGCCCAATCAAGAATTTTATTCATAATATATGACATGCTAAGAAGCCATCGTGTAGCAAATAAGGAATAGGTCAATCCTATGCGTAGAATCGTCGCAAGTGTGCAACATTCCATGGATTTTCAACATCCTTGCCTGAAGCGGGATTCTTGAGACGATAAGATCCTCCTGGTATCACTTCAGTGATTATGAACGGTCCTTCCCATGGAGATTCGAGTTTCAAGGGTCTCTCTTGCTTTAATCGTAATACCATGTCACCGACGTTGAAGCTTTGGTTACGGACTCTTCGGCTGTAGTAATTTCGTAACGCCTACTGATACACTGTTGTTCTTGCTAAGGCAATGTCTCGAGTTTCATCAAGGAGGTCCACAACATCTTGTAGTGCATGGATGGAATTTCTTTCTGTGTATGCGGTCACCCGAGGAGCTTCCAAACGAGCATCGGCTGATAGAACTGCTTCGGCTCCATAAACGAGGAAGAACGGAGTATACTGAGTTGACCTATTTGGTGTAGTCCGCAAGCTCCAAAGTACAGATGGTAATTCTTCGACCCACGCTCCAGCTGCGCCCGTGAGGCATTTTTAATACCATCGCACACTAAGCCATTGATTCTTTCAACTTGACCATTGGTTTGAGGGTGTGCAACTGAAGCTTTGGCTACGAGAGCCCTGCTACTTGCATGATGGCCACAAGTTCCTTCATGTATCTCGCGGAGTAAAACTTTTCCGTCAGCAATGGCAATACACCTTTGAAAGATACCAGAGATACTGCGGTTATAAAGTTCACCGTCCACTATGGTAAAGGCCTTAGACCGCCACACGATACGCTTGGCCTCCGTTGGATCCTCTGTCAATCTTTGCTCTATTAGATATGCTAGAAAACACTCAGTCCAAAGAGGTTCAAGGAGAAGGACCTGCTTTTTAGTTTGCGACGAAGGACCTTCGACGTCTTCCTGGAGCTTAGTTTCTGAACCATCAGTCGACACTTCCGGAGGTGCCAAAACTTTTTATTTAATCGATCGCTGAGGGATAACTTCATAGAAGACTCCATCTGGAATAGGGGAACATGTGGACCCTATGTTTGCCAGAGCGTCGGCTTCCTCATTGCTAGCTCTGCCGATGTGTTTTAGCTTGCACCCTTCATATTTGGCTTCCATAGACTGGTATATTTGACGGTAGGCAATCATGTTGTCACTGACTGCGTCGCATAGATTCATCGACTGCTGCACCACAAGATTTGAATCTCCATAAATTTCCAAGCGAGTTGCTCCACGTGCCTTAGCCATTCGCATCCCGTGCAACAATGCTTCGTATTCTGCTTCATTGTTTGTCGGCAGTGAAAAGTTCTTCCGTAGAATATACCTCATCTTGTCTCCCTGTGGTGAGATCAATATTACTCCTGCGCCTACACCTGTACTCCGCTTCGATCCGTCAAAGTACATTGTCCAGGATCCACACATGTCGGGTGCTGCCGGAGTTTGCGATTGAATCCAATCAGCCAAGAAGTCTGGGAGAACCTGAGATTTGATTGCTGTCTGATAGACATAAGTTATATCATGTGGTGCTATCTCGATAGCCCATTGAGATACTCTACCCGTAGCCTCCGGGTTGGTGAGTATATTCTTCAATGGTGCTTCGCTTACCACGATGATTGGGTGCTCCGTTAAGTAATGCCGTAGCTTGTGTGTTGTCCTCCATACGGCATATGCTAACTTCTGGTGATGAAGATATCGCTGCTTTGCTGGCGTGAGTACTTCGCTGAGGTAGTAAATAGGTCGTTGTACACCATGAACTCTCCTTGCCTCTTCTCGCTCGACAACTAGAACCGTGCTGAAGACCTGCACCGTTGCAGCTATATACATGAGCATTGGTTCTTTTTCATGTGGAGTCACGAGTACTGGAGATGTCGACAAAATCTTCTTTAGATTATCAAAGGATTCATGTGCCTCATCTGTCCACTCGAACTTTTCTGAATTTTTACTCAACTGATAAAAGGGCAAAGCTTTTTCTCCCAACTTGGCTATAAATCTGCTAAGCGCTGCCAACCATCCTGCCAACTGTTGCACTTGATGCAAATTCTTTGGTGGTTTCATGTCGAGGATAGCTTTGATTTTCAAAGGATTGGCGTCTATTTCTCTAGCTGAGATAAAGTACCCGAGTATTTCTTCGGATTCAGCTTTATTTTGTATCTGTCGAGATTGTCGAAGGTTTCACGTAGATCGTCAATGAGGGTAACTGCATTTTTGGTTTTAACCACAATATCGTCGATGCAGACTTCGATATTCCGACCAATTTGCTCTCCAAGCCAAGCTTGCATACACCGCTGATAAGTTGCGCCCACGTTTTTTAGTCCGAAAGTCATAACGTTGTAACAATAAACGCCGTGTGGGGTTATGAACGCGGTTAACTCTTGATCTTCTTTCTTGAGCTTGATCTGATTATATCCTGAATACGCATCGAGGAAGGAGAGACGATCGCAACCTGATGTGGAGTCGACTATCTGGTCAATATGAGGCAGCGGGAAGTGATCCTTTGGGCAATGCTTGTTGAGGCTTGTGTAATCGATACACATGCGAAGAGCTGTCGTATCTTTGTTTGGCACCATGACTGGGTTAGCTACCCACTCTGCTTCCTTCAGCTCCCGAATGAATCCGGCCTTGCGGAGCTGATTAACTTCTTCGCCAATAGCTTTCCTTTTTGGTTCTGAAAAAGCGACGTAACATCTGCTGTACTGGTTTAGCTTTGGGGTCAACATTGAGGGCGTGCTCAGCGAGTTCCCTGGGAATACCTGGCATGTCGGATGGTTCCCATACAAATATTTCCCAGCTCTCACAAAGGAAATCGATGAGCGCGCTTTCCTATGCAACAGCGAGATCTGTCGACGTGTTGACTGTTTTATTCGGCTCCGAGGGGTGCACTTGCTGTTTCTTTGCCTCCTTTGCGACGTCAAATTCATCGAATCTTACGTTCCGATTATCGGCTGGAGGCTGCGTGTGATCTGTAACAACATTGAGTGCATTGAGCTCTTCCTTAACGCCAAATTTCGAGGCGATCTTCTGGAAATCCCTGTCGCAGTTATCAGAACGAGAAAAACTTCCATGAACGTTTATTGCTGTCCCGTTATTGCCTGGCATCTTCAGCTTCAAGTATGCATAGTGGGGTACCACCATGAATTTGGCAAATTCTGGTCTACCGAGGATGGCGTGATATTGTGATTTCCAATCAACCACTTCGAATTCAAGTTTCTCTTTCCTGAAGTTGCTAGGTGTGCCAAAAACTACATCCAGTGATATTTTGCCAAGGGGATAAGCGGGTCGGGTCGAGATGATGCCATGGATGCCTGTATCAGATTCTTTTAACATTATCAACCGTTAAACCCATTGCCTTCATTGTGCTGGCGAATAACAGGTTCATGCCGCTTCCTCCATCCATGAACACCTTGCTCATGTTGTAACCTCCAATCTGTGCTTCAAGAACTAGAGCAGCGTGACCAGGTCTTGGAACGGCCGCCGGGTGATCTGCCTTGCTAAAAGATATGTTTTGGTCTGACCAGTCGATATACTCGGGTACCTCAGCCATAGCAACCTCTGCGTACTTCACCTCTCGCGAAAACTTCTTGGCTTCTCTCTTCGAAAAACTGGTTTTATGGATCATGTTGACTTGACGCTGGAAATACTTCGGTTGGTATGTACACGTCTCCTCCTTCTGGCATGTATTGCTGCGGTGGGTGACTACAAGCTGCCACCCTTTTTTCCATCGAGTGAGATTTTGCTGCTGCCTCGGCCCTAAGATCATCGCAAAACTGCCGGACTTCGAGGAACTGCCGACAATTTGTAAGCAAATGAGTGGCCTTTTCAAGATTGTCCTTTGGGTCGATGTAAGAATGCAAGTAACACGGTTCTTCAAGTTGCTCTGTGGCCGAAAAATAAGGTGTGCAGAGGCGGTTCTTGTTTGACTGCACATTGTAACATCCTCATTCGTACGATCGAGGGCGGCTCGTAACTTGCTCCTTTTCTTCGCGGCGTGAATCCCTTCGTCTCTTCCTTTGCTCCTCTCTGCTGCCGAAACTGCTTCGACTGCCCTCTCCATTACTCCCAGGTAGGACCGCCGAAGCTGCTGCTGGCGCAATATCATCTGGAACCGAAGTTCTTGGGCTTGGCACGCTTGAACCAGGAAGTCGAAGGAACCCTCTGGAGTCGATGATGAAGTGGACACCACCGAAAGTTGTATCCATATTGTTGCGCGACTCCGTGGAGATCGGATGCGATACCTCAGTGCGCAGTGTGTACTCAAAGGATCCAGAGCGAATCGAATTTCTTGGACTTGGTGGCGTTGGTGATTCAAGCACGAACGCTGCAGACGTAACTGGAACTGGCGATGACATGCCTTGTGCCGAGAGGGTTCCCACAGACGGCGCCAATTGTCGGGGGTACTCCTCAGAAATGCCCTCCGTATGGGGCTTAGGGTAGATGGAATCTTATAGGCTGACACGAGACATCGGTTATGAAACAAGCGGGGAGAACAATTTACCCAGGTTCGGGGCCCTCGATGAGGTAAAACCCTTACATCCTGCCTGTCTGATCTTGATTATGAAACTATCGAATTACAATGGGGTGCCGAAGGTTTCGGCTGTGATCTCGTCGAGAGACTAAGTTCTGTAATGACCTAGCTCTAGACTTGCGGTGGCTATGATTACTATGATTGCGTGTGTCCCTCGGCAGCCCCTCTCCTGGCCCTTATATTGGGAGCCGGGTATCGAGAGGTCTGTCTGGGTACGACTAGGTTACAGAGAGAGCCCTAGATCTAAACTTTCCTTGTATTCTTTGTCTTCTTGCCTTGTGCTTCAAGAAACCTTCTTCGGAACCGACGCTAAGGCTCACCTGGTCGTCGAGTGTCTTCATGGTCCCCTGGCTGGGCTGTAGGAGGTAGTACAATACTAGTTACCCGAAGGGTAATGCCCACATCATCTCCCCAAATAAAGCATTCGCAGGAGAATATATACCACAATATTATGCTTTTCTATTGTATGCTAAAAAGAATGCATGAAAACCTTCAATGGCACACTAAACACTCTCAGCTATTTGAGACTAATCAAGATATAGACATAATCAATAAGCTCAACATGAAAATAGCATCTATCATGACATGCAAAAATATATGCCACAGTCTAAACATGTCTCTATTTGCATCACTATACACATGAAACCATTTTATGCATCCAACGCCAACCGACTTATTTGAAAACACTCTCATAGATGATAAGTAAGAAAAAGACCAGAGAGCTATTCAAACATAAATAAGGAGAACCAACAAGCTCTGAACAAGATATGAGTAGAAAAACCAAGAGCTAAAGGCAGTACTAGCAAACTAGAACACTAGAAAAGAAATAGGAATGAAAACTAAAGTGTTCTAGGCAATTGAAACAGAGCGTGTCTTTCTCCCACACAGGAATAATAGGATCCACCCAAGTTTATTACAGCAAACAAAACAAAATAAAACAAACAACAAAAATAAAGACGCTCCAAGAACAACACATATCATATGAAGCAATAAAAATATAGCGTATTGAAAAATGACCTGGTGCTTTTGTTGATGAAGAGGGGATGCCTTGGGCATCCCCAAGCTTTGACGCTTGTACTTCTTGAATATTTCTTGGGGTGTCCAGGGGACATCCCCAAGCTTGAGCTTTTGTCCATGCTTCATCTCATTGCATCATTCTTCTCTTCCTATACTTGAAAACTTCCTTCATACAAAACTTAACACAATTGATCAGCAACATTAGTGCAAATAACATTAGAACCAAACCAGCAAGGTTTCAGTAGAGACACATATCAAACACTCATTTATACATGTGCTACAGTAACTACTTCTTCCTAAAGCTCTTTCTCACAAAAGAACTAAAAAAGAGGGAGCATATGAAGCAAATGAAAAATATGGCAGAAATCTATCAAAACAGACCAGTAGGCAAAGATCGAAATTCAAGAAATAGTTATGTTGCTCAAATCAAAAAGTGGTAAACTAACGAAAGTTATCTAACATACTGGGGCATAAGAACAAAAATTGGCAGCTCAAAATAATGTTCTGGCTATTTTCACGAATTATTTTCGTGACAGCACAGAATCTGATTCAGAAAATTAAACACCCTAGACATCATTTCCCTTCCATTAGAGGATACTCTCAGTACAAAAACTAAATAAAAAATGATAAGCGGAGGTTATTACAGTAGTAATAACTTCCAACACTCAACAAAGCAAAAAATAAAATTGGGTTATCTCCCAAAAGTGCTTTTCCTTAACGCCTTTGAGCTAGGCTTTATTAAAAACCAACCGTGGATGAGTAATAAAGAGTATGGAAGAGACAACCTCATGTAGTTGATGAATATGGGGATGACTCGGGCATCCCCAAACTTAGATGATTGTGTAATCTTCAATTGGTTCTTAGGATGCACCTACGCATCCCCAAGCTTGAGCTCTTGTGTCCTCTTACTCATATCATTAATAATTAGCTACATCCACATAAAACTTCACAAAACTTGTTAGTAGCTAGGTTAATACTCATTAAATAAAATCCACTCATGTTCAATCTTTGAAAATTTTACATTAATATTAACTACTAGACTAGACAACAACCAATTTATAACAATTGTCGATCAAACAAAGGTTATAAACATTAAGTATAAGCACAATAATCAATAAGCATGAAAATCTGTCAAAACTGGACAATATGTAAAGATGGCATTCAAAGAGGTAGTTAAGTAGCTCAAACAGAAAAACTCAAAACTAATGAAAAACAGATCATAAACTCAGGGTTATGCACAAATGTTTTCAGTTTAAAACACCGCTCTGAGATTTTTCACGATTTTTCACAGTCAAGCACAGGAAATCTATCTGAACAAAAACAGTCAGTAAAGATCTAATTAGTAACCCTATTTACATGCCTCAAATCAGAAAAGTCAGAATTAATGAAAGTTAGCTAACAAGCAGTACTTTTCACTCAAGAAATTTTAGACCAAGATCACCTTCTGGTGATTTTTAAAAGTTTCTACAGTAACGCACAGAAATCTGTTTCTAAGCAACAAAGTGGCAAACTTGCATTATAAACAAACTAGTTAGTAACTATACATGATATTTCTATATACAGAGGATTATGTACAATATATACACAATATTTACAATATATACAGGTTTTCAAAAGCTTCCATGGAAAGAATTGTTTTGGTTTCATAGGCATGAATACAAGTGTTCAAGGTCGATCCCCAATTCACCATTACTCATCTTTCCAATCACTTTCCTTTTTGAAAAAATTTTTGACTAAAAACTACAACTATTTTTTTTGGTAATTCGCATCCCTATCATAAAAGGATAGAGAACAACTTGGTACTAAAAGTAAAACTACTTAGAGATAAAGCAAACAAGTGCACACAAAAATATTTATCCCACACTATTGCTCCCCGGCAACGGCGCCAGAAAAGGTCTTGATATCCCACAAGTATAGGGGATCGTTTGTAGCCTTTTCGATAAGTAAGAGTGTCGAACCCAACGAGGAGCTAAAGGTAGGATAAACATTCTCTAAAGTTCTATCAACCACTAATACAACTCTACACGCACTAAATGTTTGCAATATCTAGGAAATAAAACTACAGCGGTGGCACGAGTTTGAGAGGTGACTTTGCAGGAAAATAAATACACGGAAATAAATGTTAGTGCTGCAGCGGTAAAATAAACTAAGTAACCAGTGACATGAGTGTGGAAAAGTGGTGGTAATAGTGCTGGCTTTGCTCAAGACAAAATAGTAACGGTCTCGGATTCATTGTCCTCGAAGGAGCTTTCTATGTGGGAGAGGCTAAATATACATGCACTCTGCTACTTGTGATTGCAAGCACTATATGATTGGCTTGCTAGCAAACATCCGTAACTACTAACAAGCATTAAGGTTTCCCCAACCATAGCCTTAAGCTCTAGGTCCCCTTTACTCCCATAGTGCAACTAATCGGTTCGCGTTCTCAGGTTTCTGCCGCTCCGGCATAACTCCCCCCGCTTCGTTACAAATACTACCAACCCTAGGTGTTTGATCCATGCGTGCACAAATATAATGGAGACCAAGGACAATAACATATCAGATCACAACTCTAATGAATCAAAGAAAATCACCCATCCAATCTAAGAACAAATAAACTATGAAATGACATAGATCATAGGATAGAATATAGCATAACACCATGTTTACATAGGGCGGTACAAAGGTTTATGAGAGGATGGACCCCTGAGTACAAGGAGGAGTTGGCGATGGAGATGGCGGTGGAGACGGCGGAGAGGGCAGCATGGAGTGCAGCCCCTCAACTCCCTCCCTCATGGCTTCTTCGGAGCCCTCCCCACATGGAGATCATCTCCACAGGGGAGGCAGCAAGAAACCCCCGAACTAGGGTTTGAGACGGCGGCGGCGTCGGGACTTTTCGTGGAATTATTTCTTGATATCTGATAGTTTCTCCGTCAGGGCAATATATAGGCGAAAGGGCGATGTCAGTGGAGGCCGGGGTGGCCAGTACATGGGCCTGGCGCGGCCAGGGGTGGGGCCGCGCCTGCCCCGTGTACTACCAGGTGGCAGCTCCCCTGCGTGTCTCCTTCTGGCTCAGGCTTCCCCTCGAAATTATAAGGTCCTGGGTTTTTGTCCCGTGCAATTCCGAGAATATTTCCTCTACAACTTTTCTGAAACACAAAAACAGCATAAAATAGGAACTGGCACTGTGGCACTATGTCAATAGGTTAGTTCCGGAAAATGCTAAAAAGTGTATCAAAATGCACATAAAACATAAGGGAATTGGTAGAAATCAAGCATGGAGCATCAAAAATTATAGATACGTTTGCAACGTATCAAGGACATCCATACCGGGACAACATAGAAAACAGATAATGGACTCCTCTTTTTAATGCTTAAAGCATTCAATAATAATAATATTCTCATAAGAGATTTTGAGGATTTGAGTGTTCAAGCTGAAACTTCCACCATGATACATGGCTTTGGTTGGCGGCCCAATGTTCTTCTCTAACAATATGCATACTCGAACCATTTCAACTCATGGCAAATCTCCCTTACTTCAGACAAGACGAACATGCATAGCACCTCACATGATATTCAACAAAGGTGTGATAGCTTGATGGCGTCCCCAGATAACATGGTTACCGCTCAACAAGCAACTTATAAGAACTAAGATACATAAGTGACATATTTCTTACCACAATAGTTTTTAGGCTACTTTCCCATGAGCTATATATTGCAAAAACAAGGAATGAATTTTTGAAAGGTTTTAAAGGTAGCACACAAGCAATTTACTTTGGAGTGGCGATAAAATACAAACATATAGGTAGATATGGTGGACACGATTGGCATTTTGGTTTTTGGGAGTTGGATGCATGAGTAGAGCTCATACTCAGTACAAATGAAGGCTAGCAAAAGAAAGGGGCGACCGACTAAGAGAGCAATAATGGCCATAATCATGCATTGAGACAAAACTTATTAATCAAAGCATATGGTGATATTAAAAATCAAAAACTAAATGATCATCAAGTCAACTCAATTGAAACATCAAATGAGATCTTTCATTTGCATCACTATTAATATGAGACTTCTTACTCGTATCCAACACCAATTAACTTATTTGGAACAACTCTCGTAGATAATATTCAGTAGATATCAGAGATATAAATTCACTTGCATATAGAAAACCAACAAGCTCTTAACATAATATGAATGAAAAACTAGAGCTTAAACGCAGTACTCGCAAAAATAGAACGCTCGTTGAACATATGAATGAAAACTAGAGAGTTCATGCAATTAAAGCGGAGCATGTCTCACTCCAAAACAAATATGATGGGGTCCAACCACTTGTTACAGCAAACAAAACAAAACAAAACTCACACAAAAAATACGCTCCAGGAATAACACATAATGCAAGAAGCAATAAAAATATACCGCACTGAAAACCTGGTGCTTTTTACTGATAAAGAGGGGGTGCCCATGGCACAAGCTTTGATGCTTGAACCTCTTGGATATTTCTTGGGGTGTCCAGGGGACATCCCCAAGCTTGATATTTTGTCCATTCTTCATCCTATGGCATCATTCTTCTCTCCCTACACTTGAAAACTTCCTTCACCCAAAACTCAACATAATTCATTAGCAATATTAGTGTAATCAAAGTAAGCAATCCACTTGGTTCTGGTATGACATATGTAAAGCTTATAGTAAAACATTAGCTACTGCATAAAATTCTTCGGAAATCTCCTTCTTTCAAAAGAACTCAAAAAGAAGAAGATTAAGAGGCAAATGCACTAATGGCAGAAATCTGTCAAAACAGAACATCGGTTAAAGATCGATTTTTTTGAGACTTCTCCGTCGCTCAGATTGAAAAATGTTGAACTAATGAAAGTTAGATAATAACCTGGGGAATATGCTCGTAAATTTCAGCTCATGGTGACGTTCTGGTGATTTATGCGAATTTTTCTCGCGACAGCCCAGAAACAGAAACAGAATTGTAAATTCCCCAAATACTACTTTCTTACCATTAGAGACTACTCTTGGCACAAAAACGAAAATAAAAAATGATAAGGATAGGACATTACAGTAGCAATGACTTCCAAGACTCAACAAAACAGTAAAATAACAGAAATAAAAATATAATGGGTTGTCTCCCAAAAAGCTCTTTCTTTATAGCCATTAAGATAGGCTCGGTAATTTGAGAAGATGCTCACATATGTAATATGAATTGAAGCAAAAGAGAGCATCAAGAAGCAAATATGAAACACATTTAAGTCTTACTCACTTCCAGTGCATGGGAATCTTGTACACAAATAAATTCACAAAGAACAAAGTGACAAGCATGTGAAGGTAAAACAAGAGTAACTTTAAAAATTTCAGCATGTAGAGAGGTGTTGTAGTACCATGTAAATTCGTACAACCATATTTTCCTCTCTCATAATAATTTTCAGTAGCATCATGAATAACTCAACAATATAACTATCACATAAAGCATGTTTTTCATGATCTTCAAACACATAATTTTTATCAAGCTCAAAATAGTAGGATTAAAACAATCAAACCCACTTTTAGCAATTTTATAACAAGATGATTGATCATTCTCAAGAGGTATGGGACTACTAGTAGCAATCCTATTTTCAGTAGCATTATAGTTTATAGCATCAAGTAACATAGTACCATCATCTAGAGTTTTATCATAAACACTCTCCAAGCAAAATTATTTAGTTCCATGCATTTCGAAATTAGGCAAAAATAAAGGATTATCATGAGATTTATCAAAATAGCATGGATTATTATAAATAACAGTAGCATAATTATTCTCACAAGTTTTACTCACATGGAATATTTCAAGAGAATCCTCATGAACATAACATTCGTCCTCCTTTGGTGAGCATGGAGGGCAATCAAATAATGTAAGAGATAAAGAGTTACTCTCATTAGAAGGTTGTCATGGGTAGCTAATCGATTCTTCCTCCTTTTGTTCATCACTCTCCTCCTCTTTTTCATCTAATGAGCTTTCAGGTTCAGCAACTTCTTCTTCCACGGGTTCCTGCAAATTGTGGATACATTCTTGTGCATAATTGAGTCTCTCTTTATAATCAATGATATAATAATTATTGCTGAAATTTTCTGTGCAATAATCAAGGATAGAAGAGACATAATCTTTAAGGTCATGACAAGAAACACAAGTTTCATAATTTTTAGACATGAAGGATTCTATTTCAGAGGCTCCCATAAATAAGACAAATTGTTCTACTTCTTCGAATCCAAAATGAATATAGTTATTCCAATGATAGATCGAAATTAAAACTTCTTCACTAAAGCCACATTGGAATTTAAGATGTTTAGTATCATGTTTAGAGCAAAAATTTATATCATGGCGTTTAAGCAAAATTTTAGCAATTGTATCCAACTTTTTTAACGTGCCCCCCATGACTTTGCCCTTATATGATTCTCTATACTTCATAAATAATTCTGCAAGTTCCATAGAGTATAATGCAGGTCCTTCCATAACAACAGTTTTTAGTTTTTCGATTTTTCAAATTTTTATGGATTTTCAGATATATAGGAAAAATAAAACTAGACAAAAATAAACTAGACAAAACAAAATGAAATAAAAACAGAGAGAGAGAGGTGGAGTGTACTCCCAGGTGAACTTATAAGTAGAGCTATGCTCCCCGTCAACGACGCCAGAAAATAGTCTTGATGACCCACAAGTATAGGGGATCGCAACAATCCTCGAGGGAAGTAAACCCCAAATTTGTTGATTCGACACAAGGGGAGCCAAAGAATACTTATAACCCTTGACAGCGGAGTTGTCAATTCAGCCGCACCTAGAAAAGCACTAGCAACAGGGTGATGTGAAAGCAGTGGTAATATGATGTGGCGCCAGAAAATAGTTGGTACTACTTTGATGGCGTGTTGACAGGGAAATGTGATGCGGCCGTAATATGAGAACAATAGTAACACAACAGTAGCAGTAACACGGAGGAGATGGCACTGGAAAATATCCCAGCACGCAGTTGATTGAAAAGCAATAATGATGAAATAAAGGATCGGGGTTCCTGACGATCTACACTAGTGGTAACTCTCCAGATAACAAGTGTTGGGTGAACAAATTACAGCTGGGTAATTGACAAAATTGAATTTAGCATTAAGACGAAATATCCAGTCTATTAATATCGTAGGCATATTTTCCATATATAGTCATACATGCTCGCAATGAGAAACTTGCATAACATCTTTTGTCCTACCCCAGCGGGGCCTCAAGGGAAACTACTGGTAATTAAGGTACTCCTTTTAATAGAGCACCTGCGCAAAGCATAAAACACTTGGTGAAAACATGTGATCCTCATATCAAAGCCATCCCCTCCAGTTATCCCAATTCGAGGTCACTTTGGGGCCTCGGGTTCCGGACAAAGACATGTGCATACAATTTGTAGATACAATCTAAGCAACAATTATAGAGCCTAGATCTAAGATCATGCCACTCGTGCACTAGTGACAAGCATTAAACATAACAATATTGCAGCAAAAATACTTCACGAACTTATAAGATATACTAAACATAATGATCAATCCATCGGATCCCAACAAACACAATACCGATTACATCATATGGATCTCAATCATGTAAGGCAGCTCATGAGATCATTGTATTGAAGCACATAGGAGAGAATACCATCTAGCTACAGCCAAGAACCCATAGTCCCTGCGAGAATTACTCACAAACCATCATGGAGTCGAAGGAGCGGTGGAGTCGCGGCGATGGGCACTTCCCGCCCGGGGGCGCCGAAGAGACTCTCCGTCCCCGAAACTTGGTTTCGGCGATGACGGCGGCTACAAAACTTTTTTTGGATAGAGGGTGATATCATGCGGAGGTTTTAGGTCAGAGGGGTCTTATCGGCGAAGAGGCGACGCGAGGGGGTGCACGGGGTGCCCATACCACCCCCACGCGCGGCCAGGCCGCCTGGGCCTGGTATGGCTGCCCCGTGGCACATATCCGTCTCCCCTTCTGGCTCCCGGAGTCTTCTGGTATATTAGAATTTCTGTGATTTTTCCAGAATATTCCGAGCAGTTTCAATTTTGGATATTTTCTGCAATAAACAAACATAATAAACTGGCACTGTGGCACTTGTTAATAGGTTAGTCCAATAAATGTCATAAAATGATGCAAAGTGCACATAAAACATAGATGAATTGGTGTAAAACAAGCATGGAACATAAAAAATTATAGATACGTTTGCAACATATCAGATCCCATAATGCATGGGCCATCAACGTGTGTCCGGTTTAGCAAAGTGTTGACCGATAATGGCAGCAACATCAACATCATGTACCGGCATAACATGCACACGCTGGGCGTCACGGAAAACATGCTAAAGCCGAGTCGCACGACTTTCCACGACATAGTTCCGGGTTTGGCTTGTTCTCCGATGGGGAAAGTCCGAGTTGATGTACTGTTTGGTGGCCGGGATAATTGTCAGGTGGAAAACATTTTGTTTGAAGTGATTGATCTGGACAGTCCTTACCATGCTCTGCTAGGAAGGCCGACGTTTGCAATGTTCATGGCCTCAACTCATACAACTTACCTGAAGATGAAGATACCAGCACCTAATGGCCCAATAACTATGGTGGGAAATTACAAGGTCTCGCTGGACACAGCTTCAGCCGGATCAAACTTAGCCGAGTCACTGGTCATAGCAGAAGAAAAGAGAAGGATCCAAACTGTTGTTGCACTCGCGCAGTCAGCACAGCTGAACATGGCGGCACTGAGTAACCCGCTCGGTGGAACGGCGTTTAAGCCACCGAATGAGACAAAATACATCGTGTTGGACCCGACATACCCGAAGCGCACTGTCCGCATTGGTGCCGGATTGAGTGAGGCATAGGAAAGCACGCTCGTCAACTTCCTCCGTGAGAATCGGAACATCTTCGCCTGGTCTACTAATGACTTGGTGGGTGTACCGACGGAGTTGGCTGAGCACTCTTTAAATGTCCAGAAAGACGCTAAGCCGGTGAAGCAACCCTTTCCCCGCTTTGCAGAAGATCGAAGGAAGATTATCGGAGAAGAAGTTACCAAGTTGTTGGTGTCCGGTTTCATCGTGGAAGTCCTATATACTGAGTGGCTAACTAATCCGGTGCTGGTCGAGAAGAAGAAGGAACAAGACCCGAAAGCTCCCAAAGCGTGGCGAATGTGTATCGATTACACACATCTGAATAAGGCTTGTCCCAAAGATCCGTTTCCCTTACCTCGAATTGATCAAGTGATCGATTCCACTGCTGGATGTGAACTATTGTCTTTGTGGATGCTTACTCTGGTTTCCACCAAATCCCCCTAAAAAAGTAAGATCAAATAAAAACTGCTTTCATTACCCCGCACGGGGCTTATTGCTATGTCACTATGCCTTTTGGTCTGAGAAATGCCGGCGCAACATACCAACGTTGTATGTAAAAATGCCTACATAACCAAATCGGTAAAAATGTGCAAGTGTATGTCGATGATGTAGTGATAAAAACAAAGGTAAAAGATACGCTGATTGATGATTTGCGAGAAACATTCGACAACTTGCGAAGATTCCGGATGAAACTTAATCCAGCAAAATGTACCTTCGGCGTACCAGCCGGGAAGTTACTCGGTTTCTTGGTATCAAGCCGTGGCTAGAGGCTAATCCGGTAAAAATCCGGGCAATTGAAAGAATGTAGTTACCACAATGCCTAAATGACGTGCAAAAGTTTACCGGGTGCTTAGCGTCCTTAAGCCGGTTTGTAAGACGGTTGGCAGAAAAAGCCTTTACCTTGTATGCGCTAATGAAAAAATAGGATTCTTTCGTCTGGACTTCACAGGTGGGCGCGGCATTCAAGGAGTTGAAGAAAATGTTAGCCACAACTTCGGTATTGGCATCACCTTTGCCTAAAGAGCCGATGTTGCTCTACATAGCGGCAACAAACCGAGTAGTAAGTGCAGTGGTGGTGGTAGAAAGAGAACAAGAGGGAAAAACCATGCAGAGATCGGTATACTATTTGAGCAAAATGCTCTCCCTCTCAAAACAAAATTACCCGCACTACCAGAAGATGACCTATGGCGTGTTCATGGCCGCCACTAAACTCAAGCACTACTTTGAGGAGCATCCGATGACAATGGTATGTGAGGCCCCTATCCCGGAAATCATTGGCAATAAAGATTCCAGTGGCCGGATCACCAAGGGTGCAATCCAGCTATCACCTTATGTACCCTCTTACGAGAGAAGAGATGCCATAAAATCACAAGCTTTGACGGATTTCCTGGTGGATTGGGCTGAAATGCAGTATAAGCCGCCTAAGCCGAAAACTGAGTACTGGAGGATGCACTTTGATGGATCAAAACTCAAGGAGGGTCTCGGTGCAGGAGTAGTTCTCACCTCACCAAAAGGAGACAACCTGAGGTATGTGCTACAGATACACTTCAGGGCATCAAACAATATGGCTGAATATGAGGCGCTGGTTCATGGACTTAAAGTCGCAAAAGAAGTGGGAGTGCGCCGAATTATCTGTTATGGTGATTCAAATCTGGTGGTACAGCAGTGTTCCGGAGACTGGGATGTGAAAGATGCCAACATGGCCTCATATCGGTTTTATGTGCAACAAATTGCTGGATTCTTTGAAGGATGCGAGCTTCACCATGTGCCGCGTGCGGAAAATGATGCGGCTGACGCTTTGTCCAAGCTAGGTTCGTCGAGGCAGGAGATTCCCCCCGGAATAGCCTTATCCCATCTTAGAAAGTCGTCAATCAAGCCAAGCCCGGAATCAGAGTCAATTTTTGTTCCGGAGTCGCACATTGTCCCAATGGACATTGACAAAATAAAACCGGGGACTGCATCATCTAACCCGGGGACTTCAGAGTCAAAACCGGAAGAAACTATGTTGGTAGACAGCATGGAAATCGTATGCCGGTTTTCGTCATTCGAGAAGCACCATCATGGGGAAACCGATCATGGAATTCCTGGCCAATGGTAGTTTACCGGCGGAAGAAACAGAATCGAGAAGGATCCAAAGGAAATACAAAGCTTATACCATCATCAAGGGCGAGTTGTACAAAAGAAGTGTCACAAGTGTGCTGCAACGCTGTGTGTAACCAGGGGAAGGCAAAGAAATGCTTCAAGAGATTCACCAGGGAGAATGTGGGCACCATGCCTCATCAAGAGCTTTGGTTGCCAAAGTATTCCGGCATTGATTTTACTGGCCCAACGCTTTGGAGGACGCAAAGGACATGGCCAGGAAATGCAACGGGTGCCAAAGATATAGCAAGCAAAATCATACCCCAACTTTTGGCTTAAAGACGATTCCAATAACTTGGTCGTTCGCAGTTTGGTGCTTGGACATGGTTGGACCTTTCCGACCGGCAGGAGGAAACATGACTCACATCCTAGTCATGGTGGACAAGTTTACCAAGTGGGTGGAGGTCAAACCAATCTGGAAGTGCGATGGGCATACAACCGTAAAGTTCCTCAAAGACATTATCATGCGGTATGGTTATCCGCACAGCATAATTACGGACAACGGCACAAATTTCGCCAAGGGAGAGTTTTCATGGTTCTGTGAGGATAACAAGATCCGTCTTGACATCGCCTCAGTGGCACATCCTCAAGCTAATGGGAAAGTGGAGAGGACAAATTCACTCCTGTTGTCTGGTATAAAGCCTCGGCTCATTGAACCACTCGAAAAAACGCCAGGATGTTGGCTTGATGAATTATCATCTGTGTTGTGGAGTCTAAGGACCACACCAAACCGATCAATCGGTTATACACTATTTTTCATGGTATATGGAGCAGAAGCGGTCATACCAACCGATATTATCCATGACTGACCACTAGTACAACTCTATACAGAGGAAGAGGTCAAAGAGGCCCGAGAAAATGATGTCGACTTACTCGAAGAACAAAGAGAATTGGCGCTTGCTAGATCAGCTGTATACCAGCAAAACCTCAGACGCTATCATAGCCGGAAGGTAAATCCAAGGGTATTCCAAGAAGGAGACATAGTGCTACGTCTGGTGCAACGCACTGTAGGAAAGCATAAGCTTGCACCCCCATGGAAGGGACCGTTCATCGTGAGCAAGGCTCTGCACAACGATGCGTACTATCTTATAGATGCACAGGATGCCAAGAAAGGAAAGAAGGACATGTCGGGTGAGGAAACCAAACGTCCATGAAATGTAGCTCTACTTCGCCCTTTCTATTCCTAACGATGTAATGTAAGAAGTTCCTGTACCTTTTTCATATTTCACTATCAATGAAATGCCGGCATCCCGAATGTATCTCAAGGAATGCCTTTGCCGAAATTGCATGTATTATGTTTATTTTTTCTGTATGCCAGTTGGCAGTGGCGGAGCCAGCCCAAGTGCCGAGCCTGGGCAAGGTATACACGCAACTATTTTGACCAGAATTTGCCCCAAGATACCCTCGTTTAAGCTAGTAGCTTCAACTAAGCATCAGAGAGAGTTAGCAACCGGAGCCCGGGCAGCTGCCCGGGCATGCCGGGCCGTAGCTCCGCCACTGCCAGCTGGCTTGTTGGGAATTTTCTGTTCCGGTTTAGTAGTGTGTTTAATCCAACGGTGAATCTTCGACTTTGCTGCTATCCGCAACCCGGCTTCATGGCAAGTAAGAAAAGCCGAAAGGATTTAAACACATGAAAAACGAAAGAGGAAACAAAAACAAAAAGTTCAGAATAAAACTTAGCTAACCCCGGTTATACCGGTTTTTTCTAAATTTTTTGTGTTTTTTCTCTAATTTCAAGAGATTGTCTGCTTGGCAAAAGAACCTTGGGCCTCATACGTCAAAACACCTAAAAGAGGTAGACAGAACCAAGGGAAAAGAACTAAGCATGCATTGGATTGAACTCGGGAACAAGCCCGGAGCGCTTACCACATAAGTTTAAAGTTATCCAAACTAAGAGGTACAAACAAGCCAAAAGAGCTTAAGCGTATGAATTACATCACCACCCGGCATACCGGGGATTTAACAAATTTAAGTTTTGTAAGACCGACAGGGGTAAATTCAGACATCGCCAGCACCAGATGTTGAAGCAGAGGTGGAACACGAAGGGTCTGCGGGGCCGGATGTAGCAGCAGGGGGAGCGTCAGCCTCTAATTCTTCATCGACGTTATCGTCGCTGCTTCCGGCATCACCGTCACTCGGGGCCTCCTCGATTTCGACTTCATCCTTAGGAGCGACCGGATCTGGGATGAACTTGTGGACGGCGGCATACTGGGCGATATCATAGGCTCGGGCCTTGCGCTTCTAGACCTTGTTTTCATCTGAGAGAGTGGCTGAGCCTTTTCTTAAGCTTTCCAACGCATCCAGATCAAGTTCTTCATACCAGGATAGCACGAACTCGAGAGCTTGGTCAGATCCGGCCCGGGCGGCTGAGCGCAGCCATTCATCCAGCTGGATGTCAGCGGTATTCAACCACTCGTAGAGCTCAGGCAGTCCCTGGCGCCTCGTCTCCTCGGGATATAGAGCATCGAAAGCTTTGAGGGCGGCTTCAAGAACGTCCACGCCAAGAATATTCATGTGGGAAACCCGGGAGGCCATGGCAACGATGTAATCCTCCATGGTGCTCATAACCGGCCCGAGCGGCACGGATATATTCTTCCGTGATTCCTTGACGGCTTTAATGGCACCATTCTCAGAATGAGGGAAAGCCGCTGAAAGAACAGAGTATCCGATTTGAGACGAGTATAAACGGAAAATCTAGAAAAAGGATTGTTATAAGTATCGACGAGGCTTACCAGCCATCTCTTCGTTGAGTTTCCCGGCGAGGGTGGCCCAATCCTTCATTTTGTTGTTTAGCAGCTCGATCTGTTCCTTCTGAAGTTTTTTTTTAGATAAAAGGCAACTTTATTGCCCAACTTTAACTTAATAAAGCCAAGGTATCATATAGGATTACGAGTACAACATTGCTGCGGCATACAGCTTCGCCAAATAAGGTAGGAAAAGGTAAAAACAAACAACTAGCGCAGACAAGCATAGTAAGGTGACGCCCATCGCCAAAGCACGCGCGGTAGAGGGTAACTCAGCAACCGAGGGATCAGTCCTGCAGGACCTTCAGACTCTTGGCTTCATGGACGCGTACAGCTCCCTTAGCTCTCGCTCCATCCACCTTAGACCTTCCCTTCCCCTGTCCTTGAACTTGGGCCTCCAGAGCTGCAAAAAGATGACAGTTTTAAAGATAATGTCAGCGGGATGTGAAATCACTTTTCTCTCGATGGTTAGCTTGTTGCGGATCGTTCAGAGGGTCCAAGATTGGGCTAGAAAAAGGGCCCAGAGGATATGGCGAGTAAAACCCGTGAAACTAGCGAGAATAGCATGAAACTGTGGGAAGTTAGCTGGTCTCCAGTTGCACCCGAGCAACTGGCGCAGCACTGCCCAGGCGAATTGTGCCGTAGAGCAGGAGAAAAAAATATGAGCAGCATCCTCGGGCTCACCACAGAGCGCACAACCTCCCAGAGACGGGCCGTGGCGAGTTGCGATTTGCAGGTTAGAGGGGAGTTTATCTAGGGCCAGTTGCCAGGAGAAGATTTTGATCTTAAGCGGCACCTTGACCTCCCACATGTCTTTGAAGTGCACGACCGTCGCCCTTGCGAGAGCTTGAAGTATAGAGACTTAACCGAGAAATTTCCAGAGTTATCCAGGTGCCAACGCACCTGATCTTTACCCTGACTTAGCTGGACAGCGTCGACTAAGGCGCCCATCTTCCTCCATTGTCTGTTCCCATCTTGATCCAAGGATCGGCGAAACCGGATACCTAGTCCTTCCCCTTGAAGGGCCGAGGCCACCGATATCGCCGCATTATCACAAATAGCAAAGAGAAGAGGGAATTTGTCCTTAAGAGGCATTGTGTCAATCCACCAATCTTGCCAGCTGGTGCGAGCCCCGTCACGCACCAGGTGTTTAGCCCCTACCTTGAATAGATGCTTCACTCTGTGAAGGCTCTTCCAGAATTGCGAGCCTCCATGTCCCGATCCACTGCAGATGTCGTCGGCGTCTGGGTATTTGGCTCTGATCAGTTTGGCCCAGATGCTGTCTTCCTCCTGATAAATCCTCGAAACCCATTTGAGGAGGAGAGCGAGGTTCATTTTCTTGGTATTGAGGAGGCCTAGACCCCCAACTTCTTTTGGACGACAAACGGTAGGCCAATTGACCATGTGATATTTGCGTTTCGGGCCCACTCCTTCCCAATAAAACTTGGAGCGATGGGAGTCAAACCTTGCGTGAATCCCATCATGCAAGAGGAAGAGTCCCATCGCAAACATAGAAAGATTGTCAAGGCAGGCGTTGGTCAGAATGAGCCATCCACCCGAGGATAGCAGTTTCCCAAGCCACGGTAATCCGACGTTGGCTGGTGTCAATGGTAGTCAGCCTGGTAATCTCCTTCTCAAACTTGGCAGTGGTGGCCTTGACGGCACTAGTTTTCTCAGTCTCCATTTCCTCTTTAACCTTCGAGAGATCTTCTTTGAAACTCTTAGTCATCCCAGAAATTTCGATCTCGTGCTGCTGTTTGAGATGGTCAACTTCGTCTTTTTGCCGGGCAACCTCGTCCTTCTCCACCTTGAGCTCAGCAACGTTCTGCTCCATCAGCTGCGATAGTTCGGCTTCAACTTTCTCCTTCTCCCCTGCAGCCAAGTGGAAGGTTAGAGACGCGCAAAAACATGTCGACTATGACCAACGGGCGCAACAGAAAGGGCTTACCCTGGATGCTCTGGATCCACTCAATCAGCTCAGTAACTTGTGCCAGGTCTTGCTTATCCGATGGAAGAGTGAGATAGTAAAAACCAGTAAAAAAAGTTCTGGTATAAGTTTTCCGTCGAGTTTGTTGAAGGAAGCTAGCAACGAGTTATAAGTGGTGGTGAGCTCACGATGCTCCCATAGAAGGTTCTGGTATAACTCCTTTCGGTTTTGGCTGCACTTCTGCACAGAAATGAAGTGAAGAGTTAATGGGATTGTGAGTGCCGGATTTTGACGCAAGTTCCACGAAGCACTACGCACTTAACCCGGAACTCGGGACTATGTATGCTGGAATTTTGACGCAAGTTTCGCGCTAAGCGCTGCACACTTAACCCGGAACTCGGGGACTATGTATGCCGGAATTTTGACGCAAGTTCCACGCTAAGCGATGCGCACTTAACCCGGAACTCAGGGACAATGTATGCTGGAATTTTGACGCAAGTTCCATGCTAAGCGTTGCACACTTAATCTGGAACTCGGGGACTATGTATGCCGAAATTTTGATGCAATTTCCGCGCTAAGCGATGCGCACTTAACCCGGAACTCGGGTACTGTGTATGCCGGATTTTTCAAGCAAGTTCAGCGCTAAGCGCTGCACGCTTAACCGGGAACTAGAAAGCTATGGGTATGTCAATTTCTAAAGGAGTTCCGTGCTAAGTACTACGAACTTAACCCAAAACTCGGGGACTATGGGTGACTATGAGCAAAAGCGTGCAATCATATGTCTCAGAAAGAAGGTTGAAAGTAACAAAATTCTTACCATAACAACGTTATTGGTGTCGAACGAGGCATTATCCATGACTTTCCCAGCTCTCTTCATCCGAAGCAAGTGGTTGACCACTGGTATTGGACCGCCAGGGGCAATGATGGGTTCGCAGGCTTCGTTTATGCCGGAGGTAACCTTGATCATGTCCGCTTCATTCCATGCTTGCGCGTAGTGCTCCAAGGAGCCCAGGCTATCGCTGCTGCGGGTCTGAACCAATCTTCTAAGAGCTCTAAGCTCCCAGGGGTGCGACGGCATGTGGATGTTCCAAGGGTCGCTGTCGAGGGGCCTACTCGCTGGCCCGTTTGCCCCTGTGACAACCGACTAATTCACAGCTAAAGAAAAATACTCGAGTGGAAGTGGAACCAACTCGATTCCCCTCCTCCCTCCCACCCCCATTAATTTCTGCCTGCAAGTCGGCGCCGTAGCCCTGCCAATCTGCCATCCCAACTCTCCAGCTCTCTAATCCTCTCCCGCGGTGAGGCAATGGTCGGGTCGGTGACGGCGACGCACATGAGGCTCGAAGAGCAGGTGCTGCGTGAGCTGCAGGAGGCGGACACAGACCTTGTGGTGTGCCGCCTAGCCGATGAGGACGCGCTGCGTCGGCGCAAGACGGGAGGTCCGCCGCCTCCCGGCTGGGTATCTATCTCACGGGGGGAGGCAATGGATGGCGACGGAGATGCACCGGATCTTGGAGGAGAAGGTCGTATTGCCAACAAGGGCGTATTGCAGCCCCGCTGGACGGGACTCCCGCCGCCTCCAGGGCGAGGTCATGTAATGCGAACAAATCTGCGTCCCGTCCCACCTCTGTCTCTCACACACACACACTAGGATGAACCCTACGAGCCCCAAAATGTAGATCACGAGCAAAACTGTGGACGATATTACCCATATCTCATTCATGCTCAGCCTCCGATTTGATTCGCTACCTGTCGATGTACAATAGTGTACATGGTGATTGGGAAATGATCTTTAAATGCCCAACGCCACTTTGGGGAAGGAAGCGATTATGCAAATCTTTGTACTAGATTGGTGATCCACGTTTTTCATCTTGCAGCTCGCTTTTTTTTTTATAAACCTTGCACTTCCAGTGACCTTTACAACTTCACCAAGTAGCATCCGTCTCAGTATTATTTTCATTTGTTTGTTAGGTGTTCGATGGAATGCATGTCAGAGCAACAATCTGTTGTGTACTTCTAGAGATAGAAGCTAAAGGTGCACGAGAATATGTCGACACGCCTCAGGTTCCATGCTGATTATTTTTCGTGGGAGGGCCGGGTCAGTTTTCATTCAGTAGTAGCAAGGCATGATCACCATACCATGTCTCAGAGATGGCAAGCGTATGTGGCAGGTACTTCTCTGCAAGAACCAATAACATGCATCGATTGTTTATGCGCCTCCAGTTTGTGGAAAAGTTATTTTACTCCGTAGGATTGTTTCATGCTCAAAATTTTAGCTCGGACAGTAAATTTCATAGATTGTTTAATACTTTGGTTAGCTTACATGTGAGATTAAGTAATGGCTTACTAAAAGTGTTCCTGTTTGATATATATGTGAAAGTCACGACATCGATTTTAAATGCATATCGGAAGAATATAGTGATATAGCGATTATGAAATTAATTTAGTATTAGAATAGTATTTCTCATGTGCTCCTAAAATATTATGCCTCAAGGATTTGTACATTGGAAGAATAGGGTGATCTGTCTTTGATCGAATCAATTATTATTGTGTCTTTTTGCTCATGTCTCTCTCCTCAGATCAGCGTTGCGGACGTGTCTGCTTTGGAACGGCAGCTTAAGAAGTTGTTCACCTTGTGTGATGGCATGCTGGACCAGGCCGTTGCCGACGTGCTCATGGTGTTCCTTTATGGGGAGGCGGTGGTCAGTGCTATGGGAGACTAAGGAGGATCTTTGGTTTGTGTTTTCAGGACCATACTACATTACTTCTTGATATATAGTATTTGTCCTTGGTAATTTATCACTTTTATTTTTGAGATTACAGATTGTAAAGCTCCGCTTATTGTTCCGTAGCTGTGAGGATCATTTTTTCGTTAGTCAATCTTTGCGTGGGCACAAGGACCATATCTTAACTTCCATTATGATTTCACAATGCATTATTTGTAGTAATTCGTAACATATACTATTAGCACAATCACAGCAACCTCATACCTGAGTGACTATTTGTCTGCCACCGCTCTTCTGACTCTGTTAAATTGGATATATGTTTCATGGCCATAGAGTAAGTTCTCTATTTTTCACCAACTGTATTGATAGATATGTCAGTGCATTTACGGTCTTGATATTTTCTGTCTCAGGCATATAGACAGTCAGTTTCGTGAGCTTCATTTGCTTCATGTGCACTGCCTTGCCTCTTAGGTGATAAAAATAATTCTTCCATGGTAAAGGATCTACACCATCACATCATATTAGATAAACAGTATAGGATTATGCTAATGATTTGTTAAGTTTATTTTCTATAACTAATTAAATTGTTCTGGGAAGCATAACTTGGATGGTTTCCCCATCGTGACGACATTGTGCAGTAAGGAAGATATATTTCTGTTGTTCTTGCTGTCTTATACATTGCATGTTTCATAGTGAGTTCATCAATGTTGTGAACAAACTAATAACTGAATTTATAGCAGGTGCCACAGGTGCAGTACATATTGATGAGGTGACCTATGCTTCATTAGAAGAAGGATTGCATAGCTTTATATAAACTGGCGCATTTAATTATCAATTTCGTGGCCTGATTGTGGTGGGTATGTGCTGAAAATGTTGCTGGCTGAACTCTACGATGAAGTTCTTACAATGTCAAATACTGTATTACTCCTGTCATATTCAGGTGAGATGTTGAAAATTAGCACGCACTACATGGTTTATGCTTATGGGGTTTCTCAACTCTTATGGTTATGATATTTCTTGGGAAAACAATGCTACAAGTACCAACCCTTGCCTACAGGAACAAGGAGAACAAAGAGTTGTACGAATCCGAATTATCAAGCATGTAAGTAAAGGCGGAATATATATGTCTATGTGCTTTGTTTCTTTCAGACCTAAAATTTAGTCACTTGGAAGGTTTTTGGGCAGTGAGACCTGGTACATTCTCAACTCTGTGTATATGTCATGTGTCAAATATTTTTTGCCGTATTAGCATTAGAGCTATAAGAGGAATACCAATGATGAATATTGTTTTTACAATCTCCAGTGGTGTCTTCTCAGATGAAGGCGACAATAGAGGATGTATGGACCTGGTTGTATTTTTTTGGTGCACTGGTCTTTTAGATTGAAGGTTTGTCCTACAAAATCCAAGCTCTCACAGTAATGTTGCCGGCGATGTAGAATTTAGCTCCGAGTTCAAGTTTACTAGCATACAAGAACTTAGAGCGTTCAATATTTTTTGGTGCATCTGCTGTACAAACTGATTGAGATAGTTTGTTAATATGTTCACAGAATAAAAATTGATATATTATGCTGATGTTGTTTTGTACTACCTCTGTCCAAAAACAAGTGTCTCGGTTTGGTTTCGTTTACATATGGATGTATCTAAATGCATTTTTGCTATAGATACATCCGTATCTAAAAAAAGTTGAGACAATAATTTTTGGACGGTGGGAGTACTTGACGAAGGTATCTTAGTCTGGCCTTTATCATTATGTTGCAGTGCGAATGGAATGTGAACAAATGACAGCTCTCTTTGCCCGCATGGTTTTGTTGTCATATTGTCAGATGATGTCACACAATGTGTGATCAATCTAGATGGTCGATTGGTTTTTGTGCTGGGCTACAGTGATGTAGATCGCCCACTCTGGTCCTCTGTTCGGCTCTTCCTCACCCACCACATGACCCCCTCACAGCCACCTCTTCTCATCTTTCCGTCGATCTCTTCGTCTTCGTCTCTGCCTTAATGGCTACAGCTACGATGATATGTTTCCTCTTCTGAAGCTCACAGTGGATACAACTTAAATGGTATGGGGCAGCCAATTATAGAACATTTTTTAGATGAACGATACACAAGATATATTTTTGGAATAAGCTAGAAACTAAGGTTCAACACAATATCAATGAGAATGTCCTTTTATATATTTGCTCATGTTGAATTCCCATCAGAACTTCCGATCGAGTGTTTGTTGATATACCTGGTATGTTAATGTTTGTAAAAGTTAATAGGTGCACATGCAACAATGGTAGCTTATGAAATCAATCCTACTATGCGAGGAGAGGGTAAAAACCCACCAAGAATAGAAACGAGCAGGGCAAAACGCGCAAGGTTTAAGCAACCAGTTGCCCTGTTTAAGCAACCAGTAGCCCTGCTCAAGTTACGGTTTGTTGTTGTAATTAGAAGATCAACATCGTCCAAGCATGTTTAAGCAATGTACGCATGCATGGTGAAATAAATCTCATGGATGTTCATGTGTTGTTTACTCAAGTCCAAAAAGAACAAATTCCAATACACGTTGCTCCTAAAGATAAATTTCAATAAGACAAAAAGCGTTGTGCCTAATGATAAATCTCAATAAGGCATCTACGCCGTGAAAAAGAAATGCTTGCGCAGCACAAGCAACACGCTAATATCGAAAGTGGGCGCAGCAACGCGCGTTGGGTCCATCTAGTACATTCCCGAACCGGGGAGCAGTTTTGCGCGCGGCTATGCTAGTAGCATGACCAGCATGAAGAGTCATCCGTTGGTCGCTAATCTCCAAGGAGGGCTCACCGCTGGATTGGGGGTGTGCTGTTGATTTCTTGGTTGGAGGCTTAGGGGCCTTCCCCGCAGCAGTGGTGGAGGAAGTCACGGTTTGAGTTGGTTCTTTACCAGTGTCAGGAGTTGTTGATCTTGGGGAAATCGGCTTATCAGCGGTCGGGTCGTTTTTCCCTCCATGAGAATCTTGAATGGTTGGAGTCATGGTCTCCTCCCTTGAGCCGGAAGAAGCTGCCGGTTCAAGAGGACGGTATAGCGGGACCGGAATTTCAACACTCGGAAGTGGAAATTGGTCCGACGGCGGTGAAGCAGGTCTAGAAGGTCTTGCAGAAGGATGTTCTGTCACCCGCACTGGCGGTGGGATAGCTATCGTGACTCGGGGAGTTTCGAGTGTTTCCTCACGGGTCCTACCCAGAGCAGAATGATTAATGGTCAGCGCCGCGCTAAAAAAGATGGTATAAAATGTTAAATTACAACCAAAGAGAAATGAAACAAAACCAGATAAAGATCATATGTGCACAGTTACCCGGAGGACGTCGGAGGTGCTTTCGGAGCGGTGGGCTAATCCCGGCGAGGCGGCTTGTTGCCGCTGACCTTAACACGCTTCTGCGGTGGAGCTCCGCTGGTGCCGGGTGCGGTGCTGCCACGTTTCCGAGCGGAGGTCTTCTTGGCTTTACCACGGGCAGCGGCAAGCAATGCAACGCTCTCCGGGGCCTGTGAGTTGGGACCTGTTGAATCCGGGTCCAGATAGTTTGCAAAGAAGAGGGGAAAATTGGTTAATACCTCCAGGATAACGCATTCCTCATCGTCATCATCGTTAGCCCAAGCCCTTAAGGGGTGCACAACAGGGCCTTACCAGCGTCAATGCCAAGAATGGCATCGTCGACGTTAAGGTCGGGCGCTGTGGCGGCAGTGTCAGGGTCTTCGTTGTCAACGTCGATCCGGTCAGCCGATAGGACAATAGAGGCATTTTCAGTCAACTGTCTGTTAAATCTCTGCAATAAAAAGGCACGGGACAAAAGAAATAAGTTAGTCAGCGAAACAAGTACCGGACGAAGCAGTGCACGAGATAAAACTCTATCAACATTAATAGCTTTACCCCGGGGGGGAGCACGGCTGTAGGGCTCAAAATCCCACTCCCAATCTTGTACCATGTTGGTTTGGGCAATGGCTTTAACCTGTTTCAGCACCTCCGTTTTCTCCAGCTCAAAAGTGGTCATCCGGGTAGGATCCATGCACCAGCTCATCTGGCAAATCTTGTGGGACCGCCATTGGAGTGGGGAAATCCGCCGGGTGATGAACGTCCGGACTAAATCATCCGAAGAAGGAAGACCGGAATCGTGCATCTCGCAGATAAGATGGTAAATGTTGTTGGTCTCAGCGTGACTGTTCCCCCGATTATAAGTCCAGTTGTGCTTTTCCGGGGTGCCCTTGACATAGGGAGGGAGATTGATAAAATCCTCACTGACGGCATTATTCACATAGAAGAAAGTTTTTTGCCACTTCCGGCATGAGTCTAAGCCGTTGACCCGGATAAACTTTGTGCTCCGGCGCGGTGTGACCATAGCTGCGCCACAGGTTACCATCGGCTTCTATGGTGGTGGTATGGATGGATCCTGGACGGATTGGGTCTGGAGGTTGTGAAGCCGCACCCATAACTCGATATTGGGCCACAACCCGAGATAACCCTCGGTGAAAGCGACAAAGGAGGAGATGACGGTGAAAGCATTAGCCGTGAGGTGGTGAGGTTGAAGCCGAAATTTGTCTAGAAAGGCACGGAAAAAGCCGCTGACCGAAAGTCCTAATCTGCGTGCAAAATGTGCAAGAAATACTACCACTTCGCCGGGCTCAGGGATTGGTTCTACTTCGCCCTTCGGAAGCCTATACACTACATCACAGTAGACATTTCGGGGCATTTTTAAGTGCTCTTAATTGTGTAAAATGTGCCCTTAATACTTTTAAAGGCACAAAAATATGTGCCGAATTTACTTGCTACTCGGAAAGTAATAAGGGCACTTCAAAAATGTGCCCTCATAGGTATACCTTTTAGGGCATATTTTACACGTGCGCTAAAAAGTTTTGAGGGCACATCCAAAATGTGCCCTGAAAAGTTTTGAGGGCACATCCGAAATGTGCCTCAAAAAGTTTTGAGGGCACATCTGAAATGTGCCTCGAAAAGTTTTGAGGGCACATCCGAAATGTGCCCCGAAAACTTTAGAGGGCACATTGGAAATGTGCCTTGAAAAGTTTGGAGGGCACCTCCTAAATGTGCCCTAGAAACTTTAGAGGGCACATCCTAAATGTGCCCAGAAAAATTTAGAGGGCACATCCAAAATGTGCCCCGAAAAGTTTTGAGGGCAAATCCGAAACGTGCCCCGAAAGCTTTATGGGGCACTTCCAAATTACAGTTTGCAAATGTAGTTTAGTTCACAAATCCAGTTTTCAGATGTTGTAGATCCATGATTCAGCTTACAGATAGTCTTTCAAATCCAAATTGCAGTTTACACAGTCCACATTTACAGAGATGTCAAGTAATATGGTGTAGATCCAGAATTCAGTTTACATAGTCCACATTCAGAGTTTACACAGTCCACATTCATGGTTTACAGAGATGTCAAGTAATATGGTGGGCAGTACACATAGTACACATTCCACATTAAAAGTTCAAAAAATGTCAGAGAGGTGATATCAGATTCTCCGTTGGATGAATCACCTCGTACAGAATGATGACGATTAGCTGGACCACTATCACTGCCTCGGGATCAAGCAGCGCACCTATAAGCTCTCTTTCAGATGCCAGTGCCTTCAGACATTAGAGGTAGAAGTTTATAAAGGCCAACTAAATTTTAGTACAATAGTAATGAACCCACAAAAAAAAAAGTACTTTGTAGCTACTGTAATGCATCTTAGCTACTGAAATGAAATGCTCAAACCCCCACAACACAGCAGAATAGTTTGCAGCCTCTGTTAATGCATGATGATGTTCTGTGGTGCAGATGTAAGATTTTTTTAGACCAAAAAGGAAACCAAGTTAAGAAACAGGGTGACCTAACCAATGTCAAATCCTGATCATCTGCAACAGCTTCTGCGATAGCACCATCATCCACAGCTGCAGCTCCTGAAGGTCCCTCGACATCGCCGGTGCCTGATGTAGTAGATGAGCATCATCATCATCCTGTGTGTCACAACTATATTAGAGATTTAATAGTGCTACTCGAATAAAAATCCATTGAATACAATATAGCAGAAAAAAATCATTATATGCCACCAGGAGATTCATCAACGAACCAGAATGGTTGCCACCTTTTGCTCTGGACAAATTATGCTGGTTACCTAGTTGGACAGTTAAGTTGGCACAACAACAACAACAACAACAACCAAGCCTTTCAGTCCCAAACAAGTTGGGGTAGGCTAGAGTTGAAACCCATAAGATCTCGAAACCAAGTCATGGTTCCGGAACGTGGATAGCTAACTTCCACGCACCCCTATCCATGGCTAAATCTTTGTCGATATTCCAAACCTTCAGGTCTCTCTTAACGGACTCCTCCCATGTCAAGTTTGGTCTACCACGACCCCTCTTAACATTCTCATCACGCTTTATCCGTCCGCTATGCACTGGCGCTTCCGGAGGCCTCCGTTGGATATGTCCAAACCATCTGAGACGATGTTGGACCAGCTTCTCTTCAATCGGTGCTACCCCAACTCTCTCCCGTATATCGTCATTCCGTACCCGATCCTTTCTTAAGTTGGCACGTGCTCAACAAAAATATGAACACCCTACATCATCCAAACAGAATAGGAGCCTTACATAGGTAATTATTAGTACAATAGTATGATGAATATGATTTTATCAGAGAAGTCAAGAGATATTGTTCTTTTCACCTACATCCCTACAACAGTATGAAGCCACTACCCTGATAGATAAAAGGCAAACAATGAGCTAAATAGTACATCCAGATCTAATCACAACCTAATATATCCATCAAAATTTAAGAACCGCAGCAAATAAATATTTACCTTGACAGCTGCGCCAACATCGTCCTCCGGCCTCTCTCCCTGTTACCCTCCACCGTACTATGGCAAAGACAAACAAGAAGGTTGTTTCAGAATTTTCTAATATCTTAACGCGACAAAGAAATCAAAAACCAGAATTTACCATAGCACCAACAACAACAACAAACATGCTCCTATAATAAATTGTTAATAGCAAGAAAAGTGGGGCATCTACTATCATTATTAGCAAGAATAAATGCTTCATATTTATTTATGCTCTCATAATTAATCATCACTGAGCAGCAATTTGGGTACCAAAGTTTGGTAGAATAACATTTATTAAATGGCACAACACAAGTTAATTTTACACAAGACAACCTAGCTAGGCAGCAACCTCAGGCAGAACCAAATAAGCCAGTCATGCAATTATCTGTGCAATGAAGCACAATTACTATCTAGAGAACAACTCGGTCTGAATTGACGCCAATGCTTCCGCAGATAGAAGGAAGCACTATAATTAGCCACCTACCGTATCTACTAACAAATGACAGGGAACAAAGGAGACATGGTTAAATTAGGTGGCTAGGTATCACACCCCTACAATCATGTGGGATGGGTCTTGCCAGCTGCCATAAGGTGAGCAAGAAGATGATATTAGTGATGAACATATAGATACAATCAGGAAGTTTAAATAGAACAACTTCCTGATCCTCAACTATTCACAAATATAGGCTCCCTTGGATTGATATATTCAATTGGACAACCAGTGATACTCTAAACCGAAAACAGGATACAAGTTACAGACACTTCCTGTGGTTCTGGAACACTTCCTGCACGCCTACATCGACACATTACCATGTTGGTCACGCCATACAGAAATAAAAATCGAAATGCTAGTCAACCCTCATCAATCCATGCACGATGATGAGCAAAATTATTATTTTTACTCATCTTTCTCTTTGTACGTAGCTTACAAAGAGAAAGCTCACTTCCCAGACCTGGACATTGTATTGGTCGTTCTGGTCAAGCTCCCTAGGTTAACCATCAGTTTGTTGCTTATCTTCTTGAAGTTTCTAAAGCATTTTCTTGTACTTGAGGTCAAGCAATATGAGTTGCAGTCACTTAGGAGATAATTGGCAGCAATGCATTCTTAGGCTATACAGGGAATTCCACATATTTACTAAGCACTCATTTTAAAATTTTGAGAAAAAATTCTACTCAAAGTTCAACTACCCCAGATTGAGTGACTAGAGAGGATAAATGTATTGTATCTAGCAACATTGTTCATATATTTCAGGTTTGTGTGCACGGACAGTAAAAGGACAACAAGAGATGACATGGGTTGAGGAAACTACGTGTCCTGGTAAAGCGCTCGAAGGCGGCGTAAATGAGTGTGGCTAGATCAGGGATTACGAGCATCAATCAACTGTACTTGGCTGGGTAGCCTCCAAGCCAAACTCTATCTTCCCGTCCTCCAGAAAGCGTATACGATTAACAACACATGTGCAAGAGATAAATAGTTACTCTGAATCACATACCGAAATCAACGGACAAGCATATAGCTGCAACCTACTGTATCGAGCACAAGCGGTCACAACAACCCTATGAGAATAATAATGAATTGTTTCAAAAAATTAAATCATGTAAGTGCTGACCGGGTAATTCATGAAATGCAAAATGGACTGGAAAATATTACTACCTGTGCATGATCTTATTTAGTATCAAACGGGAACATATTATCCACTTGTGCATGCATCACTACATGTCAAAGGAGCCAAGGAATTGTCGCTGAACAACTTTGTGTCCTAACATAGGTAGCTAAATTGGATTGGGGATCTGCGCTAGGAATTGCACAACGTGGAGTCGGCTGCTCATATTCGCGTTTTCGCTGGCGTGTGCATACAAGCAAACACCTGAAGCACCCGCTCCTAAACCAATCAATCGATCGGAATCCCTCGCTACATAGAGAAGCTCACCTCGAGGTTGAAGGAGACGAAGGCGAGCTTCCGCTCGGCCCGCTGCCGCCCGCCTCGCCAGCCGCAACCGCACGCCCGTCTCCTCGTCCTAGGCGTCGTTTTCTTCAACGCGGCCATCGTCGTGGCCGTCATGTCGTCGGTGGCGCCAGACAGAGGCCGATGGCAGCAGGAGGAGGGTGGCGGCTCGCGCCGGCGACCGAGCCGAACCCCACGGCTAGGGTTAGCCGCGGCGTCGTGCTCGGGGCAGGAACGGCGAGGCACGACTGGGGATGCGTGCAATAAGGAATCGCGGATCAGAACAGCAGTAGTCGACGCGGGGGTCCTGGACGAGGTCATAGGCGTCGGAGTAGAAGACGACGGACACGCGGCGCGAGAAAACCTAACCGCGCCACCGGGGCGTAGTACGCCGGCGCGGCGCAGCCGTATTGCGAACAAGTGGGCACGAGAGGCCATCGGTCGCCCTTGCGGACGAGGAGGGAGCACCGGCGGCGGTTGGGTGCAGGTGGCGTCCGTGCGGAGGTGGCTGACGTAGAGCTCGACGCAGAGGCCGGAGAGGGCATGGCAGAGCTCGCACATGGGGTGGACGAGGACGCGGCGGCGCCGGCCGCACGAGAGACAGGGGAGTTCCACGACGGGGGCGGACGAGAGCCGACGCCAGTAGTGAGGGGAATCGGGGGAGGTCGCCGCTGGTGCTGGAGATCCGGCGGCGGCGCATCGGCCCAATTTCCCCGTGTGGAGAAGGATCCCTTGTGTCTTGTGCTAAACAAAGAAGAAAAGGTGGGGATATGAAATAAGTGGACTGGAGGGAGCCACGTACGACGAAACGCTGACCTGCGATCCCCCGGACGAAATCGACGTCTGCCAAATCGATCAAAGTTGAGCATCACGTCTCCCGAAATTGACGAGATCAATGAGATCGAGTTGAAAAAAAAAAAGGAGATCGAATTGGCACCGTAAAGAGTTTTTGGGGAAGAAAGGCATCGAGTTGTTTGGAGATTCGCATACACGTGTTAGCTTTTTAGTTTTTTTGAGAGCAACCACATATTTCATTAATAATCGAAAACCAAGTTACATGAAGCAACACATGTGGAAACTAAAAGACAAACCGGGATAAAATGATTATCCTGAATTTGGATGTATAGATCCGGTATCATACGAATATTATATCCGCTAACTTGTTTATAGTTATAATATTAGTACCTAGTTTATATATATTGTTCTATTATAGCATATTAAATATGTGCCCTTTTAATAGTGTATATATCTATTAGGGCATTTTGGATATGTGCCCTCATAGCTATATACATATTAGGGCACTTTAGATATGTGCCCTCATAGCTATATACTTATTAGGGCACTTTAGATATGTGCCCTCATATATAGTATCTATTAGGGCACTTTGGACATAAACCCTCATAGCTATATACATATTATGGCACGTTAGATATGTGCCCTCAAAACTATATCTACTAGAGCATTTTGGATATGTGCCTTCTGTTAGGATTTAATTAATCATGTAATTAATTAGATTAATCTCTACTTGTAACCGCACGTGGGAAACCCCCACGATGTAGGAACCGTCATATCGTTCCTGGAGCGTCGCCTCCAGGAACCGCCTCCCGAACCGTCGCCCCGTTTGGAGGCGTCTCTTTCCCCTGTATATAAGTGTTCAATCATCAATGAAAAGATTACAGTTCGATTCATTTGCTTCTCTCTCGATTACTCACAACACGTTATCAGCACGCTCTCAATCCTGAGCGATTTCGAGATCGGAAGAGACAAGAACAAGAAGAAAAGGTGAGAAACAATGCCTGCAGGAGGTTTCCTTGGATTCCTCCTTCGTCTTCTTCGCCAGGAAAGTCGCCGGAGCCGCCTCGTCGCGCGCCGCCACAACCGCCATGTGCAGCGCCTTCGACATCTTGGTGGCCGTCGCCAAGTCTTCCGCCGGAACGAACGCCATCGCTATGGCTTCCACTGGTATGGAGGTCGCCGCCATGGCCCTCGCCGCCATGGCCCTCGTCGTGGTCGTGGAGGTGGTGATGGCGCAGGGCCATCAAACGCCCAAGTCGTCCCATCCACATCCGCCCCACTGGAGATGCCGGAGGCACAGCCGCTGCCGGCGTGGATTCTCGCCGGACCAGCCGCGCCAAGCCTCTACGCCGACGAGGAGATGGAACCAGCGGACGACGACGTTGACGTCGACGACTCGGCCCTCGCCGCTCCGCCCCCACCCCTGCCTTGCCCGGTGCACGGCTGGGCCTGCCCGAGGCTTGCACAGGGAATCCATGTCCAGGAGGAGGCCGAGCCCGTGGTGCCTGAGGCGGCGTCGCCGGACCTGCCGTCCCCAACTCCGGCGCACGAGCCCGGCCCGTCAAGCGTCGAGTCCGCCACGCCGAGCGCTGGACTCGCCCCGATGGCCGTGCGTGACGCCGTCCTCGACAACGACGCAGGAGGCTCTGCCGCCGCTGCACAGCCTCCTCAACGCCGCCTCCGCTTCATCGTGCCGCGCGCCGTGCTGCAGGCCAGCCACGCCGGCCGGCGGCCGGGGGAGTGGAGCCCGGCGAGGCTCTCCAACGGCCACTCCAACGGCGTCGCCCCGGGGACCCAGCTCCCTGGGGGATCCTCCGACGAGGATGAGGGCGGCTGGAGCGGCTCTCTTCGCCGATGAGGAACCAGCGCTGCATCGGCACGGAAGGAGCTGCGTGGTGGTCGCCGCTGTTCTTGGGTGCTAGACTGCTGGTTTCCTGGATTGGGGAATTTTTCTACCTTATCCTGACCACACCGACAGCGGTGCTAACTAGGCTGCCTAAAGTGACTTAGTTTGCACACCGACACTGGTTTCCTGCCTAATATTTGTACGCATGTATCGTACAGACTTCAGATTTTTAGCAAATCAGCAGTTCTAACAGTAGTTTAATTTACGTTTTAGACTATATCTATTTTAGTACTGCATTTCTGTAGAGTACTTTGTATTCCAGATGTGTGTGATGTAATATATTTCCATGTTTGTCACATGTTGAGATTAATTACATCTATTGCAATTGAGATTTAATTTCTTGCAAATAAGTCAATCGATTCATCTTAATTGAGCTACTTTTGGTTCAATACGAGCAAGAATTGATATGCAAAATTCAAAGTGATTTCCTCAAATTGATGTTTTGGGATCACAAGGTGGTGTGTAGATCTACTGCATTGCAGATTATCTACCACTACTAATTAAGCCTACATTTTGTCATGATTGACATTTTGATTGCTTAAAGTGCTCTTCCATACATTTTTATTAAGTTATGACATAAGGTACTAGAAATACGGGTATCTACTGATTTTATCAGATTATACTCTCTAGTGCTGAGAGATGGACCCCAAAATTTACATTGGGGAGTATCTACAACGTGCCATACTTAACAATTTGAAGTTCACACTAGTGGTTTCAAGCCCACTACTTGAAATCATCATTAATTTTGCAACATTCATTACAACATAACCATGATGGTTTTTGGTTTACCAAGTGTAAATTAATAATCTCTGGTTTACCCATGTAGGTAACCAATGGCTCGAGAATTTGAGGCACTCGCCCTCAATGGCCACAACTACCCTACTTGGGCCATGGACACAAAGATTGCTCTTGCATCTCGTGGGATAGTGCGTGCAATCCAGGCTGAGCAGGATCCTCTGCCAGCCGGAGTCACGCCACTAACAGAAGAACAGAAATATACCGCCTTATACATTATAAGGCACCATATTCACCCAGATCTCAAGTCTGAGTACTTGGAGGAGGAATCCCCTAGTACCCTGTTTCAGGCCCTCAAAACGAGGTATGAACAGCAGAAGGCAGTTGTCCTGCCAGAAGCACTCCATGATTGGACTCACCTCCGTCTTCAGGACTTCAAGTCCATCGGAGAGTACAATCACGAGGTTCATAAGATCAGTTCCAAGCTGCGCTTTTGCGGGAAGGAACCTACTGATGCGGAGAAGATAGAGAAAACTCTGTCGACTATGCTCCCATCTGACAGGATCCTCCAGCAGCAGTACCGTGCTCGCGACTACCAAGTCTATTCCGATCTTATTCATATCTTACTTCAGGCTGAAAAGCATGATGAGCTACTCGCTAAGAATGGCTCTCACCGTCCGGTTGGTTCCCAACCTCTACCTGAAGTTCATATGAATGTCGCGACCGGACGAAAGTTTGATGGTGGCTTCAAAGGAAAGTCGTCGAACTTCAATGGTAAGCGAAAGCGCAACCGGAACAGGAAGCCCAGAAACTCAGACCGTGGGAAAGGCACCGCAAAGTCCAAGTTTGACAAATCTAAGCTTTGCGACAAGTGTGGATGCTACACGCACCCCACTGACAAGTGCAAGACCCCAAAGCATCTGGCCATTCTGTACCAGCAATCCCATGCACGCAACGCACCTCGAGGGAAAAGGTTTGAAGCCAACTTCAACCTTCATCCAGATGGCACCGATGGAGCTGGCTGTTCGCAAGACGTTCCCTCGGGACCGAGCAACGCCATTACTCTCCTTCCATCAGAGGACCCTACAGGAACGGAGGACATGATGGTTGAGTACACCTCAACCGACGTGTTTGGAGACTTCGACTAGTCCCGCTACCTCCTTAGTGATTAATATATTCATGTCCATTTGTGATGTTGTAATAGAACATAAGTATTGTTGTCATTTATATTGTATCAGCACTTTGATATAATAAGATTGTAATCTATGTATTTAAATAAAGGATTCTTACTGAAAATTCTTCATTTTTATATATAGTTCTCTACGGGAACAATCCGATGGAAGAGGAATTATGCCTTGTGGACAGTGCTACCACAAACTCTATACTGAGGGAGTTAAAATATTTCCAAACCATGAGAAAGATGAATGGAGATATTTTGACTATCGCTGGACGCGATACGGTAATTGTTGGCACTGGACGTGCCATATTTACACTCCCAAATGGTACTCAAGTGATAATTGAGGATGCCTTGTTGTATCCCGATTCTTCACGTACCTTAATCAGTTATCGAGATATCCGTAAGAATGGTTTTCACATCGAAACCCATGAAGACAACAAAGAGGAGTATCTACTCTTCACAAAAGATTACGGATATGGCAAGCAAGTACTTGAAAAGATTTCTTCTCTGTCGTCCGGACTGTACTATACGTACATCAAGCCCGTAGAACATGTTGCTTACAAGGTAATTTTCCAGAATGTTGATGCATTCCAAACCTGGCATGATCGCCTAGGCCATCCCGGTATCGGGATGATGAGGAAGGTTACTAGCAATTCCATTGGTCATAATTTGCATGAGTCCAAATTCCCTCAGTCATCCGACTTTGTGTGCACATCATGCGCCACGGGAAAGCTTATTCTGAGGCCTTCGCACCTCAAGATACAAGCTGAACCACTGCAATTTCTTGAACGAATTCAAGGAGACATTTGTGGTCCCATCCAACCATTGTCTGGACCGTTTAGGTATTTCATGGTTCTAATTGACGCATCTACACGATGGTCACATGTGTGCCTTCTATCCACACGAAACCATGCATTTGCCAAGATAATGAGGGAAGTAATTAAGTTACAGGCCCATTATCCGGAAAGTCGAATTAAATCAATTCGCATGGATAATGCTGCAGAATTCTCCTCACGTGCTTTCAATGACTATTGCATGGCCCTGGGGATTGAAGTTCAGCACTCTGTTCCATATGTCCATACTCAAAATGGTTTGGCCGAGTCCCTTATTAAAAGGATCAAACTCATTGCAAGACCTTTGTTAATGAATTGCAGCTTGCCAACCTCGTGTTGGGGTCACGCAGTTTTACACGCTGCTGACTTAATCCAATTGCGACCTACTGCATATCACAGTACTTCCCCTCTGCAATTAGTACGTGGAAATCCACCTAGCATTTCCCATCTGCGTAAGTTCGGATGTGCTACATACATCCCGATCTCACCACCTCAGCGGACATCCATGGGCCCACACAGAAAACTGGGGATCTATGTGGGGTACAAATCGCCGTCGATTATTAAGTACCTGGAACCCCTTACTGGGGATCTATTCACAGCCCGTCACGCTGATTGCATATTTGACGAGGAACACTTTCCGGCATTAGGGGGAGATTTCAAGTACCAGAAAGAATGCCCGGAAATTGATTGGAATGCTCTTGCCATTTCAGCCTCCGATCCACGTACCCAAGAGACCGAACTCCAAGTTCGGAAAATCATAAATTTGCAACATCTTGCAAATAATCTGCCAGATTCATTTACTGATCTAAAAGGTGTCACAAAATCCTTGAATCCGGCCAGAAATGCGCCCGAAAGAGTGGAGGTACCAACTAAAACCACTCAACTACCCGTTCCCAAAAAGAGGGGGAGTAGTACGGCCTCTGACCAGGATCCTGCTTCTCGCAAGCAGCAAAGGAGAGTGAGGAGAAACTCCTCAAAGTCAGTAGATGCAAGTCAACTCAACGTTGACAAACACCTTATGGGTAGTATACACCCAGTGGAAGGGCAACCTCCACAACCCAGCTCCAGCTTGCACACACTGGCTGGGACATCGGAACACCTAGACTCAAGCGTATTGGGAAATCACGAAGAGTTATCAACGGTGCACGAGATATCCATCAACTATATCGATTCTGGAGAATCATTCAACCGTAAGTCTACGATTGTCGACACTTATTTTTCTGCTACAATTGCAAATACCCTTCTTAATGATCATGATCCAAGGACTATCGTTGAGTGTGAAAAACGCTCCGACTGGCCTCAATGGAAGGATGCAATACAAGCAGAACTTGCCTCGCTTAATAAAAGGAAGGTATTCACAGAAGCAATACCAACACCTCCCAATGTTTTCCCTGTGGGATTCAAATGGGTTTTCCTCCGGAAACGGAATGAGAACAATGAGGTGGTGAGATACAAAGCAAGGCTCGTAGCACAGGGTTTCACGCAGAGACCCGGCATTGATTTCAATGAGACATATTCTCCAGTTATGAGTGGTATCACTTTCCGATATCTAATATCTTTGGCAGTGCAAAATCGTCTATCTATGCAGTTGATGGACGTCGTGACCGCATATCTTTACGGGTCACTAGATTCGGACATTTACATGAAGGTTCCAGACGGAATCTCTGTCCCGAATGCAAGCACAAAACGCAACATGTACTGTGTAAAACTGAACAAGTCTCTATACGGCTTGAAACAGTCGGGACGGATGTGGTACAACCGACTTAGTGAGTTCCTTCTTCGCAAGGGTTACTCCAACAGTGATGACTGCCCATGTGTCTTCATCAAGAAGTCCTCTTCAGGATTTTGCATCATTTCAGTGTACGTCGATGATCTCAACATCATTGGCAACACACAAGATATTGATGAAGCACGCAATCATCTAAAAACAGAATTTGAGATGAAGGATTTGGGTCAAACCAAATTTTGCTTGGGTCTCCAACTCGAGCACCTTCCCTCAGGAATAATGGTACACCAAGCTGCCTATATCCAGAAAATATTGGAGAAATTCAATATGGACAAATCCTATCCATCTAAAACTCCCATGGTGGTTCGTTCTCTAGACGTAGAGAAAGATCCGTTCAGGCCGAGGGATGATGGAGAAGAGATGTTGGGACCCGAGGTTCCATATCTCAGTGCTATTGGAGCGCTTATGTATCTTGCAAATTGTACGAGACCTGACCTCGCATTTGCAGTGAATCTACTTGCTAGACACAGCGCAGCTCCCACCAAACGCCATTGGGCGGGAGTAAAGAATGTCTTTAGATATCTCCAAGGCACAAAGGATCTTGGCCTATTTTTTCAGTTTCAGAGAAATCTGGACACCAATATGATTGGATACACAGATGCTGGCTATTTATCTGATCCCCATAATGCCAGATCACAAACCGGCTTTGTGTTCCTACATGGTGGAACTGCTATATCATGGAAGTCTTCAAAACAGACTCTGGTTGCAACATCTACCAATCATTCTGAAATTATCGCATTATATGAGGCATCACGCGAATGTGTGTGGCTTCGCAGGATGATAAACCACATACAACAATCATGTGGAATTGGTTCTATCGAATCACCTACCATTATCTACGAAGATAATGCAGCTTGTGTTGCACAGATGCAAACAGGATACGTCAAGAGCAATATCACTAAGCATATTGCCCCTAAGTTGTTTTATCCCCATGAACTCCAAAAGAGTGGGGAAATAAACATCTTGCAAGTCAAATCATGCGATAACCTCGCTGATCTATTCACAAAGTCTCTACCAACTTCAACGTTCCAGAAATATATTCATGGAATTGGTATGCGACGACTCCGAGATTTGCAAGATTCAGGGGGAGTATCTTCCTGAACTACTCCTGTTCAAAGCATCATATTATACTCTTTTTCCCTTAGTGAGTTTACTTTACAGGTTCTCATAAAGGTTTTTAATGAGGTAATATCAACATAAGATCATATGTCATACTATCCCTTTTCCCCACCGGGGTTTTTAGGAAAGTATTCACGACATATTTATTGACCTCTATATTCTATGGATATACTTCATATTGAGTTAACAGAGGCAATAACCATAATATGTTGTACCATTTTCTCCTTATTTTCCCACTGGGTTTGAAGGAGTTTTAACAACATATCCTATACTATTCCTCATTTTTCCCACAGGGTTTTTGGAGGACTCCTCACATTTTTCCCACTGGGTTTTTGGAGGAGACTATTTCAAGATGATGAACACTTGCAAGGACAAGCATAGATTAGGGGGAGTGTTAGGATTTAATTAATCATGTAATTAATTAGATTAATCTCTACTTGTAACCGCACGTGGGAAACCCCCACGATGTAGGAACCGTCATATCGTTCCTGGAGCGTCGCCTCCAGGAACCGCCTCCCGAACCGTCGCCCCGTTTGGAGGCGTCTCTTTCCCCTGTATATAAGTGTTCAATCATCAATGAAAAGATTACAGTTCGATTCATTTGCTTCTCTCTCGATTACTCACAACACCTTCATAGCTATATACCAATCATTTTAGGGCTACAAAATGTGCCCCTAAGTATGTGCCCCGAAATCCCTACCGTGTTGTAGTGATAGGAGACTTGGGTCGGAATACGCTTGGTTCTATACAACCACTCAATTTCTACCGGCCGCACGTTGGAGCACTCCCAGCCCACGTGTCTGGGCCGGGTGCCAGGCTCGAGCGCGGGATCGCCCGCCCCTTCGTTCCCATCTGCCCCTACGGGCTCCTACGATAGATGGATCGCGGTGAGGATGGGTTTGTCTGAACTCATGGGGGTGATGAACTCAGGAAGCGGCTTGGAAGACACGCGACCTATACTGTGAGAACTAGGAAAGAGGATCTGCGAAAAAAAAAAGTCACAGCGAAAAGGTGAGATTCTGGCAGATAAAGCGATCATAAACATCAAGAACTCGAAGTGAGAACAATGGCGGAGGAGGACCAAATAGGGAGAAAAGCGGGAGGGTCCAAATGGCACATACCGTGGTTCAAGCGGGCGGCCGAGGAGGAAATCGGTGGTGGCGGCGCACCCTCCGTAGGCACCACGGCGGGAAGAACGGTGGCAATGCCCGCGGCCATGATTCTCCTCACAGTATCCACCGGCGACGAAGGTGAATCGCTTGAGGAAGACGAAGATGAAAGGGGGAGAAGTGCGGTAAGAGCCAAGAAAACTGACCGTCGGGGCTATTAATACGCCCTGGGGAGATCGTGCATCGGGGATCCTCTACGGCCAGGAGAACGACAACCGCACCCATCGTGTGCAGTTAACTTATATACACGGCCACACCAAGGATCCCATGGATCCAGTGCGCCGCATTTAAGGCACACGTTTATCAGTAAAAAACCCATATGATTATGGTGGCAGCAGTGATTTGACTAGACAAGTGTCTATCGGTCTGTGAATAGTGACCGCTGCCACTGACAGTGGTGAGTTCCAACATATTCCCTGACAGGTGGTGCAGGTAATGTCGGACGATGTCAGCGATTTTTACTAGAGTAACGCTCGGTTAATCTGGGAAAGTCTTATGCCGGCAAGAGAAGTACACGAATTCGAGATACGGTGAGATGGTCAATCCGGTGGGAAAGTTCATCTCGGACAGGAACCTGCCGTAGCTCAACGGCTAATGCCGCTGGACCACACCAGCTTCGGGGACTAATGTCGGGGGGATAATCCCCGGTAGGCTAAGCGGGGCTCAGGTTAGCTGGCATAAGATGAATATGTTGGGTTAAACAGAGATTAAGCTGTGGTAGGACATAACCATCACCGGAATATAGGGGAACCCGGGGTTCACCCATCCGGAATATCAACAGGAGATAGGGATCTCCAGCTTAATGGAACCTGGAGACAAGTCCGGCATAAGAATGCTAGATGCGGCTTATTGGGATCCGGGATACCTGAGGTATGCCAGAATTATGGTCCGGAGCCAGGCTAACGGTCCTTTGTAGGTCAAAGATCTGGCCGTCCGGTACGAGACCAAGATGGCGTACGCAGGAACAACTTTAAACGAAGCTCTGAGACCAAAGCACGACGTTGACGATTAAACGTCCGTAGGCCGACCAAGGAGGGTCACTAGACAACCGATGCAGAGGGCAACGTAAACAGCTGAGCCAAAGGAGCTTCATAAAGTAGGCTTACGTAGAAGCATATTCCTTGTGGGTTCCTTCCCTTGTAAGCCTCCTCTCCCCTATATAAGGAGATGAGGGGCTCCCTGGGCAGGGGATCAATCAAGTAGTTGCAGGGGGGCACGAGGCGGGATTAAGCCTTACATCATCAACCTCTGGCCTTAGGCCAAGTTCTTGCTCTGTAGTTATCTGGTTCGAGATTTAATACATATTGTGTGTTGGGCCTATTCCCTGTTCGTGTGTTTTCTACTCGCATCTTCCCCTCCTCTGGATCCCCTTGCGTACATTTGGCCCCAAGATAAGCCTATCCATGGCATCTGTTATTTACCACGATGACACATCAATGTTTTTTTTGCAGGAGAACACGTGGACACAATGGCGGTCCTGGCGGAGCTTAGAGCATCTCCAGCCGCGTCCCCCAAACCGTCCCCCAAACCGCGCCGGATTGAGCGTTTGGGGACGTGTTTCGTTCGTGCCGCGTTTGGGGGACGTCGCTCCCCAGTCGCGTCCCCCAAACAAAATTTCGCAAATTTTAAACTTAGCTAGATTCGATTAGATTCGTCCAAACTTACATAGATTCGAACGAAATTTGACTAAATTTAAACTAAACCTAATCTAGAACCACTTGCGGCGGCCGGAGGCGTCGTAGTTGTTAGAGATATGCCCAAGAGGCAATAATAAAATGGTTATTATAATATATCTTTGTGTTTATGATAATGTTTACATACCATGCTATAATTGTATTAACCGAAACATTGATACATGTGTGTTATGTAAACAAACAAGGAGTCCCTAGTAAGCCTCTTAACTAGCTTGTTGATTAATAGATGATTAGTTTCATAATCATGAACATTGGATGTTATTAATAACAAGGTTATATCATTGTATGAATGATGTAATGGACACACCCAATTAAGCGTAGCATAAGATCACGTCATTAAGTTATTTGCTATAAGCTTTCGATACATAGTTACCTAATCCTTATGACCATGAGATCATGTAAATCACTTATACCGGAAAGGTACTTTGATTACACCAAACGCCACTGCGTAAATGGGTGGTTATAAAGGTGGGATTAAGTATCCGGAAAGTATGAGTTGAGGCATATGGATCAACAGTGGGATTTGTCCATCCCAATGACGGATAGATATACTCTGGGCCCTCTCGGTGGAATGTCGTCTAATGTCTTGCAAGCATATGAATAAGTTCATAAGAGACCACATACACGGTACGAGTAAAGAGTACTTGTCAGGAGACGAGGTTGAACAAGGTATAGAGTGATACCGAAGATCAAACCTCGGACAAGTAAAATATCGCGTGACAAAAGGAATTGGTATCGTATGTGAATGGTTCATTCGATCACTAAAGTCATCGTTGAATATGTGGGAGCCATTATGGATCTCCAGATCCCGCTATTGGTTATTGGTCGGAGTGAGTACTCAACCATGTCCACATAGTTCACGAACCGTAGGGTGACACACTTAAAGTTGGATGTTGAAATGGTAGAACTTGAATATGGAATGGAGTTCGAATATTTGTTCGGAGTCCGGATGAGATCCCGGACATCACGAGGAGTTCCGGAATGGTCGGAGAATAAGATTCATATATAGGAAGTCATATTCCAAGTTTGGAAATGATCCGGTGCATTTATGGCAGGTTCTAGAAGGTTCTAGAAAAGTCCGGAAGAAACGCACTATGGAAGGTGGAGTCCCGGAAGGACTCCACAAGCTTGGCCAGCCAAACCCTAGAGGGGAAAGTCCAAGGTGGACTTCCCCCAAGGTGGCCGGCCACCCCTCATGGAAAGGTGGGAGTCCCACTTGAGGTGGGAATCCCACCTTGGGTAGGTTTCCCTACACATGGAAGGTTTTAGTGTTGGGGTCTTATTCGAAGACTTGGACTAGAACTCTTGGGGCTTCCACCTATATAATGAGGGGCATAGAGAGGGGGCTGAACACTTCAAGCCTCAGCCTTGGCCGCACCCCTTAGAGGGCCGGCGCCCAACCCCCTCTCTCCCCAAACCCTAGCGGTCTCTCTCCTCCACCACATCCCGCACGCTTAAGCGAAGCTCCGCCGGATTTCTCCACCACCACCGACACCACGCCGTCGTGCTGTCGGATTCAAGAGGAGCTACTACTTCCGCTGCCCGCTGGAACGGGGAGGTGGACGTCGTCTTCATCAACAACCGAACGTGTGACCGAGTACGGAGGTGCTGCCCGTTCGTGGCGCCGGAAGCGATCGTGATCAAGATCTTCTACGCGCTTTTGCAAGCGGCAAGTGATCGTCTACCGCAGCAATAAGAGCCTACTCTTATAGGCTTTGGAATCTCTTCAAGGGTTAGTCTTGATCATCCCCTCGTTGCTACCGTCTTCTAGATTGCATCTTGGCTTGGATTGCGTGTTCGCGATAGGAAAATTTTTGTTTTCTATGCTACGTTATCCTAGTGGTATCAGAGCCGTGTCTATGCATAGATGGTTGCACGAGTAGAACACAATGGTTTTGTGGGCGTTGATGCTTATGTTGTCTTTAGTTTGAGTACTTTGCATCTTTGTGGCATAGTGGGATGAAGCGGCTCGGGCTAACTTTACATGACCGCGTTCATGAGATTTGCTCCACGCTCGACATGCAACTTGTATTGCATAAGTGGCTTTGCGGGTGTCTGTCTCTCCTACTATAGTGAAGATTCAATTTACTCTTCTATTGACAACACTAGTATCACCGTTGTGGTTCATGTTCGTAGGTAGATTAGATCTCACTCGAAAACCCTAAACCACGTAAAATATGCAAACCAAATTAGAGACGTCCAACTTGTTTTTGCAGGGTTTGGTGATATGATATGGCCATGATGTGATGATGAATATGTATGAGATGATCATTATTGTATTGTGGCAACCGGCAGGAGCCTTATGGTTGTCTTTAATTTTCATGTTGAGTAGTATTTCAAAGTAGTTGTAATAGTTGCTACATGAGGTGAACAACCATGAAGACGGCGCCATGGACCTTGACGCTACGCCGACGATGATGGAGATCATGCCCGTTGATGATGGAGATCATGTCCGTGCTTTGGAGATGAAGATCGAAGGCGCAAAGACTAAAGGGCCATATCATATCACATATGAATTGCATGTGATGTTAATCCTTTATGCATCTTATTTTGCTTAGATCGCGACGGTAGCATTATAAGATGATCCCTCACATTAAATATCAAGATAATAAAGTGTTCTCCCCTCGTATGCACCGTTGATATAGTTCGTCGTTTCGAAGCATCTCGTGATGATCGGATGTGATAGACTCAACGTTCACATACAACGGGTGTAAGCCATGTTGCACACGCGGAATACTTGGGTTTGCTTGAGCCTAGCATGTACAGACATGGCCTCGGGACAACGGAAACCGAAAGGTTGAACACGAGTCATATGGATGATATGATCAACATGTTGATGTTCACCATTGAAGCTACATCATCTCACGTGATGATCGGTTTTGGTGTAGTGGATCTGGATCGTGTACCACTTAACAACTATGAGGGATGTTGTATTAAGTGGGAGTTCATTAGTAATTAGATTAAAACATGAACTAATTATCATAAACATAGTCTGAATAGTATTTTGAATTAATTTGTAGTATTGGCATCCGTTTTTCTACCAAGCGCTAGTCTTGTTATTGAGATAGAAATACTGTTAAAATCTGAAAATAAACTTTACGGACTGGTACCGTATTGTTAAAGAATCAAGAAATGATTAAGTCCTATTGCAAACTTTTAGTAAACCTCACATTATTGATTCAAAGAGCTATGGTTTCAATTAGTACCCAAAGTTATCTTGTCTCCGTGAAACTTGAAGTTCAAATCTGTTTGAAAAGTAAGGAGCTGAAAATTTAGTTTTCAGAAATAATCAAGGTATGAGATATATGTGATATCTAAGACCTTATTGCAAGATGATAGAATATAAATTTGGTGAGACTACATAAACTCATAAGTTTTATGGGAATGTATGAAGGTTGAAGACGCCAGGCGTCACAATCCTCCAACTATTGGGGCACTAATAATATTCGCATATCCATGAAGTTATCATCCTTAGTATGCACCGTTGCTAAGACTCGTCGTTTCGAAGCATCACGTGATGATCGGGTGTGATAGATTCTACGTGTGCATACAACGGGTGCAAGCCAAATTTGTACATGCGAATACTAAGGTTAAACTTTATGAGCCTAGCATGTACAGACATGGTCTCAAAAAGTTGTCATGAATTGATGGATAAAATTATGAGTGAAATTGTTCATCATAGTTACTAATAAGTGAAATCTAGAACACTTGTCATATGATGATCAACTTCAAAGTAAGAACCTCAAGGTTATTGGTATTTGACCAACAAACCTAGAAGTTATTGATGTTGAAGTGTTTTTCTGAATAATGAGGAAAGCTAAAAGAGAAACTGCAAAAGATATTTTGGCAAAAAGAAAGAAAAGACTAGAAAGTCTAGCTCAGGTGTATATAAATGATATACATGTTATGGTTGTATTCCTAGTTAGGTCACACAATGAAATTCTTGGGTATTTGTACCATATTGGTTGGTATGAAGTGTCATACAAAACAATGCAATACAAGAATACAATGGCCTAAGTGACTGACAAGGAATATGATAAGAATGCACGTCTGGAACAAAAATAAAGCGTTATTATGTTCGTCGTTGGCATTCTATCTAGCCCTTAGAATTTATAATAAAGAACTTAATAATTGTTATTTTGCTCTGGTCAAATGATGAGTTGTTCAAATTATGACATTACTCCATGTACGATGGATAAGTTATTATAAATATTAATGGTGAAACACACATACATAACACTGACGCTAAAATGCCATAAGGCAAATGATTTGAATTCTACTTATTTGTGGAACCGCCATTTAGGTCATGTTAGAAAGGAACGCATGAAGAAACTCCATGCAGATGGATTTTTGGAGTCATTTGATTTTTGAATCATTTGGCGCTTGCAAATCTTTTCTAAAAGAGAATGACTGAAATACCGTTCATAGGCCAAGAGTTAAAACGGGCAACTAACTTAGTGGAAACATGCATGATGATGTATGTGGTTCACTGGGCATAGTGTGTGCGGGAGATTCTTCTACTTCATGAAAACTTCCAACAATGAGTTGAGTATATATATGTGGATATATTCGATAAGGAAGAAGTTTGAAACATTTGAATGGATTCAAATAAATTTCAGCATGAAGTGGAAATCATCGTAATAAGTCAAATATCTATGATTGGATCATGGTGGAAATATTTGAATTACGAGTTTTTAGCGAACATCTAAGAGAGTTATGAAATTGTTCTACAACTCACGTTTCTTGGAGTATCATAGTGATGATGGAGTATCCGAGAGATGTATCCAAACCTTGTTGGGTCAATGATGATATAAAATATTGATGCCATTATATTTTTGTAGATTATGCTTTAGTGACTACCGCTTTTACACTGAATAGAGCGTCATCATGATCCGTTGAAATGACACCATACGAGTTATGGCATAGGTATGAACCCTTGTAGTCCTTTCTTAAACTTTGGTATGCATAGCATAAGTAACTAAGTTTACAACCAAAATCGGATGAATGTCTTTGTTGGTTATCCTAGAGAATTGATTGGGAATTCTTTCCACTATGAAGTAAAAGACAAAAGTGTTTGTTAATGTTACTTGCTTATTTCCAAGAAATTGTTTTCTAGCGAAGTATTTGAGTGGGAGGACAATAGAACTTGATAAGGTTTATGAACCTGAGCATAATGATCAGAGTAGCGCAACATCGGAATTGGTTTCGGAAGCGGCCACAACGATCATGGCTCCCATGACTACAAAGTGTTTTAAGCCATGGAGATCGAAGTACATATTGAACCTTGTAGGTATGGTTTACTTTGTGATCAAATAAATGATTTGTGAACAAAGGATTGATTTTGAACAATGATAAACCAACTACAAACAAAGAAGTTATGATGGGCCCTGACTCCGTTAAAATGGCTATACGCCATGAAATCCAAGATAGATGAATACTTTTTGAAAGTAAAAGGATCTATAAAATTGATGGACTTGGATGTAATATCCTTGAAGAAGCTCGACTTGTCGAAAAATTGTTTACGACAAAGTTCAAAGAGTTGACTACGATAAGATTTGATCTTCCGTAGCAATGCTTATAGTCCATGTGGATTATTCTAGTAATCACTACATATTTCTTTTATGAGATATGCTAGTAGGATGGCAAAATATATTACTTAACATAAGTGTGTATTAAAGGTGTATACAAGATACAACCAAGAGTTTTGCCAGTCCGTAGAATACTAGAAAGGAATACAAACTTCAATTAGCAGAAGTGAGTATTGCGGAGTTGGAATCTTCACCGGATGAAATAGTCAAAGAGTTTTTGATTTCATCAGAAACGATGAAGATGCTTGCATTTGCAAGAAATTAAGTGGGAGCGCTGAGACATATTTGTAATACTTTATGTAGTGACATATCGTTAATTATAAATATTGTAATTATATAATTGATTAAAAGGTTTCATTGAGAATTAGCTTCAATGAAAGGATATGGACAGAAACATATTTAGTGTCAAGATCTATGAAGATAGATTAAAACACATAATAAGTTTAAGTCAAAGTACATAAAATGGATATTGAAGTAGTTCAATATAGAAATATTAAGAAGGTGTTCTTTGCATACAAAGGTTTAACAAGACTTGAGTGTATTTGACACTCGATGAGTAAAAACACTTGAGTGATTTTGGATCACAAATAATATGTACAAAATCAGATGTCCTATGCTCTAAAAGGTTAGGAGCATATACCAGAATGATTCATGTGATAATCATTGGACAAACAGTAAGAATATCCCTGTGTGCTTGAAGAACCAAGGATATATATATAGTTTTATATGGAGTAATGACAAACAAATCGCTGTAAGGTGTTGCACCGATATTTGTTTGGTCACATATAAGAATAAATTTCAAATCTCAATTAGGCTAAATGTTATTAAAAAGGTAGCACAATGCTAGATTTAGAAGAGTTCTAAATATTGTGACGGATTCTACAAATGAAGGCAGAGTATGTCATTGTTTTGACAATGACTAAGGATGTTAAGTCGAAAAGTTCTTTGAGAACTTGGTGTAGTTCCGATAGTGTGCGAACTTTGAAGCTATATTGTGTGTGACAATATTAGTGACATATTTCAGACCGCGGAATTAAGGTTCCACCAGAGGACTAAGCATATATGCCGACTCATTTGGAAAATGAGTGATGTGTTGAGACGCATATGAATTACAAAATACATACGTTTCTGAGCGTGTCAGAACCGTTGACTAAAACCTCTCCCGTGAGCAAAACATGATAAAGCACCAGAATGCCAAGGTGTTATATCTTTACAAATGTAAACTAGATTATTGACTCTAGTGCAAGTGGGAGACTGTTAGAGATATGCCCAAGAGGCAATAATAAAATGGTTATTATAATATATCTTTGTGTTTATGATAATGTTTACATACCATGCTATAATTGTATTAACCGAAACATTGATACATGTGTGTTATGTAAACAAACAAGGAGTCCCTAGTAAGCCTCTTAACTAGCTTGTTGATTAATAGATGATTAGTTTCATAATCATGAACATTGGATGTTATTAATAACAAGGTTATATCATTGTATGAATGATGTAATGGACACACCCAATTAAGCGTAGCATAAGATCACGTCATTAAGTTATTTGCTATAAGCTTTCGATACATAGTTACCTAATCCTTATGACCATGAGATCATGTAAATCACTTATACGGAAAGGTACTTTGATTACACCAAACGCCACTGCGTAAATGGGTGGTTATAAAGGTGGGATTAAGTATCGGAAAGTATGAGTTGAGGCATATGGATCAACGGTGGGATTTGTCCATCCCAATGACGGATAGATATACTGGCCCTCTCGGTGGAATGTCGTCTAATGTCTTGCAAGCATATGAATAAGTTCATAAGAGACCACATACCACGGTACGAGTAAAGAGTACTTGTCAGGAGACGAGGTTGAACAAGGTATAGAGTGATACCGAAGATCAAACCTCGGACAAGTAAAATATCGCGTGACAAAAGGAATTGGTATCGTATGTGAATGGTTCATTCGATCACTAAAGTCATCGTTGAATATGTGGGAGCCATTATGGATCTCCAGATCCCGCTATTGGTTATTGGTCGGAGTGAGTACTCAACCATGTCCACATAGTTCACGAACCGTAGGGTGACACACTTAAAGTTGGATGTTGAAATGGTAGAACTTGAATATGGAATGGAGTTCGAATATTTGTTCGGAGTCCCGGATGAGATCCCGGACATCACGAGGAGTTCCGGAATGGTCCGGAGAATAAGATTCATATATAGGAAGTCATATTCCAAGTTTGGAAATGATCCGGTGCATTTATGGCAGGTTCTAGAAGGTTCTAGAAAAGTCCGGAAGAAACGCACTATGGAAGGTGGAGTCCCGGAAGGACTCCACAAGCTTGGCCAGCCAAACCCTAGAGGGGAAAGTCCAAGGTGGACTTCCCCCAAGGTGGCCGGCCACCCCCCCTCATGGAAAGGTGGGAGTCCCACTTGAGGTGGGAATCCCACCTTGGGTAGGTTTCCCTACACATGGAAGGTTTTAGTGTTGGGGTCTTATTCGAAGACTTGGACTAGAACTCTTGGGGCTTCCACCTATATAATGAGGGGCATAGAGAGGGGGCTGAACACTTCAAGCCTCAGCCTTGGCCGCACCCCTTAGAGGGCCGGCGCCCAACCCCCTCTCTCCCCAAACCCTAGCGGTCTCTCTCCTCCACCACATCCCGCACGCTTAAGCGAAGCTCCGCCGGATTTCTCCACCACCACCGACACCACGCCGTCGTGCTGTCGGATTCAAGAGGAGCTACTACTTCCGCTGCCCGCTGGAACGGGGAGGTGGACGTCGTCTTCATCAACAACCGAACGTGTGACCGAGTACTGGTTCGTGGCGCCGGAAGCGATCGTGATCAAGATCTTCTACGCGCTTTTGCAAGCGGCAAGTGATCGTCTACCGCAGCAATAAGAGCCTACTCTTATAGGCTTTGGAATCTCTTCAAGGGTTAGTCTTGATCATCCCCTCGTTGCTACCGTCTTCTAGATTGCATCTTGGCTTGGATTGCGTGTTCGCGATAGGAAAATTTTTGTTTTCTATGCTACGTTATCCTACAGTAGTACTGCTGGAAGTTGTACATCTCGTCGGTGACAACCTCCTGCTTGACGCGCTCGTCGACGGGCTCGTCCACGGGCTCGTCCTTCACCAAGCCGCTTGGTCCTGCCTCGCCGTCGTCGGTGAGGTCCACCAGCGGCTTGCCGGAGTCGCGGATGGACATGGCGATCGCCGCGTCCAGGTCGCCCCTCCAGGCGTCCTTGTCGTCCATGGACGCCAAGAACGCCGCCCGCAGCCCAGGCAGTCCTCGGGGTCGTCGGCTGCTGGCGATGAGCCGCTGCCGCCGTACTCCGCCGGCAGCGCCGCTGCGGCGCTTCCTCCGGCTCCTCCTTCACCTCCGGCCGGGATGAGGAGGGCGCCGCCGCGCCTCCCTTGCTGCCGCCCGCGCCGCCCGCCACGCCTCGTGTTGACGGGCGTCGCCGGCTCCTCCTTGACCTCCCGTTTGGGGACGGTGTAGGCGCCGACCGGTGCGACGAGGACGGCGTCGATCGCGCCGGTCCCGAGGAAGAAGAGTGCGAGGAGGACGAGTACGTCGTCCTCCTCGGCTGCCATTGAGGAGACGGCGGCGGCGACGACGGCATCTCCAGCCTTGGAGCGCCGTTGCGGAGGCCGCGGATGACGTTCTCGAGGGTGCGCCCCGGAACGCCCCGAACAGGGCGCGGCCTTCCCTGTTCCAGCTGTTGGGGCCGCCGACGAGGTTGTCGGTGCTGTGCATCTCGGTCGTACTTCGCTGGAAGTACGTCGTCCACCAGGCGTCGTTGTCGTTGACCGCCCACGTCGGATCCCGCCGCTCCTCGGCGGTCAGTTGAGCCCGACGGGCCTTGATGGCGTCCCTCCATTGGTCCGTCTTCGGCTTCGGCGGCGGGGAACGCCAATGCCGTTCACGGCCATCTTCCGGCCGCCGCTGGCAGCCGCATGTCCGGCGGGACTGGATACGGGCGTGGTACAGCGCCCACGCCTCCGCCACGGTGAGGCTGCCGCGTCGAAGCCATTCGCCGCGGCGATCTTGCGGGAGGACGAGCTCGACATTTTTTGAGCGGCGAGGAGAGGATCTGGGAAGGGGAGGCGGCGGCGACGAGAAGGATTATGATGAGCGGCGATAACTGGAGGGCGTCTTAAAACAGCGGCGGCAGCGGGTGGTTGCACGCAATAACTCCGGCGCGGACGGCCACGCGGCCATGCACGACGAGACGCGTCCCTGCGTCGCCTGGAAAAACAGGGACGCCATTAACGTCGCTTGACCAAAGGTAGGCGACGGGGTTTTAGCCTTCCGTGCCGCTGACGCGTCGGGCCCGCGCCGGTTGGCCTCGCTTTTCGTGGTGTCCGGCGTCCCGGAGCGTCCCTGTGGGACGGGGACGGGCTCGGGCGCCGGACACCGTATCGGGCGCGCCGGACAAAAATGGGCTTTGGGGACGCGGCTGGGCGCTTTTTGGTCCGGCGCGCCCCAAATCCCTTTGGGGGACGCTTTGGGGGACGCGACTGGAGATCTTAGTGCAAGCCGGGGGCAGGAAATTTTATGTCCCTTTGCCCCCCAAATACTCATGTTTTGCCATCCCCCCACCCCTGAATTTCTAGCAAGCTCCGCCACTCCGCGGACACAAAGTTACATCCCCGAAAATATAGTAGACCCCTTCGTCCATAAAAAGTTGTCTCGGATACTATTACACAAATCTAAGACACACTTTTATAGACAGGTTAGTATTTGTTATTCTAATTAAGGATGTAAAAAATAAATAGCAGAAGCCGATGTAGAAAAAATAAAGAAGTAACATCCAGATCTAAGGAAGCATACTATTGCGCCGACAACTTTCCCCGGCCACCAGCCAAACGAATCCTTGATTAGTGGCGGAGAAACGCCTAGGCGAATCCCAGAAGTGGAGAAACAAATGCCTAGATCTGGACTAGGATATAAGAGGGGGTCAGAGGATGCTCGGGATATTCCATCACTGATCATCTCGGTAGCACTATTTGTCACCGTCGCCGCACTTGACGACATGGTTAAGGTGCTTGTCGGACTCGGCCTTAGGATGCCTGGCGGCGGCACCGCTAGCGGCACACCATGAGGGCATCTCCAACGGTGAGGGATCGCTTTGCGTCCGTGGTGATCGAAAATGCATTTGGGCCATGCTCCAGCCGGGCGATGCAAAGTGACCGGTCCGTCCGCGGCGACGCATACCTGGCACAAATATGTGCCAGGTTTGCGTCTCCGCGAACGCTGCGCGGTCGCGCCAAGTGTCCGCTGAAACTTACGTAGGACCCACGCGTTAGTGGCAAGCAAGCCGATAACATTCCCGTCAGTGGCCATTTCCCGCGCGAAAAATCAAAGTAGACCGGCGCGAGTAGTCGAGAAGCGATGAACATCCTCGCCGCCGCATCCACCACCATGGATTCTGAGGTAACCCTCGCACCCGCCGCCGCCCCAGACTACCACATAGCCACGACCATAGCCACTATGGAGGCTGCAGCTCCGATGGAAGCAAAGAGGGGCGCCACCGGCGGACGGCACGCTAAGGTGAAGGCGACAAAGAAGGTGCAGTCCAAGGAGGAGAAAGGCGTCGAGGCCGGCGCAAGAATCTGAAGGAGAGGAATGCAGTGGCCGCCGCCCTGGAGGCCAGCCAGCAGGCATGGCAGATGCAGCTGAAAGCCGGCGCCGGGCAAGTAAGCCTCCATCCGAACTTAGCGGAGGACTACATGCTCGTCAAGCGAGAGGGGATCTCCGGCGTCGCTCCTACGGCCTCGTCAATGAGCTCGGTAAGTTTCCAGCTGCGTCCTGGAACTCCCGCTCCCGTGCAGGTCCACGCGGCGTCGCGGTTTGCCTCCGGCGTGGCACCGGTGCAGTTCAACGGGGCGCCGATTCCCGACCTCAACAGACACCAAGGAGCGATGACTCCTGCCCGGGCGCGACACACAAGACGCGTCAGGTGCCGGAGGAGAGAATGCCATAGCCCCGCAGGCTGTTTGAAGAAATGGCAGCATCTGCCCCGACGATGAACGACCCGGTACGTAAAGCTCTCTCAGTGTGTGCGACTGTCATGTGTCATGCGTCTGACGTCCGGTGATCAGTAGGCCTATTGGAAGGACCGGCATGCGAAAGACATCCAGGCCATGATCTTCGGCGGCGGCTTCGTTGGCGACGCTGGGGTTGGGACAGAGCCGCATGATGAGTGGGCACCAACGCAAGATACCGAGGACATCGAAGGCGCACGACTGTTCTCCACCCATCCCACACAGCCAACAGCCATGTGCGTCGACGACTATGAGGACGCGCCAATAGGGCCTGTCCTCACCATGGACAATGCTAGCAAGAAGAAGGGGGCCGGAGAGCCACAGGACACTAGGATTTATTGACGACGAGGACAAGTGTTTGTGCGACTCGTGGCTGGCGACAAGCCATGACTGTATCAATGTCGCCTAACAAAAGGGCAAGGTGTACTGGGCCAAGGTCATGCAGGAGTACAATGAGAAAAAGCTTCACGACCCCTACGAGATGAAGAGCGATCACACGGAAGAGTCCATCAGAAAAAGATGGAACTACATCAAACAAGAGACAAGCAAGTTCTGCTCCGCAGTCGAACATGTTGTCAACAACCCCATCAGCGGCGTTGGTGTGATTTCAGTGGTATCCCGGGCCTTGGAGAGGTTCAGGGTAGTGCATAAGAAGGGCTACCATATGATCCATTGCTGGGAGAAGCTGAAGGACACACAAAAGTGGAAGACAAGCTTTGCGGCCTACGATGAAGTTGTGAAAAATGGGACAAGGATTAACGTCGACGGTGAAGACGGCGATCATGGCCGTCATGCCCTTCCACCTCGTCCCCGAGGCCATATGGCTACCAAGGCCGATCAAGTCCGAGAGGCACATGCCATTGCGTTCACTCAGAGCTTGGAGAAGATGATGGCCGAGAATCATGCCGCCATGGCTCCTAGGGACGAGAAGAAGCGTTTGGAGAAAGAGGCCGCAGCTTCCATCTACCTCAACCTCACGAAAGAGGTCATTGAGGTCCAAAGGATGGACATCGAGGCAAAAAAGGCAGACGTCGAGACCAAATTGCGTGCAGACGAGGCCAGAAGGATGGACGCCGAGGCCAGGAGGATGGACGCTGATGCAAAGACCCGTGCAGAGGACACAAGGATCATGCTAGCCGACTTGAGCAGCATCGACGACGACACCAGGGCTTGGTTCATGAAGAGACGTGCCGAAATCCGCGCGCGAGACGCCTGATCACCGGCGCCAATGTCTAGCACCATGGCCTCCTTTTGGACTTCATATGCTGTTCATGCCTTGTTGTGCCCCTTTTGGATTCCACTTTGCGCCGTACCATGTGGGAAGCGTGATAAACTTATTTCAGACCTCAATTTGACATAATTTGAGGCTACAATTTCGTGCAAATTTGAGCTAATTTGAGACAACAACCTTTTTTCTGAATTTTTTGAAACCAAACTGGCCCGAGCCAGAAATGCGTCGGCCCGCTAGACCCACCCCCGACGCAAACGGATGCACGAACATTTTCGCGTCCGTGGGCCGACGCAAACGGACGCTTGTGGACATTTTGACCGTCGAAATGTGTCGGCCCGTTGTGATGGGATTCGTAGCATAGAAAACAAAAAAATTCCTACCGCAAGAACGAAAACCAAGCCAAGATGCAATCTAGTAGACGTGAGCAATGGGAAGATCACGAGACTAACCCTTGAAGATTTCCAAAGCCTACGAGATTAGATCTCGATGTTGCAGAAGATGATCACTTGCCGCTTTCAAAGCGCGTAGAAGATCTTGACGGTGCCACAATCGGGCAGCACCTCCGTACTCGGTCACACGTTCGGTGTTGATGAAGACGACGTCCTCCTTCCCGTTCCAGCGGGCAGCGGAAGTAGTAGATCCTCCTCGGAATCCCGGTAGCACTCCGGCAGGGCTTCGCCTATGCGTTGCGGGAGTATTGTGTGGAGGAGAAGAGGCTAGGGTTTGGGGAGAGGGGGGTGTTGGGCGCCGGCCAACTAGGGGGTGCGGCCAACTAGGGCTTGGTGTGGCCCCCTCCCCTTGCTCCTCATTATATAGGTGGAAATCCCCAAGAGTTGGTATCTAAGTCTTCGAATCAGACCCGAAACCAAAACCTGCTAAAGGGACGAAACCTACCCAAGGTGGGACTCCTACTCAAGGTGGGACTCCCACCCTTCCTTGGGGGGGGGGGGGTGTGGCCGGCCACCTTGGTGGAGTCCACCTGGGACTCCTCCCCTCAGGGTTGGCCGACCATGCAAGGTGGAGACCCTCCGGGACTCCACTTTCCATGGTGATTTCTTTCGGACTTTTCTAGAACCTTCTAGAACCTTCCATAAATGCACCGGATCATTTCCAAACTTGGAAAGTGACTTCCTATATATGAATCTTATTCTCCGGACCATTCGGAACTCGTGATGTCCTGGATCCCATCCGAGACTCGAACAAAACTTTGAACTCCATTCCATATTCCATATCTACTCAAACGACATCAAACCTTAAGTGTGTCACCCTACGGTTCGCGAACTATGCAGACATGGTTGAGACTTCTTTCCGACCAATAACCAATAGCGGGATCTGGAGATCCATAATGGCTCCCACATATTCAACGATGACTTAGTGATCGATTGAACCATTTACATACGATACCGATTCCCTTTGTCACGCGATATTTTACTTGTCCGAGATTTGATCATCGGTATCTCTATACCTCGTTCAACCTCGTCTCCGACAAGTACTCTTTACTCGTACGTGGTATGTCATCTCTTATGAACCATTCATATGCTTGCAAGCTAATTAGACGACATTCCACCGAGAGGGCCCAAAGTATATCTATCCGTCATCGGGATGGACAATATCCCACTCTTGATCCATATGCCTCAACTCATACTTTCCGAATGCTTAATCCCACCTTTATAACCACCCATTTACGCAGTGGCGTTTGATGTAATCAAAGTACCCTTCCAGCATAAGTGATTTACATGATCTCATGGTCGAAGGACTAGGTAACTATGTATCGAAAGCTTATAGCAAATGAACTTAATGACGTGATCTTATGCTACGCTTAATTGGGTGTGTCCATTACATCATTCATCAATGACATAACCTTGTTATTAATAACATCCAATGTTCATGATCACGAAACCATGATCATCTATTAATCAACAAGCTAGTTATTCAAGAGGCTTACTAGGGACTGCTTGTTGTTTACATAACACACATGTATCAATGTTTCGGTTAATACAATTATAGCATGGTATGCAAACATTATCATAAATACAAAGATATATTATAATAACCATTTTATTATTGCCTCTTGGGCATATCTCCAACAGTCTTGCACTTGCACTAGAGTCAATAATCTAGTTTACATTTGTAAAGATATAACACCTTGGCCTTCCGGTGCTTTATCATGTTTTGCTCACGGGAGAGGTTTTAGTCAACGGATCTGACACGCTCAGAAACGTATGTATTTTGCAATTCATTTGCGTCTCAACGCATCACTCATTTTCCAAATGAGTCGACATTAATCATATATGTTCAGTCTTCTGGTGGAACCTTAATTCCGCGGTCTGAAATATGTCACTAATATTGTCACACACAATATAGCTTCAAAGTTCTGACACTATCGGAACTACATCAAGTTCTCAAAGAACTTCTTGACTTAACATCCTCAGTCATTGTCAAAACAATGACATACTCTGCCTTCGTTTGTAGAATCCGTCACAATATTTAGAACTAATCTAAATCTAGCATAGACAACTTCTAGCTCATTGTGCTACCTTTTAAACAACACTTACTGTAATTTGAGATTGAAATTTTATTTTTATATGTGACAAAACTAATATCGGTGCAACACCTTACAGCTATTTTGTTTGTCATTTCTCCATACAAAACTATATATATATCCTTGGTTCTTCTAAAGTACACAAGGATATTCTTACTGTCGTCCAATGATCATCATATGAATCATTCTGGTACATGCTCATAACACTTTAGAGCACAGGACATCTGATTGTGTACATATTATTCGTGATCTATAATCACTCATGTGTTTTTACTCATGTCAGATACACTCAAGTCTTGTTAAACCTTCACATGAAAAGAACACCTTCTTAATATTTCTATATTGAACTACTTCAATATCCATTCTATGTACTTTGACTTTAAACTTATTATGTGTTTCAATCTATCTTCATAGATCTTGACACTAAATATGTTTTAGTCCATATCCTTTCATTGAAGTTAATTCTCAATGAAACCTTTTTAATCAATTTTATATTATATTATTTATAATCAACTATATGTCATCTACATAAAGTATTATAATATGTCTCAGCGCTCCCACTTAATTTCTTGCAAATGCAAGCATCTTCATCGTTTCTGATGAAATCAGAAACTCTTTGACTATTTCATCCGGTGAAGATTCCAACTCCGCGATACTCACTTCATCCAATTGAAGTTTGTATACCTATCTAGTATTCCACGGACTAGCAAAACTCTTGGTTGTATCTAGTATACACCTTTAATACACACTTCTGTTAAGTAATGTATTTTTCCATCCTACTATCATATCTCATAAAAGGAATATGTAGCGATTACTAGAATAATCCACATAGACTATAAGCATTGCTACGAAAGATCTAATCCTATCGTAGTCAATTCTTTGAACTTTGTCGTAAAAAACTTTTTGACAAGTCAAGCTTCTTCAAGGATATTCCATCCAAGTCCATCAATTTTATAGAGCAATTTACTTTCAAAAAGTATTTACCTATCTTGTATTTCATGGAGCATAGCCATTTTAACGGAGTCAGGGCCCATCATAACTTCTTTGTATGTAGTTGGTTTATCATTGTTCAAAAACAATCATTTGTCCACAAATAATTTATTTGATCACAAAGTAAACCATACCTACAAGGTTCAATATGTACTTGGATCTCCATGGCTAGAACACTTTGTAGTCATGGTAGCCATGATCGTCGTGGCCGCTTCCGGAACCATTTCCGATGCTGCGCTACTCTGATCATTATGCTCAGGTTCATAAACCTTATCAAGTTCTATTGTCCTCCCACTCAAATACTTCGCTAGAAAACAATTTCTTGAAAGCAAGTAACATTAACAAACACTTTTGTCTTTTACTTCATAGTGGAAAGAATTCCCAATTCTGGGATAACAACAAAGACATTCATCCGTTTTTGGTTGTAAACTTATTTACTTATACCAAATTTTAAGAAAAGACTATCAGGGTTTATACCCATGCCACAACTCGTATGGTGTCATTTCAATGGATCATGATGATGCTCTATTCAGTGTAAAAGCGGTAGTCTCTAAAGCATAATCCACAAAAATATAATGGCTTCATTTTATTTTATCTCATCATTAATCCAACAAGGTTTGGATACGTCTCTCGGATACTCCATCATCACTATGATACTCCATGACACGTGAGTTATAGAACAATTTCATAACTCTCTTAGATGTTTGCTAAAACTCGTAATTCAAATATTTTCACCATGATCCAATCATAGATATTTTACTTGTCTATTACGATGATTTCCACTTCATGCTGAAATTTATTTGAATCCATTCAAATGTTTCAAACTTCTTCCTTATCGAATATATCCACATATATATACTCAATTCATTGTTGGAAGTTTTCATGAAGTAAAAGAATCTCCCGCACATAACTATGCCCAGTGAACCACATACATCATCAGGTATTTTCCACTAAGTTAGTTGCCCGTTCAACTCTTGGCCTATGAACGGTATTTTAGTCATTCTCTTTAGAAAAGATTTGCAAGCGCCAAACGATTCAAAAATCAAATGACTCGAAAAATCCATTTGCATGGAGTTCCTTTATGCTTTCCTTTCTAAGTTCTAACATGACCTAAATGGCGGTTCCACAAATAAGTGGAATTCAAATCATTTGCCTTATAGCATTTTAGCGTCAGTGTTATGTATGTGTGTTTCACCATTAAGATTTATAATAACTTATCCATCGTACATGGAGTAATGTCATAATTTGAACAACTCATTGTTTTCATTTGACCAGAGCAAAATAACAATTATTAAGTTCTTTATTATAAATTCTAAGGGCTAGATAGAATGCCAACGACGAACATAATAACACTTTATTTTTGTTCAGAAGTGCATTCCTATCATATTCCTTGTCAGTCACTTAGGCCATTGTATTCTTGTATTGCGTTGTTTTGTATGACACTTCATACTAACCAATATGGTACAGATACCCAAGAATTTCATTGTGTGACCAAACTAGGAATACATTCATAATATGTATATCATTTATATACACCTGAGCTAGACTTTTGACGACCCACAAGTATAGGGGATCGCAACAGTCTTCGCGGGAAGTAAAACCCAATTTATTGATTCGACACAAGGGGAGACAAAGAATACTTGAAAGCCTTAACCGGAGTTGTCAATTCAGCTGCACCTCGAAACAGACTTGCTCGCAAGAGTTTATCATAGTAACAGTTTTATAGTAGTAGCGTAGCGAAATAACAGTGAGTAACAAAGACAGCAGCGGTGATTATAGTAAACGCGGGATTAAAATACGTAGGCACGAGGACGGATTAACGGGCGTTGCATGGATGAGAGAAACTCATGTAACAATCAAAGCAGGGGCATTTGCAGATAATAATAGAACGGTATCCAAGTACTAATCAATCAATAGGCATGTGTTCCATATTTAGTCGTACGTGCTCGCAATGAGAAACTTGCACAACATATTTTGTCCTACCAGCCGGTGGCAGCCGGGCCTCTAGGGAAACTACTGGATATTAAGGTACTCCTTTTAATAGAGTACCGGAGCAAAGCATTAACACTCCGTGAACACATGTGATCCTCACATCACTACCATTCCCTCCGGTTGTCCCGATTTCTGTCACTTCGGGGCCATTGGTTCCGGACAGCGACGTGTGTATACAACTTGCAGGTAAGATCATAAACAACGAATATCTTCATGAATCAATAACATGTTCAGATCTGAGATCATGGCACTCGGGCCCTAGTGACAAGCATTAAGCATAACAAGTTGCAACAATATCATAAAAGTAACATCTACGGATACTAGGCACTATGCCCTAACAATCTTATGACTATTACATGACCAATCTCATCCAATCCCTACCATCCCCTTCAGCCTACAGCGGGGGAATTACTCACACATGGATGGGGGAAACATGGCTGGTCGATGGAGAGGCGTCGGTGATGATGGTGGCGATGATCTCCTCCAATTCCCCGTCCCGGCGAGGTGCCAGAACGGAGACTTGGTCCCCGAGACGGAGTTTCGCGATGTGGCGGCGTCTGGATGGTTTCGCGACTTCGATCGACTTCCCCCGTGCGTTTTTAGGTCGAGGGCGTTAAGTAGTCCGAAGGAGGGCGTCGGGGGCCAGCGAGGCCGCACACACTATGGCCGCACGGGCCCCTCCTGGGCCGCGCCGGCCTGTGTGTGGGGCCTCGTGCCCCACCCTTCTGCTCCGTCAGTATTCTGGGAAAATAGGACCTTTCGCATAAATTCCGAGGATTTTCTGAAAGTTGGATTTCTGCACAAAAACGAGACACGGAGCAATTCTGCTGAAAACAGCGTTAGTCCGTGTTAGTTGCATCCAAAATACACAAATTAGAGGCAAAACAATAGCAAAAGTGTTTGGGAAAGTAGATACGTTTTGGACGTATCAACTTTCTAGTCTTTTTTCTTTCTTTCTGCCAAAATATCTTTTGTAGTTTCTCTTTTAGTTTTCCTCATTCTCAGAAAACACTTCACCTTCAATAACTTCTAGGTCCATTGGTCAAATACCAATAACCTTGAGGTTCTTACTTTCAAGTTGACCATCATATGACAAGTGTTCCAGATTTCACTATTAGTAACTTTGTAATATGATGAACAATTTCACTCATAATTTTATCCATCAATTCATGACGACTTTCTGAGACCATGCCTGTACATGCTAGGCTCATAAAGTTTAACCTTAGTATTCGCATGTGCAAATCTGACTTGCACCCGTTGTATGCACACGTAGAATCTATAACACCCGATCATCACATGATGCTTCGAAACGACGAGTCTTAGCAACGGTGCATACTAAGGACGATCACTTCATGGATATGCGAATATCGTTAGTGCCCCAATAGTTGGAGGATTGAGACGCCTGGCGTCTTCAACCTTCGTACATTCCCATAAAACTTATGAGTTTATGTAGTCTCACCAAATTATATTCTATCACCTTGCAATAAGGTCTTAGATATAACATATATCTCATACCTTGCTTATTTCTGAAAACAAAATTTTCAGCTCCTTTCTTTTCAAACAGATTTGAACTTCAAGTTTCACGGAGACAAGATGACTTTAGGTACTAATTGAAACCATAGCTCTTTGAATCAACAATGTGAGGTTTACTAAAAGTTTGCAATAGGACTTAATCATTTCTTGTTTCTTTAACAATACGGTACCAGTCCGTAAAGTTTCTTGTCAGACTTAACAGTATTTCTATCTCAATTACAAGACTAGTGCATGGTAGAAAAACGGATGCCAATACTACAAAATTAATTCAAAATACTACTCAGACTATGTTTATGATAATTAGTTCATGTTTTAATCTAATTACTAATGAACTCCCACTTAATACAACATCCCTCATAGTTGTTAAGTGGTACACGATCCAAATCCACTACATCAAAACCGATCATCACGTGAGATGATGTAGCTTCAATGGTGAACATCAACATGTTGATCATATCATCCATATGACTCGTGTTAAACCTTTCGGTTTCCGTTGTCCCGAGGCCATGTCTGTACATGCTAGGCTCGTCAAGCAAACCCAAGCATTCCGCGTGTGCAACATGGCTTACACCCGTTGTATGTGAATGTTGAGTCTATCACATCCGATCATCACGAGATGCTTCGAAACGACGAACTATATCAACGGTGCATACGAGGGGAGAACACTTTATTATCTTGATATTAATGTGAGGGATCATCTTATAATGCTACCGTCGCGTTCTAAGCAAAATAAGATGCATAAAGGATTCACATCACATGCAATTCATATGTGATATGATATGACCCTTTAGTCTTTGCGCCTTCGATCTTCTTCTCCAAAGCACGGACATGATCTCCATCATCAACGGGCATGATCTCCATCATCGTCGGCGTAGCGTCAAGGTCCATGGCGCCGTCTTCATGGTTGTTCACCTCATGTAGCAACTATTACAACTACTTTGAAATACTACTCAACATGAAATTTAAAGACAACCATAAGGCTCCTGCCGGTTGCCACAATACAATAATGATCATCTCATACATATTCATAATCACATCATGGCCATATCACATCACCAAACCCTGCAAAAACAAGTTAGACGTCTCTAATTTGGTTTGCATATTTTACGTGGTTTAGGGTTTTCGAGTGAGATCTAATCTACCTACGAACATGAACCACAACGGTGATACTAGTGTTGTCAATAGAAGAGTAAATTGAATCTTCACTATAGTAGGAGAGACAGACACCCGCAAAGCCACTTATGCAATACAAGTTGCATGTCGAGCGTGGAGCAAATCTCATGAACGCGGTCATGTAAAGTTAGCCCGAGCCGCTTCATCCCACTATGCCACAAAGATGCAAAGTACTCAAACTAAAGACAACATAAGCATCAACGCCCACAAAACAATTGTGTTCTACTCGTGCAATCATCTATGCATAGACACGGCTCTGATACCACTGATGGGATTCGTAGCATAGAAAACAAAAATTTCCTACCGCAAGAACGCAATCCAAGCCAAGATGCAATCTAGAAGACGGTAGCAACGAGGGGATGACCGAGACTAACCCTTGAAGATTTCCAAAGCCTACAAGAGGAGGCTCTCGTTGCTGCGGTAGACGATCACTTGCCGCTTTCAAAAGCGCGTAGAAGATCTTAACGGTGCCACAATCGGGCAGCACCTCCGTACTCGGTCACACGTTCGGTGTTGATGAAGACGACGTCCTTCTCCCCGTTCCAGCGGGCAGCGGAAGTAGTAGATCCTCCTCGGAATCCCGATAGCACGATGGCGTGGTGGAGGTGGTGGTGGAGAACTCCGGCAGGGCTTCGCCTAAGCGTATGCGGGAGAAGTGGTGGAGGAGGAGAGGCTAGGGTTTGGGGAGAGGGGGTGGCTAGGGCGCTGGCCATGGGCAACCCTAGGTGGTGCGGCCAAGAGTGGCTGCCCCCTCCCTCTTCTCCTCATTATATAGGTGGAAATCCCCAAGAGTTGTAGTCCAAGTCTTCGAATAAGACCCCAACAACAAAACCTCCCATAGGTGGGAAACCTACTCAAGGAGGGAGTCCTACCCAAGGTGGGACTCCCACCTTTCCTTTGGGTGGGGTGGCCGGCCACCTATGGTGGAGTCCACCTGGGACTCCACCCTTTAGGGTTTGGCTGGCCATGCAAGGTGGAGTCCCTCCGGGACTCCACTTTCCATGGTGATTTCTTCCTGACTTTTCTAGAACTTTCTAGAACCTGCCATAAATGCACCGGATCATTTCCAAACTTGGAATATGACTTCCTATATATGAATCTTATTCTCCGGACCATTCCGGACCTCCTCGTGATGTCCTGGATCCCATCCGAGACTCCGAACAAAACTTCGAACTCCATTCCTTATTCCATATCTACTTAAACGACATCAAACCTTAAGTGTGTCACCCTACGGTTCGCGAACTATATAGACATGGTTGAGACCTCTCTCCGACCAATAACCAATAGCGGGATCTGGAGATCCATAATGGCTCCCACATATTCAACGATGACTTAGTGATCGAATGAACCATTCACATACGATACCAATTCCCTTTGTCACGCGATATTTTACTTGCCCGAGGTTTGATCATCGGTATCTCTATACCTTGTTCAACCTCGTCTCCTGAAAAGTACTCTTTACTCGTACCATGGTATGTGGCCTCTTATGAACCATTCATATGCTTGCAAGCTATTTAGACGACATTCCACCGAGAGGACCCATAGTATATCTATCCGTCATCGGGATGGACATATCCCACTGTTGATCCATATGCCTCAACTCATACTTTCCGGATACTTAATCCCACCTTTATAACCACCCATTTACGCAGTGGCGTTTGATGTAATCAAAGTACCTTTCCGGTATAAGTGATTTACATGATCTCATGGTCGAAAGGACTAGGTAACTATGTATCGAAAATCTTATAGCAAATAACTTAATGACGTGATCTTATGCTACGCTTAATTGGGTGTGTCCATTACATCATTCACATAATGACATAATCTTGTTATTAATAACATCCAATGTTCATGATCATGAAACTATGATCATCTATTAATCAACAAGCTAGTTATACAAGAGGCTTACTAGGGACTCCTTGTTGTTCACATAACACACATGTATCAATGTTTCGGTTAATACAATTATAGCATGGTATGTAAACATTATCATAAACACAAAGATATATTATAATAACCATTTTATTATTGCCTCTTGGGCATAACTCCAACAATCACATCCGATCATCACGAAATGCTTCAAAACGATGAACTGTAGCGACGGTGCATACGAGGGGAGAACACTTTATTATCTTGATATTAATGTGAGGGATCATCTTATAATGCTACCGTCGCGTTCTAAGCAAAATAAGATGCATAAAGGATTAACATCACATGCAATTCATATGTGATATGATATGGCCCTTTAGTCTTTGCGCCTTTGATCTTCATCTCCAAAGCACGGACATGATCTCCATCATCAACGGGCATGATCTCCATCATCGTCGGCGTAGCGTCAAGGTCCATGGCGCCGTCTTCATGGTTGTTCACCGTGTGTAGCAACTATTACAACTACTTTGATATAATACTACAACATGAAATATAAAGACAACCATAAGGCTCCTGCCGGTTGCCACAATACAATAATGACCATCTCATACATATTCATCATCACATCATGGCCATATCACATCACCAAACCCTGCAAAAACAAGTTAGACGCCTCTAATATGGTTTGCATATTTTACGTGGTTTAGGGTTTCGAGTAAGATCCAATCTACCTACGAACATGAACCACAACGGTGATACTAGTGTTGTCAATAGAAAGAGTAAATTGAATCTTCACTATGGTGGGAGAGACAGACACCCGCAAAGCCACTTATGCAATACAAGTTGCATGTCGAGCGTGGAGCAAATCTCATGAACGTGGTCATGTAAAGTTAGCCCGAGCCGCTTCATCCCACCATGTCGCAAGATGCAAAGTACACGAACTAAAGACAACAAAGCATCAACGCCCACAAAACAATTGTGTTCTACTCGTGCAACCAATCTATGCATAGAAACGGCTCTGATATCACTAATGGGATTCGTAGCATAGAAAACAAAAAATTTCCTACCGCAAGAACGAAAACCAAGCCAAGATGCAATCTAGTAGACGAGAGCAACGAGAAGATCACGAGACTAACCCTTGAAGATTTCCAAATCCTACGAGATTAGATCTTGTTGTTGCAGAAGATGATCACTTGCCGCTTTCAAAAGCGCGTAGAAGATCTTGACGGTGCCACAATCGGGCAGCACCTCCGTACTCGATCACACGTTCGGTGTTGATGAAGACGACGTCCTCCTCCCCGTTCCAGCGGGCAGCGGAAGTAGTAGATCCTCCTCGAAATCCCGGCAGACGGCGTGGTGGCGGTGGTGGTGGAGAACTCCGGCGGGCTTCGCCTATGCGCTGCGGGAGTATTGTGTGGAGGAGGAGAGGCTAGGGTTTGGGGAGAGGGGGGTGTTGGGTGCCGGCCAACTAGGGGGTGCGGCCAACTAGGGCTTGGTGTGGCCGGGCCCCTCCCCTTGCTCCTCATTATATAGGTGGAAATCCCCAAGAGTTGGTATCTAAGTCTTCGAAAAGACCCGAAACCAAAACCTGCTAAAGGGACGAAACCTACCCAAGGTAGGACTCCTACTCAAGGTGGGACTCCCACCCTTCCTTGGGGGGGTGTGGCCGGCCACCTTGGTGGAGTCCACCTGGGACTCCTCCCCAGGGTTGGCCGGCCATGCAAGGTGGAGTCCCTCCGGGACTCCACTTTCCATGGTGATTTCTTCCGGACTTTTCTAGAACCTTCTAGAACCTTCCATAAATGCAGGATCATTTCCAAACTTGGAAAGTGACTTCCTATATATGAATCTTATTCTCAGGACCATTCCGGAACTCCTCGTGATGTCCGGATCCCATCCGAGACTCCGAACAAAACTTCGAACTCCATTCCATATTCCATATCTACTCAAACGACATCAAACCTTAAGTGTGTCACCCTACGGTTCGCGAACTATGCAGACATGGTTGAGACTTCTCTCCGACCAATAACCAATAGCGGGATCTGGAGATCCATAATGGCTCCCACATATTCAACGATGACTTAGTGATCGATTGAACCATTTACATACGATACTGATTCCCTTTGTCACGCGATATTTTACGAGGTTTGATCATCGGTATCTCTATACCTCGTTCAACCTCGTCTCAGACAAGTACTCTTTACTCGTACCGTGGTATGTCATCTCTTATGAACCATTCATATGCTTGCAAGCTAATTAGACGACATTCCACCGAGAGGGCCAGAGTATATCTATCCGTCATCGGGATGGACAATATCCCACTCTTGATCTATATGCCTCAACTCATACTTTCCGAATACTTAATCCCACCTTTATAACCACCCATTTACGCAGTGACGTTTGATCTAATCAAAGTACCCTTCCAACATAAGTGATTTACATGATCTCATGGTTGAAGGACTAGGTAACTATGTATCGAAAGCTTATAGCAAATGAACTTAATGACGTGATCTTATGCTACGCTTAATTGGGTGTGTCCATTACATCATTCATCAATGACATAACCTTGTTATTAATAACATCCAATGTTCATGATCAGGAAACCATGATCATCTATTAATCAACAAGCTAGTTATTCAAGAGGCTTACTAGGGACTCCTTGTTGTTTACATAACACACATGTATCAATGTTTCGGTTAATACAATTATAGCATGGTATACAAACATTATCATAAACACAAAGATATATTATAATAACCATTTTATTATTGCCTCTTGGGCATATCTCCAACACGTTGGAGATGCCATGAATCCCCACCCGGCAATCAACTGTGTTGTGCTCACCACATGGCGAAGTAGGAGGAGAAGCTGTGGTCGTCTTGTGGCCAAGGAGTGACTCTTGTGGCAGGGGTGGGTATACTGTACCCTAGCCTATATTTTGGTTAACAATGATACCATAGCTAAAGTGTGGACTAATGTTACCTACTAATGTGTACATAGGTTTTAGCCCATCACTGGTGTTGGAAGGTGATCGGACACACCCCATTTGTTGAAGAAAAGATGTACCTGTGTTTCTACTTATTTCTCTCTTGTTTATATTTGAGTTAATAGCAAACACCGCACTATTAAGAGGGGCGGTTTTGATGAGCTTGATGGGGTTGTTTCTACAGCCATACATACACATCGCTACCACATATATTTCACACCAAAAACTGTTGAGAGGTATAGTTATTTCAAGAAAATGACTTGTGAGCAAAGTCAAGACATCCATCATAAAACTCGGCTCGTCATGCCGGCACACGTCATGGCGGGGGAAAGCCACCTCCCTACCCAACTCAATCACCTTCCCCTCCCGGAGAAACTGCGAATCGACGACGACTTCCACATCATCGAGAAGGAGAATCCACTCCAAGGTATGATGCGCTACACTGATCTCGTCGAGAAAAGGATAATTCCGACGATCGTCGCTAGTGGGACGGATAGCATAGGAAACACGACATCTTGTGACGAGAGACGAGGATGCCATCTCCTGTTGCTGTATTCGACCTTCACCAGCAAAAAATGGTGGCTTAAGAGTCTTGGGCCCGAGAAAATAAAGTAGATAAATTTTGAAAATAAGATATTTATGTTTCAAAATAACAATCGTGGAGCTGAGAGCATCTCCACTCGCCCTCCACAAAGGCCCCCAGTAGCCGGATGGGGGTGCCGGCGCAAAAAACGTGCCTAGTCGATGCCATATCGGGTCCTAAACATTGCCGTCCCTGGTACAAAGCCTAGGAAGGAATAGAAGAAAGCCCATGAGTAAATCTAGAGGAAACCAAAGATATCATATTAGGAAAGTTAAGCCCATATCGGGTGAACCGACGTGTATTGTAACTCGACCTCGAGGTGGATTCTGGGACCTAGCCCGCCATATGAGGGCTAGGAGGAACCACCGAGAGGAGACATATTCAACGAGAGACAACACCCTGTAACTCTAAATCCAGATAATACAATCTCGGAGAGAGCCTTTGATCATACTTTTCCTTGGTTGCCTAGTTTGGCCGACCGGTCTGTTGTTTCTCCAGCGTTCTCCTTCCTAGAAACTCAAGTCCCTCATCATGGGCATCGACAAGGTTTACCCTTCATCATTGGCGCCATCTGTGGGAAGATTGGACGCTGGAAGCACGAAATCGACGACCTCTTCTTCAAGCAACAACTCAACTAGATCGGGTGACCAGGTGTGTTTCAGATCGGTAAATTTTCGTCCACACCCACCCGCCCTTCTCCCGGCTTTTGGAAAATTTAGCCGAGGGAGGGATTTGACGACCGGGAGTTCCGATTTCAACATCGGAACTCGAGGAAATTTTCGCCGGTCGGAACCGATCTATTCGGCATCACCAGAAGCGTCATCAACGTCATCCATCGGGAGCCCGGGCGGTAAACGATCGAACGTAATGGCAAGGAGAAACGTCGGTGATACGACAAGCCTTGTGTTGTATAGGATAGTGACAAAATAAAATCATTGTAATATGTTACACCGGTATTAGTGTTGTCACATATACAAATATATTTCAATCTCAATTATGCTAAGTGTTGTACAAAAGGTGGCACCATATGTTGGAGTGTTCCATGCTGGTTTTAGATGAGTTCTAAAAGGTTGAATATTGTGACGGATTCTACGAGCGAAAGGTTGAGTATGTCGTTATTTTCATAACAACCTTTGAAAGGTGTTTAAGTCAAAAGTTCTTTAAAGGTACTTGGTGCAATTCCAAATGTGTCATACTATGAAGCTACATTCTACAACAATGTTGGTAACATATTTTATAGACCGGGGAATTGAGGTCTCACCAAAATACCAAACTTATACAATGCCATACTAACTCATTCGAGATGAGTGTTGCGTACAGACGCAAGTGATTAGCAAATACATATGGATTTGATTTGACAGACCCATTGACTAACACCTCTTCCAGAAGCTAAACATGATCATCACCAGAAGGCCATGGGTGTTGGATCTTTGCCAATGCTAACTAGATTATTGACTCTAAAGCAAGTGGAAGACCGGAGGGAATATGCCCGAACGACAATAATAAAGTGGTTATTATCTTATTCCATGTTTATAATAGATGTTTATTTCTCATGCTAGAATTGTAGTAATCGGAAACATTAATGCGTGTGTGTTTAACAAACAAGCAAGAGTTCCTAGTGAAGCATCTCTTTTAACTAACTCATTGATTAACCGATGATCAAGGTTTCCTGGTCATAAACATTGAATGTTGTTAATAATGGGGTCACGTCATTAGAAGAATGATGTGATGAACAGACACCCAAGTAGGTATAGCAATACGATCAAGTCATTAAGTTTACATTGTTATGTCAAACACATATGAAGTAGCTTTATTCCTTAGACCATGAGATCATGTCAATCACTAACACCAGAGGAGTACTTTGATGAGATGAAATGTCACCTGTAACAGGGCAGCTATAAGTGTTGATTTGGGTACTATGAAAGTGTTAGTTGAGGCTCATGGATCAAGAGTGAAATTTATCCATCCTGATGACAGAGAGATATATTCTAGGTCTCTCGGTGATATCACATTGACACCACTTGCAAGCACGTGACTAGGTCACAAGAATGTCATATCACGAAACGAGTAAAGAGTACTTGTCGGTAACGGGATCGAACTAGGTATAGTTGATACCGATGATTGGATCCCAGACAAGTAAAGTATCGTGAGATAAAAGGAACTAGTTACAATGTTTATGGTTCACATGATCACAAGTTTCATCGTTGAATGAGTGGGAGTCCTTACGGATCTCCAGATCCCGCTGATGATTATTGATGGAGAGGTGTCCCGATCATGTCCACTTTATTCACGAACCGTAGGGTGACACACTTAAGGCGCGTCGATGTTTTGAAGTGGATACAGAATACCGGAGAAAGTTTGGACAACATAGGGATTATTTTGGGAATCGCCCAATTGTTTCGGGATATCAGAATAGTTAAGGGGGAATAGTAGGCGAAGCCCTACTGAAACTGTTTGTCCACCAACACCACCATGCTATAGTAATGTTGGAGTGTTCCATGGATCCTCTTCTTCCGTTGCCTCGCTGGAATGAGGGAACGAAGATCATCGTCAAGCCGCGCGTGTGACCAAATACGGAAGCGATGCCCCTTGTGGCGCTTGTCTTCTTCGCGATCTTGAGATCGACAAGTGATCAACCACATCAACCACGAGAATCGTTCTCGTTAATGCTTTCTGTGTCTTCGAGGGTGAGTTCATCTCAACCATGGTTTAATCCGTTACTAGCATATCCTAGATTCGATCTTGGTGTTTGTTGTTGCAACTGTAGGGATCTTTTTGTTTTCTATGAAACGAACCCATCAGTATCAATGTGCTACAGTGCTCCAATGTTCTCTAGAAGCGTTTCGAAGGCAACGCTTCTCCGGTGCACTTTGAGATCAATGGCCACCAGTATGACAAGGGCTACTATCTTGCATGTGGCACCTATCCAAGATGGTCAACTTTTGTTAAGACAACCTCAAACCCCGTGCCTAGAGAGAAGAAAGCTTGATTTTCTCAAATGCAAGAGGCTGCTAGAAAGGATGTGGAGCGGCATTTGGTGTGTTGTAAGCTCGATTTTTCATTATCCGGTACCCTGCTCTTACCTGCACTGGCGGAGCGCCTTGGAGGCGAAAGTGGGCAACGACCCCCCTTGGAAAAGTTTAAACAGTTTTCTGGTCATAGTTTGCAAGTCTGCATCGGTCTTCTTTCGAGCGAGAGAGGAAGAATGGTCAAACAGTGTTCTAAGCGCAAGGAAGCAACGTGAAAAGGGTCTTGGTGCATTGGGTGGCTCGTGTGTAGATTGTTTATTGGCCATGTGACAAGATGGGCTTGCTGGGCTGTGCAACAATAGGGATTTTTTTACCTTCCGGATCGACAGATTTTGGTTGTTTTCTCCTTGGTGGCCATGTGTGGATTAGCTCCACTTGTTGTTACAAGAAACAAAATTTAAGTATTACGCCGATTCATATTTGCTCATCCAAAAGAAAATCGCTGCTGCTAGCCATCGGTGGCAAAACAAAGTTCCTCTCTCTTAGGTAAATCAAGAAATTAACTGCATTTTTGTTCTTGAAAATCATCTATTGATGTTACAAAAGAAAACTTAAAATCGCAGAAAATTAGCGGTGAAGAGTAGAATTTCGCCCCCGCTTTGCTTTTGGTCACGCTCCGCCACTGCTTACCTGGTCAAAAGAGCAGATGTGAGAAGTCATGATTGCTTGCCTGCTAAACATGATCATAGAGCGAAACATGATCACTGAGAGCGAGCGGGAATTTCTAATGTTTGATGTTGAACCGTATGAATGGATGGATCCTCTTGCATATGTTGATCACCAGATGCCTCTCGCGTTTGCTGCTTTTCTCGCCAGACGTCAAGAAGTTTGAGACACCAATACTCATCACCAACTGCAAAATAATTTTGTGGAGCATTTGTGGTTTCTCAAAGGAACGATCTAGTATGCAAAATAATCTGTTTATCAAAATTATGGAGAGATGACCGCTGAGCTCTGGATGCAATGTCTGCGCCTGTGGGAGGCTGTCGAAGAGGTGGAGAAAGACAGCACGAGGCCTGATAGCATCGCTTGGAAAGGGACGGAATCGGGAAGCTACACGGCGAAGGGCACCTATAGGATGTTGTGTAAGGGAGGCATTCGCTGGAGCATGTGCGGGTCGGTGTGGGGATCTTTCTCCCCCATGAAGTGCAAGGTGTTTGCATGGCCGACCCTCAGATACAGGCTGTGGATCTCGGATAGGCGAGCAAGGCATGGACTCCAGGAGCATCCGGACACATGTTACACATGTCTACAAGAGGAAGATAACATTGATCATATCTTTACCCTATGCCCATATGCGAGACAGGTGCGGTGCAGGGTCATCAGGAGTGCGAACCTACGGATTGCAGATCCTGGGTTCACGGGGAACCTCCAGCGCTGGTGGACGGAGGCCCGCAAGCGAGTGCGGAGGATCGATAGGAAGCGTTTTGACTCCATGGTAATCAGCACGATGTGGACGTTGTGGAAGCAAAGGAAACGCGAGGGCTTTTGGGAATGTGAGGGAGCAGAAAATGGTGGACCAGATGTTAGTGCAGATTAGAGATGAGTTCCACCTCTGGGAGAGGGCCAAGAGAGGAGGGAGGCTAGGTATAGCGAGAGAGTAGGCCTAGGCGGAGGGAGGTGGTGTGCGTGTGTTTTGGCACTCGTGTGCTCTCTTGTAATTGTGTTGCTTCTTCTTCTTTAAAGAAAGGCACGGACGCGCACTAACACACTATGAACGTCGACACGGGACTAGAAGACTGAGCCGGCGGATTGGATCTTGAAATTAACGAAGTCACCACAGGCACCTCACTGTCGAGGAACGTCGCCTCCCACTGAATGAATATTCCGCCTTTATGAGACACACAGATGTCAAACCTGGGGTTTGAACTCTGGTGGGCTGGGGGTACAACCACCCTCCTAACCACCCAATCTCAGGTTGGTTCTCTGTGTTGCTTCTTCTTCTATAAAGATAAAGCACGTGTTTCACGTGCTCTCGAAAAAAAAACTTGTTAAATTATTTGCTTATCAAAAATTTAATTATTGAACTTGTTAAATTATTTACTTGCTATATTGAACCTGTTAAGTTATTTGTACGATTTTCTCAACTTGTAATAAACTAATGTAATTTATTTGTTATTTTAAATTTAAATTATATTAAAATTGTATTTGGGGGAGTGTGTAGGATGTACTGCTGTACGCCGGCATATCCCTATTTTCACATCCGCGCCGGCGCTCCCCAAATACGCTGTATGGGAGGGCAGGTGGAGATGCTACTAAATGCTAACGCCATCAGGTTATTTTTTATGCGTGGGGATAAACAGTACTACTGTCTTTTGTATTTTTCCATTTTAAGTTTTCCGACAAAAACTTTGTATAATTGGTGGGTGAAAATGTTAACTTCCGCAGTAGTTTGTTGTCGTAGAAATTTTCAACTTTCGCAGCAATTTGTCACTTGTGTATGTTAACAACTAATAGTAATTATTTAGGACGCATATTTATATGACAATAATTTCTCAAAGACGCACAAGCGTGGTATTTTTTACCTGAATCTTCTACTTAGACCGTAATTTATTTATCAACAGTAGAAATATTCAATTTCCGTAGTAATTTATCGCCTGTCGATGTCAACTGCTAATAGTAATTCTTCCATGTCACATGTTCATGCGACAGTAATTTCCCAACCCCGCACAAGCGTGCTAATTTTTACCTGAATCTTTAACCTCAACCGCAGTTTTGTTTGTCGATTTGAGAACCAACCTTAGGTTGGGTGGTTAGGAGGATAGTTGTATCCCCAGCCCACCAGAGTTCAAACCCCAAGTTTGACATCTGTGTGTCTCATAAAGGCGGAATATTCATTCAGTGGGAGGCGACGTTCCCGTCGACAGCGAGGCGCCTGTGGTGACTTCAATTTCAAAGATCCTCAGTCTTCCGGAGGTGCTCATAGGGGTAGGGTGTGCGTGTGTGCGTTCATAGGGATGAGTGTATACGCGTGTATGTGAGCGTCTGCGTTTGTACTGTGTTTCTCAAAAAAAAAAAAGTTTTGTTTGTCGAAGTGCTGAGTTCAGATAACTTATGTTTCCGTACCGGATCAGCAAAAGAGGAATTGGTCTGCAAAATCAGTTCGCCTGCCTGGTCAGGAAGATTCGGAACTCACACTGCCACCCTATATGGGGGTGGCTTCTCCTCAATTTTTACCCGAATCTTCTACCTTGCTCGTAATTATTTTTGTCATCAGTAAAATTATTTAACTTTTATATTAATTTGTCGACTGTTGATGTCAACTAATAATAGTAATTCTTTCATGGCGCATATTCCTAGCTACGACAATAATTTCTCAACGGCGCTCAAAAGTACCAACTTTTACACGAATCTTCAACCTCTAATGTAGTTTTGTTCATCGTTAGTAGAAATATTCAACTTCCACAATAACTATTGCGGCATACCGATGTCAACTATCAAACAAACCATTAACTACCTCTAATATTAGTTCTTTTAGGGCGCATATTTCTACGCCCGTAATTTCTCAACGGTGCACAAGCGGGGTAATTGTTTAGATGAATCTTCAATCTCAACCGTAATTCTTGACATAATTGTCTTTCAGTAATTCTTTACCGGTACGTATTTCTTCGACAGTAATTCGGAAAAATCCAACGTTCGTGGTCTTTACCCATGGAAAATAATATCATGCCCTTCTACGGTACCATCGAAAAAATAATACTTACTCCACCTTTCGTCGCCTCTTTTATCCAATAAAAATACTATTGCCTCCTTCTACCATACCTTTATGAAGGTATAAGAGTCATATAGGTTTTTGGTACCACAACTTGTATTGGATGTGCAATTTAGTACCATATCTTGCAAAACGTAAATATGTGGTACCACAACTTGTATTAAGGGAGCAAATAGGTACCAAGTCATTCTAGAGCTGACACATTGCGTTGTAAATTTTGCACAAACACCTTTTTTTTTCGTGATGGCTTACAGGTACAAGCGGGCTCCACCTGTCAGCTAGATGTGCAATTTAGTACCACATCTTGCAAAACGTAAATATGTGGTACCACAACTTGTATTAAGGGAGAAAATAGGTACCAAGTCAAGAGCTGACAACGTGGCGTTGTAAATTTTGCACAAACACCCCTATATTTTTTTTCTGGTGATGCCTTACAGGTACAAGCGGACCCACATGTCAATATACAAAGAAAGAGACGCATGCGCGGCGATGTGATTCGAACACAGCACCCTGGTCTCCCAAACATGGGTGCTTAGAGCATCTCTAACACAACCCGTAAATCCCGTCGGAAACTAATTTTTTTCGGCGGATTTATGGGTCCGGGCCGAAAGCGGCGTAGAACGGAGCCTGAGTCGGTGGGCCGGCCCGTATAATTAGTTCGGGGCCCGAGAAACTGGAGCGTCGACCCGTATAAATACAGGCCGCGTAAGGGAGTAGGGTTCCAAAATCCTACTCCCGCCGCCGCGTCCTCTTCCTCCGCCGCACGCGGTTCGACTTCCGGCGAGCAATCGCGTAGCCACCGCTGCCGCTTTTCTACGTCCTCCACCACCACCATGACCGCATGTCTGGAGCGAACAACGGCAGGAGGGGAGGCGGGCGGATTGGCGGGAGCAACTCGCCGCCGCCCTCCCCCGTCTTCCGCTCCGAGGCCGAGCGGCGGCAATGGAACCGCTCAGAAGGCGCGCGGCGCTGGACCAACTGGGGTCTGACGCCACCGGGGAAACTCACCCGCTAAGACAATAGCGGCGAGGGGTCGTCCTCGGGCGCGTCCAGCCATGCGCTAGCGCCGCCCATCGCCGACAACACCAACAATGAGGAGGAGGAGGAGGAGGTCCCAGTGCGCAACCTCCAGTTGCAGTCGGGGGACTACATCCTCAACGACGAGGAGGAGGCGACGGTGGTCCACCAGTTGTCTGTCATCTCCGCCGTCGAGACGCGCGCGCGCTTTCGCCCCGAGGAGGCGGAAGTCGTCCGTGCCCTGCGCGAGTACGAGGCGGCGCAGAAGGAGGCGGCCGTCCGCCGCGCGAGGGGGCGCAGAAGGAAGCGGCCGTCCGCCGCGTGAAGAAGGAGGTCGTCGATCTCGACTCGGAGTAGGCCACCGACGGTGTAGTCCTCCGCGACGCGCACAGTAGGTCGCCGCTGGCGAAATTAGCTTACTTTTGGAGGTGGTCGCCGATGACCACCTCAAAACTATCGAATTATGCCTGTAATATGTTTGAATTTCAGTTTTAAATTTGTTTGCGATGATCAGTTAACCGATAAAATTTAAATTCAACATTTTTCGGTTCCGAATACGGTGCTGTTCTGCGCCACCTTTAAAACCGCTCGCATTTTTAATTTTCAGAAGGCTGAACTAAGTTTTTTCAATTCCAAAAAATAAAGGCTCTACTTGAGATGCTCTTACCATCGTAGCTATAAATCAATCATCTCTATCTCTACTACTTAAAAAGACTAAGAAGTCGTTTGAAAGTCAGGCTTTCATTTCATTTGTAGAATTTTGCAATGAATTTTATTTACATTGTAATTCAATAGACACTTGTTTGATTGCCACATGAATTGCAAATGACAGCAGAATTTAATATTAAATTTGTAAATGACTTCCATAGTGAAACGCAAATGACATGTCTCAGCTCGGAATCGTGCTTACCCATGGCATTATTTTGCTGGATTTAATAAATAAAATGACGGTCCAATTCTGTGGCAATCAAACAGCCCACCTATAAAATTTCAAAATGAATTCCAGAATTCCAGGCCCAAATGATAGATACCAAACGACTTGTAAACGGAATCCCTATTCTCCCCACCCTCATTTCGTCCGTTTCGTCGTCCTTTTCATCGTCCAACCTCTCGCCCTCACGCGAAGCGCCGATAGATGGGCCAAGCCAGCAGAAATCTCCTCATCGTGCCCCAACCTCAACCCCAATCCCTGGATCTCACGATACCACCTGCGGCCGCCTCGGCGCCAGGGGCAGGCCGCCGCCGTTGTGCTCCTCCTCGCGTGCCCTGCCATTGGATAGCTCGTCGGTGGTCACGTTGTTCGGTGGAGGCTCAGGGCGTCGGCGCCGGGGCCGGGGCTGCGGAGTACATGGAAGACCCTAGCGCCGAGGGATCGACGGGGACTGGGGGAGCGACGGAAGAGTAGCCACCGGCGGAGCGGATCCGAGCGGCCTCGGCGCTTGCGAGGCCGAGGCGGAGACGGCGAGGGTGAGGGCAAACCGGACCACACCAAACACCGTCTTCCCAGCGTTCTCATGCCAAGGTCCGTCTCCCGGTCTCCCCTATTTCTTGAGGCTGAGCGACATGCCGCTTCTTGATTCGGTCTTGGCAAAATCGATGTTGTCTCCTGCAATTAGCCAGCCAAGATCCATGAGCTTTTGCTCTGAATCTGGGTGCACGCCAACATCTGCCGCCACCATCCGGACGGTAGAACTCTGAATCCCAATCCTAAATTGTGAATGTATGGTTCAGTCCGTAGTGTATTGCTTTTCCAGTTCTTTTACCCATTAGATGCACGTGAGCATATTTTCCCATTATATGCGGGTGAACATATTAGATTTGTGTGGATTATAATTGTATGTACCTGGTTATTTAAAGAACACATGTATGCTGTCAAACTAATACAGAACTTGTTGGTTTCATACTACTATCTCGAATTTTTGTACAATGAGAAGATTGTTTGTTGTCTTCATATTTAAGAATGGGGTTTGAGTTTACATGTTCTTGAGAAAACAATTGACTGAAACTATTGTAGGGAAACAGCTGTGGCATGAAACTATTGCTAATGCTACTGTTAGAACTTGGAACAAGCCTGAAACTATTGTAGTCCTGCATATAAATAAAATAGTTGAATAGAAAAATAATTATTTACAGTTTGCCTTGTGGATTATAATTCTGTGGATTTGGTTATTTATAAACCACATGTTGTTTGTAATCGCGTCTTGTCTAGAATGGATCAATCACCCTGCGACTTATTCATCTACATAACAACATTTTATTTCCATGCGCCTGAAGCTTTGCGATGAGACTGGATCCAGGGTCATGGGCGACCAAGATGCTGCGTCGCTGCCTACTCGCCTTCTTCTTGCGGCTAGAATGTCTCCCAGAGGTGGAGCAGCCCGGGGCAAACCATGAGGGAGATGGACTCCCACGCCGGGAGGGAGGGACCGGCAGTGGGAAGGTAGGACGGCTCCTCAGGCTGAGGGAGACGTGGCGCCCGGAGGAGCACGAGCGCTTCCTCGACGCGCTCCTCAAATCAGTGCAACGACATGCCATTGAGACATGCTTTGTCCTACTCTGCCTCTGAATAATCTGCCGTCGCTGCACTAGCTGATTGATTCGTTTGGATTTCAGGTTTGGCCGCAACTAGAAGAAGGACGAGCATCAAATCATGGATTTATTTGCCCACAACACCCAAACAACCAAGTCCCCTAACTCTGAATTACCTGAACTTTTGAACACAACAATTCTTCAAACTTTTCTAGGGAGCTGACATGATAAAAAAACTAACGATGAATTCCAGTTTTGGGTGTAATCTGACCCGTTCCCTCATTCTTGGCTTCTTGCGTTGGTAAGCATTAACCTTCAGCATTTCTTGTGCATGTACAGGGCCTCCGTACATAAAGAATGGGATTCTAGAACCAGCTAAGACATGATCAACATCTTATGTGTGAGGTCACTGTTAACATCGACCGCGGTACAAGTAAATCCGAATTTAGTCTCGATCAAAACGCCTCATCTTTACGCATTATAAGGATTCAACACATGCAGGGATTGTAATGCTGATCTGTCCATGATAATGTTCATGTGTTACTTCAAGCTACAGCTTGGACCAAGGAAAAGGTTATTTGTTTATATAATGTCCGGAAATTCAATTCGGCTCCCGGGTGCATATGCTCCCTCTATCAAAAAGTTATATTTTGAAATGTCGAAAAATTTTGACAAAAAATTCTACATGTACATCTCCACAATATACGTACGTTCGTCAAGTTTCACGAGGAACCAATATGTTTTGTGGTCTGTGTAAAAAAGAGAAAATTTATCTCCTGAAAAGACTTATTTTCAGCATTGAATTTTGTCTTTTTTACACACGTCACACGACAAGTCGGATTTTTATGAAACAACTTTGTGAGCGTCTAGCACGTGAAGATGTACGTTCGAATTTTTCGTTTCAATTTTTTGAAATTTCAAAATGTATGTAACATGCATTTTAAAATAAAGGGAGCATATGCTCCCATGTGCCAAAACACCATTCCCTCCTTTTTAGTGCTTGCATAGGTGAAACCGTGTCCCTTCAGGAAACATATGTTTTGGCAGCAAAGCTAACCAATGCGAATCCGTTGGTTTAAGACTAAATTTCGCACATATGTACTTACATTTTGAAGTCTATAAATCCCTGGAAGTCAACTGTCATATTTATCGATCATTTTTTTAGATTGGCTCCTAGATGAAATTACTTGTGTTAGGTTAAATTAAGTGACATCCTTGCAAATTAATTTGGTGCACTGTTGAGATGCCCATGAGTTTGCATCCCTTGTGTTTTAGTTGCACGTTTTTTTGGCATTACTTTTGGTGAAGTGAGAAAATGTGGCTTTCCTTGGTGGATGCGTGGAGCATGCCTAAGATGCACTGAATTTTGTGGGACAATGGCTAATGCAGATATTTTTTAGTGCCTCACTTCAAACTAATTATACTATATGAATTCTAGGATATCAATTCTGGTTTGTACCTGCGAGTGACCAATTCCAAATTGAAATCGAGATTGTCAACCTGCAGGTACTTATCTCCATTTGAGAAGTACAGATGAATTCTCTTTTGAACATTGTATTGCCTGAGAAGAAAATGTCAATTGATAAGAATAAAATGTTGCAGTTTGGCATCACTATCAGTTCCCTTGATTTATAACTCTAGAATAGAGGTAGGATGATGACTATGAGGCCGGTTGCTTGAACCTGGCTCGCACAACTTCAGCTCAAGACAAAGATTCTGTATAGATCAGGCATTGCCCGTTTGCCACTCTAGATTTGTCTGTCTTCAAGTTTGTCTCCTAGCTAGGATTAATATGCACCAAGTATTATGGAATTGATTCCAAAGAATGATCTAGGAGCTCGAATTGACTGCTTACAATTTCTTTGGGTTTGCAAATATAAAGTGGAGTGCCTATGAGATATATATGCATACAATTTATTTTGTTCCAATATGTATATTTGTGGATTTCTATCTTTGAAATGAAGCTCTTGCATTAAATTATCTGAAGTGGATTTATCTAAATTATCTGAAAGCTCTTAGAAACAGCACCATTGAGTAGATGCAAATATTCGATGGACATTTTGATGTGTGGTTGTTTCATATGTGCTTCACTCGACATCCACACTAGCATGAATACGAGGTGGATGTGAAGAAGAATTTCCATTTCGTAGCACAAATCCCATGTTTTATAGTACATTAATTAGTTCAGAACTTATTTAGTATTGATGCAAGACATCCAAATATAATAGTCAAATAACAAGTCCAAGACCTATGATGTTAAAAGCTTTTGACTTCTATCTGTGAAGGAAATTATATGGTTAAATGGAAAAGTCTGGTAAGTTGAAAATTTTACAGAGAAAACATGCTTAGAAATGCAAGTATTGAAAAGGATAACTTAATTGGGCAAAAAGTTGCAACATATGCAAGTTATGGGATATGCACTACGCAGAGTAGTTTGTAAGCCTGTAAGGACAAATGATACTACCTAACTGTTCTTGTAAACAAATACTTCTATTAGGATTGAAATTTTGAGAGAGATTTTGTAACACAAGAAGTTCCAAAGTGTTGCAAACTTTTGTAAGAGAAATAAAACAAGTTGTACCAAATAGCCAAAAAAAATTGTTCGCTGCATAGTCTATTCTTTGAAAACGCAAGGCTTGAGACAATGTGACATGGACAACCAAGGAGCTGAGGGGAATGAGTGGACGATGGTGAGCAATTTGCTTGGTGGACCACAACAAGGTTAACTATCATGCTTCTTAACTGACAACAAATGCCATGTTTTTCTCATGTTGCAAAGAACAGACAAATTTATTATACATCCAAAATAAGAAATTGTTGAGTTGATAATTATGATGGTCCATAACATAGGTGCGAGACTTGCCGTGGAAGACAACAAGAAGACCTAGAACTTGAACCACGCAGATGCATAACAATGATGTCTTGTTATTGCGTTCGGTATTATCATGATGTAGTATATTATGATATTCTTGATTTGTTTTAAAGTTTCATACTAAGTTGTGGATTATATATATCCATTGAGAAATAAAATTTAAGTACCTGTAGCAATGCACACGGGCATTTGTACTAGTACAATGTTATAAGATTTAAGCTATACGTATACTATCGTCACGTCGGCCACACGCACACGATAGTTGCTTAGCTTGCCGGCTATGTGTGTCTAGCTTGCTCTGCTGGTTGATATTTTTTCTTTTTTACGAAGCACAGTATAATCAAAGACGCTCATACATACGCGCACACACTCATTCCTATGAACGAACACACGCACATCCTACCCTTATGAGCACCTTCAAGAGACTGCGTTGAAGAACTGATCCGGTGGGTCTTGAGATTGATGAAGTCATCACAGGAGTCTCGTTGTCGACGGGAACATCGCCTGCCACTGAAGAATATTACGCCTTTATGAGACATCAAAGTGTCAAATCTAGAATTTAAACTCTGGTGGACTGGGGGTGCCATTGCCCTCCTAACCATCCAACCACAGGTTGGTTCTCGGCTAGTTGATACTTGATGTTCGTACAACGTGCATGTGCAGGTGGCCATTGTGCTTGTGCACTCAATCGTGAAGGAAATGGGCGGGCAGAACCACCGCGACACATGCACGGTAGTGAGCCCTAGCATCCTCCCTACGGAGTAGAGGGCGCGGGCTCCACCTGTTGCAAGGCACGCCTGCAGATGAACATCGGGTCGAGGACGGCGACGGTGAGTATGAGAAAGCGCCTCTTCACCCACGAATGGTCGTGGTCGCTCATGGCACCGACATGCTCGTCGACGCCACACCAAGCATGGCAACCTGTTGCCTGTGACATCGCTTCTTCCCCACAACATGGGCCGCCCACACCATGCCGTACAAATGTACCCCATGGCCACGAGGAGCAACAACATGTGAGATACCTACGAGGAGTGTTTTGGTGGTTCGGTGGAGGCGGGTTCGTCTTCGGCCAGGCGGGGCGTGGCCCTAGGGCTGACGTGGTAGTTCGAGCGGTGGCTCTGGTCTTTCACCTCCGCGTGTTGCATTGAGGTGTGGTGTTGACCTGGTTGGTCGCCGATCTGTGTGGAGCGCAACCTCGGGGCTGGCGTGTGATGTCTACGGGTGCTTCTATTCTTGTAGACAGTGTTGGGCCTCCAAGAGCAGAGGTTTGTAGAACAGCAGCAAGTTTCCCTTAAGTGGATCACCCAAGTTTTATCGATCTCAGGGAGGAAGAGGTCAAAGATATCCCTCTCATGCAACCCTGCAACCACAAAGCAAGAAGTCTCTTGTGTCCCCAACACACCTAATAGGTGTACTAGTTCGCGAAGAGATAGTGAAATACAAGTGGTATGAATGAATATGAGCAGTAGTATGGCGCCAGAAAAGTGCTTTGGCGTGCAGTTGATGGTAGTAATATTGCGGGAAGTAAACAAGCAGTAGAACAGTAAACAAGCAGCGATTTCAGTATTTAGGAACAAGGCCTAGGGATTATACTTTCACTAGTGGACACTCTCAACATTGATCACATAACAGAATAGATAAATGCATACTCTACACTTTTGTTGGATGATGAACACCATTCGTTGTGTAGGGCTACAAGAGCTCCCTCAAGCCGGAGTTAACAAGCGCCACAACATTCGGCAATCATATTTAAATAACCTTAGAGTGCATGAAAGATCAATTTGACTAAACCAAGTACTAACATAGTATGCACACTGTCAGCTTCACACTATGTAGGAGGAATAGATGACATCAATACCATCATAGCAATAGTTAACTTCATAATCTACAAGAGATCATAATCATAGCCTACGCCAAGTACTAACACGGATGCACACACTGTCACCATTACACCGTGCAGGAGGAATAAACTACTTTAATAACATCACTAGAGTAGCACACAGATAAATTGTGATACGATGCACATTGCAATCATAAAGGGATATAAATAAGCACTTCACTATGCCATTCATAACAGTGAATAAGTATTCTGTGAAATATAGCCTAAGAGACCCACACGGTGCACACACTGTCACCTTTACACACGTGGGACAAGGAGTCTCCGGAGATCACATAAGTAAAATTCACTTGACTAGCATAACGACATCTAGATTACAAGCATCATCATATGAATCTCAATCATGTAAGGCAGCTCATGAGATTATTGTATTGAACTACATAGGAGAGAGATGAACCACATAGCTACCGGTACAACCCCGAGCCTCGATGGAGAACTACTCCCTCCTCATGGGAGACAGCAGCGGTGATGAAGATGGCGGTGGTGTCGATGGAGGAGCCTTCGGGGCACTTCCCCGTCCCGGCGGCGTGCGGAACAGAGACTCTGTCCCCCAGATCTTGGCTTCGCGATGGCGGCGGCTCGGAAGGTTTCTCGTACCGTGGTTTTTCCGTATCGAGGTTTTAGGTCTGGGACCTTTAAATAGACGAAGAGGCGGAGTCGAAGGGGCGACGAGGCGGTGGCACCATAGGCTGGTGCGGCCAGGGCCCAGGCCGCGCCGCCCTATCATCTGGGGCTCACAGGGCTCCCCTCTGGTGGCTCTCGGGTGTTCTGGATGCTTCCGGGCAAAATAGGAACCTGGGTCTTGATTTCGTCCAATTCCGAGAATATTTTCTTACTAGGATTTCTGAAACCAAAAACAGCAGAAAACAGGAACTGGCACTTCGGCATCTTGTTAATAGGTTAGTTCCAGAAAATGCATAAATATGACATAAATTGTGTATAAAACATGTAGGTATTGTCATAAAACAAGCATGGAACATAAGAAATTATAGATACGTTGGAGACGTATCAGCATCCCCAAGCTTAGTTCTGCTCGTCCCGAGCAGGTAAAACGATAATAAAGATAATTTCTTAAGTGACATGCTACCAACATAATCTTGATCCAATAATGATGTAAAGCATGTGAACTGAGATCAAATCACTCAAAGCAAATGTCTATATTGATATAAGAGATGATAATGCAAGAGTTAAACAAGCTAGAAGTTTTCATGAACTATTGCTTCAAAGACATGAAACCGCACAAAGTTCATTAAAGATGTGTTAAGTATTCAGCATAGAAGTTCTATCCTTCATTCCAAGCATCAAGTAAATTTTCACAACATAAGAAGGATTCAGTCAAGTAAACATAAACATGAACGTCATGAATCAACTGTTTCGAAGTCTACTCAACCGGTGAGCGCAAGCATTTAGTATTAGCACCAGGATGTTATGGCATAAAGAACGTTAATGGGGGTTTGGAAGGCCAATGAGAGAAAGTCTTACAAAGCTATAAGTGATTACTAGACAAGAGGAAGTCTTATAATCGAAGCTATGCAAGGAGTAGTGATTGCCATGCAACGGATGCACATAGAGCTATATGTGTATGAAAGCTCTCCAATGGAACTAGTGGGGGTGCATCCAACTTGGTTGCTCACGAAGACCTAGAGCACTTTTGAGGAGGCTCATCATTGGAATATACAACCCAAGTTCTATAGTGTAAATTCCCCACATAGTTATACTAGTAAAACATGAAAACTCTCTCATATGGAGTGTAGGTGCTAAACATGAGCACAAATGATGATTATGAATATGCAGGTGCTAAAACATGAGCACAAGTGTGGATAAAAGATAGTAATGCTGCCCCTTTTTCTTTATTCTCTTTTTTTCTTTTTTTTTTCTTTTTTTTTCTTTTCTATTTTTTTCTTCCTTTTCTTTTTCTCTTTTTCTTTTTGATGGCCTCCATGGCTCTTTTCACTTTTAGGGGCAACATCCTAATATGACAACACACTTTTTGGTACAAATAACTCATAATGAAATAAACATGATGTATGAAACTGTATGCCTCTGCCAGTGTAGCAGGATGTGCAATGATCTAGCGTAACATGGGTAAACCACACATCAGCTGTATAGAATCATGCAAAGCAATATACAAATAATAAATGACAACATGGCATGTAATGTAAAATGGATGTTGCATGGCAATATATCTCGGAACAGCTATGGAAATGCTGTGGTAGGTAGGTATGGTGGCTGTTTTGAGGAGATGTATGGGCTTATGTGTAGGAGAACAAGAGAAAGTCCTCCCACGGGTTTGGATGTACAGGCGAAGTATGCACAATTCTCAATGTGAGCAAAAGGCAATGCACAGTACCGAAGAGGCTAGCAAATATGGATGGTGGAAGTGCCAAAAACCGTAGCTTAACATTAGTCAAAAAGAACTCACAAGCTTATTGCAAACATCTAGCAGGTTCAACATTAAGAGCATGATTTAAAATTTCACCGACCTTCAGCACAACTTAGTCATTACGATGAACCTTTAGACATGGAAAGCTATCAAGTCCAACTACGCCTTCAACTATTTAAATAGAGTTTGTAGTACGGCACAAGCTTAAAGACAACAATCCACTACTAATTTTAACTTATTCAACCAACAAGTTTTACCATCTAAATACCTCAAAACATTTGCAAAGAATCAAGTTATCAAAGATCAATGATCTACAAGATTATGCAAGTGTTTCATTATACCACTACCACATGCAACATTTCCTTAACCAACCGAATAACAACAGGCGAAGCGATCAACTTTTGCCATGAACATTAAAAGCTAAGAACACATGTGTTCATACGAACCAGCGGAGCGTGTCTCTCTCCCACACAAGGATGAACTTATTCAAACAAAACAAAAACAAACAAACAGACGCTCCAAGTAAAGTACATAAGATGTGACCGAATAAAAATATAGTTTCAAGGGAGGAACCTGATAATGTTGTCGATGAAGAAGGGGATGCCTTGGGCATCCCCAAGATTAGATCCTTGAGTCTTCTTGAAATATGCAGGGATGAACCATGGGGGCATCCCCAAGCTTAGACTCTTCACTCTTCTTGATCATAATATATCATCCTCCTCTCTTGATCCTTGAAAACTTCCTTCACACCAAACTTTAAGCAAACTCATTAGAGGGTTAGTGCATAATCAAAAATTCACATGTTCAGAGGTGACACAATCATTCTTAACACTTTTGGACATTGCACAAAGCTACTGGAAGGTAATTTAACAAAGAAATCCACCCAACACAGCGAAAGAAGCAATGCGAAATAAAAGGCAGAATCTGTCAAAAACAGAACAGTCCGTAAAGACGAATTTTAAAATGGCACCAGACTTGCTCAAACGGAAAAACTCAAAACTAATGAAAGTTGCGTACATATCTGAGGATCACTCACGTAAATTGGCATAATTTTCTGAGTTACCTACAGAGAATTAGGCCCAGATTCGTGACAGACAGCAATGCTGTTTCTGCGCAGCAATCCAAATCTAGCATCAACTTTACCATAGAGACTTTACTTGGCACAAAAACATGATAAGGAGAGGTTGCTACAGTAGTAAACAACTTCCAAGACACAAATATAAAACAAAGTACTGTAGTAAAAAAACACATGGGTTATCTCCCAAGAAGTTCTTTCTTTATAGCCATTAAGATGGGCTCAGCAATTTTAATGATGCTCACATGAAAAATAGCAAATGAAGCAAAAGAGAGCATCAAGAAGCAAATTCAAAACACATTTAAGTCTAACATGCTTCCTATGCATAGGAATCTTGTAAATAAACAAGTTCATGAAGAGCAAAGTAACAAGCATAGGAAGATAGAACAAGTGTAGCTTCAAAAATTTCAGCGTATAGAGAGGTGTTTTAGTAACATGAAAATTTCTACAACCGTATTTTCCTCTCTCATAATAACTTTCAGTAGCAACATGAGCAAACTCAACAATATAACTATCACATAAAGCATTCTTATCATGAGTCTCATGCATAAAATTATTACTCTCCACATAAACATAATCAATTTTATTAGTAATAGCGGGAGCAAATTCAACAAAGTAGCTATCATTATTATTCTCATCAAGTGTAGGAGGCATAGTATTATCAAAGAAAATTTTCTCCTCAATGCTTGGGGGACTAAAAAGATCATGAAAACCAGCTTCCCCAAGCTTAGAACTTTCTATATTATTATCAACAATGGTGTTCAAAGCGTTCATACTACCAGCATGCAAATAAGATTCCATAGGTTTTTTAATTTTCACATCAAACAATCCATGTTTTAAATCAGGAAATAGAAATAGAAGCTCATTCTTGTCCATTATGCCAAACTAGTGTAAACAAGAAACCAAATGTCGCAATTGCAGAGTCTAAAGGAAATAGCTTCGAGTACTTACAACGGCGTCGGAAAATAGCTTGGTAGCCGAGATCCAGAGTGTGAGTACCTTTTACCTTTCCTCCCGGCAACGGCGCCAGAAAATAGCTTGATGTCTACGGGTGCTTCTATTCTTGTAGACAGTGTTGGGCCTCCAAGAGCGAGAGGTTTGTAGAACAGCAGCAAGTTTCCCTTAAGTGGATCACCCAAGGTTTATCGATCTCGGGGAGGAAGAGGTCAAAGATATCCCTCTCATGCAACCCTGCAACCACAAAGCAAGAAGTCTCTTGTGTCCCCAACACACCTAATAGGTGTACTAGTTCGGCGAAGAGATAGTGAAATACAAGTGGTATGAATGAATATGAGCAGTAGTATGGCGCCAGAAAAGTGCTTGCTGGCGTGCAGTTGATGGTAGTAATATTGCGGGAAGTAAACAAGCAGTAGAACAGTAAACAAGCAGCGATTTCAGTATTTAGGAACAAGGCCTAGGGATTATACTTTCACTAGTGGACACTCTCAACATTGATCACATAACAGAATAGATAAATGCATACTCTACACTCTTTTGTTGGATGATGAACACCATTCGTTGTGTAGGGCTACAAGAGCTCCCTCAAGCCGGAGTTAACAAGCGCCACAACATTCGGCAATCATATTTAAATAACCTTAGAGTGCATGAAAGATCAATTCGACTAAACCAAGTACTAACATAGTATGCACACTGTCACCTTCACACTATGTAGGAGGAATAGATCACATCAATACCATCATAGCAATAGTTAACTTCATAATCTACAAGAGATCATAATCATAGCCTACGCCAAGTACTAACACGGATGCACACACTGTCACCATTACACCGTGCAGGAGGAATAAACTACTTTAATAACATCACTAGAGTAGCACACAGATAAATTGTGATACGATGCACATTGCAATCATAAAGGGATACAAATAAGCACTTCACTATGCCATTCATAACAGTGAATAAGTATTCTGTGAAATATAGCCTAAGAGACCCACACGGTGCACACACTGTCACCTTTACACACGTGGGACAAGGAGTCTCCGGAGATCACATAAGTAAAATTCACTTGACTAGCATAACGACATCTAGATTACAAGCATCATCATATGAATCTCAATCATGTAAGGCAGCTCATGAGATTATTGTATTGAACTACATAGGAGAGAGATGAACCACATAGCTACCGGTACAGCCCCGAGCCTCGATGGAGAACTACTCCCTCCTCATGGGAGACAGCATCATTGATGAAGATGGCGTGGTGTCGATGGAGGAGCCTTCCGGGCACTTCCCCGTCCCGGCGGCGTGCCGGAACAGAGACTCCTGTCCCCCAGATCTTGGCTTCGCGATGGCGGCGGCTCTGGAAGGTTTCTCGTACCGTGGTTTTTCCGTATCGAGGTTTTAGGTCTGGGACCTTTAAATAGGCGAAGAGGCGGAGTCGGAGGGGCGACGAGGCGGTGGCACCATAGGCTGGCGCGGCCAGGGCCCAGGCCGCGCCGCCCTATCATCTGGGGCCCACAGGGCTCCCCTCTGGTGGCTCTCGGGTGTTCTGGATGCTTCCGGGCAAAATAGGAACCTGGGTCTTGATTTCGTCCAATTCCGAGAATATTTCCTTACTAGGATTTCTGAAACCAAAAACAGCAGAAAACAGGAACTGGCACTTCGGCATCTTGTTAATAGGTTAGTTCCAGAAAATGCATAAATATGACATAAAGTGTGTATAAAACATATAGGTATTGTCATAAAACAAGCATGAAACATAAGAAATTATAGATACGTTGGAGACGTATCAGCGTGTTGTGTTGTAATAATTTTTCACCAATTTTCCTCATAAACGGGCCAACTCTTTTTTACTGTATCAATGAAGGCAAAGATTTTACTTCGCTTAAAAAAACCTACCTGCAACATCGGATGCACCACACCGCTTCGAGCACGACGCAACGGCCACCTCCCACCAGAACGAGGTGTACCCGAGGAACCAAAAGGCGACCGCGGTGAGTGCCATCGACATGACACCGTAGAGTGCCGACAAGGTTGTATAGTATAGGGTCATGCGCTTGGACGTGTGCTCATGCGTTGAAAAAATGTATAAACTGTTGATTCCCGCGCCTTGCTGCGGCCATTAGAGATGGTTTCCATGTATGCAAAAGTATGAACAATCTACGAAAATAATGCTCATTTGCGAATATAGTTACGAATTACAAGCATATTGTTATTTACTTGTCTTTTGGTTGCCATAGTTACGAATTGCATGCATATTCTTCTTTTTTAGCTCATAGTTTTAAAATACTTAGAGCATCTCCAGTCGCATTCTCCAAACCGTCCCCCAAAACGCGCCGGATCGAGCGTTTGGGGGACGTGTTTTGTTCGTGCCGCGTTTGAAGGACGTCGCGTCCCCCAAACGCCCTCCTCAAATGAATATTGGTGCACGAAAATAAAGGTTTTCATTCAAATTTGTTTATATATTACAAAGTTTGAATGAAAACGGCTAGATTTCATCTAAATCTAGCCTACTGACCGTCCGGCGGTGCGTTCGACGGCCCCGCCCCGTCGTCGCCTCCCCTCCGCCGCAGCTCTTGCTGCGCGCGCCGCCTCTCCGTGCGTAGGGCGGTGGCCAGACGCCGCTGCTCCAGCAGCGCGTCGACGTCTGCCCTCCCCTGCTGCGCCGCCTGGAGGGAGAGCTCGACGGCGCGACGAATCTGCGCCTCTTCGCGGGCACGGGCGTCGTCCTGGAGCTTCTTCTCCGACTCGAAGGACTCGACGAGCGCGCGTTGCTGATCGGCCGTCTCGTCCGGGTGCGGCCCGTCGTCGCCGGACCACTCGAACTCGTCGTCGTCGTCGTCCTCCACCTCGGTCTCCTCCTCCTCCGCCTCGGCCTCCTCCTCCTCCATTGGCGCCTCCTCCTCATCCGTTGGCGCCTCCATCATCGCCGCCGCCAACGCGTCGGCCACCGCCGCCAACTCCTCCGCCCGTCTCCCCCAGGCCGCCTCCGTTACCGCCAGCGCCGCCTCCCGCTGCTGACGCTCCTCTGCTGCCAGCTGCTGCTGGCGCTCAATCGCCTCCCGCCGTTCACGGTACTGCGCCTCCCGCTCCCCGCGCTGGCGCCGACGCTCATCAGCCCACCGCTGGCCCATCTCCTCCGTCCGGCGCCGCCGCGCCTCTTTTGCCTTGGAGGCGTCGAACACCGCAATGGTGTCTGCAAGCGCCTCCTCCTGCCACGCTGCTCCCACCGCGCTCTCGTCAGCTGTGGGGCCAGGGGCGTAGAACGCCGCTACATCCGCCGCGTGCGCCACCTCACGCTGCTGGCGGGCATGCTGCTTCACTGCCTCCCGCCGCTGCTGACGAGAGCCACGCCAAAGAGGCGTCCCTCGCCGCCGCCCGGGAATAGCGGCGGCGTCGATGTCGAACTGCGAATCCGGTGGTGGAGGTGGTGGTTGAGGATGAAAGTGCATAGATGAAAGGACGAGATGTCGCCTAGAGGGGGGGTGAATAGGCGTTTAAAAACTCTTACGGATTTGGCTTGTAAGAATGCGGAATTAAACTAACGTTTATTTCACAAGCACAAATCTTAAATAAGCTAGGCTGACCTAAGTGCAAGAACACCAACTAGAGCTAAGCAAGATATGCACAAGATATATTTAGCACAAGTGATAGCAAGATATATGTACTTCAAGCACGATGGCTATCACAAGGAAAGTGAGCTCGGGTATAGAAATAACCGAGGCACACGGAGACGAGGATTTATTCCCGTGTTCCCTTCTTTTGCAAGAAGGTACGTCACGTTTGGAGGAGTGGAGGTCCCACGAAGGATTCCCCAATGCCACGAAGGCTCACCCTATTCTCCGAGCCAAACCCACCGAAGGATAATGGCCATTTCCTTATGGTTAGCTTTTTCTCCACTCTGGAGATGGCAAGCTCCACAACCACTTCACAAGCTCCACGAAAGAGAAGCCGGGCCTCTTCACAATCTTCCTTGAAGAGATCACCGGAGCACCAACCGCCAAGCCAACTAGGAGGTCTCCCTCCAAGAGTAACAAGCTCACGGTCTCTCACTCGAACTAATCGTGGTGGAGAGCTCAACACAATGCAATGATGCAAAGCAAAAACACTAGAGGTGTTCAAATCCTTCACACTCAAATCCTACCAAAGCAACAAATGCTAGGATGAGATTAGAGAGGAAGAACAAAGAGGAAATCAACAAATGACTCCAAGATCTAGATCCAAAGGGTTCCCCTCACTTAGAGGAGAGATGGATTGGTGGGGATTGTAGATCTAGATCTCCTCTCTTAGATCCCTCAAGAATGAGCAAGAATCATGGGGGGAATCAAGAGAGAGGGAAAGATCTTCAAAGTCAACAATGGAGGAGAGAGAGTGGAAGAACTTATCCAGCCCAAGGTGGAAGAATGCCTATTTATAGTCTAGTGAGAAATATTAACCGTCGGATGTGTTTCAACTCAGCACAATCGAGGAGGCCGGTCAACCGGGCCAGGGGCCGGGCCATACGGTCCAGGTGCCGGTCAGACCGGGCCACAGGCCGGACCCGGCCGGTCCAAACCGGGCCTGTGACCGGGACATGACCAAGACACTTCTGTGTCTTACAGTACATGGACCGGTTGGCACCAGTCCACGGGCCGGTTTGAACCGGGCCAGCCGGTGGGACGGCCGGTCACGCCGGGCGAGAAACCGGGCCAGCAGGAAAATATGTTAATACAAAAAATGTGATAACTTTTGTGTCCGGACCCCGATTGACATGAAACCAATTTTGTTGGAAAGATAACTGTGATACAAATATGGAGACTCCTCATAGGATATTTTTAGATGTTTTTAGAGAGGGAGTCTCCCACCGTCAAAAAACGGTGAAGACGTCCAAACTCGAAAACACAATAGAAGATGCATGCGGATTCCGTTTTCGATGAACTTGGGCTTGTTGTAAAGCTAGCAACAAGCTCAAGAACCTCTCAGAGAAACACCAAGAAGCAATAGGGATATGCAAAGTGTGCAAAGGATTGAGCTCCCTAAGATGATGTGATCAAGTTACCCAACCGAAAGCCCCTCTTGATAGTGTGGCTATCTATCCTATAATCCGGTCTCCCATCAATCACCTTGAGACCGGTAAAAGGAAAACCTATCAAGGCCATACCTTTGCCTTGCGCATCCCGCTTGATCTTGATGATAACTCTTCAAGCTCCACTCAAGCCGGAATGCCACACTTGATCATTATTGCTTCGTGAAGACTCACAAATGCTCTCCCATACACCATGATGGGAAAGCTCCATTGATGCACATCTTCACATGTCCATTATCACCAAATGGACGGCAAGCTTCAAGCATATGATCCTCTTGAGATGCTCAACTTGAACTTGCCCAACTCAACCTTGATGACGATCACCACTTGACGTCATCCTCTCATGGGCTATATGAGATCTCACTTTTGATGCATGCCCATGGAAAGATACCTAACCCACATAGACAACACAAGGGAACATATATGATGGGTTAGTTCATAAAGCATGATTGACACGGCTTACCATACCACATGACTTCTCGTGGCACATTCTTCATGCTTCATGTGTTGATCAATCTTGAATCTATTCTTCACTCTTTGTATTGGTCAACCTTGTATCTTCTCATGCTCTATCATACTATCTTGAGGTGTATAAAGAATTCTTCACTTGTAATCAAGCACTCAAGATCTTGATCATTAGTTGCTTATCACATAAGCTAGAGCATGGCTAATATTGAGTTCCACATAAGAACTCTATCTTCATTTCTTCTTCTTGATCATATCACATATATATCTTCAAGTCGATGATCTTGATGCCAATACACAAGGTATATCTTTATCTTCATGGCATCCATACTTGAATCCAACACATGGAATACAAGTAGTACCTATGGAATATTCCTTCATATAAACTCAATGCAACCATTAGTCCATAGGGGTTGTCATTAATTACCAAAACCACACATAGGAGCAATATACCCTTACAATAGAGCCCCCATGTGTGGTTTTGGTAATTAATGACAATCCCTATGGACTAATGGTTGCATTGAGTTATATGTGTAGGAATTGTCCATAGGAAATGCTTGAACAATTAGTTGGCGTCAAGGTTGCAATACAAAGAAATGAGGTGCAAGTTCAAGATGAGTCAACTCGAAAAGCTCACATGCTTGAAGCTTTCCATTCATATGTGGTCATGGATATGTGAAGATGCACTGAAGAAGAAGCTCTCCTATAATAGATTATGGGGGAGCAATCCGCCAGACATCAATCAAGCACAATCAAGAACGGCGTTCCATCCTTGTTGCGTTCAAGATCACCATCATCGAGCTCAAGTAGAATGCGCAAGGTTAAGATTTGCTCTTGATAGGGTTTCTTTCTTACCGGTCTCGTGGTTTAGTTGGGAGACCGGTTTATAGGATAATGGTCGTACTATCAAGGGGCTCTCGAGTGAGTAACTCGGTCGTATCTCGGAGTACGGTCAAACCTTTGCATCCTTGCATCATCTTTCTTTATTGTTATTTGGATCTTATCCATGTGGTATTTTAGAGATTGTGGTTATTTCCATGACAAGCTCTAGTTCATCGAAAACGGATTTCGCATGGATTACTTGTTGCGTTTTTGAGTTTGGTGTTTTTCTCGATTTCTCGTATTGAGGTGTTGCACCTCTAAAATTAATAGAAAATCAACCCCCACTAGTTTCCATATTTCCCGATTTCTCAATTTCTCGTATTATGGGGTAGCCTTTGTCGTCCTCTTTGCAACAAAATTGGTTTCGTCTCATTTGGATTTTCCTATCTCAAGTTATTTGCATTTCAAGTTTGAGGTTAAAGAAAGAAAAGAAAAAAGGAGAAGGAAAAGGAGAGGAGGGGGGCAGCCGCCGAAGGCGCGTGTGGTACCACCGGCCTGCCCTGGCCGGAGCCTTCAGGCGAGGTACCGCTCGCGGTACCGCTAGTGCAGCCTGGCTCTCAGTAAGTGTCCAGGGAGTTGGGGGCTTCGGCGGTACCCGTGCCGGTACCTTGGCCGGAGCCTCCGGTCTCCCCCTCCCGGCCCGCAGCTCTTTCTCCCCAGCACGCTCGCGCTCACTCACGCGCGCAGCACCCACGGGCAGTAGTACCGCCCTTTGGGGGCCGGCCTTTGGGGGCCGGTACTACCGGCCCAAGTCGAGCCAGCCCCAACGGGCAGATTTGGTCAGCCCCTATTTAAGTATTTGTCCTCTCTCTTTTGGGGTCACTTCTTCTTCCTCCTCTCTCTCAAGCTTTTGCCCACCATTGTTGTTGACTTATTTGAGCTTGAGATCTTTCTCCCCATCCAACGATTCTTGCATCTATTTGAGAGAAAGATTGAGGAGATCTAGATCCACACTTTGACCAAACCAAATCATCTCTTTGTGAGTAAAACATTGGGATCTAGATCTTGAAGAATTTTGTGTTCTCCTCTTTGTTCTTACTCTCTTATTCCCCCAATAGTTTTAGTAGCTTTGTTGGAATTTTAGAGTGAAGGATTGGATCATCTTTGTGGTGTCCTTGCCATTGCATTTGGTGCATCGGTTTGACTTCTCTGCGGTGATATGTGGAGGTGAAAGTTCGTGAGATATTCACTTCGGGAGCTTGTTCCCGGAGTTTGTTCCTCTTGGGTCTTTGGACCCTAGACGGCTTAGTGGTCTTTGTGGTGTTATTGGGGACTCCAATTAAGTTGTGGAGTTTCTTCAAGGGCAAGGCCTTTGTGGCGATTTGTTGGGAGCCTCCAATTAAGTTGTGGAGATAGCCCCAAGCTTTGTGCGGGTTCGGTGACCACCCTAAGGTTCCATAGTGGATCGAGGACATCCCTTTTGGTGGGAATTCTCGAGGAGAATATGGTGGCCGTCGTGCATTTGGAGTGACTTGTCCCCCACACCGCTCCAATGGAGAGTAGCACTCGCAAGAGTGTGAACTTCGGGATACATCGTTGTCTCTGCGTCACTTCGGTTATTCCTATACCCGAGCACTTTACTTATGCACTTTACTTTGTGATAGCCTTCGTGCTTGCAGTTATATATCTTGCTATCACATAGTTGCTTGAATTGCTTAGCATAAGTCGTTGGTGCACATAGGTGAACCCTAGTTATATAGGTTTTGTGCTTGACAAATTAAACGCTAGTTTTATTTCGAATTTGTTAAGCCATATTCGTAAAAGTTTTAAACCGCCTATTCACCCTCCCTCTAGGCGGCATCCGTGTCCTTTCAGAGGAGACGACGGCGGAGGGAACTGGCCATCGCCGGGGTGGTTCATCATTGCGCACTGGTGGTGGAGGAGACGGCGGTGGAGCGACGAGGGATGTTCTTGTGGCGGAGAAAGGGGTCCCGGCGGCTGTGGTGGCTGCCATTGAGTCGGGAGGGCCTTTTATAGACGCCGGCGTCGGGAAAAAAGCGCGGGAAGAAAGAGCGGGAACGCGCGGTGGCGTGCGAACGCCGGCCACGTGTGGAGGCTGCTCAGCACCGACGAGACGTCTCGCCTGCCCCTCCGTCGCCCTTAAGGCAAAGATGCCGTCATGTGTCACTGCGCGCGAATAACTTCCGCCGCGAGGTAGGCGACGGTTAGGTCCAAACTTGAATGAGTCGCTGACGTGTCGGCCCCGCTACTCCCCGTCTCGCTTTTCGTTGTGTCTGGCATGCCCGGAGTGTCCCCTGTGGGGCGGGGACGGGCTCGGCACGCCGGACACCGTATCTGGCCGCACCGGACAAAAAACGGCTTTGGGGGACGCGGCTGGGAACGTTTTTTTATCCGGCGCGCCCCAAATCGTTTTGGGGGACGGATTGGGGACGCGATTTGTTGGTGTGCAGATTCTATGCAGTCTAAATTTATGCAGTAACACCGTTTCTTCATTTTGTACTTTGTTCCCAGTTCGCTCTTAGTTCCCAAGAACAATAAGCAGAAAAAGGAAACTAATTTGACTAAGGACTGCTGCTGATAATACGACAGAAGCAGGGAGATGCAGCTTTATCATGACTGTTTTCCATGGCTAGATTGGAAAATTATGTAGTGAACAAATATCAGGAAGAGATACCTCCCGTATGATTGCTAAGATCTGGAACAGAGAAACTAATGAAGTAGTACAGCCTAATAGATTCAAGCGGTAGACTAAATAAAGCACCTTTGAAGCTGGGCATTATGCCTAACAAATGGTTGTCACTGCCTCGTCCTGCTCCAGCCTCAGTTGTTCTCATTGGAATAATATCAGAGCAATTCAAAATAGTTAACACCATGTTGGACAAAAATCGACCAACACATGCACTTGAATTCGGCTTCAAATTAATATATACCCAACGATCAATAGTACAACAAAGCTTAGTTGAAAAACTGTAACCCTCTGAAATCTTGCAGAGAAAGAAGGGAATTGCATAATAAATTCTCATGGAGGATAATATGGTTCAACTTGTGCAATGTATGATAAAAAGACATTGGCAAAGTTCATGCAACCCTGCAATTGTTTTCTTCAAAAACTTTCAGTAATGTGTAACCCACTGAAATCCTGGAGAGAAACGATTGAATTGCATAATAAATTATCACCAAATTTAAAAATATCCAAGGTACAGAATGCATTCCATGGAGGAGGACATAGTTCAGCTTGCAAACTTCTTGGCAGAACCTGGCCTGTTTTTTTTGAAACGAGGCAAAAGATTTGCCATTTCATTGATAGAGAAGAAGTTTTTAAGGGTGTTACAGACCAAACATGGTCAAGGCCGTGGCCAAGACCCAAACTAAGGTATTACTCTCGCGGCATTACATTACCCAATGCTTTGGCCCCGGCATAGCCCCAAAGAGTCGCTTCGGTTTTTATCCTTGTGGTCACCATGGCGACGGTGGAGTGATGGTTCCGGAAGACACGCGCATTTCTCTCTTTCCAAATCTCCCAAGACACGAGCATGGCGAGCGAAGCCATCGCCTTCTTGGATTGCCCATCCTTTTGCACAAAGCACCTCCACCACTCATGAACATTTGGAGCCTCGTGCCATCTCTCCGGGTGGACATCGACGAGGCCAAGCCACTCTTTGATGTTTAACCAAACTCTTTTAGTGAAGCGGCATGTGAAGAGAAGGTGAGCCGCGGATTCTTGGACTTGGTTGCAAAGTTTGCAATTTCCACAATTTTGCCAGCCCCGACGTTGAAGCCTATCCGCCGTCCACACTCTATTTTGGAGTACGAGCCAAGTGAAGATCTTGCATTTGGGGGTAGCCCAAGGTTTCCAAACCATGGCCGGCATGGTTGATTTTGTGAGACCCTCAAATTGCATATTGTAAGCCGAGCTAGAGGAGTAGCACCCATGTGTAGTTAGCTTCCAAGTGATTGTATCATGTTCGTCATCGTTGGTGTGGATGGTTGAGAGCTTTTCCCAAAGGTTGGCGAATTGGGTGATATGCTCTATGGTGAGACCATTTTGCAAGTTGATTTGGGAGGTCCAAAAGTTGTCTTGTAGGGCCTTTCGGACGGTGTGACAAAGGATTAACTTGTCAATGCCTACAGATTGTAGACTAGGGTTTTGCTAGAAGTAGAGGGCAAGTAGATCTCGAAGGTTTAGGCGAAAAGTACTCGGCGATTATGAAAACTAGGGTTATGTTGACAGTAGATTCGATCCTTTCTTTGTCCCTCGACTCCCCCTTATATAGGAGGTGGAGCCGAGGGTTTCGTATTGTACAAGTTACAGAGTTCGGGACGGTTTCTAACTCGTCCCGCCAGATTACAAAATATACTTCCTATTACAACTCTAGCTTTCCTTAATACATCTTGGGCTCCCGAATCTTCTTATTCTTCGGATAGTGGGCCTTCAGTAAATCCCGGGTACTATCTATGGCAGGCCCATTTGGGGTGCCTATGTCAGTACCCCCGAGATTTTGCTTGAATCGTAGAGTCAGGGAAAATCTCTCCCGTTTATTTTTGTTCGAGAGCTTTTATTCACACTCCACATAAAATTCTATATTGTACAGGGATAATGGTAGTTGGGGCTAGTTCATCTGACGGATCAGGTACTAGTTAACTGCTCTAGTGGCAATCCGCAAAAACCTACTTCAAGATCACGTCCCCGGACATGATCTCGGGATACTGGTGTAAACTTCGACAGGTGCCGCTTAAGGTCTTACCATTCTGTCGAGTCCCAGTCAAATTTATCGGGTACCTAACGCGTCCGTTAGGATTTTTCTTCGTATCTGTTGATACGGATAAAAGTAAGAGCGCAGTCTTTGGCGATGCCACGCCCAGCAGAACGGATCTGGGGTCTTACCTTCGCAAATTTGCGGCATTCAGAAATTGATCGCAACTTTGGCGTTCTGAGAATATATTGTCGAGTGCTTTTTGCCTTTGGAATAGCACATTTTATTGAGTCATATTTATGACTTTATTTTGTCTTCCCGATGGGAGTATATGTAGAGTTATTTGTGTAACTCGAAATATACTCACTTTTTTTTTTTTGATCAAATTCATCGGGCACGCGAACAGCGTTCCCGATGGGAGTAGCCCCCGAGGCTACAGCCAAGAACTTGTGCTTGGGTATAGGCTCCACAGATTAGCATCCTTTGCCGCTATATTTATGATCCTTCTCGATATTTTTATATTTATCGGGTGCGCGACCAGCGCTCCCGATGGGAGTAGCCCCCGAGGCTATGAACAAATTCTTGGATTTGGTCATAGGCTCTCGCCATTTCTATATTGTCATACTCGAAATTTTCTATTTTTCCAAAGTAGCCCCCGAGCATTTGGGCAAAAACTTGTGTTTGATCAAAGGCTCCAGAAGTATTCAAAATGATTTGTCCTGTCGCCATTCTCTTCTTTTTTTTATTATTTTTCTTGTCGACAAATTTTCCCTTGTCAAAATCTCTTCACCTCTATGAATAGCCGAAATTTTTCTGCTTCGTGGGTCCATTTTTCTCACCACGTTGACACGTCGTGCAAGTGGGGGACACACGTCCTCCGCTTTTCCTGGCGCACGTTCTGTAACCTCGTCAATGTTGAAATACTAATTTGCCCTTGTTGCCACGTGGTAATCATCTCCTGCATTCTTTCTTCATCCAACGGTTCCGTCGGTTCACCGCACCTCTATATAAGATCCCCTTCTTCTTCCTTGAGCACTTCCGCTCGCGCCGTTCTCTGCTCTCCTCTGCAAAATCTCCCCTTGCGCTCCACTGCTCCCAAAGCTTTTCTCTTCGCAGCTGTTCTTCATTGCCATTGTTGATGCCACCGCGTCGTCTAACCAGGCACAGCACTCCTGACTCCTCGATGGCCGCCGCGGATCTGGGAGCGGCGGAGTGGGAGAGGTCCAAGATCACCAACCAAGACCTCAACCTGATGAAGAAACTGGGGATTACCAAGAAGCCCAAAGCTGTGTGCTTTCCCAGCGAAGAGAGCTACCCATCCCCTCCAATGGGGTATCGGGTAAGTTTCGTTGATCATCTTATCCGTGGTCTTTCCACCCCCATTCATCCTTTTCTTCGGGGACTTCTTTATGTTTATGGTCTCCAACTTCACCACCTCACACCCAACTCTATCCTTCATATTTCTATCTTTATCACTCTTTGCGAGGCCTTCCTTGGTGTCCAGCCTAACTGGGCATTATGGAAGCGCATTTTCTTTTGTCGCCGTAATGGTTCGCCAATGTCGCCTATAATATAGGCGGCGTTGTTATTTCTGTTCGCTCCTCTGTCAACTATTTCGACGTCAAACTCCCCGACTCCGTTCAAGGATGGCGCAAGAAGTGGTTGTACATTCGCGAAGAAAACGATGGCTGCCTCGAGGATAATATTCCTCCTTTTGACGGTGCCGAGAAAATCCTTCGCCGCCGTTCTTGGGACGCGAAGCTACCGAGGAAGAAAGGACTTCGACAGAGGCCCTGATGACTCGTATCCATGAGTTGCAAAATACTCGTGGAAAAGAATTATCAGGCATCCAGATTACTGCATACTTCCTTAGAACTAGGGTGCAGCCTCTTCAGGCTCGCAAAAACCCTTTCTGGAATTACACTGGCGATGAAGATGCAGATCGCCTGTCGACAAATTTGGAAGTTAAGGATTTGGATAGACTTATCCGTAGGATTTCTTCTCTCAAGAAGAAAGACTCCATCCCATCCACTTGCCGCGTAAAGCCATACAGCGCCGCCCATGCGCTTCCCAAGGTAAATATTGTCGTGTAATTTGTTTATCGCCTTGTTTTTTTTTTGTGTTGTTATTCACTTCTGACAAACTTTCCCTCTTTTTATACAGGATCATCCCAATCTTGTTTCACTTCCTCCTCTTCCTGAAGGTGGGGAGGTCGAAGAAAGGGCTGTTGTCTCTGATGATAACCCAGATGCCCCCTCCTTCACAAATGAACCCGCAGAATCTCGAAAATCTGCGGGATCCGACGAAAAAGAGGATGTCTCTGAAGCCACTGCGTCGGCACAATCTCTTCCTCCCGCTGTTTCTCCAAGGAACAAAAGGAAAAGGGATGATGTCGAAGATTCCGGCACCTCCAAAGTTGACGAGGCTGTTCCTTCGCACCAGAAGGCCGGCTATGATCCATACCTCGAGTCTCTCATCAGTTCGTAAGTGTCCTTTTTCTTGCTTACTTGTACTCGAAGATTCTTGTCTATTTTGCTTTATATACCGTCGGCACTTGCTCGTAGCGATGATGAAGAAGAAGTACCAACTGCTGTTGTGGCTGCTCGCACGAGCACGTCACATACATTAGTTGCCTCGGAAACGGCAGTTGGAGAGGAAACTTCGCCTCCTCGACAGAACGTCGACACTGCTACTCCTCCTCCAAGCCCCCGAGCCCCTTTGTCGAAAAGGGCGAGGACGGCGATCATCTCGGAGCCTACTCTCCAATTGAGTAGCTCCTCTAACCCTCTTTTGGAGGATGTAAGTTCTCAACTTCCTTGTCGTTGTTTATTTTTGCTTTTGTTGCTTTTTATGTACCATTATATTTTTCTCATACCGCCATTTCCTTCTATCCCCCCTTTTTTGAACAGCCTTTGATAAAGGATCTTCTTCGCATCGGTACCCAATTTGTCGGGTATCGTGAATATGCTAGTAAAGCTGAAGGTAATGCTTTACTCCTGTTGCTTCTTTTCTTTTGCTCCTTTTTTGTCGAGAGTTTTAACTATATTTATCTTCCTTGGTAGAAAAACTGGCGGAAGCCAATGAACGTGCCAACTCACTTGCTCAGCAATTAGAGCAAAGTGAAAAGGCTCGAAAAGAGGCTGAATCAGATGCTGTTGGTGCTCGAGCAGAGGCTGACAAGGCCAAGGCTGATGCTGCTGGTGTCGAAGATCTCCGGAAGAGACTTCACGATGCCGAAACTTCACTGAGTGATCATATAACTGCTCAGTCTGCTCGCGAAGCGGCGATCATCAAACGCATGAAGACACAAAGTCGTCGCTTTGTCGGTAAGCATTTGCATCATTTGTATACTCTTTTGTTTTCCCTTTTTCGCACTTTTTTGTTGACAAAAATTTCTATTTTTATTTTGTCAGATAGGACCTCACAAGAATTTGAACTTGAGGATCCCGACAACGATGCTCTTCTTGACGCCATGTCGTTCCTTGAGTTTCATGGGACGGAAGCACGTGAAGGCATGGATGAAGCCAGGGCGGGGTTGTCGAAGCTTTTCCCCTACTTCTTCCCGAAGAAAAGGAGCCCGCAACTTTCCTTGGCCTTGCCAAGTGTTTTAATCCTCCCGAAGATCTTGGGCTGAAGATGCGCCATGAGAACATGAAGGTCGCCGTGGAGAGCACTGTTGCCCTAGTTGCTGACAGTCAACAAACTGTTGACTGGGCTAAAGTTGGCGACACGGAGCAAATAGAGCACACAAAATGGCGATCCTTGATCAAGGCGGCAAAGCTCAACACGAAGAGGATCCTCGCTTATCTTGGGATTAAGCCATCTTCAACTCCCAGCTCTTCAAGGCCGGAGGTCTAGTTTTTGCTTTCTGTACTTCTTTTGTTGTTGTCGCCATTCTGGTCTTGGCGACAAATTCTCTACCAGTCCCTTAGGAGAACTTCTTTTGTAATGGCTATGTAAATATTCTGCAATCAATGAAATTTCTTTTGGTGCTATCTTTGATTCGAAGTTTTTCTTGTTCCAGTTGATTTTTGATAATTACTCAACAAATTCTTCTCCTCCCGATGCTGCCCCCGCGTCTTCTTTGTCGAAGAAAGTAAGAAACAACGACAATTTCCTTGAAGGGTCTTCCAGCATACCTTTGTCGGAAGACTTGCAAGAACTTCGACAACAACTTCAGTCCTTGAAGAAACAATCGCTTATGCTGATGGAACAATCTCGAGAATCTTCACAAAGGGAGAAAGTTGCGCTTCAACAAGTTCAGGATGCCATGGCTGAAAGGGACGCTGCTGTTGCTGAAGCTGGCGCGGCTGCATCTCGAGAGAATTCTATGCTGCAGCTGCTAACAGATGCTAGCTTGGATATGGCGGGTAAGTTTCACTATCTTTATCTCGCTTCTTCGTTTCCTTTGCTGCTTGCCTCCTCATTGCCCACTGAATTGTTTTATGAAACCATAGGTGCTTTTTTGGATCCTGTAACTGAAGATGAACGTGTCGAGGCTCGTTCCAATGTTCTCCTTCGGCTTGCACATGAACACGGATCGACTTTTTGGGGTACACCTGAGCGGACCCGCCAAATCGTGAGATTTCAAGATCGTGCACTTCAGGTTCGCGAATATCTTGACTTCTGTACAAGGACTTTGTCTCTGGTGTATGGTACCATGTTTCCTCGCAATAAGATGCCAGAGACCCTTCCTGCGTTGATGGACAAATTTCGAGATGCTCCTCGCATCCACGGCTTTGTACGAGCCCAACTAGCTGCTGGCGCAAGATTTGCGATGATCATGATAAAAATTTGCTACCCGAAGTTAGACGTGGAGCAAGTTGTCCCGAAGTGCCTGGAGAAGATGTCGAAGAGGAAGAGAAACTTCGGCAAGTATGATGACATAGTTACTCCTGTTGCTGAAGATATGATGGATGAACTTCTTCGGATGGATTCCGAATTCTTCGTGAAGGGTAGCTATGCTGAGCATAGTACTCGCGCTGTCAATAACGAGCGCTTAACCATAGATAATATATTGGGAAATCCTTGACATTTATTCCGAACTTTGTATCCTGTATAGACGAGCTATATTGTAAAGTCATTGTATTTTATTTTTATCGCCAAGCCCCCGGGTGTTTTGATTGCAATATCTTGTGTATTATAATGCGAGGTTGTCCCAAGGCAAGATAATATACATTGTGTACTATTTTGTACGGGTGTAAGCCCCCGAGCTTTTGTTTGATCACTATTTTGTCGATATCTCTTTTTATTTTGGCGAGGTATTTTTACCAAGGCCGGATGCTTCTTTTGCATTTGTCGATACTGTGTTTATATATATATTGTATCATGTAGGGGAAAACCCCTGATCTTGTCGAGAAGAAGATATATAATTCCACTATCTTTATTATATTGCAGCACCACGAGCCCGCCTCATTAAAAACCTTTCCGGTCCCACTCGGTGCCCCGAAAAAGGAAAAGAGTGCGTCTGAAAACTCGTGGGCGTTTCAGTACATTGAAGCTTTACAAAGGAGGACTATATTTTCGACACCTAGGCGTAAACGCCTGAGCTGTGCCACATTCCAGGGATTTGGCTCGTCAATCCCTGTCTTCTTGTCTTTGATTCTGTATGCTCCTCCTTCGATTACTTCGTGACGATGTAGGGTCCAAGCCATGGTGATTCGAGTTTTTCGTGACTTTTTGGTTGAGTCGCAGAACTAAGTCACCAACTTGAAAAGACCTTGGCCGCAATCGTCGACTGTGATAGTTTTTCAGGTCCTGCTGATATTTGGCGACTCTTGACAGGACTTCGTCTCGAGCTTCATCGAGTGCATCGACATCATCCTCCAAAGCTTTTCTCGATGTTCCTTCGTCATATTCTGTGACTCTTGGAGAATCGTGCTCTATTTCTATCGGCAAGACTGCTTCAGCTCCGTGGACCGAAAGAACGGTGTTTCTGTGTCGCCGTATTTGGTGTTGTTCGGATACTCCACAACACACTTTGTAACTCCTCTGGCCAAGTATGCCGGGCTTTTTCCAATGGGCCTAGCAGACATTTCTTGATGCCATTGCAAATGATGCCATTGGCCTTCTCGACTTGTCCATTGGTCTGAGGATGCGCGACAGACGCAAAACTCAATTTGATGCCCACTTCTGCGCAGTATGCTTTGAACTCCTTGGACGTGAAATTGCTGCCGTTGTCTGTCACAATACTGTGAGGAACTCCAAATCTGAAGACGATGCTTTTCACGAACTTAATCGCCGACGCGCCGTCCGGTGAATTTATTGGCTTTGCTTCGATCCATTTTGTAAACTTATCGACAGCAACAAGCATATACTCATAACCTCCTGGCGAAGCTTTGTGTAATTTACCTACCATGTCGAGACCCCATTGAGCAAAGGGCCAAGACAATGGGATTGGCATAAGTTCTGCGGCAGGAGAGTGAGGTCTTGCCGCAAATCTTTGGCACGCATCGCAAGTTCGCACTATTTCCTTCGCATCCTCGATTGCTGTTAGCCAATAAAATCCTGCTCGAAAACCTTAGCTGCGATAGCTCTGCTACTCGCGTGGTGCCCACATATTCCTTCATGCACGTCCTTTAGGATGATCCTTCCTTCTTCGGGTGTAACACACCGTTGTAGCACACCCGAGATACTGCGTTTGTACAGCTCCCCTTTTACCACAGTGAAAGCTTTTGATCGCCTAATTATTCGCATTGCTTCAACTGGATCATCGGGTAACGTTTTCCTTAGGATATAGGATATGTAAGCCTGCATCCAAGGGACTTGCACCATCATGACTAGCTCTTGCTCTTCTTCTTCTTCTTCTGCTATGTTTTTGGTGATACTCGAAGGTTTCTCTTTTTTCTCCTTTATTTTTGCTGGTTTTGTTGATCTCTCGCTAATCTCTTCCCAGAACACACCTGGAGGGATTGCGAGGCATTGTGACCCGATGTTTGCGAGAACGTCGGCTTCATCGTTGCTCATCCTGCTGATGTGGTTTACTTCACAACCATCGAATAGCTTCTCCAGCTCATTGTACACCTCCTTGTATGCTATCATACTTTCGTTGACTGCGTCGCATTGGTTCATTACTTGCTGAGCTACCAACTGTGAGTCGCCGAAAATTTTCAGTCGGGTTGCAAGCTTTCGCCATCTTCATCCCGTGTATGAGAGCTTCATATTCTGCTTCATTGTTAGATGCGTTTGGGAACGTCATCCGCAGAACATACTTCAACTTGTCGCCTTCAGGTGAAACTAATATCACGCCTGCTCCAGCACCTTCCAATCTCTTGGACCCGTCGAAGTTCATGGTCCAAGTCCTCGATAAATCTGGGGGTCCCGTGTTTTGTAGCTCCATCCACTCTGCAATGAAATCTGGTTATTGCTTTTCTTTTTTCATACGTGATGTCCCGAGGGGAAAGTTCTATTCCCCAAAGGGAGACACGACCCGTAGCCTCTGGATTGTTCAGTATATTTGATAAGGGAGCTTCATTGACCACTATTATCGGGTGAGCCGAAAAATAATGCCGCAGTTTTCTTGCTGTCGTGAATACTCCATATGCTAGCTTTTGATATTGCGGGTACCGCTTTTGATGGCGACAGTACTTCGCTGATGAAATATACTGGCCTTTGAACTCCATGAAGCTTGCCTTCTTCTTCCCTTTCGACCACTAAGGCCGTTGACCACCTGAGGTGTAGCTGCAATGTACAAGAGGAGAGGTTCTTTCTCTTTTGGCGCCACCAATATCGGCGGTGTCGAAATTGCTCGCTTGAGATTCTCGAAAGCTCTGTCCGCTTCCTCGTTCCATTGAAATTTTTCTCCTTGCTTGATGCATAAAACGGCGCGCCTTTTCTCCTAGCCTGGCGACGAATCTGCTTAAAGCTGCGACTCGCCCGTTATGTTGTATTTCCTTCAACTTTGTTGGCTTTCTCATAGTGACGATGGCCTGTATTTTTCGGGATTAGCTTCAATCCCCTTGCTTGATACTAAGAACAGAAGTTCTCTGGGTACTCCAAAACACTTTGTCGGGTTCAGCTTGAGGCAGAACTTGTCGAGGTTGTCGAAGGTTTCCTTCAAATCTTCAATCAACGTTGACCCTTTCTTTGATGTTATTACGACATCGTCGATGTAGACTTGTACATTTTTCCCGATCTGTGTTGCTAGGGCATCGCATCATCCGCGATATGTTGCTCCAGCGTTTTTCAGACCAAAGGGCATTGTTTTGTAGCAAAACACGCCATAAGGTGTGATGAACGCTGTCTTACTTCATCTTCTTCTTTCAATCTGATCTGGTTATAACCGAATATGCGTCCAGGAAGGAAAGACGTTCACATCCTGCCGTGGAGTCGATGATTTGATCGATCCTTGGGAGGAAAGTGATCCTTGGGACAATGTTTATTGAGACACGTAAAGTCGACGCACATGCGAAGGACTATTGTGTGTTTCTTCGGCACCATCACTGGGTTAGCTACCCATGTGGCTTCTGTAGATATTTCTCTGATGAACCCAGCATCTTTGAGTCGATCTATTTCTGATAACATAGCTTTGCGGCTAGGCTCTGAAAAACGCCGCAAAGGTTGCTTTACTGGTCGTGCAAGAGGATCCAAATTGAGGTGGTGCTCGGCAAGTTCCCTGGGTACTCCTGGCATGTCGGCTGGACACCATGCGAAGATTTTCGGTGCTCACGGAGGAACTCGACAGCGCGCTTTCCTATGCGACATCCATGTTTGCAGCAATGGACGTCGTTTTCTTTGGATCTGTCGGGTGGATCTGTACCTCTTTTGAATCTTTATTTATATTGAAAGTTGGCTCCTTAGAAGGTCTTCCTACCTCGGGCAGCACATCATAATCAGTGAACCTAGGTGCCGCATATTCTGCTTGCATCCCGAAAGTTTCTGACAGTCGATGAAAATCCTTGTCGCATTTATCGGATAGTGCAAAGCTTCCTTTGATTGTGATAGGTCCCTTAGGCCCAGGCAACCTCCACAACAGATATGTATAATGCGGCACTGCCATGAACCTGGCGTACGCTGGTCGTCCCAACAAAGCGTGATATTGCGACGGGAAATCCACAACTTCGAACTCCGGTTCTCTATTCTGTAGTTTTCTCGGGTTCCAAACTGAACGTCGAGGTTGATCTTGCCCAATGGGTAACTTGGCTTCTCTGGTGTGATCCCGTGGAAAGCGTGTGTCAGTTGGTTTCAAGTTTGCCAGGGATATGTTCATCTTCCTCAATGTGTCTGCATACATGAGGTTTAGCTGCTGCCGCCATCTATGAAAACTCGCGACACGTCGAACCCAGCAATTACTGCGGGTAGAATAAGTGCTGATTGTCCTGGTCGAGGAACTTGCTGCGGGTGATCCGCGATTGTGAAGCCTATGTCTTGCCCTGACCAATTTAGATACTCGACTGTTGGTGGAGGCATCTTCTCTGCCATAAACACTTGTCGAGATATGACCTTCTGCGCCCTGTTGGACGGCCTAGCTTTCTGAATCATCAAAACTGCGCCATTGGAATTGGGATCTACATATGGGGGTGGTTGTGGTGCTGCCGCTATTCTGAGCTGGTGTCGATTTTCTTCGGTTATTGCGGGAGGAGGTGGAAGGTGAATCTCGCTCCTTGGCTCCCGAGGATTTCTGTTATTTGCTTGGGCATTTGCAATTCCTGCGGCTCGCAACATTGCCTGAAAATTGCGGCAGTCTTCTGGAGATGTCCTGACTGTCTCTTTCCATTGTTGTCGAGGTAAAAGTGCATTTGACACGGACCATTCATCATCTCTTCGGGGGACACGTAAGGTCTCTGAATTCTTGGTCCACTATTTTGTCTGTTGCCGCGAAAATCACTTCTATTGTCGCCTTGTTGCTCATTGCTCCTTTGATAATCATCTCGACTGTTTCCACCAGGGTTTCCTCGAAAACCAGCTGATATGTGGCCGGGAGCATCGTTGTTGTAGAACTGGCGAGAAAATCGCCTTCTATTTTGATAGTTTCGACTACGATCCTCTTCTGGCGACCTGTGTCGTTTGTTGTATATTGCGTCTTCTCCATCTGCCCACTTGTTAGCGATTTCCATCAACGCTGAGATTGTCTTGGGATTAGTTCTCCCCAAGTCCTCGACGAAGTCTGCTCGCCGGATTCCTGCCACGAACGCATCTATTGCCCTCTCGTCAGATATGTCTTCTGCCGAGTTTTTGATAATGTTCCACCGCTGTATATATTTTCTCATCGACTCGTCATGTTTTTGTCGACACGCTCGTAATTCTTCCAACGACGCGGGTTTTTTGCAGGTGGATCGGAAGTTCTTCACGAAGATGTCCTCAAAGGTTTCCCAGCTGTCGATGGAGTTCAAGGGGAGTTTCTTTATCCAAGATCTTGCGGCACCACTCAGGTGAACTTGGATACTTTGCATAGCTGTTGCTCTGGTTCCTCCTACCAGTTTCACCATCTCGAGATAATCCACGAGCCAATCCTCGGGATCTTGCAGGCCGTCGAACTTCTTGAAATTCTCGGGTAACTTGAACCCTTTTGGGACTCGAGTTTTTCGCACTCTTCTCGTAAAGCATGGGAGCCCACACATATCTTCGTCGGCAAGCTCTGGCGAGTACTGACGGTCCCTCCTTTCTTGTCGCGCTCTATCCACCCTTACTTGGACTGCTGTGTCTCTTGCTCCACTTGCTCTTGGTGGGTCTTGAACTGCTGCAGCGGGTCGTGGACTATTTTGTCTGGGATTTTCTTCGGGAGGCGTTGTTGCAAACGCTGTTCCCATAACCCCTACTCCAGCCATTGCCATATTGAACAATGGTTCTCTCGGGTCCCCGGGAGGTGGTCTGGACGCCAAGATGTATGCTTGTGTTGCCATGTAACCTGCCTCTGGCGTTTTCGGGATGATATTTCCTCTTTCGTCGATCGACATAAAGGACATGTCGAGATTTTGGATTATGTTTCCTCTTTCTGCTTCGGGTATGTTTTGCAGTCGAGACATTGCTCTCCTTCGAGCTTCTCTGTGACTATCTCCTGTATTTCCTGAAAGGCGACTTAAATCTGCCCGGCGTCGCTGATGCGGAAGCTGCTTCTTTTCTCCTATTCAAGGATGTTGTCTGTTTTTCCAACTCTCTGCTTACTCGAGCAAGTCTATATTGATATGCTTGAAGTTCTTGTGCAGTAGCGGTGTTGGTCATGGGTTCTGAACCATCCATGGCTTTCGCAGCCCTATCCCACGCACTTTGCGGGAGCTGTACTCTTGCGCGAGTTGTGGATCCAGGATATTTGGTGCCTAGACCATGTCTGAGATCAGCGGGATCGACGTATGGATTTCCCAATTCGTCGAAAGCCTCTGATGTTGGCGGGTCTGATGTGCCTGCTCCTTCTACCACATAGATCTGATGGTATTTTGTGCATTGATTTTTATCGGGACTGGTGACACCATCATATAGAGTGGTGAAGACCTTTCCGATGGCAGCAGATTTGTCGATGAAGTTGAAGCTGTCGACGCTGTCGGAGTCGCTGCTTATAAAGGAGTCCGCAGATGACTCGAAGGATGTGTTGCTGAAGATCTTGGCGAGCTTTCCGCTTGCCTTGTTGTCGGCAGTATGTCGACGAAAACTCCTCGTCGGTCGACGAAAAGTTGGAGTCGACCGCTGAAAATTCCGACGAGATCGGAACTTCGAGACGGTAGGATCCTTCCTTGTTGACGCCAAATCGGAATTCTCCGAACGTCATGACGATGGGCTCCTCCAGATAGGCACATGCATCCATACGGGAGGGCGGGTGAGGAATAAAATTGAATAGATCAGTTTTTCCCTTGTTACCTCGATCCATCGCGTTGCTTGCTGTTGATGAAGTCGAAGATCTTGAACGTGCCATCGAGATCAGATCCTTGCAGCCTCTAATTCCCACAGACGGCGCCAATTGACAAAGGATTAACTTGTCAATGCCTACAGATTGTAGACTAGGGTTTTGCTAGAAGTAGAGGGCAAGTAGATCTCGAAGGTTTAGGCGAAAAGTACTCGGCGATTATGAAAACTAGGGTTATGTTGACAGTAGATTCGATCCTTTCTTTGTCCCTCGACTCCCCCTTATATAGGAGGTGGAGCCGAGGGTTTCGTATTGTACAAGTTACAGAGTTCGGGACGGTTTCTAACTCGTCCCGCCAGATTACAAAATATACTTCCTATTACAACTCTAGCTTTCCTTAATACATCTTGGGCTCCCGAATCTTCTTATTCTTCGGATAGTGGGCCTTCAGTAAATCCCGGGTACTATCTATGGCAGGCCCATTTGGGGTGCCTATGTCACGGTGGAGCTCTTATTTTTGGATATGTTGTATATAAGAGGTGCGATATCTTTTGGCCGTCGCCCGTCGAGCCAAGAAGAATCCCAAAAGAGGGCCTTGTCACCGTTGCCGATGGTAACCTTTGTAGCCGCCGCAAAAAGCTCTCTATCACTTGCATTGCAAGGGTTTCCAAGCCCTCTCCACGGCTTGGAGTTATCCGTCCATTCCAACCAAAGCCACCTCAACCGTAGGGCGGAAGCAAACTTGTGGATGTTAAGTATACCAAGGCCTCCCTTATTCTTTGGCTTGCAAACGAGATCCCAATTGACCTTGCATTTTCCTCCCGATACTTTGTCACAAGCCGCCCAAAGGTAAGCCCTTCGGATGGCATCAATCTTTAGGAGAACCTCCATCGGTAATTCAAGCACGGTGATGAAGTATATGACAACACTTGTGAGGACCGCCTTAACAAGGATGTTGCGGCCGGCCATAGAGGCGTGCTTGCCAAGCCAAGGCACAAGCTTACCGGCCACCTTATCCTCAAGGTATTGGAGGTGGACCCGTTTCAATCTTGTTAAGGAGAGAAGCAAACCAAGGTATCACATTGGGAAGGTGGTGAGCGCCGCGGGGAAAGGTTGTAGAACATCTTGAAGGTCAATGTCACCGCATTGGATGGGCGCTACTTGGCTTTTGGCACAATTAGTAACAAGGCCGGTAACCTCCCCAAACCGGTCCAAGATGGAGGCCAAGAAGTTGATGTCCTCTTTGAATGGCGCCATGAAGATGGCCGCATCATCGGCGTAGAGAGATGTGCGGAAGGTGGGGGTTCTTCCTCTTAGAAGGTGTAGATGTCCTTGTTGGGTGGCTTTGCGAAGGATGTAATGTAGCGGGTCAATGGAGAGCACAAAGAGTAGCGGTGACAACGGATCTCCTTGGCGCAAGCCCCTCCCATGCTTGATTGGGTCACCGGCAAGGCCATTGAGGAGCACTCTTGAGGAGCCCGAAGCAAGAAGGGCGGACACCCAGTCTCTAAAAGTTGTAGGGAAGCCAAGATGCTCAAGTAAATTCATAAGGTAGTCCCATCTAACGGAGTCGAAAGCCTTCTTTATGTCGAGCTTGAAAAGAAGCGTGGGAGTCTTTGACTTGTGTAGTCTTCTTGCCAAGTTCCTCACATACAAAAAATTGTCGTGGATACTTCTCTTCTTGATAAAGGCACTTTGCGCATTGGAGACAAGGTCATTCATATGAGGGGCAAGGCGGGTGGCCATCATTTTGGCGATGATCTTGGCAATGGCATGTATGAGGCTTATAGGCCTAAAGTCGGTAATTTCCTCGGCCCCTTCCTTCTTGGGGATAAGGACGATGTTGGCGGAATTGAGCCAATGAAGATTGTTGGTGCGCAAGTTGGAGAAGTCATTGATTACGGCCAAGAGGTCATGCTTGATGATGTCCCAACAAGTTTTAAAGAAGGCCCCCGTGAAGCCATCCGGTCCCGGGGCTTTATGGCTATTAGTCCCATGTATGGCCTCTTTCACTTCGTCTTCGGTGAACGGATCTCCCAAGTCGGAGAGGTCACAAGTTGGTATTGGGACATTAGCCCAATTGAAATCCCTTGTCCTCGGGGGCGCCTTTTTGGTGACATTCTTGAAATGCTCATGTATGATTGATTTCTTTTGATTGTGCTCCGTGACCCATCCGTTTCCATTCTTTAGGCGGTGGATGATGTTTTTCCGACGACGGCCATTGATGCGAAGGTGAAAATATCTAGTGTTAGCGTCCCCTTCCTTGAGGCACCTTACCCTAGAGGATTGGTGCTTTCTTGATCTTTCCAAAACGGCCAACCCAAGGATCCTTCTCTTCAATCTAGCACGAAGGTCCCGCTCTTGTGGGCTTAGGGCCCGTGATTCTTGGGCAATGTCAAGCCTGAGAATGATTTCATTGGCCATGTGGAATTCAACTTTGGCCTTGGAGAAAAGAGATTTGCTCCACTTGCTAAGTCTAAGGCTTGTGTTCGAGAGCTTATGGAATAGGCGTTGGCAAGGCTCGATATGTGTGTTTGGGGCGTTCCACGCGTCTTGGACCGTTTCTTTGAATCCCGGCATCTTTATCCAAAAGTTCTCAAAACGGAAAGATTTTGGTCTCCTAGGCCCATCCACTTTGGCAAGTAGGAGTGGGCAATGGTCGGACAAGGCCGAGGAAAGGGCATGGAGGATGTGGGTGTCGAAGGAGATGTCCCAATCTTCATTGCAGAAGAAGCCATCTAGCTTGCTCATTGTGGGGTCTTGTTGCTCATTGCTCCACGTGTACTTTCTGTTTTGCAAGTGGATTTCTTTGAGCCCACAAGTGTTCAGGGCATCTCGGAAGCGGTTAATACGGCTTCAGTTACTGTTGTCCCGGTTCTTATCTCTAGCTCTATAGACTTGGTTGAAATCCCCGGTGACAAGCCACCTCATATGAACGGGAGGCTTCGCCGCGACAAGCTCGTTAAAGAAGTCATCTTTGAGGTTATCACGGGTAGGGCCGTAGACCGTAGTAATCTTGAAAAGGAGCTATGATTCGATGATGGTGACGGTGGCCGACAGAGAGTAAGTCTGGATCTCAATGTTTGTGACTTGGACAGCGTTTTCATTCCAAAGCAGCAGTATCCCTCCTCTAGTGCCAAGAGCAGGGCGTTGAGCAAAGCCCCGGAGCCTGTTTCCGCCCAGCTTGGCAGCCAAAAATTGATCAACAGCCTCAAGTTTGGTCTCTTGCAGGCACACCAAGTCACAGGAAGTAGACGCGACGAGTTCAGAAACAACATCACAGCGGTCCGGGTCATTAAGCCCTCTAACATTCCAGTCTAAAAAGTTGATATTTGGTTTTACATCATCCATCAGCAACTAGGGGAGACATCATGTTGTACAGCAAACACATTGCCGCAGGTCTTGCCAGGACCAACAAGAGCAGCTCTAAAGAGCTACAAACAGGCATGAACAGAAGCTTACAAGTTGTCTCTAACATGATCAACTGGGGTACATCCGCTAAGGCGACGGAAAGGAGCATCATGCTTCAGCATCCACCTCCACCTGAGGCTGGAAATCAGGGCCTCCCTGCCCGCCATGGTCCACCAAGGCCTGCTCCACTGCGGTGGCGAAGTCGCAGTCCATCCGGAACAAAGCACGCAAGGCCGAGATCGTGATGTCAGGGAGCGTGCCCTTGAACATCTCCACGAACTTCGCGATGGCCGCTTCAGTCACCTCTTCACCTTCGTTGACAATGCCCAGCCTGTGGCAAAGCACCTTTTCAGCCAGCCTAGCAATAGGCATACCTCCTCTCTTCTTCTTCAGACGCGGGCTGGCCCGGTTCACCGGGAAGCCAGCGAATCCGGACACTCCGGCAAGGGTCTTGCGCCTTGCCGTCGGCGGACGAGGCGGGGTGGACGCCGGTGCATCAAGCAGCGCCGGCACAAGCGGAACAAACAGCGGGGTGGCGGCCTGCTCCGAAGCATCATCTTCCGCTTCACCTTGGTCATGCATGGGTGTTTCAGCCTCCGGCGAAGCACTTTGGGTGCCCGGGGAAGGAGTCTTTTCCGCCGGCGTGGCCGAGGCAAGCGTGGGTGGTGCTCTAGCAGTGGCATGCACAGGGGTAGCAGGGGGTGAAGTCGAGCCGACTCCATCAGCCTGAGGGCGGACCTGCGCCGTGAAGCACGGGCTTGCGCGGCGCAGCCAAGCCACCGGCGAAGCCCGTTGAGTGACGATGATGGTGCAGGAGTTGGGGCGCGGCGCGGGAGGTAGGGATCGTCCCCTCTCCATGCCCCGTGCAGCGGTCCTTTGCCTCGAGGCCACCCTGTCGGGGGAGCGGTTGCGGGTGCGTGAGCCCGAGGCAGGAAGAACGGTTCCATCCTTGAGCGCTGGGTCTTGGACGTGTCGATGCGTCTGGCATCAGGGGTGCTCAGCTCCATGCCGCGGCGGCGGCCATCACGATCCCCACGTCGACCGTCCCGGCCATCATCTCTGTGGTAGCTTCCACGGTCGCGATCGTCTTTGCGGTCCTGCACCGCACGCGAGCGGCTGCGGAAGAGCCTGTCACGCCAAGATTGGCGCGAAGAGTCCCTTCCCCGGCCACGGTCATCATCATCTCGCCACCTATCTCTGTCACCATCGCGGCGGTCTCTGTCGTCATCTCGGAAGCTGCGATTGGGGGTTTTTGCCTTGTCCCGGACTTGCTGCTCGCCGTCGATGACGCCCAGCACCCAGTCAAAAGTGTTGGTGACGACCTGGCGAGGTGGCCGGCCCTCCCTGTCCGGGGTGTAATCCTCATGCAGGTCCAGGTGGATGATGGCGCGGCGAATGAGCCCCCGGCGGCCAACCGTGGAGGAGGAAGAGGCACCACCGTTGCCCCCATCAGGCTTGGGGACGACGGTAACATACTGCACCTTGGGGATCTTGTTTGGGTCAGCAGACCAAGCCCACAGCTTCAGCGCCGTGGCATCTTCCTTCATCAGCGTGGCGATGTCGAAGTAGTGGAACACCGTCTTTGGTCCAAGGATTTGCGCCGCGATGTCGTCCGTCCAGTCGTTCAGCTGCACGCCTTCGATGCAGAGATGCACATGGTGGTAGAAGTCGATGACGTCGGCGTGGGCGTTGAGGCGCCAGGGGCTGGAGTGGATGTCGAGCTCCCCGTGGGGAAGCGTCCCGGCTGCTTGGTCAGCAGCTCCCGATGGTGCTGGTGGTCGAAGGAAACCAGGAAGTCTTCAGGGAAGTGGGGAACCACCCGGAAGAGCGTCTCGTCGACGCCGGTGTAGGCATGGATGGCCCTGGACATCTCAGCAGCGTTGACCAGAGGGCGCCCGCAGCCCAGCCAGACCACGGCGACATGGTTGCATAGCCGGCTCGCCGCCAGGCCGGACGCCGCGGAAGCCATGACCAGCACATGGCCCTCTGCCGTGCGCAGCGAGGGGTCTCCGATCCTTGGCATGGCTGCAGCAGACCTCCTGGACGCCGGAGGAGGAGAGGAGCTCGATGTCGCCACCGAGGGAGGCGCGGGCGGAGGCGAAGCAGAGCTAGGGCAGGGCGATGAAGAGGACGGCCTGATGGAGGAGGTCGGTGAAGAGCCCGGGCTGGTGCAGTCCCTGGCCTTGTGCCCGTTGCGCCGGCAAGCACGACACTTGAGCGGGTCACGACAATCGGCTCTGCAATGGCCCTTGGAGAGGCAGCGGTGGCAGAATCTCTTGTGATGCTTGATGAATCCACCCTTCCTTGGTGAGGAGTAATAAGGGGGCAGCCGTTGCCACTGCCGGCAGACGCGGTTGGTGCGGGCATTAGTTCTCCACCAGTACGGCGGCTTGACCTCCACCCAACCACCATGAATGTCCTCATGAATGCTGGGCACAGATTGACCCTGAGCAGTCTCCGTCAGCGACCGCGCTAGGAGGGAAGGTGGCCCAGGCAGCACAGTCTCCGCCGCGCGGAGCACCGGGATGTCAGGTGCCCAGGCATTGATGGCCGGGGCAGAGGTAGCCCTTGACTTCTTGAGACAAGGCCGCGGCGCGCCATGACTGGCATTGATGGCCGAATCCACCTGCAGATCTTGGGCAGCAAATCTTACCTTGCGTGCAGCAGCGCCTGGCTCGTCCGGCGCAGACGACGCTCCCCGGGTCAGCGAGTCCGGGACGGCCTCCGAACCGGAGGACAGCGGAGCGCGGCGCTCAGACTCCAGATCTGACGGGATCTGCAGATCCGCGTCCAGCCCGCGGCCAGCTAGCGGCCGCTCGAAACCAGGCGGGCAGGGCGGGGAGGCCGAGGTAGCAGGCGACGAGAGGCGATTTGGCTGGTGTGGTTGGGCAGGGGAGGGAGCGGCGGCGGCGGTGGCGGCGGATCCCGTCGCCGGGGGTGCGCGTCGCAGGAGCGTGGGAGCGGTCATTGTTTTAGAACCTGGCCTGTGATTCATATGGAGGAGGATATAGTTCAACTTGTGAGATTTAGGATAAAAAAAAGACATTGGCAAAGTTGATGCAACCCTGCAAATTTTATCTTCAAAAACCTCCCAATTAACGTCATGGGAATATTATCAAACCTGGAGGTGATCAGAGTAGTATCCATGGCTGCCGAGATGCTTGCAGACTGGCTGCCGAGTTCATTGATGTCGAGCTTGCCGTTGATTCAGAAGGCATTGACATAGTTCGTGTGAGAGCCAATGGTTGTTGAGCTTTCCGTGGATTTCAAAAGGAAGGAGAGAATACGAAACGGGAATATATATCTAGAGTAAGGAGAATAGGAATATGAATGAACACCACGTACTATTAGAGCATCTCCAACAGGCGCGCTATATAAGCCACGCTGCAAAAAAACCGCCGGTATACCGGGCGCGGGAGGGAAGAAGGCGCTCCAGCAGGCGCGGTAAACGGCGCGGCGCTACAAAAATTTTCTTTTCATTTTCTTTTCCCTTTTTTCCCTTCAACAGATGGAGTCCTTCGCTTCTTTCCTTTCCCGAGTCTTCTTTCCTTCAACAGATGGAGTCCTCTTTTTTTCTTCCTCGAGTCCAAAAATATGAGAGGGATCTGTTACCGTGCATCAAATCGATTGGGTCTCGAGTTCGCCGGCTCGGTACTCGAGCAGTATGGAGCCCCCGACATCCCGTCGCTCGACATCGCCATCGGTTGCAAGTCCAACCTCAGACCAGGCACTACGCAATGACGCCCGTCGTCGGATATATCTACGTTGAGATGGACCGGAATTCCCTCCATCAGCAGGTTCGGCCACGCAGGTTGCAGGCATATCAAGCAAGAATCAAGGTGGGTAGCACAGCTCGGATGACCGTCCGTGATCAGCACGTCGCCGTGGAACGGGAGGAGGCGGTGGAGAGGCTCGGCGCCGATGCTAGCTCCTTAGATTTTCCAGCGACGGTGGATAAACTCAGCACCGATGCCCGCTCCTGAGCTTTTCCAGCAGCGGTGGAGAAACTCCATTGGATGTGCCTGGTGACCGCCACGTCCCTTAAAGTTGAGGCGCATCTTCTTCCTAGGTGCACGGTTGACCGTTGACGTCGACGGTTCCAGATGGCAAGGAGCGTTGGGCGCCCAGGCAATGGCCGCCGTCTGCAACCAGTCCAGGCGTGCAGCATCTCGGTCAGGTCGAAGGACCCGGGGGAGAAGCAGAATATCACTCGCTGCACCAAATACCCGGGACCTTGACGCTGAGGTGAGGGTGCAACGGGATGCGGGCGGAGGTGCTTGGCGAATTCGCCATCTTCACCACCAGCTTCCGCGTCACGAACTCATGATCCTGGAGATCAGCTCGTACACACCAGATGGAGAGCAACAGCAGTAGCTCCAGGCCTTCCACGGTGGCATAGGGTGATTTGTGCGGACGGGTAGATGCTCTACTGCTTGTGTATGTGCACATGCTCTGAAGCTGTCCTTTCTTCCTGAAACAGATCCTCGGAAGATGGGTCAGTATGAATATTCGGGCTTCAGTTTTGCTGAGCCGGCATACTAAATGGCAAGAATGGCTTGGACATCTTGCCCTGGCCGCAATGGACACCGCTCTATACCCCTCTACTATACAATGTGATGTCACCCTGCCTTTCAACCACGCTGTATTGATACAAACAACAACCATGGAGCTCAGCATGATGTTTCAGTTAATCATGTACACACAAAGGTAGTTTTACAATTTCGTTTCTGTAGCACTCAAATCATTCACGATGACTGCTATATGAAAATTGCTAGCAGAAGGTGACTAGAAGAAATGTAGATTGTTTTCCGTTATAGTAGATTGAATGATACGTACAATCTGCTATTTTCTCGATAGGATTCTGGTTTATTGAGAATTAACATGGTAATGGTTGGTTGGATGGTTAGTTGAGGGATTTGAAATCAAATTAAAAGGGAGTATTATGATTATCGTGTTATATTCTGCAAGACAAATGCGAAGTCTTGAGCCAATGCCTGCCGTTTTCTTACATTCCACGTGTCTACCTTTATATCTTCAGGTGTATCTATATTTTTTTCTACAGCCATCTCAAAAATATTCTTATTTATGCAGAATTATAACAGTTTAGTTTGCAACAGCAATATCTTTTTTGTTTTCTATGTTAAAGTCAATTTTGTTCTTCCGCAGCAACGCGCGGGCATTGTCCTAGTCTAGAGTAAGGAGAATAGGAATATGAATGAACACCACGTACTATTAGAGCATCTCCAACAGGCGCGCTATATAAGCCACGCTGCAAAAAAACCGCCGGTATACCGCGCGCGGGAGGGAAGAAGGCGCTCCAGCAGGCGCGGTAAACGGCGCGGCGCTACAAAAATTTTAGGGCGCGCGGCGTTTTGCACAATCCGGAGCGGCAATCTCCGCGCGTCGGCAAAGCCGCGGCATCGCTTTCCCGCGCGCGCCCCCATTTCCCCACCTCCTGCCGCCGCGAAATCCAGCCGCCGCCGGTCGACTCCGTCGCCGCCCCCGCTGCTGCGCGCCGCCGCGGCGTAGATCCGCCTCGCCCGCGCCCCTCCTGGCATCGGCGGCCGCTCCGCCGCGCTGTGACGCTCGCGCCGCCGCCAGAAACAAGCTGTAGTCGGCGCTCCTCCTCTGCATCCTCCTTCCCGCCGCCGTCGCGTCCTCCTCCGCGCCGCCGTCGACATGTCGTCCTCGTCGTCCTCGAACTTGCTAACAACATGGCGCGCCCATGGTGCTCGCCAATTTGCTTGCAAGGTATGCACCTCCGCCGGCCGGCCTCTATTAGCATGTGATTTTTACTATTTAAGTAATTTTCATATATATGTTTGTAGAGTTCATCATACGATTCATCGGATGACGAGTATGATCAAGAGGAAGAGGAGAACATATCGCTACTATTAGCATACCGCGCCGTTAAGAAGCCAAAATTTGGTGGATCGGTGTTTGGTAGACAGAAGTTGTGGAGAGAAAGGATTGAAGGGCATGAGAAGTTGATGCGGTCGTATTTCAATGAGAATCCGATATTCCCCGAAAGCTATTTTCGGCGGCGTTTCCGGATGAGTCTCAACTTGTTCAAGCACATTGCAACGGAGGTGACCAAGTATGATCGCTTCTTTGAGCAAAGGAGAAATGCCGCCGGAGAACTTGGTCATAGCACATATCAAAAGGTGACCGCTGATACGTCTCCGACGTATCGATAATTTCTTATGTTCCATGCTACATTATTGATGATATCTACATGTTTTATACACATTATATGTCGTATTTATGCATTTTCCGGCACTAACCTATTAACAAGATGCCGAAGAGCTTGCTGTTTTCTGCTGTTTTTGGTTTCAGAAATCCTAGTAAGGAAATATTCTCGGAATTGGACGAAATCAACGCCCAGGGGCCTATTTTACACGAAGCTTCCGAAGACCGGAGGAGGACGAAGTGGGGCCACGGGCGCCGCCACACTAGGGCGGCACGGCCTAGAGGGGGCCCGCGCGGCCCTAGCGTGTGGGCCCCCGTGACTCTCCCGACTCCGCCCTTCCGCCTACTTAAAGTCTTCGTCGCGAAACCGTCTGTACCGAGAGCCACGATACGGAAAAACTTCCAGAGACGCCGCCGCCGCCAATCCCATCTCGGGGGATTCAGGAGATCGCCTCCGGCACCCTGCCGGAGAGGGGAATCATCTCCCGGAGGACTCTTCACCGCCATGGTCGCCTCCGGAGTGATGAGTGAGTAGTTCACCCCTGGGCTATGGGTCCATAGCAGTAGCTAGATGGTCGTCTTCTCCTTATGTGCTTCATTGTTGGATCTTGTGAGCTGCCTAACATGATCAAGATCATCTATCTGTAATACTATATGTTGTGTTTGTCGGGATCCGATGGATAGAGAATACTATGTTATGTTAATTATCAATCTATTACCTATGTGTTGTTTATGATCTTGCATGCTCTCCGTTATTAGTAGAGGCTCTGGCCAAGTTTTTGCTCTTAACTCCAAGAGGGAGTATTTATGCTCGATAGTGGGTTCATGCCTCTATTAAATCTGGGACAGTGACAGAAAGTTCTAAGGTTGTGGATGTGCTGTTGCCACTAGGGATAAAACATTGATGCTATGTCTAAGGATGTAGTTGTTGATTACATTACGCACCATACTTAATGCAATTGTCTGTTGTTTGCAACTTAATACTGGAAGGGGTTCGGATGATAACCTGAAGGTGGACTTTTTAGGCATAGATGCATGCTGGATAGCGGTCTATGTACTTTGTCGTAATGCCCAATTAAATCTCACTATATTTATCATATCATGTATGTGCATTGTTATGCCCTCTCTATTTGTCAATTGCCCGACTGTAATTTGTTCACCCAACATGCTTTTATCTTATGGGAGAGACACCTCTAGTGAACTGTGGACCCCGGTCCTATTCTTTACATCTGAAATACAATCTACTGCAATTGTTCTTTACTGTTTTCTGCAAACAATCATCTTCCACACAATACGGTTAATCCTTTGTTACAGCAAGCCGGTGAGATTGACAACCTCACTGTTTCGTTGGGGCAAAGAACTTTGGTTGTGTTGTGCAGGTTCCACGTTGGCGCCGGAATCCCTGGTGTTGCGCCGCATTACATTTCGCCGCCATCAACCTTCAACGTGCTTCTTGACTCCTACTGGTCCGATTAAACCTTGGTTTCTTACTGAGGGAAACTTGCCACTGTGCGCATCATACCTTCCTCTTGGGGTTCCCAACGGACGTGTACATCTACGCGCATCAAGCAAATTTGGCGCCGTTGCCGGGAGATCAAGACACGCTGCAAGGGGAGTCTCCACTTCCCAATCTCTTTACTTTATATTTGTCTTGCTTTATTTTATTTACTACTTTGTTTGCTGCACTTAAACAAAACACAAAAAAATTAGTTGCTAGCTTTACTTTATTTACTGTCTTGCTTTCTATATCAAAAACACAAAAAAATTAGTTACTTACATTTACTTTATCTAGTTTGCTTTATTTACTACTGCTAAAATGAATACCCCTAAAAATACTAAGTTGTGTGACTTCACAAACACAAATAATAATGATTTCCTATGCACACCTATTGCTCCACCTGCTACTACAGCAGAATTCTTTGAAATTAAACCTGCTTTACTAAATCTTGTCATGAGAGAGCAATTTTCTGGTATTAGTTCTGATGATGCTGCTGCCCATCTTAATAATTTTGTTGAACTATGTGAAATGCAAAAGTATAAGGATGTAGATGGTGATATTATAAAATTGAAATTGTTTCCTTTCTCATTAAGAGGAAGAGCTAAAGATTGGTTGCTATCTTTGCCTAAGAATAGTATTGATTCATGGACTAAATGTAAGGATGCTTTTATTGGTAGATATTATCCTCCCGCTAAAATTATATCTTTGAGAAGTAGCATAATGAATTTTAAGCAATTAGATAATGAACATGTTGCTCAAGCATGGGAGAGAATGAAATCTTTGGTAAAGAATTGCCCAACCCATGGACTGACTACTTGGATGATCATGCAAACCTTCTATGCAGGACTAAATTTTTCTTCGCGGAATTTATTGGATTTAGCTGCTGGAGGTACCTTCATGTCCATCACTTTGGGGGCGGCTACAAAGCTTCTTGATGATATGATGATAAATTACTCTGAATGGCACACGGAAAGAGCTCCACAAGGTAAGAAGGTAAATTCTGTTGAAGAAACCTCCTCCTTGAGTGATAAGATTGATGTGATTATGTCTATGCTTGTGAATGGTAGATCTAATGTTGATCCTAATAATGTTCCTTTAGCTTCATTGGTTGCTCAAGAAGAAAATGTTGATGTGAATTTCATTAAAAATAATAATTTCAACAACAATGCTTATAGGAACAATTCTGGTAATAACTATAGGCCATATCCTTCTGCTAGTGGTAATGGTTATGGTAATTCTTATGGGAATTCTTACAACAATAATAGGAGTGTACCCCTGGTCTTGAAGCTATGCTTAAAGAATTTATTAGTACACAAACTGCTTTTAACAAATCTGTTGAGGAAAAGCTTGATAAAATTGATATTCTTGCTTCTAGAGTTGATAGACTTGCCTCTGATGTTGATCTTTTAAAATTGAAAGTTATGCCTAATAAAGATATTGATAATAAGATTACTACTACAGCAAATGCCATCCAAGTTAGAATTAATGAGAATATAAGATTAATGGCTGAATTGCGTGCTAGGTGGGATAGAGAAGAAAATGAAAAACTAGCTAAATAGAATAATGTAGCTAAAGTTTGGACTATTACCACCACTAGTAATGTTGATTCCTCACATGTTGCTGCACCTCCTACTATCAATGGTAAAATAATTGGTGTTGGCAATGTTTCTACTCCTAGTGCAAAACGTACAAAACTGCCTGAAATTGCTAAAACTGCTGAAACTGCTTGTGATAAAACTGCTGAAATTTTTTCCAACCTTGGGGACAATGATCCCATTGCTGTAGCTCATAATGATTTAGATTTTGATGATTGTCACATCTCTGAAGTTATAAAGTTCTTACAAAAACTTGCTAAGAGTCCTAATGCTAGTGCTATAAATTTGGCCTTTACAAAACATATTACAAATGCTCTCATAAAAGCTAGAGAAGAGAAACTAAAACTTGAAACCTCTATTCCTAGGAAGTTAGAAGATGGTTTGGAGCCCATCATTAAAATGAGGGTCAATGATTTTGATTGTAGTGCTTTATGTGATCTTGGTGCAAGTATTTCTGTTATGCCTAAGAAAGTCTATGATATGCTTGACTTGCCACCATTAAAGAATTGTTATTTGGATGTTAATCTCGCTGATAATGCTAAAAAGAAACCTTTGGGGAGAGTTGATAATGTTCATATTATGGTTAACAATAACCTTGTCCCCGTTGATTTTGTTGTCTTGGATATTGAATGCAATGCATCTTGCCCCATTATATTGGGAAGACCTTTTCTTCGAACCGTTGGTGCTACTATTGATATGAAGGAAGGTAATATTAAATATCAATTTCCTCTCAAGAAAGGTATGGAACACTTCCCTAGAAAAAGAATGAAGTTACCTTATGATTCTATTATTAGAGCAAATTATGATGTTGATGCTTCATCTCTTGATAATACTTGATTTACACTTTCTGCGCCTAGCTGAAAGGCGTTAAAGAAAAGCGCTTATGGGAGACAACCCATATTTTTACTACAGTACTTTGTTTTATATTTGAGTCTTGGAAGTTGTTTACTACTGTAGCAACCTCTCCTTATCATGTTTTTGTGCCAAGTAAAGTCTCTATGGTAAAGTTGATGCTAGATTTGGATTGCTGCGCAGAAACAGCATTGCTGTCTGTCACGAATTCGCGCAGAAGTCTCTGTAAAAAAATCAAAAAAATCTGCAAATTTACGTGTGTGATCCTCAGATATGTACGCAACTTTCATTAGTTTTGAGTTTTTCCGTTTGAGCAAGTCTAGTGCCCCTTTCAGGTTCGTCTTTACGGACTGTTCTGTTTTTGACAGATTCTGCCTTTTATTTCGCATTGCCGCTTTTGCTATGTTGGATGAATTTCTTTGATCCATTAATGTCCAGTAGCTTTGTGCAATGTCCAGAAGTATTAATAATGATTGTGTCACCTCTGAACATGTGAATTTTTGATTGTGCACTAACCCTCTAATGAGTTTGCTTGAAGTTTGGTGTGAAGGAAGTTTTCAAGGGTCAAGAGAGGAGTATGATATACTATGATCAAGAGGAGTGAAAGCTCTAAGCTTGGGGATGCCCCGTGGTTCACCCCTGCATATTTTAAGAAGACTCAAGCGTCTAAGCTTGGGGATGCCCAAGGCATCCCCTTCTTCATCAACAACCTCATCAGGTTCCTCCCCTGGAACTATATTTTTATTCAGTCACATCTTATGTACTTTGCTTGGAGCGTCGGTTTGTTTTCGTTTTCGTTTTTGTTTGAATAAAATGGATCCTAGCATTCACCGTGTGGGATAGAGACACGCTCCGCTGTTGCATATGGACAAATATGTCCTTAGGCTTTACTCATAATATTCAAGGCGAAGGTTGAATCTTCTTCGTTAAATTGTTATATGGTTGGAATCGGGAAATGCTACATGTAGTAATTCTAAAATGTCTTGGATAATGTGATACTTGGCAATTGTTGTGCTCATGTTTAAGCTCTTGCATCATATACTTTGCACCCATTAATGAAGAAATACATAGAGCTTGCTAAAATTTGGTTTGCATATTTGGTCTCTCTAAGGTCTAGATAATTTCTAGTATTGAGTTTTGAACAACAAGGAAGATGGTGTAGAGTCTTATAATGTTTACAATATGTCTTTTATGTGAGTTTTGCTGCACCGGTTCATCCTTGTGTTTGTTTCAAATAAACCTTGCTAGCCTAAACCTTGTATCGAGAGGGAATACTTCTCGTGCATCCAAAATCCTTGAGCCAACCACTATGCCATTTGTGTCTACCATACCTACCTACTACATGGTATTTCTCCGCCATTCCAAAGTAAATTGCTTGAGTGCTTGATACGTCTCCGACGTATCTATAATTTCTTATGTTCCATGCTTGTTTTATGACAATACCTACATGTTTTATACACACTTTATGTCATATTTATGCATTTTCTGGAACTAACCTATTAACAAGATGCGAAGTGCCGTTCTGTTCTGCTGTTTTTGGTTTCAGAAATCCTAGTAACGAAATATTCTCGGAATTGGACGAAATCAACGCCAGGTTCCTATTTTCCGGAAGCATCCGGAACACTGAGAGCTGCCGGAGGGGGCCACGGGGCCCCAGATGATAGGCCGGCGGCGGCCCTGGCCGCGCCGCCTTATGGTGGCACCGCCTCGTCGCCCCTCCGACTCCGCCTCTTCGCCTATTTAAAGGTCCCTGACCTAAAACCTCGAGACGAAAAAAGCCACGGTACGAGAAACCTTCCAGAGCCGCCGCCATCGCGAAGCCAAGATCTGGGGGACAGGAGTCTCTGTTCGGCACGCCGCCGGGACGGCCGGAAGGCTCCTCCATCGACATCACCGCCATCTTCATCAACGCTGCTGTCTCCCATGAGGAGGGAGTAGTTCTCCATCGAGGCTCGGGGCTGTACCGGTAGCTATGTGGTTCATCTCTCTCCTATGTAGTTCAATACAATAATCTTATGAGCTGCCTTACATGATTGAGATTCATATGATGATGCTTGTAATCTAGATGTCGTTATGCTAGTCAAGTGAATTTTACTTATGTGATCTCCGGAGACTCCTTGTCCCACGTGTGTAAAGGTGACAGTGTGTGCACCGTGTGGGTCTCTTAGGCTATATTTCACAGAATACTTATTCACTGTTATGAATGGCATAGTGAAGTGCTTATTTATATCTCTTTATGATTGCAATGTGTTTTGTAACACAATTTATCTATGTGCTACTCTAGTGATGTTATTAAAGTAGTTTTATTCCTCCTGCACGGTGTAATGGTGACAGTGTGTGCATCCGTGTTAGTACTTGGCGTAGGCTATGATTATGATCTATTGTAGATTATGAAGTTAACTATTGCTATGATGGTATTGATGTGATCTATTCCTCCTACATGGTGTGAAGGTGACAGTGTGCATGCTATGTTAGTACTTGGTTTAGTCGTGTCGATCTTTCATGCACTCTAAGGTTATTTAAATATGAACATTTAATTGTGGAGCTTGTTAACTCCGGCATTGAGGGTTCGTGTAATCCTACGCAATGTGTTCATCATCCAACAAAAGAGTGTAGAGTATGCATTTATCTATTCTGTTATGTGATCAAAGTTGAGAGTGTCCACTAGTGAAAGTCTATTCCCTAGGCCTTGTTCCTAAATACTGCTATCGCTGCTTGTTACTGTTTTACTGCGTTACTACTGCTGCGTTACTACTGCATGTTTACTTCCCGCAATATTACTACCATCAACTGCATGCCAGCAAGCTATTTTCTGGCGCCGTACTACTGCTCATATTCATTCATACCACTTGTATTTCACTATCTCTTCGCCGAACTAGTGCACCTATTAGGTGTGTTGGGGACACAAGAGACTTCTTGCTTTGTGGTTGCGGGGTTGCATGAGAGGGATATCTTTGACCTCTTCCTCCCTGAGTTCGATAAACCTTGGGTGATCCACTTAAGGGAAACTTTCTGTTCTACAAACCTCTCTCTTGGAGGCCCAACACTGTCTACAAGAATAGAATAGACATCAGTGCTACCTTTAAAATTCCATCATTCACCTTTGCAATATATAGCTCATGGGACAAAATAGCCTTAAAAACTATTGTGGTATTGAAGGGAAGAGCATTTCTGCTCCCGGGCACAGCTGCACACGTTATCCTTATCGTCCATGAGAGCATGGAGATATGTGTGGGGCACGTTTTCTACAGTGCTGCAGTCTGTCGTATGTAGTGTACCCCGTATCAGCCACAAAGACATTAAATGGGAGCCGTGACATACATCTAGTATTGTCAGGTTTTAACATGCGTCTAGCTCCAGCTCACTACAAGCCAAACCTGATGCAAGGTCATGGTGAAGCAAGCGTGCGACACGTACTCGTCCATGTCTAGATGCAAAGACTTTCTGGGGCAACCATTATTACAAAGGACCCACATGTGGACCATGCTAGCTAAATAGAAAAGTGTAAATACAGATACCAAATACAGGAGCATCTATGCCCGCGTTCAGATCAGCATTTTCGGGTATTGAATATGTACTTATGCACTTTATCTCTTATTAAGTTGTTTGTTGTGCGATAACCATGTTTCCTGGGGACGCCATCAACTCTTTGTTGAATATCATGTGAGTTGCTATGCATGTTCGTCTTGTCTGAAGTAAGGGCGGTTTTCACAAACAAATGGTTTGAGTATGCATACTGTTAGAGAAGAACATTGGGCCGCTAACTAAAGCCATGAATCATGGTGGAAGTTTCAGTTTGGACATAAAACCTCAATCTCTTATGAGAATATTAACTGTTGTTGAATGCTTAAGCATTAAAAGAGGAGTCCATTATATGTTGTCTATGTTGTCCCGGTATGGGTGTCTAAGTTGAAGAATGATCAAAAGCGAGAAATCCAATGCGAACTTTCTCCTTAGACCCTTGTACAGGCGGCATAGAGGTACCCCTTTGTGACACTTGGTTGAAACATATGTTATGCAATGATGATCAGTGTTAACCCAAGCTAATTAGGACAAGGTGCGGGCACTATTAGTACACTATGCATGAGGCTTGCAACTTGTAAGATATAATTTACATAACTCATATGCTTTATTACTACCGTTGACAAAATTGTTTCATGTTTTCAAAATAAAAGCTCTAGCACAAATATAGCAATCGATGCTTTCCTCTTTGAAGGACCTTTCTTTTACTTTTATGTTGAGTCAGTTCACCTATCTCTCTCCACCTCAAGAAGCAAACACTTGTGTGAATTGTGCATTGATTCCTACATACTTGCATATTGCACTTGTTATATTACTTTACATTGACACTATCCATGAGATATACATGTTATAAGTTGAAAGCAACCGCTGAAACTTAATCTTCCTTTGTGTTGCTTCAATACCTTTACTTTGATTTATTGCTTTATGAGTTAACTCTTATGCAAGACTTATTGATGCTTGTCTTGAAGTACTATTCATGAAAAGTCTTTGCTTTATGATTCATTTGTTTACTCATGTCATTACCATTGTTTTGATCGCTGCATTCATTACATATGCTTACAATAGTATGATCAAGGTTATGATGGCATGTCACTCCAGAAATTATCTTTGTTATCGTTTACCTGCTCGGGACGAGCAGAACTAAGCTTGGGGATGCTGATACGTCTCCGACGTATCGATAATTTCTTATGTTCCATGCTACATTATTGATGATATCTACATGTTTTATACACATTATATGTCGTATTTATGCATTTTCGGCACTAACCTATTAACAAGATGCGAAGAGCCTTGTTTTTTGCTGTTTTTGGTTTCAGAAATCCTAGTAAGGAAATATTCTCGAATTGGACGAAATCAACGCCCAGGGCCTATTTTTACACGAAGCTTAAGACCGGAGGGAGACGAAGTGGGGCCACGGTGCGCCGCCACACTAGGGCGGCACGGCCTAGAGGGGCCGCGCGGCCCTAGTGTGGGGCCCCCGTGACTCTCCCGACTCCCCCTTCCGCCTACTTAAAGTCTTCGTCGCGAAACCGTCTGTACCGAGAGCCACGATACGGAAAAACTTCCCGAGACGCCGCCGCCGCCAATCCCATCTCGGGGATTCAGGAGATCGCCTCCGGCACCCTGGAGAGGGGAATCATCTCCCGGAGGACTCTTCACCGCCATGGTCGCCTCCGGAGTGATGAGTGAGTAGTTCACCCTGGGCTATGGGTCCATAGCAGTAGCTAGATGGTCGTCTTCTCCTTATGTGCTTCATTGTTGGATCTTGTGAGCTGCCTAATGATACGTCCAATTTGCATCACTATTTTGTATCATAATTTGCTGTTATTCATTGATATATTTCATATTGGGACACAATACTTATGTTATTTCATCTATTTTGCATGTTTCATCATCATTGGAGGATCAAGCACCGGAGCCAGGATTCTGCTGGAAAAAGCACCGTCGAACGCAATATTTCGGAAGATCAACGTGGAAGGGAATTTCGCGTAAATTCCTATTTTTCCAGATGACGGAGGGAGCCAAAAGGGGAAGAGGAGAAGAGCCACTGTGGGCCCAGACCATAGGGCGGCGCGGCCCAAGGCCTGGCCGCGCCACCCTATGCTCTGGGGGCCCCACAGCCCCTTTCGCCTCCTTTTCTTCGCGTACTCCTTCGTCCCGAAAACCTAAGCCACAGTGAGGACCTCACGAAGGGTTACAGCCGCCTCTGCGGGGCGGAGAGCACCAGAGAGAAAAGAGCTCTCCGGCGGGCAGGAATCCGCCGGGGAAATTCCCTCCCGGAGGGGGAAATCGACGCCATCGCCATCGTCATCGAGCGGGACATCATCTCCACCACCATCATCATCATCTCCACCATCTACACCGCCATCACCACCGCAGCACCTCGTCACCGCTGTAGCAATTTGGGTTTGATCTTGATTGTTTGATAGGGGAAACTCTCCCGGTGTTATTCTATACTTGTTGTAGATGCTATTGAGTGAAACCATTGAACCAAGGTTCATGTTCAGATTGTTATTCATCATCATATCACCTCTGATTGTATTCCATATGATGTCTCGTGAGTAGTTCGTTTAGTTCTTGAGGACATGGGTGAAGTCTAAATGCTAGTAGTGAATTATGGTTGAGTAATATTCAATGTTATGATATTTAAGTTGTGGTGTCATTCTTCTAGTGGTGTCGTGTGAACGTCGACTACACGACACTTCACCATTTATGGGCCTAGGGGAGTGCATCTTGTATTCGGTTGCTAATTGCGGGGTTGCCGGAGTGACAGAAACCTGAGCCCCCGTTAGTATATCGATGCAGGAGGGATCGCAGGATCTCAGAGTTTAAGGCTGTGGTTAGATTTATCTTAATTACTTTCTTGTAGTTGCGGATGCTTGCAAGGGGTATAATCACAAGTATGTATTAGTCCTAGGAAGGGCGGTGCATTAGCATAGGTTCACCCACACAACACTTATCAAAACAATGAAGATTATTTAGCTACATGAAGCGAAAGCACTAGACTAAAATCCCCATGTGTCCTCGAGAACGTTTGGTCATTATAAGTAAACAAACCGGCTTGTCCTTTGTGCTAAAAGGATTGGGCCACTCGCTGCAATTATTTCTCTCGCATTTTATTTACTTGTACTTTATTTATCTGCTATATCAAAACCCCCTGAAAACTTGTCTGTGAGCATTTACAGTGAATCCTTCACCAAAACTGCTGTCAACACCTTCTGCTCCTCGTTGGGATCGACATTCTTACTTATCGAAGATACTACGATACACCCCCTATACTTGTGGGTCATCAAGACTATTTTCTGCGCCGTTGCCGGGGAGTGAAGCGCTATTGGTAAGTGGAATTGGTAAGGAAAACTTTACTGTTTGTGCTGATTTTATTTCTGCCTGCTGCTATAAATCATTATGGAGAGATCTTCTCTTCAATTTCTATTTGGGAAATCTACTACTACTGCAACGGTAGTGGATGAAGCGCCAGGTGAGGAAGTAGTACCATATAAAATACCTATGAAAATTATTGAACGTGTTATGGATAACCGCTATGAAGGGGATGGAACTGTCCATCCTGGTGATCATTTATTGTTTTTGCATGAATTATGCGGGTTATTCAAATGTGCAGGTATTTCTATGAATGAAGTTAGGAAGAAACTATTCACTATATCGCTGTCTGGTAAAGCGGCGCACTGGTATAAATTGCTGAAGAATGGTGATTCTATTGATTGGGAGGACATTGTGCCTTTATTTTATTCCAAATTTTATCCTCCAAGTGAAATTCACAAAGATCGGAACCGCATATATAATTTTTGGCCTCATGATGGAGAAAGTATTGCCCAAGCTTGGGGGAGATTGAAGTCTTTAATGCTCAAATGCCCCATTCATGAGCTTCCTGGTAATGTTATTATTGATAATTTCTATGCAAGACTTTCTTTTCAAGACAAGACCTTGCTGGATACTTCTTGTTCTGGATCATTTACACGCAAGAATGAAGAGTTTAAAAGGGACCTTCTTGATCGGATCCAAGAAAATACTGAAGGATGGGAGAACGACAAAGATAGAGAATCAGGTATAATTTATGATTATAAATGCATTGAAGCTTTTATGGATACTGATAAATTTCGTAATATGAGTGCTACATATGGTCTTGATTCCCAAGTTGTTGCAAATCTTTATAAAGCTTTTGCCTCTCATTATGAATTGCCTAAGAAGAATTTTGATAAGTATCATGAACCGTATAAAGATAAAATTGATTCATCTGTAAACAAATGTGTAGTGGTTGAAACTGTTGATAATGTTATTCCTGAAGCTTATATTGAAAAAACTCCTTTCCCTGCTAAAATGAAGGAGTACTCTGTTATATCTAGTGCGGTTAATAAAAGTGAAAAGAAACCTAAAGAACCTGAAGAACAAATTAAAATTGAACCTGCTGTTGCAATAGTTAAAGATCTTGTGACTGAAAATGTGGAGGATGGTCATATTATTTTCTGTGAAGATGCTTCTAATATTGTTTCACATCCTAATAAATCCAAACAAGTTAGTGTTCCTATGCTATCTGTTAGAATTGGTGATCATTGCTATTATGGTTTATGTGATATTGGTGCAAGTGTTAGTGCTATTCCTTATGAACTTTACACGGAGATTATGCACGAAATTGGTTCTTGTGAACTTGAAGATATTGATGTGGTTATTCATCTGGCTAATAGAGAAACTATTTCTCCAATTGGTATTGTTCGAGATGTGGAAGTTCTATGTGGTAAGATTAAATATCCTGCTGACTTTTTGGTACTTGGTTCTGCTGCTAGTGATCATTGTCCTATCATTTTTGGTAGACCTTTTCTAAATACTTGTGGAGCTATTATAGATTGTAAGAAAGAGAAAATTTTGACTAGATTTGCTGGTGAACCTTATGAATTTAACTTTTCTAAATTTACCAAAACTCCTTATAAAGTTGACTTGCCTAGTAATGATTTTAAAATGGAGCAGTGTGCATCTATTGTTCTTGTTCCTAATAATCCTTTGCAGCAACATTTGGAGAATAGTGAAAGTGAAGCTTTTAGGAAAGAAAGAGATGAGCTTGAGGAAATTTTTCTCGCCAACCTATTCTCAAGCATGATTTACCGGTGGAAGATTTGGGTACAACACCGCCACCGAAGGAAGATCCTGTTTTTGATCTAAAGCCTTTACCTGATAATCTTAAATATGCTCATATTGATGATAAGAAAATATATCCTGTTATTATTAGTTCTAAGCTTTCAGAGATTGAGGAAGAAAGGTTATTGGAAATATTGAAGAAACACCGAGGAGCTATTGGCTATACTCTTGATGATTTGAAAGGGATTTCTCCTTCTATTTGCCAACATGCTATTAATATGGAAGAAGATGCAAAGCCTGTTGTTGAACATCAACGTCGTCTAATTCCGAAGATGAAGGAAGTGGTAAGGAATGAGGTATTAAAACTCCTTGAAGCTGGTATTATATATCCTATTGCTGATAGTAGATGGGTTAGTCCTGTTCATTGTGTTCCTAAGAAAGGAGGAATGACTGTTGTGCCTAATGATAATGATGAGCTTATTCCTCAAAGAATAGTTGTAGGGTATAGAATGTGCATTGATTTTCGAAAAGTTAATAAAGTTACTAAGAAAGATCATTACCCTTTACCCTTTATTGATCAAATGTTAGAAAGGTTATCTAAAAATACTCATTTTTGTTTTCTTGATGGTTATTCTGGGTTTTCACAAATTGCTGTTAAAGCTAAAGATCAAGAGAAAACCACGTTTACTTGTCCTTATGGAACTTATGCTTATAGGCGTATGCCTTTTGGTTTATGTAATGCTCCTGCTACTTTTCAAAGATGCATGTCTGCTATTTTTCATGGTTTTTGCGAAAGTATTGTAGAGGTGTTCATGGATGATTTTTCTGTCTATGGGAATTCTTTTGATAATTGCTTGCGAAACCTCGATAAAGTTTTGCAGAGATGTGAAGAAACTAACCTTGTTCTTAATTGGGAGAAATGCCACTTTATGGTTAATGAAGGAATTGTATTGGGACATAAAATTTCCGAGAGAGGTATTGAAGTTGATAGGGCTAAAGTTGAAGCAATTGAGAAGATGCCCTATCCAAGGGATGTTAAAGGTATTCGTAGTATTCTTGGTCATGCTGGGTTTTATAGGAGATTTATTAAAGATTTCTCTAAAATTTCAAAGCCTCTTACTAATCTTCTTCAAAAAGATGTACCTTTTGTTTTTGATGATGATTGTAAGGAAGCTTTTGAAACTCTAAAGAAAGCCTTAACAACTGCTCCTGTAGTTGAACCTCCTGATTGGAATTTGCCTTTTGAAATTATGTGTGATGCTAGTGATTTTGCTGTAGGCGCTGTTCTTGGACAGCGAGTAGATAAAAAATTAAATGTTATTCATTATGCTAGTAAGACTCTTGATGATGCTCAAAGAAATTATGCTACAACTGAAAAGGAATTGTTAGCTGTAGTCTTTGCTTGTGATAAGTTTAGACCCTATATTGTTGATTCAAAAGTTACAATTCATACTGATCATGCTGCAATTAGATACCTTATGACAAAGAAAGATGCTAAGCCAAGGCTTATTAGATGGGTACTTCTGTTGCAAGAATTTGATTTACATATTATAGATAGGAAAGGTGCTGATAATCCTGTTGCTGATAATTTGTCTAGATTGGAAAATATTGCTTATGATCCTGTTCCTGTTAATGATAGTTTTCCAAATGGACAATTGGCTGTAATAAAGGTGAGCTCGCGAGAGAGCCCTTGGTATGCAGATTATGCTAACTTTATTGTTTCGAAGTATTTGCCTCCAACCTTTTCAGCTCAGCAAAGGAGGAAATTCTTTTATGACTTGAGGCATTATTTTTGGGATGACCCACACTTATATAAAGAAGGAGTGGATGGTATTATGCGAAGATGTGTCCCTGAATATGAACAACAGGAGATTTTGAGTAAATGTCATGGTAGTGTTTATGGAGGACATCACGCTGGAGATAGAACCGCGCAAAAGGTTCTACAATCAGGTTTTTATTGGCCAACACTTTTCAAAGATGCAAGGAAATTTATTTTATCTTGTGATGAATGTCAAAGAGTTGGTAATATTTCTAGACGCAATGAAATGCCTATGAATTATACTCTTGTTATTGAACCATTTGATTGTTGGGGATTCGACTTCATGGGTCCTTTCCCTTCTTCAGAAGGTAACACTCATATACTTGTCGCTGTTGATTATGTTACTAAATGGGTAGAAGCTATACCTACAAAAAGTGCTGATGGTGAGACCTCTATAAAAATGCTTGTAGATATTATATTTCCTAGATTTGGAGTACCTAGATATATTATGACTGATGGAGGTTCTCATTTTATTCATGGAGGTTTTAGAAAAACTCTTGCTAAGTATGGTATTAATCATAGAATTGCTTCTGCTTATCACCCTCAAACTAGTGGTCAAGTAGAATTATCAAATAGAGAGATTAAAGCTATCCTAGGAAAGACTGTTAATAAATCTAGAAGGAATTGGGCTAGCAAATTGAAAGAAGCACTATGGGCTTATAGAACTGCTTATAAAAATCCTATGGGAATGTCACCTTATAAAATGGTTTATGGAAAAGCTTGTCATTTACCTCTAGAACTAGAGCACAAAGCTTATTGGGCTGTTAGAGAACTAAATAAAGATCCTAAATTAGCCGGTAATAAGAGATTGTTGCAATTAAGTTCTCTTGATGAATGGAGAAGTGAAGCTTATGAAAATGCTAAACTCTTTAAAGAAAAAGTTAAGAAGTGGCATGATAGAAGGATCATTAAAAGAGAATTTAATGTTGGAGATCAAGTTCTATTGTATCGGTCTCGTCTCAGATTCTTTGCAGGGAAATTACTCTCGAAGTGGGAAGGACCATATGTTGTTGAGGAGGTGTATCGTTCAGGAGCAATTAAAATTAGCTCTCTCCAAGGCAATGCCACACAAGTGGTGAATGGACAAAGACTCAAGCATTATATCTCGGGTGATTCTTATAATGTTGATGTTGATATTATTCAAGTGGAAACACCGGAGGCTTTCATCAAAGGACAAATCGACAGTCCGCCAGAACTGGACTTTGAATAGGTAACAGTACAGGTAATAGAAAGTCCGCGTTTACCTTTCCGAACATTATTTCTGCTATTTTTAGAAAATATGAAAAATTATGAGTTCGAAACGGAGTGGAAAGGACGCACGAGGGCGTGCCACCATAGGCCGGCGCGGCCTGACCTGGGCCCGCGCCGACCTATGGTCTGGCCGCCTCGTTTCCCCTTTCCGACTCTAGTTCGATATGGAACCTTCCTTTTGTCGTAAAAATATTTGCTATATAATCCCCCGGACCCCTGGAGGTCCGTAACATCGTTTTCTCGTCGTGTTTTGTTTCGAGCTGTTTTCTGTAGGACAACGTAGCATAGAAAACAAAAATTTTCCTACGGCGAACACGCAATCCAAGCCAAGATGCAATCTAGAAGACGGTAGCAACGAGGGGATTGTCGAGACTAACCCTTGAAGAGATTCCAAAGCCTACAAGAGTAGGCTCTTGTTGCTGCGGTAGACGTTCACTTGCCGCTTGCAAAAGCGCGTAGAAGATCTTGATCACGATCGGTTCCGGCGCCACGAACGGGCAGCACCTCCGTACTCGGTCACACGTTCGGTTGTTGATGAAGACGACGTCCACCCCCGTTCCAGCGGGCAGCGGAAGTAGTAGCTCCTCTTGAATCCGACAGCACGACGGCGTGGTGTCGGTGGCGGTGTAGAAGTCCGGCGGAGCTTCGCTAAGCTATGCGGGCAATATGAAGTGGAGGAGCAAAGCTAGGGTTTGGGAGGGGGTGGCCGGCCACTCAAGGGGGGCGGCCAGCTTATGGTCTTGGGGTGGCCGGCCCCCTCCCTTGGCCCCTCATTATATAGGTGGATCCCAAGTGTTGGTGTCCAAGTCTTCGAATAAGACCCGAAACCAAAACCTTCCATAGGAGGGGGAAACCTAGCCCAACTAGGACTCCCACCCAAAGGTGGGATTCCCACCTCCCATGTGGGGGGTGGCCGGCCCCCTATGGGGGAGTCCACTTTGGACTCCTCCCCCACTAGGGTTGGCCGGCCATGGAGGTGGAGTCCCTTGTGGACTCCACCTTCCTTGGTGGTTTCTTCCGGACTTTTCTAGAACCTTCTAGAACCTTCCATAGAACCTTCCGCGACATTTTATTTACATAAAATGACATCCTATATATGAATCTTATTCTCCGGACCATTCCGGAACTCCTCGTGATGTCCGGGATCCCATCCGGGACTCCGAACAAATATTCCAACTTCATTCCATATTCAAGTACTACCATTTCAACATCCAACTTTAAGTGTGTCACCCTACGGTTCGCGAACTATGCGGACATGGTTGAGTACTCACTCCGACCAATAACCAATAGCGGGATCTGGAGATCCATAATGGCTCCCACATATTCAACGATGACTTTAGTGATCGAATGAACCATTCACATACGATACCAATTCCCTTTGTCACGCGATATTTTACTTGTCCGAGGTTTGATCATCGGTATCACACTATACCTTGTTCAACCTCGTCTCCTGACAAGTACTCTTTACTCGTACCGTGGTATGTGGTCTCTTATGAACTTATTCATATGCTTGCAAGACATTAGACGACATTCCACCGAGAGGGCCCAGAGTATATCTATCCGTCATCGGGATGGACAAATCCCACTATTGATCCATATGCCTCAACTCATACTTTCCGGATACTTAATCCCACCTTTATAACCACCCATTTACGCAGTGGCGTTTGATGTAATCAAAGTACCTTTCCGGTATAAGTGATTTACATGATCTCATGGTCATAAGGACTAGGTAACTATGTATCGAAAGCTTATAGAAAATAACTTAATGACGTGATCTTATGCTACGCTTAATTGGGTGTGTCCATTACATCATTCATACAATGATATAACCTTGTTATTAATAACATCCAATGTTCATGATTATGAAACTAATCATCTATTAATCAACAAGCTAGTTAAGAGGCTTACTAGGGACTCTTTGTTGTTTACATATCACACATGTATCAATGTTTCGGTTAATACAATTATAGCATGGTATATAAACATTTATCATAAACATAAAGATATATAATAACCACTTTTATTATTGCCTCTTGGGCATATCTCCAACAGTCTCCCACTTGCACTAGAGTCAATAATCTAGATTACATTGTAATATACCTAACACCCATGGCATTCTGGTGTTGGTCATGCTTTGCCCTAGGGAGAGCTTTAGTCAACGGATCTGCTACATTCAGATCAGTGTGTACTTTGCAAATCTTTACTTCTCCATCTTCGATGTACTCGCGAATCGAGTGGTAACGCAGCTTGATATGCTTCAGCCTCTTGTGTGACCTTGGCTCTTGTGCATTGGCGATGGCACCCATGTTATCACAGTAGATGACAAATGGGTCCAATGCACTAGGAACCACACCGAGCTCTACAATGAACCTCTTCATCCATACCGCTTCTGATGAAGCCTCTGAAGCCGCTATGTACTCCGATTCTGTTGAGGATTTCGCCACCGTGCACTGCTTCGAGCTTGCCCAGCTTACTGCAGCACCATTCAATATAAACACGTACCCAGATTGTGACTTAGAGTCATCAGGATCAGTGTTCCAACTTGCATCGGTGTAACTTGTTACAACGAGCTCTTGGTCACCTCCATAACAAAGAAACATATCCTTAGTTCTTTTCAAGTACTTTAGGATATTCTTGACCGCTGTCCAGTGTTCCATTCCTGGATCACTTTGATATCTGCTAGTTAAACTAACAGCATGTGCTATATCCGGTCTTGTACATAGCATGGCATACATGATAGAGCCTACTGCCGAGGCATAGGGGATCTGACTCATCCTTTCTCTTTCTTCTGCCGTAGCCGGTCCTTGAGTCTTACTCAAGACCTTGCCTGGTAACATAGGTAAGAATCCTTTCTTACTTTCGTCCATTCTAAACTTCTTTAGAATCTTGTCCAGGTATGTACTCTGTGATAGCCCTATTAGACGTCTTGATCTATCTCTATAAATCTTGATGCCTAATATGTATGATGCTTCACCAAGGTCTTTCATTGAAAAACTATTATTCAAATAACCCTTTACACTGCTTAATAGTTCTATATCATTCCCAATCAATAATATGTCATCTACATATAATATCAGGAATGCTACAGAGCTCCCACTCACTTTCTTGTAAATACAGGCCTCTCCATGACACTGTATAAACCCGAAGTCTTTGATCACCTTATCAAAACGTCGGTTCCAACTTCTCGATGCTTGCTTCAGTCCATAGATTGAACGCTGAAGTTTGCATACTTTGTCAGCATTTTTAGGATCGACAAAACCTTTGGGTTGTACCATATACAACTCTTCCTCAATGTCTCCATTAAGGAACGCCGTTTTGACATCCATCTGCCAAATCTCATAATCGAAAAATGCAGCTATTGCTAACAAAATCCTCACAGATTTTAGCTTCGCTACAGGTGAGAAAGTCTCATCGTAGTCAACACCTTGAATTTGTCGGAAACCCTTTGCGACAAGTCGAGCTTTATAGACAGTAATATTACCATCAGCATCTGTTTTTCTCTTGAAGATCCATTTATTCTCGACAGCCTTGCGGCTATCAGGTAATTCTACCAAAGTCCATACTTTGTTATCATACATGGATCCCATTTCGGATTTCATGGCTTCTTGCCATTTGTTGGAATCTGGGCTCATCATCGCTTCTTCATACGTCGCAGGGTCTTCATCATTGTTATCCACAATCATGACATTTAGACAAGGATCATACCAATCTGGAGTGGCACGATCCCTTGTCGATCTGCGAGGTTCAGTAGTTGTCTCATTTGAAGTTTCATGATCATTATCATTAGCTTCCTCTGTTGCCGGTGTAGGTGGTACAGGAACATTTTCCGGTACTGCGCTACTCTGATCAACGAGTAGAGATTCTTCAATCTCATTGAGTTCTACTTTTCTTCCAGTCACTTCTTTAGTGAGAAATTCTTTCTCAAGAAAGGTTCCGTTCTTAGCAACAAAGATCTTGCCTTCGGATCTGTGATAGAAAGTGTACCCTATAGTTTCCTTAGGGTATCCTATGAAGACGCATTTCTCCGCTTTGGGTTCTAGCTTGTCCGGTTGTAACTTTTTTACATAGGCTTCGCAACCCCAAACTTTTAGGAACGACAGCTTAGGTTTCTTATTAAACCATAATTCATACGGCGTCGTTTCAACGGATTTTGATGGTGCTCTATTTAAAGTGAATGCGGCTGTCTCTAATGCATAACTCCAAAATGATAACGGCAAATCAGTAAGAGACATCATAGAACGAACCATATCTAAGAGAGTTCGATTACGACGTTCGGACACACCGTTTCGTTGTGGTGTTCCCGGCGGTGTCAATTGTGAAAGTATTCCGCATTTCTTTAAATGCATGCCAAACTCATAACTCAGATATTCACCTCCGCGATCAGATCGTAGAAATTTAATCTTCTTGTTACGTTGATTTTCTACTTCACTTTGGAATTCCTTAAACTTCTCGAAAGTTTCGGATTTATGTTTCATTAAATAGATATACCCATATCTACTCAAATCATCTGTGAAGGTTAGAACATAACGATAACCACCGCGCGATGCTACACTCATTGGTCCACACACATCTGTATGTATGATTTCCAATAAGTCAGTAGCTCGCTCCATCATACCCGAGAATGGAGTCTTAGTCATTTTTCCCATCAGACATGCTTCGCATCTATCAAGTGACTCAAAGTCAAGTGATTCAAGTAATCCATCGGTATGGAGTTTCTTCATGCGTTTCACTCCAATATGACCAAGACGACAGTGCCACATATAAGTAGAATTATCATTCAATTTAATTCGCTTAGCATCAATGTTATGTATATGCGTATCACTACTATCGAGATCTAACAGAAATAAGCCATTCTTTTGTGGTGCTCGACCATAAAAGATATTATTCATAAAAATAGAACAACCATTATTCTCAGACTTGAATGAATAACCGTCTTGCATTAAACAAGATCCAGATATAATGTTCATGCTCAACGCAGGTACATAATAACAATTATTTAGGCTTAAAACTAATCCCGAAGGTAGATGTAGAGGAAGTGTCCCGACTGCGATCACATTGACCTTGGATCCGTTTCCAACGCGCATCGTCACTTCATCTTTCAGCAGTTGTCGTTTATTCTTTAGTTCCTGTTTCGAGTTACAAATATGAGCAACCGAACCAGTATCAAATACCCAGGTACTAGAACGAGAACCAGTGAAATGAACATCTATAACATGTATATCAGATATACCTTCTTTCTTCTTCTTGACAAGGCCGCTCTTCAGATCTGCCAAATACTTGGAGCAATTACGCTTCCAGTGTCCCTTCTCTTTGCAGTAATAGCAATCAGCATCAGGCTTAGGGCCGTTCTTAGGTTTCATAGGAGGCGTGGCAGCTTTCTTGCCACCCTTCTTGAATTTTCCCTTAGACTTGCCCTGTTTCTTGAAACTGGTGGTCTTGTTGACCATCAACACTTGGTGCTCTTTCTTAATCTCAATCTCAGCAGCTTTTAACATGCCAAAGAGTTCAGGAAACTCCTTGTTCATGTTCTGCATATTGTAATTCATCACAAAGTTCTTGTAACTTGGTGGCAGTGATTGAAGGACACGATTAATCCCCAGTCTGTTAGGAATCACTATTCCCAAGTCACTGAGTTTCTTCGCATGCCCGGTCATGACGAGCATGTGCTCACTAATGGAGCTGCCTTCTTCCATCATACAGCTGAAAAAGTGTTTCGATGCTTCATAGCATTCCACGGCCGCATGAGTCTCAAAAATAGTCTTCAACTCTTTTATCAACTCATGAGGATCGTGGTGCTCAAAACGTTTTTGAAGATCGGATTCCAGACTGCATAAGATGGCACACTGAACTTGAGAGTACCGAGTTTTCCGAGTCGCGTAAACATTCTTTACTTCATCGGTTTCAGTTTCTGCAGGAGGGTCACCTAGCGGTGCATCAAGCACATATTGCAGATTTCCGCCATTGAGGAAGATCCTCACATGACGGAACCAGTCGGTGAAGTTGCTACCGTTGCTCTTAAGTTTTTCTTTCTCTAGGAACTGGTTAAAATTGATTGGGGACGCCATATCTACAACATATTTGCAATAGTTTAGACTAAGTTTATGACAAATTGAGTTCAAATTTTAATTCAACATAATTAAAAATCTAGGTGAACTCCCACTCAAAACAATATCCCTCGCATTGTCTTAGTGATCACACGAACCAAATCTACCGCACCTAAACCCGATCATCACGAGAAAAGGTGTGATTTCAATGGCGAACACTCAAAGTGTTCATCATATCAATCATATGATTCATGCTCTACCTTTCGGTATCACGTGTTCCGAGACCATGTCTGTACATGCTAGGCTCGTCAAGGCCACCTTAGTATCCGCATGTGCAAAACTGTCTTGCACCCGTTGTATGTACTTATTGAATCTATCACACCCGATCATCACGAGATGCTTCGAAACGACAAGACTTGATAACGGTGCTACTAAGGATGAACACTTTATTATCTTGAGATTTTAGTGAGAGGGATCATCTTATAATGCTACCGTCGCGATCTAAGCAAAATAAGATGCATAAAAGGATTAACATCACATGCAGTTCATATGTGATATGATATGGCCCTTTTGTCTTTGCGCCTTTGATCTTGATCTCCAAAGCGTGGACATGATCTCCATCATCAACGGGCATGATCTCCATCATCGTCGCGAAGCACCAAGGTCAATGGCGCCGTCTTCATGATCGTCCTCCATGTAGCAACTATTACAACTACTTTGAAATACTACTCAACATGAAATTTAAAGACAACCATAAGGCTCCTGCCGGTTGCCACAATACAATAATGATCATCTCATACATATTCATCATCACATTATGGCCATATCACATCACCAAACCCTGCAAAAACAAGTTAGACGTTCTCTAATTTGGTTTGCATATTTTACGTGGTTTAGGGTTTTCGAGTAAGATCCAATCTACCTACGAACATGAACCACAACGGTGATACTAGTGTTGTCAATAGAAGAGTAAATTGAATCTTCACTATAGTAGGAGAGACAGACACCCGCAAAGCCACTTATGCAATACAAGTTGCATGTCGAGCGTGGAGCAAATCTCATGAACGCGGTCATGTAAAGTTAGCCCGAGCCGCTTCATCCCACTATGCCACAAAGATGCAAAGTACTCAACTAAAGATAACAAGAGCATCAACGCCCACAAACCATTGTGTTCTACTCGTGCAACCATCTATGCATAGACACGGCTCTGATACCACTGTAGGACAACGTAGCATAGAAAACAAAAATTTTCCTACGGCGAACACGCAATCCAAGCCAAGATGCAATCTAGAAGACGGTAGCAACGAGGGGATTGTCGAGACTAACCCTTGAAGAGATTCCAAAGCCTACAAGAGTAGGCTCTTGTTGCTGCGGTAGACGTTCACTTGCCGCTTGCAAAAGCGCGTAGAAGATCTTGATCACGATCGGTTCCGGCGCCACGAACGGGCAGCACCTCCGTACTCGGTCACACGTTCGGTTGTTGATGAAGACGACGTCCACCTCCCCGTTCCAGCGGGCAGCGGAAGTAGTAGCTCCTCTTGAATCCGACAGCACGACGGCGTGGTGTCGGTGGCGGTGTAGAAGTCCGGCGGAGCTTCGCTAAGCTATGCGGGCAATATGAAGTGGAGGAGCAAAGCTAGGGTTTGGGAGGGGGTGGCCGGCCACTCAAGGGGGGCGGCCAGCTTATGGTCTTGGGGTGGCCGGCCCCCTCCCTTGGCCCCTCATTATATAGGTGGATCCCAAGTGTTGGTGTCCAAGTCTTCGAATAAGACCCGAAACCAAAACCTTCCATAGGAGGGGGCAAACCTAGCCCAACTAGGACTCCCACCCAAAGGTGGGATTCCCACCTCCCATGTGGGGGGTGGCCGGCCCCTAAGGGGGAGTCCACTTGGGACTCCTCCCCCACTAGGGTTGGCCGGCCATGGAGGTGGAGTCCCTTGTGGACTCCACCTTCCTTGGTGGTTTCTTCCGGACTTTTCTAGAACCTTCTAGAACCTTCCATAGAACCTTCCGCGACATTTTATTTACATAAAATGACATCCTATATATGAATCTTATTCTCCGGACCATTCCGGAACTCCTCGTGATGTCCGGGATCCCATCCGGGACTCCGAACAAATATTCCAACTTCATTCCATATTCAAGTACTACCATTTCAACATCCAACTTTAAGTGTGTCACCCTACGGTTCGCGAACTATGCGGACATGGTTGAGTACTCACTCCGACCAATAACCAATAGCGGGATCTGGAGATCCATAATGGCTCCCACATATTCAACGATGACTTTAGTGATCGAATGAACCATTCACATACGATACCAATTCCCTTTGTCACGCGATATTTTACTTGTCCGAGGTTTGATCATCGGTATCACACTATACCTTGTTCAACCTCGTCTCCTGACAAGTACTCTTTACTCGTACCGTGGTATGTGGTCTCTTATGAACTTATTCATATGCTTGCAAGACATTAGACGACATTCCACCGAGAGGGCCCAGAGTATATCTATCCGTCATTGGGATGGACAAATCCCACTATTGATCCATATGCCTCAACTCATACTTTCCGGATACTTAATCCCACCTTTATAACCACCCATTTACGCAGTGGCGTTTGATGTAATCAAAGTACCTTTCCGGTATAAGTGATTTACATGATCTCATGGTCATAAGGACTAGGTAACTATGTATCGAAAGCTTATAGCAAATAACTTAATGACGTGATCTTATGCTACGCTTAATTGGGTGTGTCCATTACATCATTCATACAATGATATAACCTTGTTATTAATAACATCCAATGTTCATGATTATGAAACTAATCATCTATTAATCAACAAGCTAGTTAAGAGGCTTACTAGGGACTCTTTGTTGTTTACATATCACACATGTATCAATGTTTCAGTTAATACAATTATAGCATGGTATATAAACATTTATCATAAACATAAAGATATATAATAACCACTTTTATTATTGCCTCTTGGGCATATCTCCAACATTTTCTGCCAGGATCTGCTTCGGATCTAGATCCATCATGTCTTCGTCGGGAACTCAGAAGGACAGCTTCTTTGAGGACGTCGTCAACCCGTACATGAACGAGCTGAAGATGCACCCCAAAGAGTTGCAGCTCGTGGATGGAGAGTTGCAGATCAAAGATGTCCAGGGTCCTAAGGGAGAAGGGAGCTTGGAAGACAGGATGGAGAAACTGGAACAAGAGGTCTTCAACTACAAGAAGATGGCTGAGCGTGAAGTGGACATCTTTCACAAGATTGTGTCTGAACTCATTGATGGGCACAAGAAGGAGACTGCAAAGTTGTGGGATGATATCTTCTCACTTCACGACACCACCAACAAACTCCAAGCTCAACTCTATGACGTTCATAATCAAAACTGTGAGTATGAAAACAGGTTTAAGCGCATAAGTCATGCTGCTAGTTTCAGGTTTCCGGAGACCAAGATGTCTTTTGTTGATGGAGGGCCTCTTCCATGGAAGTCTGATGACGACAAAGAATCACCATCATCACCGAAGGAGTAATTCATCATCGGTATTGGCATCCCCTTGGTTTGTTCCAAGCTTGGGGGAGTGCCGCGGTATCACATCATCACTACCTTTATCTTTTACTATCAAGTAGTGTCATATCATGAGTAGGGAAGTTATCATATAGAATAGTATGCAATGTGGAAGTATCTCTCTTAGTTAGTTATCGATGTATCCGTTGGTGTGAGTTATCGTTATGAAATATTAATGAGAAGTCTTATCATTTACTTTTTGCACACCTTATTTTAGTTTGCAATCTCCATTATATGATTACTCTTGACATGAGTATTGATATCACTTTGGGAGCATCAAGTAAATCTATTTGGTTTTGGCAAACTTAGCATTGGTCAATAGCAACAACATCTTGATGTTTAAATAAAGAGAGAAATACACTTAGATACATTACTCTATTATCTCTATGCTAATGAGTTTAGTATTCTGAAGTTAAAATTGCTTGTGCTTATGAGAAAGATGCATGATTGTTCTATCATATGTATATTTGTTTGTTTCCCTCAACTTTATGCTTGCTATCAAACCTTGCTAGCCAAAGACCTGTATTGAGAGGGAATGCTTCTCATACATCCATAACCTTAGACCAAACCTATGCCATTTGTGTCCACCATACCTACCTACTACATGGTATTTTCTGCCATTCCAAGTAAATACTTCATGTGCTACCTTTAAATTATTCAAACTATACTACTCCTTATTTGTGTCAATGTTTTATAGCTCATGAGGAAGTATGTGGTGTTTTATCTTTCAATCTTGTTGGGCGAACTTTTCCCAATGGACTAGCGGCACATCCGCTTATCCAATAATTTTGCAATAAGAGCTGGCAATGAGGTTCCCAGCCTCAATTAAATAACTTTCATTAATAATTCTCTTCACATGTTTTGCTCTGATTCATCAGTAAGCAAATTAATTTTGCAATAGACACTCCTCCATGGTATGTGAATGTTGGAAGGCACCCGAGGATTCGGTTAGCCATGGATTGAGAAAGCCAAGGTTGGGGGGAGTGTCATCCTAAATAAAACTAAATACATGTGTAAACAAAAGAGAAGGGGGATGATCTACCTTGCTGGTAGAGATGCCGTCCCTCATGGGAGCCGCTCTTGGAAGGTTCGTTTGGCAAGGGGGTTAGAGTGCCCGCTACCATTCGTTGACAACAACAAACACCGCTCAAAATCTTACTTTTATGCTCTTTATATGATTTTAAAACTTGAAAAGCTCTAGCACATGATTTAATCCCTGCTTCCCTCTGCGAAGGGCCTGTCTTTTACTTTTATGTTGAGTCAGTATACCTATTTCCCTCTATCTTAAGCAAGCAATTGAGTTGTTGTGAACCAATCATTTATGCTATGATTCAATTGATCATGTCTTTTATACTTTCTTGTTTAGTACCAATTTTATCTGAATGAATATGACTTTGAAGTTATCAATGATTATGAGGAGATTGTTATGATTGAATATGAAAGCCCAGCTATATAAATTCTAATATGAAAGCTTTGCTTAGAAGTACAATCCGTTAGTAGTTCTCTGACCAAGAACAAAGTTTGCCATCACCAATTATGATTTCTTATGCACCTTTACTTGTGATTTCTCTTTACTTATTTCAAGATGAGTTATATGAGGAAGTTGTTTACTAGAATGTCTTGTGTGAATGAATATGATGCTTCTTGTCCGTATTTTATTTATCGACTCTTCACTCCATAAACATGTGGTCTTGTTTATCGAGCTCAGTTTCGCTTGGGGACAAGCGAGGTCTAAGCTTGGGGGAGTTGATACGTCCAATTTGCATCACTATTTTGTATCATAATTTGCTGTTATTCATTGATATATTTCATATTGGGACACAATACTTATGTTATTTCATCTATTTTGCATGTTTCATCATCATTGGAGGATCAAGCACCGGAGCCAGGAAAAAGCACCGTCAGAACGCAATATTTCGGAAGATCAACTGTGGAAGGGAATTTCGCGTAAATTCCTATTTTTCCAGATGACGGAGGGAGCCAAAAGGGAAGAGGAGAAGAGCCACTTTGGGCCCAGACCATAGGGCGGCGCGGCCCAAGGCCTGGCCGCGCCACCCTATGCTCTGGGGGCCCCACAGCCCCTTTCGCCTCCTTTTCTTCGCGTACTCCTTCGTCCCGAAAACCTAAGCCACAGAGAGGACCTCACGAAGGGTTACAGCCGCCTCTGCGGGGCGGAGAGCACCAGAGAGAAAAGAGCTCTCCGGCGGGCAGGAATCCGCCGGGGAAATTCCCTCCCGGAGGGGGAAATCGACGCCATCGCCATCGTCATCGAGCGGGACATCATCTCCACCACCATCATCATCATCTCCACCATCTACACCGCCATCACCACCGCAGCACCTCGTCACCGCTGTAGCAATTTGGGTTTGATCTTGATTGTTTGATAGGGGAAACTCTCCCGGTGTTATTCTATACTTGTTGTAGATGCTATTGAGTGAAACCATTGAACCAAGGTTCATGTTCAGATTGTTATTCATCATCATATCACCTCTGATTGTATTCCATATGATGTCTCGTGAGTAGTTCGTTTAGTTCTTGAGGACATGGGTGAAGTCTAAATGCTAGTAGTGAATTATGGTTGAGTAATATTCAATGTTATGATATTTAAGTTGTGGTGTCATTCTTCTAGTGGTGTCGTGTGAACGTCGACTACACGACACTTCACCATTTATGGGCCTAGGGGAGTGCATCTTGTATTCGGTTGCTAATTGCGGGGTTGCCGGAGTGACAAACCTGAGCCCCCGTTAGTATATCGATGCAGGAGGGATCGCAGGATCTCAGAGTTTAAGGCTGTGGTTAGATTTATCTTAATTACTTTCTTGTAGTTGCGGATGCTTGCAAGGGGTATAATCACAAGTATGTATTAGTCCTAGGAAGGGCGGTGCATTAGCATAGGTTCACCCACACAACACTTATCAAAACAATGAAGATTATTTAGCTACATGAAGCGAAAGCACTAGACTAAAATCCCCATGTGTCCTCAGGAACGTTTGGTCATTATAAGTAAACAAACCGGCTTGTCCTTTGTGCTAAAAAGGATTGGGCCACTCGCTGCAATTATTTCTCTCGCATTTTATTTACTTGTACTTTATTTATCTGCTATATCAAAACCCCCTGAAAACTTGTCTGTGAGCATTTACAGTGAATCCTTCACCTGTCAACACCTTCTGCTCCTCGTTGGGATCGACATTCTTACTTATCGAAGATACTACGATACACCCCCTATACTTGTGGGTCATCACCTAACATGATCAAGATCATCTATCTGTAATACTATATATTGTGTTTTTCGGGATCCGATGGATAGAGAATACTATGTTATGTTAATTATCAATCTATTACCTATGTGTTGTTTATGATCTTGCATGCTCTCCGTTATTAGTAGAGGCTCTGGCCAAGTTTTTGCTCTTAACTCCAAGAGGGAGTATTTATGCTCGATAGTGGGTTCATGCCTCTATTAAATCTGGGACAGTGACAGAAAGTTCTAAGGTTGTGGATGTGCTGTTGCCACTAGGGATAAAACATTGATGCTATGTCTAAGGATGTAGTTGTTGATTACATTACGCACCATACTTAATGCATTTGTCTGTTGTTTGCAACTTAATACTGGAAGGGGTTCGGATGATAACCTGAAGGTGGACTTTTTAGGCATAGATGCATGTTGGATAGCGGTCTATGTACTTTGTCGTAATGCCCAATTAAATCTCACTATATTTATCATATCATGTATGTGCATTGTTATGCCCTCTCTATTTGTCAATTGCCCGACTGTAATTTGTTCACCCAACATGCTTTTATCTTATGGGAGAGACACCTCTAGTGAACTGTGGACCCCGGTCCTATTCTTTACATCTGAAATACAATCTACTGCAATTGTTCTTTACTGTTTTCTGCAAACAATCATCTTCCACACAATACGGTTAATCCTTTGTTACAGCAAGCCGGTGAGATTGACAACCTCAATGTTTCGTTGGGGCAAAGTACTTTGGTTGTGTTGTTCAGGTTCCACGTTGGCGCCGGAATCCCTGGTGTTGCGCCGCATTACATTTCGCCGCCATCAACCTTCAACGTGCTTCTTGACTCCTACTGGTCCGATTAAACCTTGGTTTCTTTCTGAGGGAAACTTGCCACTGTGCGCATCATACCTTCCTCTTGGGGTTCCCAACGGACATGTACATCTACGCGCATCAGCCGCCTTGCGTATGTTGGCATATGGTATACCGGCGGAACTTATTGATGATCATTTGGCCATGGGAGAGAGCACTTCTATCTTGTGTGTGAAGCGCTTTGTCGTTGCAATTGTCAATGTCTTTGGCTCCACATACTTGAGAGCCCCCAATGCTCAAGACACGGCAAGGCTTTTGGAGATCAACGCCAACCGGGGGTTTCCCGGTATGCTTGGTTCCATTGATTGTATGCATTGGAGTTGGAAGAATTGTCCAGCGGCATGGCATGGACAATTCAAAGGCTACAAGAAGGATGCCACCATAGTACTTGAAGCGGTGGCCGACCAAGAGACTTGGATATGGCATGCTTTCTTTGGAATGCCCGGATCTTGCAATGACATCAATGTTCTTCAACGGTCACCACTAATGACAAGACTTGCAATGCGGGAAGGTCCATTGGTGGAGTTTGAAGCAAATGGCCACAAGTACAACTATGGCTACTTCCTCGCCGACGGCATATATCCAAGGTGGCAAACATTTGTGAAGCCGATTATTCAACCAAGAGGTAAGAAGCAAACCCAATTCCATAATGCACAAGCGGCGGCTAGGAAAGATGTAGAGAGAGCATTTGGGATTTTGCAAGCCCAATTTGCCATTGTTAGAGGACCGGCTAGATTTTGGGACCAAGAATGCCTTTGGTATATCATGACCGCGTGTGTCATCATGCATAACATGATTATAGAGGATGATCGCGGGAAAGATGTGGATCATACCCACTACGACTTGATGGGGGTTCCCGTGCAAGTGAGGAGGTCCGCACATAGGATTGCTCGGTTCATTGCCTCATACCATGCCATTCGGTGCAACGACACACATGATGAGCTTCAGAAAGATCTCATGGAAGAATGGTGGAATTAGAATGGACAACAATAGTTGCATATTTGTTGTATTTGTTTGAAAACTATGTGTTGTATTGTTTGAAAACTATGTTGTATTGTTGTATGTTGTATTGTTGTATTTGGTGTGAACAATGTATTGTAATTGAATGGTTCATTTTATTTATGAATTTTATATGGTTGTTTGATCTTGTTGGATGCATAGTTGTGTGTGTTTGTTGTTTGCACCACGCCCGCACGCGGCAAAATAGAGCGTCCGGCGGAGGTGCTACTTTACCGCGCCGACGCGCGCTGCAAAATGGCGCACCCGACGGGGGAAAAATCGCTACATCGCGCGGCAAATGTTTACAGCGCGGCGTCGGCGTCATATACCGCGCCAAACTATAGCGCGCCTGTTGGAGTAGGCTAGGTGGGGCTTAACTCATGTTGACGTTACTAACGGAAGTGGAGCACCAACTATTCATGCAATCGGCCGGCTGGGTCGTAATGAGACATGGCTCAAGGAAATGCCTAGAAGATGACAGTAGGATTTAAAATCTGACGGATATAAATAATGAAGGTGATGTGGCTGTACCAGATTTCAGCTTGCAAATATTTAATGTAACAAATGAAAAAATGACATAAAAACAACAAAAAGGAAAAGGAGAACTATAGTTAATGGGCCGGCCCGGGCGCGCAGCGCGGGTGACTCCCCCGTTATACGCGGTACTTGTAGTGATCTCCTGTATCATTTCTTCCCCTGTCGTCCCACTTCTCCTCTCCCACGGCCGTCGCCGCCGCCGCCGGCGCTCACTCCCTCCCAGATTTACAGTAGCGATTCTGGGTACGTGCCCACAGCCCACGTCTCCGTCCTCCTCTCATCTTGTCTTGGTCTTGACTCTTGACAATTGTTTTGTTTCGTCCCTGCTCCCGGCGGGGCAGAGTAGCACGCGAGCTGTTCGACCTATTGCATCGTTGAGCTGGTCAGAAAGATGGAGGCGGATCTGAAGACCCAGGCCTCCATCGCGGTGGGAATGCTGCGTGGTGTCGCCCTCGCCAACTCGTCTTTCGACTACATCGCCGAAGCTCTCCGCACAGTCCATGCTGCCGACATCATCATGACATCGCAGCCGGAGGAGCAGCCGGACACCGCCGACGAACAGCTCGCCTCCATCCAATCCATCGCCTTTGCATGTCGTGAGGTAGCGGAGCTGGAGTTGTCAGTGGAAGCAGCAGTCAAGATCATCAATCGCTGGATCGAGGCAAACCAAAGTGGAATTGAGCCAAACCAAACCGGGCTGCAGGGGCTGCCGGTGGCTGCATGGAGGGTCCGTGAGGTCGACCTTGTCGGGACAGTGGTCCGTGCTCGGCAGAGGCTGGAGCTAGCCGCAGCATCATGCTACCGTTCTTGTGTCGTCTTGGATGTGGCCAGACTTGGTTGGTCCACCTTCCCTTTGCCTGTTCGCAGCGCCTGGATGAGGTATGGTAGGCAGGCACTCATCTCCACCAGTGAATACCTGAATGACTCCCGCGACAACCTCACAAAGATGTGCGCCGCCGCTGTTGAAGCACGCGACGCCGCAAAAGTTCTAATCGACCTCCTGTAGAGTCAGCCACGGGTTGAAGCCCTTGGGTCATTGATGATCACTAGTGCTGTCCGCGTTTACTCTAGACTCTGAGGCATTTTTTGCCCTCAAAACATGTTGTTCATTTTGCTTGTGATACCGACTAGACATATGCAAGTAGCATCCGGATATGTTTGGGCCTGCTAGTAACTTGCTAATGATCTAAGAAGTTGATTTGGCCTGTGGATAAGGTTTCTTCTCTGTTGCTTGGGAAATTTGACTGCCTGGTCCCTTTCTGTGCCTATATTGGTATGCTTTTTTTTTGTCATATTATCAGGCTAGCTGCTCCACATGCACACTTAGTTGGTTTGTTTTTGTTTGTTGCCACTGGTGAAGTTGCTTCCACTCTCAAACTAATTCCTGTGGAAATGTCTCCTGAAGTTTCAGTTACACAAGCTCTGCACCAGATTTCGCAACATGTTGCTGCTTGCAAAGCTGAAATATGATATGAAATCAAACATACTATTTTCATTAAGTCTTCATCAATTCTTACAACTTAAGTTAGCTGTTTTTAGTGATTCTTTCTGCTGAAAAGACATATTCAACAAACGTTTCAGTAGAGAACTCTGGTATATCTTGCCTGCATTATGTACCTGTTAGCACCTGGTTATAGAAACAGAGAACCTCCTCTATCACAGATGATAACACATACGTTTAACTCCAACCCCTCCCAGGTCGCTCGTTAGGGGCGGCTCCCCCCCCAAACCCTAGCTAGCCAACCCACACACACACGAGCTCCCCTGGCTGCCGCCAACGACGCTGGCGGTGGTAGCTGCGCCTGTCCTTCAAAGGCGGAGGGTGGTGGAGGCTCTTCCCAGCAGCACGTCTGCGTGCGGTGAGGGCAGCCTGTGCGTGACGGCCGAGCGAGCGTCGCGGCTGGGTGCTGCAACAAGATCAGGCAGGGCAGCGGGGGTGAGGAGGCAGAACTCGGGTGCGGGGCCGAGCCGGCCCTCGCATCATCTTGCTTCCTAGCGTTGGTTCTGTTGCGTGGCGTCACAGCGAGTCTCCCGACGCTACCCCTCCAGGGCCTGTGGTGGCTGGAGTTGTTGCTCTGGTGGCGACAGCGGTCCTCCGCTGCCTTGTCTTGACCATCTCGGTCTCAAATCTGGTTCTGAATAGCTATGATGGTATTTTTGGCCTCGATTGGCTGGCGAAACATTGTCCCATGTTAACACACCGGGCCGCACCAGTGGATTGATTTCCAACAAGATGATGAATTGGTAGTTCTACATGGTGAAGATGCTAACAGCATGACGCATGCTCTGGTCGAATTGCACTTGTTACAACCCCATTCTGAAGCAACGGAACAAAAACAACGACCTGATATCTAGAATCTTCTTGACCAATTTGCTTGTGTTTTCGAAACACCGAACTGAGCTGCCGCCAAGAAGAGCACATGTCCACCAATTTCCCCTGATTCAAGGGGCATGACCAGTGTCGATGAGGCCGTACAGAGTTGTGCCTGAACTAAAATCTGAGATAGAGAAGCAGGTCCAGGAATTATTGGCGCAAGGCATTATCACTCATAGCAACAGCCCATTCACGTCCCAGTACTTGGTTCGGGCGATAGCGGTATACAAAAGAACATGCTAAGATCAAGAATGAAGTTCTGCTACTTGAGTGGTGATGAAAGACCAAAAAAAATTCATGACGTCCCGAGTAAATGAATGAGAAGGTGTGTACTTGAATTTTTTCATGACTTACCACTGTCAGTTGGGACTTATCTCATTTCTCCGGCTGCCTGCCAGTTGTTTATCTTCTCTAGCGGTATCTACCGGCAGGGCTTCTCTTCTTCTACATTTGGCTGGGTTTTCACTGCAACCACCACCTGCCCAACAAAACAGTTGCCTGCAACACAAGTCAGTAAGTTCCTAACAACCTATGCTGGTTTTGCTAGAATTATAAGAACTTTTGTTCAAAAAGGGTAAAATACTTTGGAGAATAAAGATGCATATATAATTTTTCCTAAAATTTATGCCGACTTGTACATTTAGTTCCACTCACTCTGTATGCCTTTGTTGATGCTTATCAGCATGTTGCATTACTATTATGTTTTTATTTACAAACAAAGTAATCTTTTACTCATTCGGTTGCCCAAAAAAAAATCTTTTACCCATTCATCCAAATTGTTGATGCATTTTTCTTAACAAGGCATTGGTGGCTTTGTAAGCACCGGCATACCTGGGGCCCTTTAGTCACTCCCTGCTCTGCCTCTCTGCATCCGACACAGATGTCTGCAGCTATGCCAGTGCAACTGAGGGTGCAGTGGTTGCTGGAGCATGTGAACTCTAATTTTCTCTATATGTTTTACAGGTATAGATGATATTGATTACTAAATATTCAAACCGAGGTAAATAAATTCCCCCGTGAGGTATCCTTTACTTCATATTTTCTGTACCAATTTGTAGATATATTTAATTTATGTTCACGCAAAGTTTGGTGTTTTGTTTAGACTGTTTTATTAATGTATGGGTTCACATAATAGTGCACTCTTTTTTCTTAGACTGATTGTTGTACCGTATGTTATCAGAAAGAAGTATAATTTCCTCACATTTCTTCTACATCCATATGCATGTGGTACATGAAAACTTCGTCTTGAGTGTCAGCCCGTTCTCATGTGGTCATGCAACAAATTTCTCAAATTAAAATGTTTTGTGAGATTGTATGGTTCATAGTTACTATCTTTTTACAGGAACTATATGTACTTGGTAACTGTCTATCTTCCGTATTGCGTGCCTTGCTATTTCAATTCTGTAATTTTCTATTCATTCATGTAGGCATGAAGTGATGAACAATTGTTGATCACTTGAAACACCTATCTTGGTAGAAGTATCTTGCTATTTTTATTCTGTAATCATGTGTTTCACATACGAATGAAATAAACTTGATCACTTCAAATTTGTGTCGATGGTATGTGTCTTTGATGTCTTAGTTCCTTGAAGATATCACGTGATGTATCAAATAGAAGACATGAGGGGTAGCAAGTTCGCTACACATACCTTGCAAATGGTAATGTGCTACTGTACCATTAACCGAATATCACATTTTGATTGTTGCCCGTTGCCTAACACTTTCCTTTGTTTTGTTTGTGAAACCTGATTATCCTCTCACAATCTTTCATTCTCGAACAACATGGTTGCAGTAAATCATCCTAATGATTTCCGTATTAGCGAGAAGCTTGCAAAAGTCTCAACTCTCGACTGAAGGAACTCAGCAACAGAGTCAGATTTTCCTAGCCATGACAAGATGTAAGTGTCTTCTTTCTGATCGTGGAATTATTCTTCTTATTGTACTTCCCAAGCTTGGATACACTATGTGTATCAGTCTCTTCATATGACGTCAGATTTATTTTCTACACGTGCTCTGTTTCAGTATGTGGGAAAGGGCTTGTTACCGTGTAAATGAACCTGACTTATCCCTATACTGAGATGTATATTTATAAGTTGATGCCTATTTTGTCGAGTCTTATAATCTGTGTTCTCCAATTTTGTACCTTGAGGTTTCCTTTTCTCTTTGCTATTGATGGCAACAGGGTATAAACCTGTGTGAGCTACAGGCTTTAGGAGAGCTGTTTCTGGATTAATAAGGAACACGAAGCAGGGGTTATAATGAGTTTTAATCTGCATTTGATCCTATGAGGGGTTACAGTATGTTTGTCCTTTTGATAATATTATGGATATATGTCATATGCCAAGGGAATCTACAACTTTGAAATATTGTGCCTTCAAAGCATACAGTTGTGCACATCATTTTTTTTAGATCAAATGTTTTTTTATTTCAGCTTGCTGTTTGGCGCTGTTTGCAGGGTAGCCTTATTTTATTACTCATGCTTGATTGATTAGTTATATTTCCTTCCAGTCCTTGGTGTATATTTTTCAAAATTTCCATGATTTCATCGGATGAATGTGCCATACATAAAAAATTCTCAATTGTGTATCTCTTATCAGATATGTCAAGCGCACCACCGAGGAGTCGCTGCAGTCAGAGCGTGACATCTTCTAAGAGCTCTAAGCTCCCAGGGTTCCGCTGCCCTGTGGTTGCTCGAGCGAGGCGGTTCGTTTTAGCGTACCTGTCAACGATTAACGTTTCGTGTTGTAGCTGGACGGTGGACGGTGACGCTGAGTCGGTTGGCTGTTGTGTTTGACACTTTGACCGGGGAAGTATGCCGTGCGTCGTTACCCTCGGAGTCTTGGAGACCGAATAGCATCGCTGCCGCTCTCCATCCCCACCCTTTGCGCCGCTCTTCATCGCCGCCGCCGTCCTTTGATATTCGCCAACATGAATCCCTCAGCCTCCTCTCTTTCCTCTGCCGTCGGCAAGCCCGCCTCCACCACCTCTCCGGATTTCTCACACAATCGTTGTCTGGCCCCCTCCCGAAGCCCTGGGGCGATGCCGTCACAACTCACATGCGCCACCACTCGTGACTCGTGTGCCTCTCCGCCGCCGGGTCTTTCTTCCCACTGCTCCTCACCGGCCCTCCCCTCCTACCCTTGATGCGACCCGCACGTGCTGCTTAGCCTTCCTGCCGCTAGTGAGCTCGGCAGCACCGTCATGGAGGCCAGGGCCGCCACGGCCACTCCTCACCATCATTGAAGGTCTGACCCGCCTTCGACCGGATCTCCTGGGCGACCGCAGAATCTGCAAGCCGGGTTTTCAACGAGGTGCTGGTGGTCTCCTCTCTCCGATCAGCCGTCCGCCCTACTCCAGGTCGAATCGGCCGGAGCCTGGAGGTATGGTCTCCTGATCTCCTCTGATTTCTCCCTTCCCATCTTTATCTTTTTTGTAATTATATGGTCTAGCAGAACAAACTGTTGGATAGATGAATCTGAATGTTTTTTAATGGACTGTGAATGGTTTCGTCTATCCAAGATTTGAGTTCATATTTGTGGTGATTATTAATTCAGAAAAAGCTTGAGTGAGTATAAAGTAAAGAAGATAAATGTAAGCCTTCACCGTTAATGATAAAAGGTTTCTATAATTTAGTGTACCTTGAGACTGACAGAGCTAATACTCTCACCAAAGCAGACAAAATTTCAGAAGTAGCTGGTAGTCTGGTACTACCATTTCTTTCATTCCAGTATTTTGTGTATCCTTCTCCGGCAGTTCACTTGCAAAGCTATATGTATGAACCATTTCCAAGATTCCTAGAACCATTTGCAGGTGTCCATATACCTAAAGATATTTAATTTCTGGCCTAAAATTTTGAGCAACTTTGAACCGCAAAAAACTTTACTCTTATGCAAAGTATGCCATTTCAGTTCTGATTATTGCAACAGGATACATAGTGGTGAACTTCTTCATGTAGCCCAATCATTATGCCTTACTGAAAAACAAAACACAAGTATATATACTTGGTTAGTTTTGTCAATTTCTGGTTCTTGGCGAATTGAGCCTAGCTGGTTTCTTATATTTTCTAATTCTCTTTGGTGTAAATATTTTGAGAGATTTGTGTTGGAGAACACACCTTCCTCCTGTGGTGAGTGAGCTTTGTTGAGTTTATTTGCATTGGTTCTCATTGCTATGAAATTTGTTTGAGGTTTCGTGTGGCAGATGTTCCAATTGTTGCTGGGCGGACAAGTTGAAAACGTGCAACACAGCGGAAGCACAACTGCCTAGGATCATTGATAGTCTACCAACAACCAAGTCGCAAATCAGACGGTAGCGTAGGTACGGAACACTGCAACGACTTCCCAGATCTGCATCATCGAGCCATACACCATTGCTTCCCTGCCTCCGATCTTGAGCCAGCAGATCCCTACAACCGCATGCACTCATTTCTTCCTATTCTTCATGTTTTATAATGCACGGACACAGTTCTGCCCAGTCAGAGTACAATGCAATCCACTGTATCTTTGGAAACTGCATATCTTTGTGAGAAAAGAAGTTTGATTCAAAGGATTTTGTCTAATCTACATGCATGAGCACAGTTGTGCTCTCTCTTTGGTCCTTTTTTTGATGCAGGTATTTCAGAAGCAGAAAGAGATCACGTTGCACTCTGTTTTAGGATGATAACATACCATTTGCAGGAAAAAAAGCAGGTAAAATACTTTGATGATCCCGTTTACTCCTGGAAATGCAGATCCTGTTTAGAGCATTCTACTAATCTAGATGCCTGGACATACATATGTCCGGTCAAAACAAATGCATTGCTTTGGAACTTAGTTCCATACGGGAAAACTAGAATATCGAGGTATTTTGTAGTGTATTTTCTGTGATCAGTCATAGAATCATTCCAGCGTATACGGCTATAACTTAATATGATGAATTGCATGTTTACTGATCCGGCGTTTATATATGATTGTGAAAGCTCTACGAGTTTTTGATTCCTGATTTTAGCCTATCTTTACTAACACAGTTTCCTCTGAACATATTTGGCCACACAGTTGTTTTCTCTGAAATGGTTTGTATAATCACTTTTCAGGTTAATTTGAGAATTTAAAGAAAAACAAAGCATGGTGCTGTTTTGATTGTATTTTAAGGCTACAGAAATATAACCATTTAGTACATCAACAAGAACATCATGAGGTCGGCTAGGTAGATAATTACCTAAACACAACATGTTCCATAGACCGGCGCAGAGCTCATCAGAACAAATCTAAATTTTGGATCCCCTTAAAAATCTGGAAGTATACATGTCCAGTAGTTTCATCAAAGCTAAACTTATACACCACAATAGATATCTGCCACTAGATAATTAACCTGAATCTTGTGCACCAGAGAGCTCATTTATATGTATTAATCCATGGTCCTCAAAGTGCTAAAAGAGTGTTGTGCTACTATGTGCCACCATCCAGTAGGTCCTGCCGTCAAACCATGTATTGTTTTTCACAAATGACCGAGTTAAGCTAGATTTCACAGAAGTTAGGTGTGTTTCAATGGATTTTACACGTAACGTTGATTTGACTCTGGCCTAATTTCCAGTTATAAAATCCATATTTACTTGTCCACACCAGTATGTTTGTTTTCGTAGGAAGCTTCCTTGACTAGCAAGGGCATGCTTCTTGCACTGCCGAAGAAAAGACGAGTTATGGTGTGTTAATTGGATGATGTTCTGCAATTGGTCAGTTTGTTAGCGTGGGATATTGTATGGGTTTTAATTAATTGTAAATAATATTAGTTATAAGTGTCTATTCACTTCACTTACCAAATAAACAATTTATCGTATTTTTGTGAAGTTATCTACTACTTTACTACCTTCGTTTCAAGGAATAAGGCACCCTCGTTTTACGAGCTTTTTGTTTGACCAAGAATTACTTCAAATAGATAAAGATTGTGTGTATAAATTTGGTATCATTAAAAAGTGCTTTTCAATACGAATCCAACGATACTAAATACATATAATGTAATCAAAAATTTATTGCTTAATTTTTATGGTCAAAGTTCGTCTTCGAATACGTGTGCGCCTTATTCCTTGAAACGGAGGTAGTACATGGTTAATTTATAAGTATTTCTCAAACTGTGTATATGTGTAATTGTTGCTAAAATATGTCGAAGTCGTCCTCGAATATACTTTTTTCCTCCTAAGTTCTTTCTAGAAGTTTTTTTTTTTGAAACTAGGCAAAAGCTTTGCCTTTCATTGATATAGGAGAAAAGAGTTGGCCCGTTTATGAGGAAAACTGGCCGAAAAACCGATACAACACGACACCACACGCCAGCCCCGAGGCTGCGCTCCACACGGGTCGACGACCAGCCAGGTCGACACCACACCTCAACGCAACAGGCGGAGGCGAAAGACCGGAGCTACCGCTCCAACTACCACGCCGACCCCGAGGCCGCGCCCCGCCTGGCCGAAGACGAACCCGCCTCCGCCGAAACCGCCAAAACACTCCACAAGTCCCTTTGTCCGGTGGACATCCAAAGCGAGGCCTCAAGAGGCAAAGCGACGCAAGAGCGCCACCCACGCCCGATCCCGTGAGGGATCTAGGGTTTCCCCCGGAGAGCCCGAACGGAGAACAAGAAACACCCGCTGCGACGACGCCTTCAAGAAGTAAGCGGCGCCCACAGGCGTCGCCGTCGTCGGTCCTGGCCGGCCGCCAAGACAGAGCTTTCGCCCAGCGAAGAGTTCCAAGACCTCGCGCTCGCCAACAAGGACCGGCACAAACCACCACCTCCAGCCGAAGAGCAACCGCCAAGCCAACCTGTAGCCGCCGACGCGCAGAAGGCAGCCCAGCCCGAAGCCAAGGAGTACCGCCGAAGAACACCGTGGGCGCCGCCGGAACGCCACATAGAGGGGACGCCGACCAACTCCGACACGAGGCTCGAGGACAAACTCCGAAGACCACCGCAGCCATCGCACATGCCCACCAACACGCCGCCGCAGCACGGGGCCGCCGCCCCCTCCTGCCGCGCGAGCACCTCGCCGCGGCCGCCGCCGGCCCGGGGCACCGCCCCGGCACACCACCACGCAGCTGCAGCACCTCGACGGCCGGGGGCCCGCGCCGGCCAGCCGCGCCGCCACGGCCAGCCGCGCCCCCGGCCGGCCCGCCCGGCCCAGATCTGGCCCGGCCGCCACGACCGCCGGGACTCCATGCGCTGCCAGCGACCAGAGGATCCGCCGCTCCCGCCAGCAGCCAAGCCCGCCGCACGCCGCCGGGACCACCGCACGCCGCCGCGCGCCGCCCTGGCCGCGCCCGCCGCCCTGGCCGCGCCCGAGCGAGCTCCTCCTCGCCAGGGACGCGGGAGGGGAAGAAACGCCCCGCCGCCACCTTCCTCGGGGAGTGCGCGGCTTTGCCGGCCCCCCTCCGGCGGCGGCGAGGAAGGAAGGGAGGAGGTGGGGGGGCGGCGGCTTTTCTAGAAGTTTATAGGTCATTGTGACACAGTGACATATAAACTTCTAGCTGAATATAAAGGTTTTGATTTTATATTTGTTTTTTTATCTCTCAAGTAACAAGGGTTATTGAGTAAAGTAGTGGCAACAAGTTATGCACATCTATCAAATCTATGGTTGCAGCAAAGGTTTTTTTTACTGGAGAAGCTGTAATGAGAAATTCCGTATGTTGCATAGCCCTGATATATTTTCTTTGTACTGAGTACATATTGCACAGCTGTGTGCTTTTGTCATACATCGTCTGCATTTTTCTGTTTCATTGCACTTGACTAAATAAAAAACAGACCTTAACATGCAACTAAAAACGAAAATACAGAAGCCAACATTCGAAAAATGTGAAAGAAAATATGCATTTTTGTGGCGACATAAAAAGAGAGAAACGTGCGCAGCAACGCGCGCCAGGTCCTTCTAGTACCGTGATAAGGCCCAGTAGGACCTTGACAACAGGGAAGCAGCCACTCCATCGACTCTCCAGCAAGAGCAAAAGAATCATCATCCTCTCCTTCCGACAACAAGAACGGTGCAAATCAGCATGCTCAAGAAATGTGGAAGTATTAATATCATCCCACATGCCCTAGGCTGCTAACTTAAGAAATGATTTGTTCTTACCTACTGTTGTCTGTAACAACGAGCAGCTTTCTTTTTATTTTCATTTTCTCCTTTCTGACATTTTTGTATTTGAAAGTAAAGCAGGTTTTTGCATTTGCATTTACAAAAACTGCAGACTTTCTTTTTGTCCTGAAGATATTGCAGAGTTCTCTTAAAGGGTCTACCAGATTAAACGTACATTTTAACTTACAAACTATCTAAGGAACACACATAGGCCTACAAAGTTAAAATCACATACTAGCAACTAAATGCTTTCGTCGTGATGCAGCGAGAACGATTCGAACTAGCCCAATACAGAAAGCATATTTTTACACAGAAAATGCAACTGCAGTCTAGCATGCAGAAATCAATACGCCTGTTCTGGGCCAACAAAGAAACTAGAGAAGCACTGAATAGAGAACAACAACGTACTGTACCTGCAAGTATTCTCTTCGGCACTCCAGGGCGATAAGGGCGCGTTTGGTAGCTTGGATGGATCTTGGCTCGCATCGGCTAAACAAATTTTGGTCCGTTTGGATGCCTGCAGCCCACTGCGTTCTTGCATGAACCGGGTTTTAAAGCACCCTGAGACAGCCTGGAGGAACGCCTGGAATGGCAGTTTCTCCAGGGCCAGGTCCGTTGCGGCCAGAAGCCTGCACGCGTGGAGTAGGGAGGCGGAAACGTCGCGTCCCTTCGGGAACACGCGCCATAATTAAACTCACCGCTCCCTCTCCTTCCTCTCACTCGCGACCTCCCACAAACTGTCACATCACCCGGTGGTTCCCCTCCCGCCGACCAATCCGCCGCACGGCCGCACGGAGGAGCACCGGTACCGGAGGAGGAGACATTGGCGACCAGCAGCGCGACATCGGCCGCAACCTACTCCGCAGTCTTCATCGGCATCTCGAGGTCGCGACCTCGAGCTCGTCCTCGGCCGGAACAATGACGGTAATGACCTCTCCTTCTCACCTTGGTACTCGTTGTGCCAGAACATGCCAATCTCGGTCATTTGCAATGACATGCACATTAGATCTGCTAGGGTTTCCATTAGGATAGCGTTCGCATTGATGTTTGCAAGGTGTTCGTCCCCATTTCTTGTTGTTCTTGTCCAGTTTTTGCTTTTCACGGTGTGGATTTGCTTAGATCTGTTACTCTAATATCGGATTGCGGTAGATCCTTCCTAGATCGGACTGTGGATTGCTGAAACTGCAAGATCTTACTACGCATGCAAAGAGGGGAAAAGTTTTTTCTGCTGGGTTTAGCATGTTCAGGTAGCTGTGCGGAATGAGTAGCGCTAGTTTGTTCTAGATTGTGTTGTTTCTAATTGAACTAGGTCGATGATTGTAACCGAGAATTATAGTGTTAGGAGATGATTGATCAGAACCTATGGCATGACTGAACATCACCATGCCATTGGTTCTGATCAAACATCTCCTCTATATGTGCTCATTGTATGAGGACTATGGTACCTTGCTTTGCATGTTTGTATTTCTGCACTTGTGCAATGGCCAATGATTTAACTATGGCACAACGGAAGGCAGGGTGCTGCTCTCAAACTTAGTCGTGTGTGCCATATTTCTTGCACACTGGACTTAGTTTGCGGACAGTCCCTTTGCCTGCAGTGTGATTCAATTTATGAGGCCTCATTTTGTTTGTATAGTGCATTGGCCAATGATTCAACTATGGCACAACGGAAGGCAGGGTGCTAACCTCAAACTTAGTCATGTGTGCCATATTACTGACACACTAGACTTAGTTTGGGGACAGCCCCTTTGCCTGCCGTGTGATCCTGATGGGTTCATTGCATGGAAAACATTCTACCGTGAATAAGAACAAATCCAAGATCCAATCTAGGAGAAGGCAAGATCTAATCTATGAAGATCGAAGCAATGAGAAAGAATAGATACTAACCCTCGTAGATCCAAAGCCTAAACGAGATCAGATCTCGTGGTTGAAGTAGACGATCGTTCTGGTGCTACAATCTGGCAGCACTTCCGTACTCGGTCGCACGTACGGTGTCGATGTAGTCCTTCCTCTTCCCGTTCCAGCGGCCAGCGGAGGTGTGGTAGATCTCCTCGGAATCCCAGCAGCACGACAGCGTGGTGGTGGTGGTGGAGGAGAAAACCTGCAGGGCTTCGCCTAAGCCAGAGCAGATGTATGGTGGATGAGAGAAGGGGGCGGCCAGAGCTAGGGTTTTGGGTTGGGTGCGCCCCTGCCCTCCCCTCTTTATATAGGGGGGAGGTCGGTTGGGGTGCCCCCCACGCCCCATCTAGGTCTAGGGCCGGCGTCCAAGGAGGGGGGAGATTTCTTCCCCCCCCCCCAAGTTGATCCCCCTAGGGTTTGGGGAAACCCTAGTGGGTTGGCCGGTTGGGCCTTGAGGGGCATGTGCCCCTGGCCCATTAGGGCTAGGCTGCACCCCCTCGGCCCATGCTAGCCCTCCTAGGGTCGTGGGCCCACTGGTGGACCCCCCGGAACCTTCTAGAACCTTCTCGGTCTTCCACCGGAAAAATCCCAAACTTTTCCGAACCCCAGAAATCAACTTTCTTTATATGAATCTTATTCTCCGGACCATTCCGGACCTCCTCGTGATGTTCTGGATCCCATCCGAGATTCCAAACAACATTCGGTCTCCATCTCATATTCCGAAGCTACTATACAACATCGAACCTTAAGCGCGTCACCCTTCGGTTCGTGAACTATGCGGACATGATCGAGACTCCTCTCCGATCAATAACCAATAGTAGACCTGGTGTAACATCCCAAATTTTAAAACAAAGAGAAAAGGAATTTTCCTATTTCCAAAAATGAGAACCAACAAAAACTTTTATTAAATTAGGTACTATGCATAATGCTCATACTTAATCCTTGTATTATTGCCATGATGATGTTGGTATGCTTATCCAATGTTCCAAAACCCTAAACCTCACCCTTATTTTTACCCTCCAAGATAAAACAAAATAAAAAGAAAGTAAATCAAAAAGAAAAGGCCTATGGAAGCCTATGGCTATTATTGCAAATAATGAACTAGGCCATGTTCTACCTTGTTGGATGATTTGAAAAACCTCAACAAACCCAACCTATCACTTACCAACTAAATCCAATGTGAAACAAAAAGAAAATAAAAATCTATATAGAGGCATTTGTGGCACATAGCCATAATGACGAATCTTGACCTATGCCCTCATATCTTACCCAAATGGTTTGAAACCTTTACCAAACTCAATCTAACACTAAATAAACACTAATCCATGCCTAAGTGAAGCAAAGAAAAAGAAAAGAAGAAAATAACAAAAATGCAATTCATCACATACATGTGCTTATGGCCATTTTGCAAAACTTTGACCTAGGCCAATTTAGCTTGTGCCAATGGTTGTAGAGTATTACTAAACACTTAAGAACACTTTTTGAATCAAAGAAACTCAAATCAAATCAAATTTGAATTCAAATTATGCTCACATGAGATAATGGTCAAATCTGCCCTTTTTAACATGACACCTACTTTGAGCCTCTGTATTAAGAGATTGTTAAACTAAACAATTCCAACTCTTTGCACCTCATCCAAGACCACATCAAAATGAACAACTTTTCTCAAAACCACCCCTGAAAATTCTTGCTAGATTCCAAATTATGATCAAGCAAAGTGGCAATATTGAAACAAATTCTAGATTGTGCCAAATTTGAAATCTCACAAACCAACTCAACTTTGCACACCACCACCACCATTGTGTGCCAAATATTATATGAATCAACTTCACCAAAATTCTTTGCAAATTTCCAAACTTCATCTCTTGCGGCCATATGATCGAACACCTTATGTGCACCATTCCACCAACTCCCTACATACTAAAATCTAGCATATTTTTGCCTCAGCCCTCCACCATAGGTCTGCATTGACTTGCTGGTTAACCCCTTGGACACTACCAGGCCTTGTACCCCCTGTACCTCAGTGATTTGGACAATGCCAAGCCATGCCGGCCATCATGGCACTCCCCATGCCAAACCCCTCTCCAACCCTCTCTGGTCATGCTCACCTTGTCAACTAGATAGCCTACACCTTGCTGATCATGCCTGTACTGGCCCTGGTCGAAGAGGAGCTCGGCATCGACCAAACTATGACGTGCCCACGACGCCCAGAACGTGCCAGGATCGGCATGGCCACGCCAGAGCGTGCGAGGACACCTCCCTAGCCTGCCAATGCACGCATCCGTTCCGAGCGAGTGAGACCTCTCCCTGACCTCTGCGCTTGCACACGCCATCACCAGGTCACCACCTACCTACCAGACACTGCCATTGGACCGCGGGAACCCTGTAGACGACGCCATCGTCACCGACCATCCGCCACCGTACCGCCAGTACGTGACGTCGCCCCACCGCCTCAGTCCATCCCCATCCTCACCCTGACGCGCGTTAGCACCGCCTCGACGTCGCCTACAGTGCTATGATGTCGCCGACGCCCCTCCGTCACCGTAGCGTCGCATTCATCGTGGACATGGCCGCACCCCTCGGCACCCCTCGCCAGCTATAAAATGAGCACACCCCGGGACGATTTCTTCACACCAACGTGCTCCCCTCCTCTCACTCACTCTCCTCATCCACTCGCCACTCCACATTAGCCACCAGAGCCGCTCAATTGCACGCCGGAGTCCGCGGGACCACCGCAGATCAAGCCGACGAATTCGTCCACCCCAGCCGCTCCCACGACCACCATTCGTCTCGCCGTCGTCCACAACATCGCCTCGCGTCAACGCCGATGTCCACCGACCGCCGGTGAGCCCGCCGGACCCCAACCCTCGCCGTGGCCGTAACCCCTCTCGCCGGAGACGACGGTGCACCAGCACCGTCCGATCCATCTTTGATCGTGCGTCCCACACCGCGCGTACCGCTTCGGCGATTTAAGTGGCGTTGACAGTGGAACCCACTGTCAGGCGGCCTGCTCGCGCTAGACGCGAAGTGGGCCGGCCCGTTTTATTTTTCCCTCTGTGGCCCAGCTAGTTTCCCGCCAAAGCCCATTCGTTCAAATTCAAATATTTCGAATTAATAAATTTGCTCACTGATGCCATTTTCAAATTTAAATAGAATTAAATCTACTAAGCCAAATTTAACAAATTTTATATATTTGGAAAGCTTAGAAAATTATCTAAACAACTACACTGGTCTCAACCCTAGATTCATTGTAGAATTAATGTCATAAAAATAACAAGGCAGGGACTTTTGCCAATTCAAAAAATTATTAAAAATCAACCCTAAGTGATTTTGAGTTGATTCCAACTCTCATTAATCACATTTCACATACTCTACTTAGATATGTAAAAATATCACATATTTGTTTGTATGATCATGGTCTAGATTAAATAATGGCTCTATGGCCATTTCTAGTCCATTTAAATTGTTCAAAACTATTTATTAAATCATATGAGAGGTATTTCTCTCATTTAAATCATGGTATCAAGTAATCCAACATGAGGTAGTGACCTTGGTCTATATTATCTCATATCGAATTATTTGGTGATATTAAATTATAAGTATAGTAGTGTTAAATTGTATGAGGTGTGATACCTCATTTAAATCATTTTCCCAAATGATAATTATGAATTGTTGACCTTGGTCAACATGGGTTCATACATTATTATTTGAGGAAATTAAATCTTAACAAGATTCAATGAGAGGAAATTATTTCTCCAAGAACTAAATAGAAGCCCTAATCAATACTTGTAATGAAAGGAAATTATTTTTCTTAAGAAGAAAACAAAGTCAACTGATGTCTACTCACGCTTCTTTTCCTTTAGACAGTGTTGGGCCTCCAAGAGCAGAGGCACTACAAGAAAAGTTCTGATAGACAACGTCTCAAAATCGTCCGCTAAGGGGTATTTTTCGTCGCCTATGGGCCTAACCCGACGATATGGGTTCTGTTGTGGAAACTGCGTCAGGCAAAGTCCAACGACGATTTTTTCGGTCCGTCGCGCTTGGGCGCCCTTCCGCCACGGAAAATCGGACCGTTGCGGAAGTGTTTTCGGGAGCCCGTTGACTGCGACGTCATGCAAACGACACGTGGCGACGCCGTTAGCGCAGTTAACGGCGTTAAACCCCGTGGTAGATGGTAGGCCCACACGAGGCCTGCCACGTCTTAAGCGGGCCGGGCCAGATGACATAGTTTGACCGGTCAACTATATAGCTGGGCTGGTCCATTAGTTACGTGGGCCGGGCCTAACCTCTAAGGTTGATGGTCAAAACTTAAATGGGCCGGCCCATTTAACATGTGGGGTCCACCTTACAGCAACTGGGCGGCCCAAGAAGCAAGTGGACCGGGCCAAAAACACAGGTGGGTCCCACTTTCTGTTAAAGGGCGGCCCATTTAGTGTGTGGGGTCCACCGTAGAGCAAGTGGGCCGGCCCAACAAGCTAGTGGGCGGGCCAAAAACACGTGGGTCCCACTTTCCAGGTAAAGGGTCGGCCCATTTCGTTTGTGGGGTCCACCATACGGCAAGTGGGCGGCCCAACAAAATAGTGGGGCCAAAAACACAGTGGGTCCCACTTTCCGTTAAAGGGCCCATTTAGTATGTGGGGTCCACCATATAGCAAGTGGTGGCAAGATAGTGGGCGGGCCAAAAACAGTGGGTCCCACTTTCTGCTAAAGGGCGGCCCAATTAGTATGTGGGGTCCACCATATAGCAGTGGGCGGCCCAACAAGGCAGTGGGCCGGGCCAAAAACAGTGGGTCCCACTTTCCTCTTAAAGGGCCGGCCCATTTAGTATGTGGGACCACCATATAGCAAGTGGGCGGCCCAACACGATAGTGGGCCGGGCCAAAAACACAGGGGGGTCCCACTTTCCTGTTAAGGGGCGGCCCAACTAGTATGTGGGGTCCACCATATAGCAAGTGGGCCGGCCCAACAAGATAGTGGGCGGGCCAAAAACACAGTGGGTCCCACTTTCCTCTTAAAGCGCCGGCCCATTTATTTTGTGGGGTCCACCAAAAAGCAAATGGGCTGGCCCAACTAATTAGTGGGCCGGCCCAGTAGTTGGTGGGGTCCACCTTAAAGCAAGTGGGCCAGCCCAATTAGTGTGGGGTCCACCGTAAATCAAATGGGCTGGCCCAAGAAGTAAGTGGGCCAGCCCGTTTAGTTGCTGTTTATATGCCGGCATAATATGCGCTTTAGGATTTTGCGGGCAGGCACATATGTGATTTCGCTTAATAGGGCCGTTTAAGGGATGGGAATTCGTGATTTAGATACTGAGAATATTTACGCAGCATTGATTTCTGTCGGATAGCCTCACTTACCACAAGCACCAAAGAAAAAATGCGCGAAAGAACTATAAAAACTAACTAAATATTACATCAGCTGCAAGGCATTGAAAAAATATTACAGAACCCAAAGAAATTGAATGGTAATTAAACCTAGCAATACAATGAAGCGATCCGGCAATCTTTTAAGTTGTCCATGCAGCACCTATATCTGAAACAAAGACATTACAAGTTAAGACAGCAACAATGGAAAGGCAAAGACACTACAATATTGTTTGGCAAAGAATTTGGAACTCATCATTTCGTCATTATAACAAGATCATTGTAATGCGCACAATAAGCAAACAAAGAGTGCATGCCGCATACCAACAGCCAATATAACAGAGCATGTTAGAATGAAACAGCAGACTTACTACTGTCGAGTCCCATGCAAACCAACATGTTCAGGGAGTACAAAATTGGCATGAACAACATAGTAGCAGGCTATAAATTTTGTAACAACGACTGAGCAAGATGAAGTTATGATGGCTACATCTACAGAGCAGGGAATGTAAACCAAAAATAGAAGTTACGATGGCAAAAGCTAAAGAGGAGGGAATGTGAACCAACATGTGCCAAGTGCAATTACTTCATTTTGGCCGTGAACTAAATAATACTCCTGAACTTATAGTGAAGGGGATGCAAATCAAGATGTTTCGGGATATAAACTTGTAATGAGCAACACATGGAGGATAGTTAATGCTGGAGCTTAGGATGGACCAGATACAGAATATAGTGGGATCACCTGTGAACTTGTATAAGAGGGAATGCAAACCAATATGTTCAGCTTTCCATATGTGAGCGTCATGCCAAGTCAGAGAAACAAGTCAATAATGCAGCTTTTGAAGAACAAGATGGCACGCAAAATTATTATCTAGTAGTATGACAAGTTTATTTGTACTACAGGCTAGATAGCAGAGTGATAGCATGCCAAACTAAGTCCTTACTTTGTTAGCTTACAATGAACTAGATACAAAACAATGGCATCACCTGTAGTACAGGGAATGCAAGCCAACATGTTCATGGAGTAAAAAATTGGCACAAACAACATAGTAGCAGGCCATAATTTTTGTAACAACGACTGAGCAAGATAAAGTTATGATGGCTAGATCTACAGAGCAGGGAATGTAAACCAAATATAGAAGTTACGATGCCAAAAGCTATAGAGCAGGGAATGCGAACCAACATGTGCAATTACTTAAAATTGGCCATGAACTAAATAATAGCAGGATGTTACTATAATACCTACAGTATAATTTTTGTAACAACGACTGAGCAAGATAGAAGTTATGATGGCTACATCTACAGAGCAGGGAATGCAAACCAAAATGTTCAATCGCTTAAAGTTAGCAATGAAGTAGAAAATAGCAACGTGTTACGGTCATAGCTAGGAATGAACTAAAAGAGCTTCAGACAAACAAGCATCTGAACCCAGAACATGGCGCTAAAACAAGGGACTTACATTAGGAGAAGCACTCTGTGGGAGTCACAGCAGATCTTCCTGGGGTTGATAGATCCGGTGATGAAGTACGCTACATGTGCTACTTGGGGTTGGAGAGACGGCCATTACACTTCATGGTTACTCATCTCATCTGCAATCGTTAGCACAAACAGGTTCCCCCAAGATTAAACAAGAACTTGCAGGCAAGCAATAGAAAAGCGACAGTAGAAGAGTTTAGATCATGCACGGCGCCGGTGAAGCAGATCCGGTTCATGCACAGCGGTGTCGGTGAGCAAGATACGATGCGGTGGACGACGGATCCGGCGAAGCGGCTCCGGTGGGGTGGACGATACAGCAGAAAGACTGCGGTAGACTGCTGGATGAGCATATGGTTTCGAGGTTCGGCGGGGATGATCCGGTCCGGTTGATGACGGCGTCGATGAAGCGGCTCCGGCAGGCAGCCGGATGACGAGGATCGCGAGGGCTTGGGTAGGCCAGGGAAGTCCGGCGGGGATGTTCCGGTGCGGTGGTCGTGGAGGTGGGAGAGAGGGACTTGGGAAGTTCCGGTGGGTGGTCTGAGGGAAATGAATTTTTTTGGGAGGGTTTCCGGGCTAGGGAGGTGGTGATCCAAAAAATGACGGGCAGACCCCCCCACCAACCGACTTTGCTGTCATCTCCACAGGGGTAGAATGGGAATTTGGAAGCGTACGAAATTTTTGTATTTTGTAGGCGGGAAGTTTTGCCGCTATGAGATTTTGAATTTCGCTAAGGTCCAAGTATAATGATAAAAAATTGTGAGACCGTACTAGTACCTCTGTTCAAGGCCGAGTGCAAAATCAAATCATCATCATCTTGAATATTGGTCACTACCATGGTCATGATCTATCTCTGAAATTAGCGTATCCGCTATATCAAAGTATAATGATAAAAAAAATTGTGAGACCGTACTAGTACTTCTATTCTAGGCCGAGTGCAACATCAAATCATCATCACGTTAAAAATTTGTTACCATGATCATGATCTATCTCTGAAATTGGCGCATCCGCTATATCTTTCAAAGTATAATTATACGAGTAATAAAAATTGTGAGACCATACTAGTACTTCTGTTCAAGTTCGAGTGCAACATTAAATCATCATCACGTTGAAAATTTGTTACCATGATCATGATCTACCTCTGAAAATGGGCGCATCCGCTAAAACTTGCAAAGTATAATGATACAAAATTGTGAGACCGTACTAGTACTTATGTTCAAGGTCGAGTGCAACATCAAATCATCATTACATTGAAAAGTGTGTTACCATGATCACGATCTATCTCTGAATTTGGCGCATCCGCTAAATCTCGCAAAGTATAATGATAAAAAAATTGTGAGATTGTACTAGTACTTCTATTCAAGTTCGAGTGCAACATCAAATCATCATCACGTTGAAAATTTGTTACCATGATCATGATCTATCTCTGAATTTGGCGCATCTGCTAAATCTTGCAAAGTATAATGATAAATAAATTGTAAGACAGTAGTAGTACTTCTGTTCAAGGTCGAGTGCAACATCAAATCATCATCACGTTGAAAATTTGTTACCATGATCCTCTGAAAATAGGCGCATCCGCTAAAACTTGCAAAGTATAATGATACAAAATTGTGAGACCGTACTAGTACTTATGTTCAAGGTCTAGTGCAACATCAAATCATCATTACATTGAAAATTGTGTTACCATGATCATGATCTATCTCTGAATTTGGCGCATCCGCTAAATCTCGCAAAGTATAATGATAAAAAAAATTGTGAGACTGTACTAGTACTTATGTTCAAGGCCGAGTGCAGGATCAAATCATCATCATGTTGAAATTTGTTACAACGATCATGACATATCTCTAAAATTGGCGCATCCGCTAAATCTTGCACGTGGCGCATCTCGGTGCGGAGCAACAAGCCGGTGCTATCAAGGTTGAGGCGTCGGTAGCGTCATCGGGCTCTCCTCTTTTGATAGATCTTCTACATGGCGTGGCGCACCGCCCACCGAGAAGCAGTCATATGTGAGATCGAGGTGGAGACGTCGCCGGCATCCTCGAGGCGCGACCGCCCTTCTACGAGCCAGAGTCGACTCAAGGTATGAATCCATGCGCTGTCGCGTCCCTTCTGCATATGAAGTGGAATGCCTTAGATTTATTGTTCTTCTCTTACGATTATTTGCCGGACATGTGTGCTCTTTCTCTGAATATATTGCTTGAAAAGCTAACCAAGTTACTTAAATTCACTTCGTTCTTAATCTTGCGTGCCAATTTTGTTATTTTTGCTGACAGTGGTGCGCGCAAGGAAATTTATTTCTGGGTGTGCTGAGCTGTTAGGCCTAAGTCGAAATCCTCAGCTAAACAAGGCCTCAGCTTAACACATAAAAAGGTGTTCAATCTCGCCCACAATGTCCTCTTCTTTCCTCTTCCTTTATTGGAACTTGTTTTGCAGACAAGGAAAGTGGCACGTGTAATGTGAGTAAAACCCTCTTAGCCAAAATCAGCTACGAGCAAGATTTTATGTATTGTAGATTCCCCAATTGACTCTCATCCCCAATGTAGTCTTTTTTATGTCAGTATAGACTTCTTTACTGGATGTATACTATCGTACATGGCATGCATTTGCCTAATGAGGAGCATTGTATTGCCATTCTAGCCAACCTGATCGATCTGTCAAGCTTCATGCACGAGATGCCATGTTTAATTTACTCCCTCGCTCCGATCCATATTTATTGGTGTAAAATGAATGTGAATCGGAGGGAGTACTCTTCTTAGATAGTACTATACCAGTTCAAAAAAAAGTACTGTACTACTACATCACAAATGCATCAAAAGAGTACTACATCACAAGACCACCACGGTTGTACTAGTAGAGTTTAATGCTTAACTTCCAAAGGGAATAAGATTACACATATGAACTTTAAACAGGCGCTGTCCGATGTCTGCTTGTTTGGGAGCACAACATAAATAATACTACCCCCGTCCATACATAAGTGACTAAACTTTGTCTGAAGATGTTTCATCTATATATGTTTTTAGTGTGTAGATACATCCGTATCTTGAAGGAAAAAGGTGAGCCGCTAACTTTTTGAATAGAGTGAGTAATACAATTCGGATAAACAATGGTGTAGTAAAACAAATACTCCTGCCCATCATAAAACAAAACACAGACTGACTCAAATATATGTACAGATCACAAAAAAGGTTTCATCAGAACCCGAACATATACATGCAGAAATGACCGTTTGATCACATAAAACAAAGGTTTCGTGGCATATTTATGCCCCCAAAACAAGCAGACGTAGGACAGCGCCAACGTACTAGCAGCTAGCACTATGGAGCTGCAGTACAAACAAATGGTGCAGCGACATTTCCACCAGAACGAAAACTAAAAGACATCAGACCAAACAAAAGCTGGGCTATCACTTCTTGCCCAAACAAGCCTTGCTCCTTCATATGCGACTTCCTTTTCTCTTATGGATGTTGAACTTTGAATTAGATGGGTTCCTGACAGCGCGTTCTTTTTCGTGTCCTTGATGTTGCACTCTGGATCAGGTCGGTTACTGTCAGGAAATGAACAAATTGATCAGCAAAAGTCATATGTAAATGAATGCAAAGGTTACATATGAATGACTAACCCGGTCTAACTGAGTAGGGATGTAAAGTGCACCAACGTCTAGCAGAATTGTACTTTCTCCACTGCCAGTTGCTCATATCTAATTGGAATACTCCCTCCTTTGCCCGTACAACCAGCTCATTTTTGTCCTCAAATACGCAGAGTAACCTTACTGGATGTTTCCAATTGTATGGAAATGATGTGTCAAGGCCAAAAAAAGTATCCAATTCAAAATTTATATGACATGTCCATGACTCGTGATCGCCTGTTGATGATCTTGTACTGGTCCATGTTTGTAGGGTGAAGTCTCTTATAACAGCAAGGGCAACATCTCCATTATGTCCCTTGAAGATGTGAATGTTAAGCATGAATATATCATGCGTCTCATGAGGGCACTGAATATATTTCAGAGTCTTCTTTGCATGGTCAAGCTCAATGATATATCTAGACTTCGTTGGCCAGTACAAAATACCCCCTATGAGAGTTGCCGGTCTACGGTCAATCTCTGACAGCATCGGAGTTGATCGAGCTAGAAACTCCCATTCTTTTGAATCTGGTGAGTAGATATGAGCCTGTGCATCGTAACGTTTAGTTGTTATCCAAACAACCGAGAACTTGCCACAATGTGTAAACGGTTCAGAGTTGTTTCTCGAACAGAGAATTGAGCCGCTGCTTTCAATTGTGTGATTGCGCCACAATGGTGGTTCTGGTATCGCTGTGAGAACTTGCCTAATTGGATCCCAGACTGATATATACCCTCTGGATACATTAGAATGGAGTAGCACCATACCATCGCGGCATCCCAGGACATAGATTTTGGGACCGTTCACTTGAGACGGGATTGCCAGCATCTTCAAGATGGCCGGGTGAAGATCATGCTCTGTGATGAATCGATTGTCCTCGGAGTTGTTGGTGAAAAACCCTAGCAACGGGTTTCCTCCGTTGTGTGACACAGTTAGCTTTCTGAAATAATTGCTTCCCATACATTGCCTCCATGCTTTCTTGGTGCCTGATGCAGCTAGTAAGCAGGTTGGATGGGGAGGAAGCCTGACAAGAATCTGAGAGACTACATCTCCAGGCAGATCGTTGATTGTTGTGGGTGTCCTTCGACTGAAGCTGGTAGGATTATGCAAATCGCACGATGCATCGTCAAAATTATGTAAACAGCACACTGCATCATCTATTTTTTAAAACAAAATGCAACATCTAATTTGACTAAGCAGCAAAATGCATCATCTAATTCATCATCAAAGTTTCCTAAACTGCACGGTGCATCAGCAAAATCAAAATAGTGTAAACAGCACAATGCATCAGCAAAATCAAAATAATGTAAACAGGACAATGCATCAGCAAAATCAAAATAATGTGAACAGCACAATGCATCAGCAAAATCAAAATATTGTAAACAGGACAATGCAATTGTAATCCTGTTGCATAATCAATGAAGCCCTTAATTTGCAAAAAAAAAAACACCACAAAAATAGGACGCACCAACGGAAGGCAATCTCGCATATACAGTAATAATTGCTAACGTGTCAACACGATTGGAGGAAAAAGAGACCTCTACAGGACCCAAAACGCTGTGGTAACATCAGATGGGGTTAGCTTTGATATAGGTAATAAAATGTAAACAGCACAATACATCATCTAAGTTGACAGCAAAATTCTTCATCGAAATTTCCCACACTGTTCAAGGAATCAGAAAAATTACCTAAAAGGCTAAAAGAGCAAAATGCATCATCAGAGTAAAATATATGTAAACAGTACAATGCATCATCCAACTTTTGGCTAAACAGCAGAGAGCATTAGCTAGGTTGACAGAAAAACAAAAACAAAAAAAACCATGAAAAATTCCTGAAGAGGTGAGTGCATCAGAAAAATTACTACCTAAAAAGCATAATGAATCACCCAAATTACAAAAGAAGCAGAATGCATCATCAAAAATACAAAAACATCTCAATGCATCATCACGTCTGGTTTGGGCAAAAAACCCAATCCACCAGATCTAACCTCATTGCAGTTGGGGAAGGTAGAACTTACAAAGGGGTTGACGAGTCACGATCATATGCAACAAGCGCCGCCTTAGATGAAGTCACCATCCAAGCTCTCGACGCGTTCAAAGCAGCCAGCTTCGAAGCCTCCGACGGTTCTCCCGGCTGCGCCGCCAAAACTCTCGAAGCACGCGCCAAGACTTTCCAACAAAATGCAGCTTCGATACGAGCATTTGCCAGCGCCACAGCGCCCGGGCCCGTCCTAGCCACCGCCTTCGCCTTTGCCTCCGCATCCGCTTTACATGTCTCCGCCGATGCATGCAGAGCATCCGTCTCCGCTTTCCATGTATCCGCCGACGCAGTGTAGGCATCGAGCGACGCCGTTTTCATTTCCTAGAAAACCCAGTAAGTTACTCACATTGCAATCCCCAAATTAAGGTTATATCGAACACAATGACCGATGAACCTCTGTACTCGCCGGAGGTTGGAGATGTACATACCTGCGAAGATCGGTCCGGTGGTGCTTGACGGTGGTGCGTCGGGGACGGGGGAGAACTCGGCGGGGAGAATGGTGGCGCGGCCCAAGACGGCGGCGCGGAGAGGGGCGACGGTGCGGTCATCGAACCTCGGCAGACAGTATTTTGTATATATATATGAGAAGAAGAATAAAGTCTGGTCGAATGAGGCAGCGCGACCGGCAGAGTACAACCGAAGGCTACTAGTGCTACCTTGGAGTATTGTAGTAATATAACATAATAAAAATAATGGCCTTGTTTAAACCACTCTTGTCAGTGTGGCATCGCTTCCAAATTTAATGCATTCTGTGGAAATCGGAATAATGCTGTAAAAACTCTCATACTACTGTGGTATATATAGCATGCACCGACACTTTTCAACAAAATGTCGTCTCCATTTCATAGGAGACTGCTTGCACACTGGGATACGATGCTGACATGACGAAGGGCGCAGAAGTATTTTGGAGTATTTCATTCGAGCAGATCGGGGCGACGGTGCGTCTTTGGAGGGAATACCGTGTGGTGTGTCTTTGGAGGGAATACCGTACGTACTTAGGAGTATTTCATTCGAGCAGACTGCTTGCACACTGGGATACGATGCTGACATGACGAAGGGCGCAGAAGTTTGCGAAAATGGTTGTACTACCATCCGACCATTAGTATAATCGAGCAGCCTAGTATAATCATTGCGCGATAGCTTACACGAGAAGGAAAAGAGCCGAACAGCTGTGGATAATAAAAGCATTTGGCTCTTCGAGGATCCTTCTTCTACTGCCTTCTCAAAGGAGTACTACTATTGTAATCTTTTTTTGTTTTTCTGGGACCTTCGGGTCCCTTCCCCGTTGAAAAGTGAAGTGTTTCGAATACATTCATATGCCTATGTTTCTATTTTTACAAGCAAATAAATAACAAAGGATGACTCAATGCACAAGTTGATCTCATTTTGAAATTTTTTAAAACTTCTTCTATTGTATTCAAATTTGATTAGAAGGAGTCGATCGATTGTACATGCCAATCGTATAGCTTGGTGGGTGGATTGGCATTTGAAGTTTGGTCATTGTGTTCTTGTTTGTTACCACCCTCGCAAGGCACGTCCAAGTATTTCCTGTCAGAATTTATGGCATGTATGTAGTTAAATAACCTACATTATTTCAATTATGAGTTTAATTACTAGGCAAAAGCTTAAAAATCCATATATAGTTCCAGATTAAGATGAACAAATCCTTGAACCTATATCTACAAAATTGATGGCACTAACACATCCTACCAAGCGGAAAGCATGTCTACCCTACTGCTTCCAAAAGGTGGAATTATGACAATAATGTGCAACTGTTAAAATTTGGTAGCCCTCCTTCACAATTAACACACATCTAGCCATTTTTGTACAGTAATAAAAAAGGGAAATCATTCTTTCATGCATGCATATAATTGTTAGAATCTCTTGTTTGTGAAGTTGCTTAAAATACGATCTCTTCCAAACTTGAGGTCATATGATAACTAAAAAGTTTTGTATGGCGGGATTTTGCATCAAAGTACATGCGCACAATACTCACTTGTGGGCAGAAAGCCAAACAAACTCATATTACTAGGTTTGTATTAATTTGTTCAAGAAATTTCACCATCACACATGATTTTGTGCTTGCGTTAATTTTACTTTAAAAACTTCTTCCAAATTCAAATTTTCTTCAAACATGCCAACGGTACATGTCTACCAATTAATAATTAAGGGTACACCACACGTACTGCCTCGTAGGGTACATAAAAAATTATACTATATTTTATGGCATGTACTAATTTCACATAATCTACAACTCAACGTCGAGTTTAATGATCAGCCCAGAACTAGAAAACAAATATACATATAGTTGCAAATTAACCTAGAAAAGCTCTAGTATCCTTTAAAACCCTAGAAAATGGACATGCATGCATGCATCCTACTCATAATAATTAATTAAGGTCTCGATCTCTATACTGCTCACGAAGTTTGGAATTCTGGCAAATATGCAACTTGTTTCATTAATTTACCATGGCGAGATAGATGCATGCACATCGATCACTTAAAAAATATAAAGTTTGTAAAGGATTTGGCATCCATATATGCTCACCGGATATATAGATAAGGCCAAGCAAACACATCGAATATTTCTGAAGAAATGTTTTTGCTAGAACCTTCAAATTTTTAGATTTACATCACACACAAAGAACACACCTTTAATTTCGCCAGGTTTGTGCACTAATAAAGTACTCCTACAGTACTAGAAATTGGATTGTTCTACTCCGGAGTGATATGCTCACCGGAGTATTTTTGGATCTTAGCTGGAGCGGCGTTTGGCGGTTGCACGAAGCCGTGCTGGATGTTAAGCCTGTCGAGGCACGCCTGGTGGAAAGCGTGCGCCACCTTAGCCTCATCGGCGCGCCGCTGCAATGCTGCGTCCCTGGGATTTGCAGCCGCCGCATTCTTAGCCTGCACGAAAGCTTGCAGAGCATCCCGGCATCTATAGAGTGCCGGGAACATCACGTTATATACGAGCTCCTTGGCGGTGTTGCTCCTGCAAAGGGCGTCGCCGTGATGCGCTTCGAAAGAACGGCCTGGCTCCACGGCCGGCACCGCCTGAAGTGCGGTCGGATTAGGCGGCTGGCCACGGGAGCTCCCTGCCTCCGCATCGTTCGCGCCGGCCGGGAAGGGGATCTCACCTGCTGGCAAAGAAAACCATGCGGCATGCGCGGGCGGAAAAGCCGGCCAGGGCCGAGCGGGCGTCGCATGCGGGGTTGCGTGGGAGATCCCTGCCTCTGCATCCATCGGCCCGCACGGGAAGCGGCTGGCGAGGGGCTCCACGGCCAGCGCCGCCGCCGCGGGCTGAACAACCGGCCAGTGCAGAGCGGGCGGGTTATGCCTTGGTGCGCGATGGACGAAGCGAAGGCGGCGCTGATGCTCCGCTTCCTCGTCGGTGGTAGGACTACGCGCGCGGCGACCAGAGCCAAGTCGGAAGGCCATAGATATGTCGATTGGTCACTTAAGCTGGAGAGGTTCTCTTACCATTTCGGAGAAGCGGAGTAAGAGGAAGTTGTTGCTTATACGGGTTCACTGCCACGTTGGGTTAAGAGGGGCAAAGTTGGTCAATGCCTAGGAAGTTGGAATCGTTTTGGCCCCAATTTTTTAATTACCTTGCGGTTCATCTCTCGGTCTCTCCCACCTCTTCACTATCCCTCCCCTTGCCTCCTTTCATGCTTCATCGTAGTGCATCTTGTTTTTCTAGCACCTTCACAAAAATCATACACATTTGGCCGATTCTGTCATTGTGTGCACTAATAAAGTAAAAAATCCATTATATGTGAATAAACGTTTAATACACTAGCTCGCAAAGATGTTTCTCAAGGCGATATGCACAATGCCTGCCAAAAATGGGTCATGATAACTAAATTTCGTGTTAATTTTTGCATGACATGTACTCACTTGTGTATGAAGCCAAGCAAACTCATAATCTATACCAAAAAAATGTGAAAGAGTTCTTTTTAGTATCCTTCATACATGGGGTTCCTATTTTTACTTTCTATTTTTACTAGTTACAAGTACTCATGCATGAAAACTTTTGAAAATATGTGCATTTTGGGCTGTGTGGAGACATGGTACAATAATATATTCAAGTTGATATACAAAGTCTAGACATATTCAAACTAGACAAATAATGTATCTAACCCCCTAACCCTAAACTCTGTCTTATGAAGTCAAGCATGCATGAAGAGAATTGGTTTTGGGTTTCAAACATGGAAATTTCAAAATCATCCCAAAAGCTTCATTTTAGAGCGACTAAGAAGGATCCAGGCTTACCTTTCCATTTTCATGTTTTAAACTTGTTTAAATCTTGGTCAAATCCTAGATTTGACCAAGATTCAAATGGGCATAAAATAAAAAAATGAAAAAATGAAAAACCAAAGCGCACATAGTCTTCTTATATGTCATATAGTAAGCATTAAAGTTGGTAAACAAGGTCTAGACATATTCAAACTAGACAAATCATGTATATACCCCCTAACCCCTAAACTCTATCTTATGACGAAGTCAAGCATGAAGATTAAGTGGTTTTGGGTTTCAAACATGGAAATTTTGAAAACCTCCCAAAAACTTCATTTTAGGGTGACTAAGAAGGATACAGGCTTCCCTTTTCATTTTCATGTTCTATACTTGTTTAAATCTTGGTCAAACCTAGGATTTGACCAAGATTCAAATGTGCATCAAAATTCCAAAAAAATCAGAAAAATGAAAAACCAAAGCACATAGTTTTCTTATGTCATATAGTAAGCATTAAAGTTGATAAACAAGGGTCTAGACATATTCAAACAAGAAAAATCATGTATCTACCCCCTAACCCTAAACTTTGTCTTATGTAGTCAAGCATGAAGAGAAGTGGTTTTGGGTTTCAAATATGGAAATTTCAAAAACCTATCAAAAGCTTCATTTTAGAGTGACTAAGAAGGATCCATGCTTGCCTTTTCATTTTCATATTTGAAACTTGTTTAAATCATTGTCAAACCTAGGATTTGACCAAGATTTAAATGGGCATAAAATTAAAAAATCGGAAAAATGAAAAACAAAAGCACATAGTCTTCTTATGTCACATATATATATAGTAAGCATTCAAAAGTTGATAAACAAGGTCTAGCTAGACATATTCAAATAAGACAAATCATGTATCTACCCCTCTAACCCTAAACTCTGTCTTATGAAGTCAAGCATGAAGAGAAGTGGTTTTAGGTTTCAAACATGGAAATTTCAAAAACCTCCCAAAAACTTCATTTTAGAGTGACTAAGAAGGATACATGTTTCCCTTTTCATTTTCATGTTTTAAACTTGTTTAAATCTTGGTCAAACCTAGGATTTGACCAAGATACAAATAGGCACAAAAAATAAAAAACAAAAAGCACATAGTGTTCTTATGTCATATCGTAAGCATTCAAGTTGATAAACAAGGTCTAGATATATCCAAACCAGACAAATCATGTATATATGTACCCCGTGTCGATCTTATGAAGTCTAGCATGAAGAAAAGTCGTTTTGGGTTTCAAACATGGAAATTTCAAGAACATCCCAAAAGCTTCATTTTAGAGCGACTAAGAAGGATCGAGGCTTACCTTTCCATTTTCATGATTTAAACTTGTTTAAATCTTGGTCAAATCTTGCTCAAGCATGAAGATAAGTGGTTTTGGGTTTCAAACATGGAAATTTCAAAAACCTCCCAAAAACTTCATTTTAGGGTGACTAAGAAGGATACAGGCTTCCCTTTTCATTTTCATGTTCTATATATACTTGTTTAAATCTTGGTCAAACCTAGGATTTGACCAAGATTCAAATGTGCATCAAAATTCTAAAAAAATCAGAAAAATGAAAAACCAAAGCACATAGTCTTCTTATGTCATATAGTAAGCATTAAAGTTGATAAACATGGTCTAGACATATTCAAACCATACAAATCATGTATCTACCCCTAACCCCTAAACTATGTCTTATGAAGTCAAGCATGAAGAGAAGTGGTTTTGGGTTTCAAACATGAAAATTTCAAAAACCGCCCAAAAACTTCATTTTAGAGTGACTAAGAAGGATACATGCTTCCCTTTTCATTTTCATGTTTTAAACTTGTTTAAATCTTGGTCAAACCTAGGATTTGATAAACATGGTCTAGACATATTCAAACCAGACAAATCATGTATCTACCCCTATCGACCCTAAACTTCGTCTTATGAAGTCAAGCATGAAGAGAAGTGGTTTTGGGTTTCAAACATGGAAATTTCAAAAACCTCCCAAAATTAAAGCTTCATTTTAGAGTGACTAGTTAAGAAGGATCCAGGCTTACCTTTTCATTTTCATGTTTTAAACTTGTTTAAATCTTGTTCAAACCTAGGATTTGACCAATATTCAAATGGGCATAAAATAAAAAATAAATAAAATAAAAAACCAAAGCACATAGTCTTCTTATGTCATATAGTAAGCATTCAAGTTCATGAACAAGGTCTAGACATATTCAAACCAGACAAATCATGTACCCCTAACCCTAAACTTTGTCTTAATTATATATGAAGTCAAGCATGAAGCAGAGAAGTGTGGTTTTGGGTTTCAAACATGGAAATTTCAAAAACCTCCCAAAAAGCTTCATTTTAATTAGACTGGCTGGTTAATTAAGAAGGATCCATGATTAATTACCTTTTCATTGTCATGTTTTAAACTTGTTTAAATCTTGGTCGAACCTAGGATTTGACCAAGATTCAAATGGGCATAAAAATTCAGAAAAAAATCGAAAGAATGAAAAACCAAAGCACATAGCCTTCTTATGTCATATAGTAAGCATTCAAATTGATAAACATGGTCTAGACATATTCAAACCAGAAAAATCATGTATCTACCCCTAACCCTAAACTCTGTCTTATGAAGTCAAGCATGAACAGAAGTACGGTGGTTTTGGGTTTCAAACATGGTAAATTCAAGAACCTCCCAAAAGCTTCATTTTAGAGTTACTAAGAGAAAGATCCGGACTTAATTACCTTATCATTTTCACATGTTAAACTTGTTTAAATCTTGCTCAACAAACCTAGGATTTTACCAAGATTCTCAAATGGGCATAAAAATCAAAAAATGAAATACCAATGCACATAGTCCTCTTAAGTCATAAAGTAAGCATTCAAGTTGATAAACAAGCTATAGACATATTCAAACAAGACAAATCATGTATCTACCCCCTATCGACCCTAAACTTCGTCTTATGAAGTCAAGCATGAAGAGAAGTGGTTTTGGGTTTCAAACATGGAAATTTCAAAAACCTCCCAAAATTCAGCTTCATTTTAGAGCGACTAAGAAGGATCGATGCTTACCTTTTCATTTCCATGTTTTAAACTTATTTAAATCTTGGTCAAACCTAGCTAGGATTTGACCAAGATTCAAATGGGCATAAAAATTCAGACAAAAAATCTAAAGAATGAAAAACCAAAGCACATAGCCTTCTTAATTATGTCATATAGTAAACACTCAAGTTGATAAACAAGCTAGGTCTAGACATATTCAAACCAGAAAAATCATGTGTATATCTACCCCTAACCCTAAACTCTGTCTTATGAAGTCAATCATGAAGAGAATTGGTTTTGGGTTTCAAACATGGAAATTTCAAGTACGTCCCAAAAGCTTCATATATTTTAGAGTGACTAATTAAGAAGGATCTTGGCTTACGTTTTCATTTTCATGCTTGAAACTTGTTTAAATCTTGGTTGAACCTAGGATTTGACCAGAATCAAATGTGCATAAAATTCTTAAAAAAATAGAAAAATGAAAAACAAAAGCACATGGTCTTCTTATGTCATATAGTAAGCATTCAAGTTGATAAACAAGGTTTAGACATATTCAAACCAGACAAATCATGTATCTACCCCCTAACCCTAAACTCGGTCTTATGAAGTCTAGCATGAGGAGAAGTCGTTTTGGGTTTCAAACGTTTAAGCCAAAAGCCCCATTTCAAATATTTCAAACTTATTCAAATTTGAAAGACACACAAGTTATAGCACACATAGTGCATACATTCTCACACATACTGCACTAGATGCTAACCCGGCCTATAGTTTGAGGCCATTGGATGAGGTCGAAAAAATCTTGGATTAGAAATGGGGTTGTTCGAACCCCGTAGTTGGATTTTTTGAACCTTGATCTGTAGTACTGGGCAAAGCCCTAGTTTAACCTATTTAATTATAGATTCGTAGGTCGATTTTTCTACCTTTTTATTATTACTATGCAGCACATGTGTGTTTGCCCGTCGAGTGAAACTCGGAGGAAGAGGGATCACTCGGAAGGAGAGAAGAAGGGAGAGAATTATGGTGTCTCCCCTTTTTCGGGTGATGATGTTGACTTTTGTGCAGGGTTTGTCAGTGAGCAGGAGGTGCGAGCGAGCGAGCGAGCGAGTCGAGCGAGGCCGAGAATGAGAGAGATTTGTTTTTTTTTTGAGAGGGACGACCGAAGGATCCAGAAGGACCCACAGACTTCCAATACGCATCCTGATGCGTCTTCTCTTGACAAAGAAAATGTCTGGGAGTTTGCGTACCTATTGCACGTGACTTGTGCTCACTGAAGTGTGGGACCTCACGCATGGGCACCACACGTAAGTGACAGACCTGTTGGTGTAAAAACTCGGTTGATTATTATAGTGCATTAGAACAAAGTTTCCTATGGATTCAAGGGTAGGAAATCCAAGTTAACTCATTTACATGACATTATTTTTTCCATGAAGCAAAGTTAACGCACCTATCAATTGGTACATTTTGGAGTGACTAAGAAGGATCCAGGCTTACTTATTCGTTTTCACGTGTAAAACTTGTCTAAATCTTGGTCAAACAAAATTGGCAGAAAATTCAAAAAAAAAACAGAAAAATGAAAAACCAAAGCACATAGTCTTCTTATGTCATGTAGTAAGCATTAAAGTTGATAAACAAGGTCTAGACATATTCAAACCATACAAATCATGTATCTACCCGCTAACCCCTAAACTATGTCTTAAGAAGTCAAGAATGAAGAGAAGTGGTTTTGGGTTTCAAACATGGAAATTTCAAAAACCTCCCAAAACTTCATTTTAGGGTGACTAAGAAGGATACAGGCTTCCCTTTTCATTTTCATGTTCTATACTTGTTTAAATCTTGGTCAAACCTATGATTTGACCAAGATTCAAATGGGCAAAAAATAAAAAAAAGCACATAGTGTTCTTATGTCATATCGTAAGCATTCAAGTTAAACAAGGTCTAGATATATCTACCCCCTATCGACCCTAAACTTCGTCTTATGAAGTCAAGCATGAAGAGAAGTGGTTTTGGGTTTCAAACATGGAAATTTCAAAAACCTCCCAAAATTCAGCTTCATTTTAGAGCGACTAAGAAGGATCGATGCTTACCTTTTCATTTCCATGTTTTAAACTTATTTAAATCTTGGTCAAACCTAGCTAGGATTTGACCAAGATTCAAATGGGCATAAAAATTCAGACAAAAAATCTAAAGAATGAAAAACCAAAGCACATAGCCTTCTTAATTATGTCATATAGTAAACACTCAAGTTGATAAACAAGGTCTAGACATATTCAAACCAGAAAAATCATGTGTATATCTACCCCTAACCCTAAACTCTGTCTTGTGAAGTCAATCTCTAGGATTTGACCAAGATTCAAATGGGCATAAAATAAAAAAACAGAAAAATGAAAAACCAAAGCGCACATAGTCTTCTTATATGTCATATAGTAAGCATTAAAGTTGATAAACAAGGTCTGGACATATTCAAACTAGCTAGACAAATCATGTATCTACCCCCTAACCCCTAAACTCTGTCTTATGATGAAGTCAAGCATGAAGATAAGTGGTTTTGGGTTTCAAACATGGAAATTTCAAAAACCTCCCAAAAACTTCATTTTAGGGTGACTAAGAAGGATACAGGCTTCCATTTTCATTTTCATGATCTATACTTGTTTAAATCTTGGTCAAACCTAGGATTTGACCAAGATTCAAATGTGCATCAAAATTCCATAAAAAATCAGAAAAACGAAAAACCAAAGCACATAGTTTTCTTATGTCACATACATATATATAGTAAGCATTCAAAAGTTGATAAACAAGGTCTAGCTAGACATATTCAAATAAGACAAATCATGTATCTACCCCTCTAAAACCATAAATAACTCTGTCTTATGAAGTCAAGCATGAAGAGAAGTGGTTTTTGGTTTCAAACATGGAAATTTCAAAAACCTCCCAAAATTAAAGCTTCGTTTTAGAGTGACTAGTTAAGAAGGATCCAGGCTTACCTTTTCATTTTCATGTTTTAAACTTGTTTAAATCTTGGTCAAACCTAGGATTTGACCAATATTCAAATGGGCATAAAATAAAAAAATAGATAAAATAAAAAACCAAAGCACATATTCTTCTTATGTCATATAGTAAGCATTCAAAAGTTCATAAACAAGGTCTAGACATATTCAAACCAGACAAATCATGTACCCCCTAACCCTAAACTTTGTCTTAATTATATATGAAGTCAAGCATGAAGCAGAGAAGTGTGGTTTTGGGTTTCAAACATGGAAATTTCAAAAACCTCCCAAAAAGCTTCATTTTAATTAGACCGGCTGGTTAATTAAGAAGGATCCATGATTAATTACCTTTTCATTGTCATGTTTTAAACTTGTTTAAATCTTGGTCGAACCTAGGATTTGACCAAGATTCAAATGGGCATAACAATTCAGAAAAAAATCGAAAGAATGAAAAACCAAAGCACATAGTCTTCTTATGTCATATAGTAAGCATTAAAGTTGATAAACATGGTCTAGACATATTCAAACCATACAAATCATGTATCTACCCCTAACCCCTAAACTATGTCTTATGAAGTCAAGCATGAAGAGAAGTGGTTTTGGGTTTCAAACATGAAAATTTCAAAAACCGCCCAAAAACTTCATTTTAGAGTGACTAAGAAGGATACATGCTTCCCTTTTCATTTTCATGTTTTAAACTTGTTTAAATCTTGGTCAAACCTAGGATTTGATAAACATGGTCTAGACATATTCAAACCAGACAAATCATGTATCTACCCCCTATCGACCCTAAACTTCGTCTTATGAAGTCAAGCATGAAGAGAAGTGGTTTTGGGTTTCAAATAACATGGAAATTTCAAAAACCTCCCAAAATTAAAGCTTCGTTTTAGAGTGACTAGTTAAGAAGGATCCAGGCTTACCTTTTCATTTTCATGTTTTAAACTTGTTTAAATCTTGGTCAAACCTAGGATTTGACCAATATTCAAATGGGCATAAAATAAAAAAATAGATAAAATAAAAAACCAAAGCACATATTCTTCTTATGTCATATAGTAAGCATTCAAAAGTTCATAAACAAGGTCTAGACATATTCAAACCAGACAAATCATGTACCCCCTAACCCTAAACTTTGTCTTAATTATATATGAAGTCAAGCATGAAGCAGAGAAGTGTGGTTTTGGGTTTCAAACATGGAAATTTCAAAAACCTCCCAAAAAGCTTCATTTTAATTAGACCGGCTGGTTAATTAAGAAGGATCCATGATTAATTACCTTTTCATTGTCATGTTTTAAACTTGTTTAAATCTTGGTCGAACCTAGGATTTGACCAAGATTCAAATGGGCATAACAATTCAGAAAAAAATCGAAAGAATGAAAAACAAAAGCACATAGTCTTCTTATGTCATATAGTAAGCATTAAAGTTGATAAACATGGTCTAGACATATTCAAACCATACAAATCATGTATCTACCCCTAACCCCTAAACTATGTCTTATGAAGTCAAGCATGAAGAGAAGTGGTTTTGGGTTTCAAACATGAAAATTTCAAAAACCGCCCAAAAACTTCATTTTAGAGTGACTAAGAAGGATACATGCTTCCCTTTTCATTTTCATGTTTTAAACTTGTTTAAATCTTGGTCAAACCTAGGATTTGATAAACATGGTCTAGACATATTCAAACCAGACAAATCATGTATCTACCCCCTATCGACCCTAAACTTCGTCTTATGAAGTCAAGCATGAAGAGAAGTGGTTTTGGGTTTCAAATAACATGGAAATTTCAAAAACCTCCCAAAATTAAAGCTTCGTTTTAGAGTGACTAGTTAAGAAGGATCCAGGCTTACCTTTTCATTTTCATGTTTTAAACTTGTTTAAATCTTGGTCAAACCTAGGATTTGACCAATATTCAAATGGGCATAAAATAAAAAAATAGATAAAATAAAAAACCAAAGCACATATTCTTCTTATGTCATATAGTAAGCATTCAAAAGTTCATAAACAAGGTCTAGACATATTCAAACCAGACAAATCATGTACCCCCTAACCCTAAACTTTGTCTTAATTATATATGAAGTCAAGCATGAAGCAGAGAAGTGTGGTTTTGGGTTTCAAACATGGAAATTTCAAAAACCTCCCAAAAAGCTTCATTTTAATTAGACCGGCTGGTTAATTAAGAAGGATCCATGATTAATTACCTTTTCATTGTCATGTTTTAAACTTGTTTAAATCTTGGTCGAACCTAGGATTTGACCAAGATTCAAATGGGCATAACAATTCAGAAAAAAATCGAAAGAATGAAAAACAAAAGCACATAGCCTTCTTATGTCATATAGTAAGCATTCAAATTGATAAACATGGTCTAGACATATTCAAACCAGAAAAATCATGTATCTACCCCTAACCCTAAACTCTATCTTATGAAGTCAAGCATGAACAGAAGTACGGTGGTTTTGGGTTTCAAACATGGTAAATTCAAGAACCTCCCAAAAGCTTCATTTTAGAGTTACTAAGAGAAAGATCCAGACTTAATTACCTTATCATTTTCACATGTTAAACTTGTTTAAATCTTGCTCAACAAACCTAGGATTTTACCAAGATTCTCAAATGGGCATAAAAATCAAAAAATGAAATACCAATGCACATAGTCCTCTTATAAGTCATAAAGTAAGCATTCAAGTCGATAAACAAGGTCTAGACATATTCAAACAAGACAAATCATGTATCTACCCCCTATCGACCCTAAACTTCGTCTTATGAAGTCAAGCATGAAGAGAAGTGGTTTTGGGTTTCAAACATGGAAATTTCAAAAACCTCCCAAAATTCAGCTTCATTTTAGAGCGACTAAGAAGGATCGATGCTTACCTTTTCATTTCCATGTTTTAAACTTATTTAAATCTTGGTCAAACCTAGCTAGGATTTGACCAAGATTCAAATGGGCATAAAAATTCAGACAAAAAATCTAAAGAATGAAAAACCAAAGCACATAGCCTTCTTAATTATGTCATATAGTAAACACTCAAGTTGATAAACAAGCTAGGTCTAGACATATTCAAACCAGAAAAATCATGTGTATATCTACCCCTAACCCTAAACTCTGTCTTATGAAGTCAATCATGAAGAGAATTGGTTTTGGGTTTCAAACATGGAAATTTCAAGTACGTCCCAAAAGCTTCATATATTTTAGAGTGACTAATTAAGAAGGATCTTGGCTTACGTTTTCATTTTCATGCTTGAAACTTGTTTAAATCTTGGTTGAACCTAGGATTTGACCAGAATCAAATGTGCATAAAATTCTTAAAAAAATAGAAAAATGAAAAACAAAAGCACATGGTCTTCTTATGTCATATAGTAAGCATTCAAGTTGATAAACAAGGTTTAGACATATTCAAACCAGACAAATCATGTATCTACCCCCTAACCCTAAACTCGGTCTTATGAAGTCTAGCATGAGGAGAAGTCGTTTTGGGTTTCAAACGTTTAAGCCAAAAGCCCCATTTCAAATATTTCAAACTTATTCAAATTTGAAAGACACACAAGTTATAGCACACATAGTGCATACATTCTCACACATACTGCACTAGATGCTAACCCGGCCTATAGTTTGAGGCCATTGGATGAGGTCGAAAAAAATCTTGGATTAGAAATGGGGTTGTTCGAACCCCGTAGTTGGATTTTTTGAACCTTGATCTGTAGTACTGGGCAAAGCCCTAGTTTAACCTATTTAATTATAGATTCGTAGGTCGATTTTTCTACCTTTTTATTATTACTATGCACATGTGTGTTTGCCCGTCGAGTGAAACTCGGAGGAAGAGGGATCACTCGGAAGGAGAGAAGAAGGGAGAGAATTATGGTGTCTCCCCTTTTTCGGGTGATGATGTTGACTTTTGTGCAGGGTTTGTCAGTGAGCAGGAGGTGCGAGCGAGCGAGCGAGTCGAGCGAGGCCGAGAATGAGAGAGATTTGTTTTTTTTTTGAGAGGGACGACCGAAGGATCCAGAAGGACCCACAGACTTCCAATACGCATCCTGATGCGTCTTCTCTTGACAAAGAAAATGTCTGGGAGTTTGCGTACCTATTGCACGTGACTTGTGCTCACTGAAGTGTGGGACCTCACGCATGGGCACCACACGTAAGTGACAGACCTGTTGGTGTAAAAACTCGGTTGATTATTATAGTGCATTAGAACAAAGTTTCCTATGGATTCAAGGGTAGGAAATCCAAGTTAACTCATTTACATGACATTATTTTTTCCATGAAGCAAAGTTAACGCACCTATCAATTGGTACATTTTGGAGTGACTAAGAAGGATCCAGGCTTACTTATTCGTTTTCACGTGTAAAACTTGTCTAAATCTTGGTCAAACAAAATTGGCAGAAAATTCAAAAAAAAAAACAGAAAAATGAAAAACCAAAGCACATAGTCTTCTTATGTCATGTAGTAAGCATTAAAGTTGATAAACAAGGTCTAGACATATTCAAACCATACAAATCATGTATCTACCCCTAACCCTAAACTATGTCTTATGAAGTCAAGCATGAAGAGAAGTGGTTTTGGGTTTCAAACATGGAAATTTCAAAAACCTCCCAAAAACTTCATTTTAGAGTGACTAAGAAGGATACATGCTTCCCTTTTCATTTTCATGTTTTAAACTTGTTTAAATCTTGGTCAAACCTAGGATTTGATAAACATGGTCTAGACATATTCAAACCAGACAAATCATGTATCTACCCCCTATCGACCCTAAACTTCGTCTTATGAAGTCAAGCATGAAGAGAAGTGGTTTTGGGTTTCAAATAACATGGAAATTTCAAAAACCTCCCAAAATTAAAGCTTCGTTTTAGAGTGACTAGTTAAGAAGGATCCAGGCTTACCTTTTCATTTTCATGTTTTAAACTTGTTTAAATCTTGGTCAAACCTAGGATTTGACCAATATTCAAATGGGCATAAAATAAAAAAATAGATAAAATAAAAAACCAAAGCACATATTCTTCTTATGTCATATAGTAAGCATTCAAAAGTTCATAAACAAGGTCTAGACATATTCAAACCAGACAAATCATGTACCCCCTAACCCTAAACTTTGTCTTAATTATATATGAAGTCAAGCATGAAGCAGAGAAGTGTGGTTTTGGGTTTCAAACATGGAAATTTCAAAAACCTCCCAAAAAGCTTCATTTTAATTAGACCGGCTGGTTAATTAAGAAGGATCCATGATTAATTACCTTTTCATTGTCATGTTTTAAACTTGTTTAAATCTTGGTCGAACCTAGGATTTGACCAAGATTCAAATGGGCATAACAATTCAGAAAAAAATCGAAAGAATGAAAAACAAAAGCACATAGCCTTCTTATGTCATATAGTAAGCATTCAAATTGATAAACATGGTCTAGACATATTCAAACCAGAAAAATCATGTATCTACCCCTAACCCTAAACTCTATCTTATGAAGTCAAGCATGAACAGAAGTACGGTGGTTTTGGGTTTCAAACATGGTAAATTCAAGAACCTCCCAAAAGCTTCATTTTAGAGTTACTAAGAGAAAGATCCAGACTTAATTACCTTATCATTTTCACATGTTAAACTTGTTTAAATCTTGCTCAACAAACCTAGGATTTTACCAAGATTCTCAAATGGGCATAAAAATCAAAAAATGAAATACCAATGCACATAGTCCTCTTATAAGTCATAAAGTAAGCATTCAAGTCGATAAACAAGGTCTAGACATATTCAAACAAGACAAATCATGTATCTACCCCCTATCGACCCTAAACTTCGTCTTATGAAGTCAAGCATGAAGAGAAGTGGTTTTGGGTTTCAAACATGGAAATTTCAAAAACCTCCCAAAATTCAGCTTCATTTTAGAGCGACTAAGAAGGATCGATGCTTACCTTTTCATTTCCATGTTTTAAACTTATTTAAATCTTGGTCAAACCTAGCTAGGATTTGACCAAGATTCAAATGGGCATAAAAATTCAGACAAAAAATCTAAAGAATGAAAAACCAAAGCACATAGCCTTCTTAATTATGTCATATAGTAAACACTCAAGTTGATAAACAAGCTAGGTCTAGACATATTCAAACCAGAAAAATCATGTGTATATCTACCCCTAACCCTAAACTCTGTCTTATGAAGTCAATCATGAAGAGAATTGGTTTTGGGTTTCAAACATGGAAATTTCAAGTACGTCCCAAAAGCTTCATATATTTTAGAGTGACTAATTAAGAAGGATCTTGGCTTACGTTTTCATTTTCATGCTTGAAACTTGTTTAAATCTTGGTTGAACCTAGGATTTGACCAGAATCAAATGTGCATAAAATTCTTAAAAAAATAGAAAAATGAAAAACAAAAGCACATGGTCTTCTTATGTCATATAGTAAGCATTCAAGTTGATAAACAAGGTTTAGACATATTCAAACCAGACAAATCATGTATCTACCCCCTAACCCTAAACTCGGTCTTATGAAGTCTAGCATGAGGAGAAGTCGTTTTGGGTTTCAAACGTTTAAGCCAAAAGCCCCATTTCAAATATTTCAAACTTATTCAAATTTGAAAGACACACAAGTTATAGCACACATAGTGCATACATTCTCACACATACTGCACTAGATGCTAACCCGGCCTATAGTTTGAGGCCATTGGATGAGGTCGAAAAAAATCTTGGATTAGAAATGGGGTTGTTCGAACCCCGTAGTTGGATTTTTTGAACCTTGATCTGTAGTACTGGGCAAAGCCCTAGTTTAACCTATTTAATTATAGATTCGTAGGTCGATTTTTCTACCTTTTTATTATTACTATGCAGCACATGTGTGTTTGCCCGTCGAGTGAAACTCGGAGGAAGAGGGATCACTCGGAAGGAGAGAAGAAGGGAGAGAATTATGGTGTCTCCCCTTTTTCGGGTGATGATGTTGACTTTTGTGCAGGGTTTGTCAGTGAGCAGGAGGTGCGAGCGAGCGAGTCGAGCGAGGCCGAGAATGAGAGAGATTTGTTTTTTTTTGAGAGGGACGACCGAAGGATCCAGAAGGACCCACAGACTTCCAATACGCATCCTGATGCGTCTTCTCTTGACAAAGAAAATGTCTGGGAGTTTGCGTACCTATTGCACGTGACTTGTGCTCACTGAAGTGTGGGACCTCACGCATGGGCACCACACGTAAGTGACAGACCTGTTGGTGTAAAAACTCGGTTGATTATTATAGTGCATTAGAACAAAGTTTCCTATGGATTCAAGGGTAGGAAATCCAAGTTAACTCATTTACATGACATTATTTTTTCCATGAAGCAAAGTTAACGCACCTATCAATTGGTACATTTTGGAGTGACTAAGAAGGATCCAGGCTTACTTATTCGTTTTCACGTGTAAAACTTGTCTAAATCTTGGTCAAACAAAATTGGCAGAAAATTCAAAAAAAAAACAGAAAAATGAAAAACCAAAGCGCACATAGTCTTCTTATATGTCATATAGTAAGCATTAAAGTTGATAAACAAGGTCTGGACATATTCAAACTAGCTAGACAAATCATGTATCTACCCCCTAACCCCTAAACTCTGTCTTATGACGAAGTCAAGCATGAAGATAAGTGGTTTTGGGTTTCAAACATGGAAATTTCAAAAACCTCCCAAAAACTTCATTTTAGGGTGACTAAGAAGGATACAGGCTTCCATTTTCATTTTCATGATCTATACTTGTTTAAATCTTGGTCAAACCTAGGATTTGACCAAGATTCAAATGTGCATCAAAATTCCATAAAAAATCAGAAAAACGAAAAACCAAAGCACATAGTTTTCTTATGTCACATACATATATATAGTAAGCATTCAAAAGTTGATAAACAAGGTCTAGCTAGACATATTCAAATAAGACAAATCATGTATCTACCCCTCTAAAACCATAAATAACTCTGTCTTATGAAGTCAAGCATGAAGAGAAGTGGTTTTTGGTTTCAAACATGGAAATTTCAAAAACCTCCCAAAATTAAAGCTTCGTTTTAGAGTGACTAGTTAAGAAGGATCCAGGCTTACCTTTTCATTTTCATGTTTTAAACTTGTTTAAATCTTGGTCAAACCTAGGATTTGACCAATATTCAAATGGGCATAAAATAAAAAAATAGATAAAATAAAAAACCAAAGCACATATTCTTCTTATGTCATATAGTAAGCATTCAAAAGTTCATAAACAAGGTCTAGACATATTCAAACCAGACAAATCATGTACCCCCTAACCCTAAACTTTGTCTTAATTATATATGAAGTCAAGCATGAAGCAGAGAAGTGTGGTTTTGGGTTTCAAACATGGAAATTTCAAAAACCTCCCAAAAAGCTTCATTTTAATTAGACCGGCTGGTTAATTAAGAAGGATCCATGATTAATTACCTTTTCATTGTCATGTTTTAAACTTGTTTAAATCTTGGTCGAACCTAGGATTTGACCAAGATTCAAATGGGCATAACAATTCAGAAAAAAATCGAAAGAATGAAAAACAAAAGCACATAGTCTTCTTATGTCATATAGTAAGCATTAAAGTTGATAAACATGGTCTAGACATATTCAAACCATACAAATCATGTATCTACCCCTAACCCCTAAACTATGTCTTATGAAGTCAAGCATGAAGAGAAGTGGTTTTGGGTTTCAAAAATGAAAATTTCAAAAACCGCCCAAAAACTTCATTTTAGAGTGACTAAGAAGGATACATGCTTCCCTTTTCATTTTCATGTTTTAAACTTGTTTAAATCTTGGTCAAACCTAGGATTTGATAAACATGGTCTAGACATATTCAAACCAGACAAATCATGTATCTACCCCCTATCGACCCTAAACTTCGTCTTATGAAGTCAAGCATGAAGAGAAGTGGTTTTGGGTTTCAAATAACATGGAAATTTCAAAAACCTCCCAAAATTAAAGCTTCATTTTAGAGTGACTAGTTAAGAAGGATCCAGGCTTACCTTTTCATTTTCATGTTTTAAACTTGTTTAAATCTTGTTCAAACCTAGGATTTGACCAATATTCAAATGGGCATAAAATAAAAAATAAATAAAATAAAAAACCAAAGCACATAGTCTTCTTATGTCATATAGTAAGCATTCAAGTTCATGAACAAGGTCTAGACATATTCAAACCAGACAAATCATGTACCCCCTAACCCTAAACTTTGTCTTAATTATATATGAAGTCAAGCATGAAGCAGAGAAGTGTGGTTTTGGGTTTCAAACATGGAAATTTCAAAAACCTCCCAAAAAGCTTCATTTTAATTAGACGGGCTGGTTAATTAAGAAGGATCCATGATTAATTACCTTTTCATTGTCATGTTTTAAACATGTTTAAATCTTGGTCGAACCTAGGATTTGACCAAGATTCAAATGGGCATAACAATTCAGAAAAAAATCGAAAGAATGAAAAACAAAAGCACATAGCCTTCTTATGTCATATAGTAAGCATTCAAATTGATAAACATGGTCTAGACATATTCAAACCAGAAAAATCATGTATCTACCCCTAACCCTAAACTCTGTCTTATGAAGTCAAGCATGAACAGAAGTACGGTGGTTTTGGGTTTCAAACATGGTAAATTCAAGAACCTCCCAAAAGCTTCATTTTAGAGTTACTAAGAGAAAGATCCAGACTTAATTACCTTATCATTTTCACATGTTAAACTTGTTTAAATCTTGCTCAACAAACCTAGGATTTTACCAAGATTCTCAAATGGGCATAAAAATCAAAAAATGAAATACCAATGCACATAGTCCTCTTATAAGTCATAAAGTAAGCATTCAAGTTGATAAACAAGGTCTAGACATATTCAAACAAGACAAATCATGTATCTACCCCCTATCGACCCTAAACTTCGTCTTATGAAGTCAAGCATGAAGAGAAGTGGTTTTGGGTTTCAAACATGGAAATTTCAAAAACCTCCCAAAATTCAGCTTCATTTTAGAGCGACTAAGAAGGATCGATGCTTACCTTTTCATTTCCATGTTTTAAACTTATTTAAATCTTGGTCAAACCTAGCTAGGATTTGACCAAGATTCAAATGGGCATAAAAATTCAGACAAAAAATCTAAAGAATGAAAAACCAAAGCACATAGCCTTCTTAATTATGTCATATAGTAAACACTCAAGTTGATAAACAAGCTAGGTCTAGACATATTCAAACCAGAAAAATCATGTGTATATCTACCCCTAACCCTAAACTCTGTCTTATGAAGTCAATCATGAAGAGAATTGGTTTTGGGTTTCAAACATGGAAATTTCAAGTACGTCCCAAAAGCTTCATATATTTTAGAGTGACTAATTAAGAAGGATCTTGGCTTACGTTTTCATTTTCATGCTTGAAACTTGTTTAAATCTTGGTTGAACCTAGGATTTGACCAGAATCAAATGTGCATAAAATTCTTAAAAAAAATAGAAAAATGAAAAACAAAAGCACATGGTCTTCTTATGTCATATAGTAAGCATTCAAGTTGATAAACAAGGTTTAGACATATTCAAACCTAGACAAATCATGTATCTACCCCCTAACCCTAAACTCTGTCTTATGACGAAGTCAAGCATGAAGATAAGTGGTTTTGGGTTTCAAACATGGAAATTTCAAAAACCTCCCAAAAACTTCATTTTAGGGTGACTAAGAAGGATACAGGCTTCCATTTTCATTTTCATGATCTATACTTGTTTAAATCTTGGTCAAACCTAGGATTTGACCAAGATTCAAATGTGCATCAAAATTCCAAAAAAATCAGAAAAATGAAAAACCAAAGCACATAGTTTTCTTATGTCACATACATATATATAGTAAGCATTCAAAAGTTGATAAACAAGGTCTAGCTAGACATATTCAAATAAGACAAATCATGTATCTACCCCTCTAAAACCATAAATAACTCTGTCTTATGAAGTCAAGCATGAAGAGAAGTGGTTTTTGGTTTCAAACATGGAAATTTCAAAAACCTCCCAAAATTAAAGCTTCGTTTTAGAGTGACTAGTTAAGAAGGATCCAGGCTTACCTTTTCATTTTCATGTTTTAAACTTGTTTAAATCTTGGTCAAACCTAGGATTTGACCAATATTCAAATGGGCATAAAATAAAAAAATAGATAAAATAAAAAACCAAAGCACATATTCTTCTTATGTCATATAGTAAGCATTCAAAAGTTCATAAACAAGGTCTAGACATATTCAAACCAGACAAATCATGTACCCCCTAACCCTAAACTTTGTCTTAATTATATATGAAGTCAAGCATGAAGCAGAGAAGTGTGGTTTTGGGTTTCAAACATGGAAATTTCAAAAACCTCCCAAAAAGCTTCATTTTAATTAGACTGGCTGGTTAATTAAGAAGGATCCATGATTAATTACCTTTTCATTGTCATGTTTTAAACTTGTTTAAATCTTGGTCGAACCTAGGATTTGACCAAGATTCAAATGGGCATAACAATTCAGAAAAAAATCGAAAGAATGAAAAACCAAAGCACATAGTCTTCTTATGTCATATAGTAAGCATTAAAGTTGATAAACATGGTCTAGACATATTCAAACCATACAAATCATGTATCTACCCCTAACCCCTAAACTATGTCTTATGAAGTCAAGCATGAAGAGAAGTGGTTTTGGGTTTCAAACATGAAAATTTCAAAAACCGCCCAAAAACTTCATTTTAGAGTGACTAAGAAGGATACATGCTTCCCTTTTCATTTTCATGTTTTAAACTTGTTTAAATCTTGGTCAAACCTAGGATTTGATAAACATGGTCTAGACATATTCAAACCAGACAAATCATGTATCTACCCCCTATCGACCCTAAACTTCGTCTTATGAAGTCAAGCATGAAGAGAAGTGGTTTTGGGTTTCAAATAACATGGAAATTTCAAAAACCTCCCAAAATTAAAGCTTCATTTTAGAGTGACTAGTTAAGAAGGATCCAGGCTTACCTTTTCATTTTCATGTTTTAAACTTGTTTAAATCTTGTTCAAACCTAGGATTTGACCAATATTCAAATGGGCATAAAATAAAAAATAAATAAAATAAAAAACCAAAGCACATAGTCTTCTTATGTCATATAGTAAGCATTCAAGTTCATGAACAAGGTCTAGACATATTCAAACCAGACAAATCATGTACCCCCTAACCCTAAACTTTGTCTTAATTATATATGAAGTCAAGCATGAAGCAGAGAAGTGTGGTTTTGGGTTTCAAACATGGAAATTTCAAAAACCTCCCAAAAAGCTTCATTTTAATTAGACGGGCTGGTTAATTAAGAAGGATCCATGATTAATTACCTTTTCATTGTCATGTTTTAAACATGTTTAAATCTTGGTCGAACCTAGGATTTGACCAAGATTCAAATGGGCATAACAATTCAGAAAAAAATCGAAAGAATGAAAAACAAAAGCACATAGCCTTCTTATGTCATATAGTAAGCATTCAAATTGATAAACATGGTCTAGACATATTCAAACCAGAAAAATCATGTATCTACCCCTAACCCTAAACTCTGTCTTATGAAGTCAAGCATGAACAGAAGTACGGTGGTTTTGGGTTTCAAACATGGTAAATTCAAGAACCTCCCAAAAGCTTCATTTTAGAGTTACTAAGAGAAAGATCCAGACTTAATTACCTTATCATTTTCACATGTTAAACTTGTTTAAATCTTGCTCAACAAACCTAGGATTTTACCAAGATTCTCAAATGGGCATAAAAATCAAAAAATGAAATACCAATGCACATAGTCCTCTTATAAGTCATAAAGTAAGCATTCAAGTTGATAAACAAGGTCTAGACATATTCAAACAAGACAAATCATGTATCTACCCCCTATCGACCCTAAACTTCGTCTTATGAAGTCAAGCATGAAGAGAAGTGGTTTTGGGTTTCAAACATGGAAATTTCAAAAACCTCCCAAAATTCAGCTTCATTTTAGAGCGACTAAGAAGGATCGATGCTTACCTTTTCATTTCCATGTTTTAAACTTATTTAAATCTTGGTCAAACCTAGCTAGGATTTGACCAAGATTCAAATGGGCATAAAAATTCAGACAAAAAATCTAAAGAATGAAAAACCAAAGCACATAGCCTTCTTAATTATGTCATATAGTAAACACTCAAGTTGATAAACAAGCTAGGTCTAGACATATTCAAACCAGAAAAATCATGTGTATATCTACCCCTAACCCTAAACTCTGTCTTATGAAGTCAATCATGAAGAGAATTGGTTTTGGGTTTCAAACATGGAAATTTCAAGTACGTCCCAAAAGCTTCATATATTTTAGAGTGACTAATTAAGAAGGATCTTGGCTTACGTTTTCATTTTCATGCTTGAAACTTGTTTAAATCTTGGTTGAACCTAGGATTTGACCAGAATCAAATGTGCATAAAATTCTTAAAAAAAATAGAAAAATGAAAAACAAAAGCACATGGTCTTCTTATGTCATATAGTAAGCATTCAAGTTGATAAACAAGGTTTAGACATATTCAAACCAGACAAATCATGTATCTACCCCCTAACCCTAAACTCGGTCTTATGAAGTCTAGCATGAGGAGAAGTCGTTTTGGGTTTCAAACGTTTAAGCCAAAAGCCCCATTTCAAATATTTCAAACTTATTCAAATTTGAAAGACACACAAGTTATAGCACACATAGTGCATACATTCTCACACATACTGCACTAGATGCTAACCCGGCCTATAGTTTGAGGCCATTGGATGAGGTCGAAAAAAATCTTGGATTAGAAATGGGGTTGTTCGAACCCCGTAGTTGGATTTTTTGAACCTTGATCTGTAGTACTGGGCAAAGCCCTAGTTTAACCTATTTAATTATAGATTCGTAGGTCGATTTTTCTACCTTTTTATTATTACTATGCAGCACATGTGTGTTTGCCCGTCGAGTGAAACTCGGAGGAAGAGGGATCACTCGGAAGGAGAGAAGAAGGGAGAGAATTATGGTGTCTCCCCTTTTTCGGGTGATGATGTTGACTTTTGTGCAGGGTTTGTCAGTGAGCAGGAGGTGCGAGCGAGCGAGTCGAGCGAGGCCGAGAATGAGAGAGATTTGTTTTTTTTTTTTGAGAGGGACGACCGAAGGATCCAGAAGGACCCACAGACTTCCAATACGCATCCTGATGCGTCTTCTCTTGACAAAGAAAATGTCTGGGAGTTTGCGTACCTATTGCACGTGACTTGTGCTCACTGAAGTGTGGGACCTCACGCATGGGCACCACACGTAAGTGACAGACCTGTTGGTGTAAAAACTCGGTTGATTATTATAGTGCATTAGAACAAAGTTTCCTATGGATTCAAGGGTAGGAAATCCAAGTTAACTCATTTACATGACATTATTTTTTCCATGAAGCAAAGTTAACGCACCTATCAATTGGTACATTTTGGAGTGACTAAGAAGGATCCAGGCTTACTTATTCGTTTTCACGTGTAAAACTTGTCTAAATCTTGGTCAAACAAAATTGGCAGAAAATTCAAAAAAAAAACAGAAAAATGAAAAACCAAAGCGCACATAGTCTTCTTATATGTCATATAGTAAGCATTAAAGTTGATAAACAAGGTCTGGACATATTCAAACTAGCTAGACAAATCATGTATCTACCCCCTAACCCCTAAACTCTGTCTTATGACGAAGTCAAGCATGAAGATATATAAGTGGTTTTGGGTTTCAAACATGGAAATTTCAAAAACCTCCCAAAAACTTCATTTTAGGGTGACTAAGAAGGATACAGGCTTCCATTTTCATTTTCATGATCTATACTTGTTTAAATCTTGGTCAAACCTAGGATTTGACCAAGATTCAAATGTGCATCAAAATTCCAAAAAAATCAGAAAAATGAAAAACCAAAGCACATAGTTTTCTTATGTCACATACATATATATAGTAAGCATTCAAAAGTTGATAAACAAGGTCTAGCTAGACATATTCAAATAAGACAAATCATGTATCTACCCCTCTAAAACCATAAATAACTCTGTCTTATGAAGTCAAGCATGAAGAGAAGTGGTTTTTGGTTTCAAACATGGAAATTTCAAAAACCTCCCAAAATTAAAGCTTCGTTTTAGAGTGACTAGTTAAGAAGGATCCAGGCTTACCTTTTCATTTTCATGTTTTAAACTTGTTTAAATCTTGGTCAAACCTAGGATTTGACCAATATTCAAATGGGCATAAAATAAAAAAATAGATAAAATAAAAAACCAAAGCACATATTCTTCTTATGTCATATAGTAAGCATTCAAAAGTTCATAAACAAGGTCTAGACATATTCAAACCAGACAAATCATGTACCCCCTAACCCTAAACTTTGTCTTAATTATATATGAAGTCAAGCATGAAGCAGAGAAGTGTGGTTTTGGGTTTCAAACATGGAAATTTCAAAAACCTCCCAAAAAGCTTCATTTTAATTAGACCGGCTGGTTAATTAAGAAGGATCCATGATTAATTACCTTTTCATTGTCATGTTTTAAACTTGTTTAAATCTTGGTCGAACCTAGGATTTGACCAAGATTCAAAATGGGCATAACAATTCAGAAAAAAATCGAAAGAATGAAAAACAAAAGCACATAGCCTTCTTATGTCATATAGTAAGCATTCAAATTGATAAACATGGTCTAGACATATTCAAACCAGAAAAATCATGTATCTACCCCTAACCCTAAACTCTGTCTTATGAAGTCAAGCATGAAAGAAGTACGGTGGTTTTGGGTTTCAAACATGGTAAATTCAAGAACCTCCCAAAAGCTTCATTTTAGAGTTACTAAGAGAAAGATCCAGACTTAATTACCTTATCATTTTCACATGTTAAACTTGTTTAAATCTTGCTCAACAAACCTAGGATTTTACCAAGATTCTCAAATGGGCATAAAAATCAAAAAATGAAATACCAATGCACATAGTCCTCTTATAAGTCATAAAGTAAGCATTCAAGTTGATAAACAAGGTCTAGACATATTCAAACAAGACAAATCATGTATCTACCCCCTATCGACCCTAAACTTCGTCTTATGAAGTCAAGCATGAAGAGAAGTGGTTTTGGGTTTCAAACATGGAAATTTCAAAAACCTCCCAAAATTCAGCTTCATTTTAGAGCGACTAAGAAGGATCGATGCTTACCTTTTCATTTCCATGTTTTAAACTTATTTAAATCTTGGTCAAACCTAGCTAGGATTTGACCAAGATTCAAATGGGCATAAAAATTCAGACAAAAAATCTAAAGAATGAAAAACCAAAGCACATAGCCTTCTTAATTATGTCATATAGTAAACACTCAAGTTGATAAACAAGCTAGGTCTAGACATATTCAAACCAGAAAAATCATGTGTATATCTACCCCTAACCCTAAACTCTGTCTTATGAAGTCAATCATGAAGAGAATTGGTTTTGGGTTTCAAACATGGAAATTTCAAGTACGTCCCAAAAGCTTCATATATTTTAGAGTGACTAATTAAGAAGGATCTTGGCTTACGTTTTCATTTTCATGCTTGAAACTTGTTTAAATCTTGGTTGAACCTAGGATTTGACCAGAATCAAATGTGCATAAAATTCTTAAAAAAATAGAAAAATGAAAAACAAAAGCACATGGTCTTCTTATGTCATATAGTAAGCATTCAAGTTGATAAACAAGGTTTAGACATATTCAAACCAGACAAATCATGTATCTACCCCCTAACCCTAAACTCGGTCTTATGAAGTCTAGCATGAGGAGAAGTCGTTTTGGGTTTCAAACGTTTAAGCCAAAAGCCCCATTTCAAATATTTCAAACTTATTCAAATTTGAAAGACACACAAGTTATAGCACACATAGTGCATACATTCTCACACATACTGCACTAGATGCTAACCCGGCCTATAGTTTGAGGCCATTGGATGAGGTCGAAAAAAATCTTGGATTAGAAATGGGGTTGTTCGAACCCCGTAGTTGGATTTTTTGAACCTTGATCTGTAGTACTGGGCAAAGCCCTAGTTTAACCTATTTAATTATAGATTCGTAGGTCGATTTTTCTACCTTTTTATTATTACTATGCAGCACATGTGTGTTTGCCCGTCGAGTGAAACTCGGAGGAAGAGGGATCACTCGGAAGGAGAGAAGAAGGGAGAGAATTATGGTGTCTCCCCTTTTTCGGGTGATGATGTTGACTTTTGTGCAGGGTTTGTCAGTGAGCAGGAGGTGCGAGCGAGCGAGCGAGCGAGCGAGTCGAGGCCGAGAATGAGAGAGATTTGTTTTTTTTTGAGAGGGACGACCGAAGGATCCAGAAGGACCCACAGACTTCCAATACGCATCCTGATGCGTCTTCTCTTGACAAAGAAAATGTCTGGGAGTTTGCGTACCTATTGCACGTGACTTGTGCTCACTGAAGTGTGGGACCTCACGCATGGGCACCACACGTAAGTGACAGACCTGTTGGTGTAAAAACTCGGTTGATTATTATAGTGCATTAGAACAAAGTTTCCTATGGATTCAAGGGTAGGAAATCCAAGTTAACTCATTTACATGACATTATTTTTTCCATGAAGCAAAGTTAACGCACCTATCAATTGGTACATTTTGGAGTGACTAAGAAGGATCCAGGCTTACTTATTCGTTTTCACGTGTAAAACTTGTCTAAATCTTGGTCAAACAAAATTGGCAGAAAATTCAAAAAAAAAACAGAAAAATGAAAAACCAAAGCGCACATAGTCTTCTTATATGTCATATAGTAAGCATTAAAGTTGATAAACAAGGTCTGGACATATTCAAACTAGCTAGACAAATCATGTATCTACCCCCTAACCCCTAAACTCTGTCTTATGACGAAGTCAAGCATGAAGATAAGTGGTTTTGGGTTTCAAACATGGAAATTTCAAAAACCTCCCAAAAACTTCATTTTAGGGTGACTAAGAAGGATACAGGCTTCCATTTTCATTTTCATGATCTATACTTGTTTAAATCTTGGTCAAACCTAGGATTTGACCAAGATTCAAATGTGCATCAAAATTCCAAAAAAATCAGAAAAATGAAAAACCAAAGCACATAGTTTTCTTATGTCACATACATATATATAGTAAGCATTCAAAAGTTGATAAACAAGGTCTAGCTAGACATATTCAAATAAGACAAATCATGTATCTACCCCTCCAAAACCATAAATAACTCTGTCTTATGAAGTCAAGCATGAAGAGAAGTGGTTTTTGGTTTCAAACATGGAAATTTCAAAAACCTCCCAAAATTAAAGCTTCGTTTTAGAGTGACTAGTTAAGAAGGATCCAGGCTTACCTTTTCATTTTCATGTTTTAAACTTGTTTAAATCTTGGTCAAACCTAGGATTTGACCAATATTCAAATGGGCATAAAATAAAAAAATAGATAAAATAAAAAACCAAAGCACATATTCTTCTTATGTCATATAGTAAGCATTCAAAAGTTCATAAACAAGGTCTAGACATATTCAAACCAGACAAATCATGTACCCCCTAACCCTAAACTTTGTCTTAATTATATATGAAGTCAAGCATGAAGCAGAGAAGTGTGGTTTTGGGTTTCAAACATGGAAATTTCAAAAACCTCCCAAAAAGCTTCATTTTAATTAGACCGGCTGGTTAATTAAGAAGGATCCATGATTAATTACCTTTTCATTGTCATGTTTTAAACTTGTTTAAATCTTGGTCGAACCTAGGATTTGACCAAGATTCAAATGGGCATAACAATTCAGAAAAAAATCGAAAGAATGAAAAACAAAAGCACATAGCCTTCTTATGTCATATAGTAAGCATTCAAATTGATAAACATGGTCTAGACATATTCAAACCAGAAAAATCATGTATCTACCCCTAACCCTAAACTCTGTCTTATGAAGTCAAGCATGAACAGAAGTACGGTGGTTTTGGGTTTCAAACATGGTAAATTCAAGAACCTCCCAAAAGCTTCATTTTAGAGTTACTAAGAGAAAGATCCAGACTTAATTACCTTATCATTTTCACATGTTAAACTTGTTTAAATCTTGCTCAACAAACCTAGGATTTTACCAAGATTCTCAAATGGGCATAAAAATCAAAAAATGAAATACCAATGCACATAGTCCTCTTATAAGTCATAAAGTAAGCATTCAAGTTGATAAACAAGGTCTAGACATATTCAAACAAGACAAATCATGTATCTACCCCCTATCGACCCTAAACTTCGTCTTATGAAGTCAAGCATGAAGAGAAGTGGTTTTGGGTTTCAAACATGGAAATTTCAAAAACCTCCCAAAATTCAGCTTCATTTTAGAGCGACTAAGAAGGATCGATGCTTACCTTTTCATTTCCATGTTTTAAACTTATTTAAATCTTGGTCAAACCTAGCTAGGATTTGACCAAGATTCAAATGGGCATAAAAATTCAGACAAAAAATCTAAAGAATGAAAAACCAAAGCACATAGCCTTCTTAATTATGTCATATAGTAAACACTCAAGTTGATAAACAAGCTAGGTCTAGACATATTCAAACCAGAAAAATCATGTGTATATCTACCCCTAACCCTAAACTCTGTCTTATGAAGTCAATCATGAAGAGAATTGGTTTTGGGTTTCAAACATGGAAATTTCAAGTACGTCCCAAAAGCTTCATATATTTTAGAGTGACTAATTAAGAAGGATCTTGGCTTACGTTTTCATTTTCATGCTTGAAACTTGTTTAAATCTTGGTTGAACCTAGGATTTGACCAGAATCAAATGTGCATAAAATTCTTAAAAAAATAGAAAAATGAAAAACAAAAGCACATGGTCTTCTTATGTCATATAGTAAGCATTCAAGTTGATAAACAAGGTTTAGACATATTCAAACCAGACAAATCATGTATCTACCCCCTAACCCTAAACTCGGTCTTATGAAGTCTAGCATGAGGAGAAGTCGTTTTGGGTTTCAAATGTTTAAGCCAAAAGCCCCATTTCAAATATTTCAAACTTATTCAAATTTGGTTCAAATTTGAAAGACACACAAGTTATAGCACACATAGTGCATACATTCTCACACATACTGCACTAGATGCTAACCCGGCCTATAGTTTGAGGTTTTTGAAATTTCCATGTTTGAAACCCAAAACCACTTCTCTTCATGCTTGGCTTCGTAAGATAGAGTTTAGGGTTTGGGGTAGATACGTACATGATTTTTCTAAGTATTTTTACGCCCATTTGAATCTTCGTCAAATCCTAAGTTTGACCAAGATTTGAACAAGTTTAAAAACATGAAAATGAAAAGGGTAAGCCTGGATCCTTGTTTAGGGTTAGGGGGTAGATACATGATTTTTGTGGTTTGAATATGTCAGACCTTGTTTATCACCTTGATATATGACATAGGAAGACGGTGTGCTTTTGTTTTTCTTTTTTTTGAATTTTTATGCCCATTTGAATCTTGGTCAAGTCATAGGTTTGACCAAGATTTAAACATGTTTAAAACATGAAAATGAAAAGGTAAGCCTGGATCCTTCTTAGTCACTCCAAAATGTACCAATTGATAAATGAGTTAACTTGGCTTCATGGAAAAAATAATGTCATGTAAATGATTTAACTTGGCTTTCGTACCCTTGAATCCATAGGAAACTTTGTATAAATGTAGTAGTATAATAATCAACCGAGTTTTTACATCAACAGGTCTGTCACTTACGTGTGGTGCCCATGCGTGAGGTCCCACACTTCAGTGAGCACAAGTCACGTGCAATAGGTACGCAAACTCCCAGCCATTTTCTTTGTCAAGAAAAGACGCATCAGGATGCGTATTGGAAGTATGTGGGTCCTTCTGGATCCTTCGGTCGTCCCTCTCAAAAAAAAAACAAATCTCTCTCATTCTCGGCCTCGCTCGACTCGCTCGCTCGCTCGCTCGCTCGCACCTCCTGCTCACTGACAAACCCTGCACAAAAGTCAACATCATCACCCGAAAAAGGGGAGACACCATAATTCTCTCCCTTCTTCTCTCCTTCCGAGTGATCCCTCTTCCTCCGAGTTTCACTCGACGGGCAAACACACATGTGCTGCATAGTAATAATAAAAAAGTAGAAAAATCGACCTACGAATCTATGATTAAATAGGTTAAACTAGGGTTTTGCCCACTACTACAGATCAAGTTCAAAAATATCCAACTACTAGTTCGATTTTGGGCTACTAATATAAAATTAAAATAAGTTGAACTAGTATTCCTCTAAAAAATCATTTTGGTATGCATTGTTTGATACTTTTCATAGCTATAGTGCATCACAAATTTATGATTTCATGCTTTGCTTTGCCAATTTCGATTTTTTCTAACCACCTTCTCTTTGATTTCAAATTTAGGTCAAACTATCGATGCCTACTATGTGTTCTACTTGAATTGGATGCAGCGTGCGCACATGTTTTGCCATTGTTCTGGGCTTCCACACATCTTTGGGGCATCCAAGTATTTAAGTTACCTTGTTTTTTTGAATTGTAATTCATACCCTTCCTCCCAATTTTTATGCCCATTTGAATCTTGGTCAAATCCTAAGTTTGACCAAGATTTGAACAAGTTTAAAACATGAAAATGAAAAGGTAAGCCTGAATCCTTCTTAGTCACTCAAAAATGAGAAGCTTTTGGGAGTTTTTTGAAATTTCCATGTTTCAAACCCAAAACCACTTCTCTTCATGCTTGACTTCATAAGACAGAGTTTAGGGTTAGGGGGTAGATACATGATTTGTCTAGTTTGTTGTTTAGACCTTGTTTATCAACTTGAATATAATGCTTACTATATGACATAATAATACTATGTGCTTTGGTTTTCATTTTTTTTTGATTTTTTCTGAATTTTTATGCCCATTTGATCTTGGTCAAATCCTAGGCTTAACCAATATTTAAACAAGTTTAAAACATGAAAATGAAAAGGTAAGCCTGTATCCTTCTTAGTCACTCCAAAATGAAGCTTTTGGGAAGGTTTTTGAAATTTCCATGTTTGAAATCCAAAACGACTTCTCTTCGTGCTTGACTTCATAAGACAAAGTTTAGGGCTAGGGGTAGAAACATGATTTTTCTGGTTTGAATATGTCTAGACCTTGTTTACCAACTTGAGTGCTTACTATATGACATAAGAAGGCTATATGCTTTGGTTTTTCATTTTTTTTGAAATTTTATGCCCATTTGAATCTTGATCAAATCCTAGGTACGGTTTGACCAAGATTTGAACAATTTTAAAACATGAAAATAAAAGGTAAGCCCAACCTGGATCCTTTAGTCACTCTAAAATGAAGCTTTTGGGGGGTTCTTGAAATTTCCAAGTTTGAAACCCAAAACCACTTTTCTTCATGCTTGACTACATAAGACAGAGTTTAGGGTTAGGGGTAGATACATGATTTTTCTTGTTTGAATATATCTAGACCTTGTTTATATCAACTTTAATGCTAACTATATGACATAAGAAAACTATGTGCTTTGGTTTTTAATTTTTCTGATTTTTTTATTTTGATGCACATTTGAATCTTTGTCAAATCCTAGGTTTGACCAAGATTTAAACAAGTATAAAACATGAAAATGAAAAGGGGAAGCCTGTATCCTTTCTTAGTCACTCTAAAATGAAGTTTTTGGGATGTTCTTGAAATTTTCATGTTTGAAACCCAAAACCACTTCTCTTCATGCTTGACTTCATAAGATAGAGTTTAGGGGCTAGGGGATAGATACATGATTTGCCTAGGTTTGAATATGCATGTCCAAACCTTGTTTATCAACTTGAATGCTTACTATATGACATAAGAAGACTATATGCTTTTGTTTTTCATTTTTCTGATTTTTTTTAAAATTTTATGCCCATTTGAATCTTTTGGTCAAATCCTTGGTTTAATTTGACACGGATTTAAACAAGTTTAAAATATGAAAATGAAAAGGTGGTAAGCAGGCATGGATCCTTCTTATATATATTAGTCACTCTAAAATGAAGCTTTTGGGAGGTTTTTGAAATTTCCATGTTTGAAACCCAAAACCACTTCTCTTCATGTTGTTGACTTCATAAGATAGAGTTTAGGGGTTAGGGGTATAGATACATGATTTGTCTTGTTTGAATATGTGTCTAGACCTTGTTTATCAACTTTAATGCTTACTATATGACATAAGAACACTATGTGCTTTAATTTGGTTTTTATTTTTTTTAAATTTTGATGCACATTTTGAATCTTGGTCAAATCCTAGGTTTGACCGAGATTTGAACAAGTTTAAAACAAGAAAATAAAAGGTAAGCCCGCCAGACTGGATCCTTCTTAGTCACTCTATAATGAAGCTTTTAGGGGGGTTGTTGAAAATGTAAGCATGTATCCTTCTTAGTACGTCACACCACAATGCTTTTGGGAGGGTTTTTGAAATGTCCATGTTTGAAACCCAAAACGACTTCTCTTCGTGCTTGACTTCATAATTAAGACAAAGTTTAGGGTTAGGGGTAGATACATGATTTTTCTGGTTTGAATATGTCTAGACTTTGTTTATCAACTAGCTTGAGTTTTGGGTTTCAAACATGGAAATTTCAAGAACCTCCCAAAAGCTTCATTTTAGAGTGACTAAGAAGGATCCAGGCTTACCTTTTCATTTTCATGTTTTAAACTTGTTTAAATCCTGGTCAAACCTAGGATTTGACAAAGATTCAAATATATGGGCATAAAATTCAAAAAAAATAGAAAAATGAAAAACCAAAGCACATAATCTTCTTATGTCATATAGTAAGCATTAAAGTTGACAAAAAAGGTCTAGACATATGCAAACTAGACAAATCATGTATCTACCCCCTAACCCCTAAACTCTGTCTTATGAAGTCAAGCATGAAGAGAAGTCGTTTTGGGTTTCAAACATGGAAATTTCAAGAACATCCCAAAAGCTTCATTTTAGAGTGACTAAGAAGGATCCATGATTACCTTTTCATTTTCATGTTTTAAACTTGTTTAATCTTGGTCAAACCTAGGATTTGACCAAGATTCAAATGGGCACAAAATTTAAAAAATCAGAAAAATGAAAAACCAAAGTACATAGTCTTCTTATGTCATGTAGTAAGCATTCAAGTTGATAAAATGGTTCATGCAGGCGTCTTAGCTCCTAAAAAAAATTATACACCAATTGATTTGACGAATTGATGATTTACTCTAGTCTGCTTCTAGACCATGCAGCTAGCGAGTATTCATATGTACTGCATGGAGCCCCCAACTTTTGACTTCCCGTGTCGGAAAAGGCCTGTCTAATAATGTGGGGCAGTGAGGTATCCCGAAGTATCTAGAGGGTTCCAGTGTTTCAGGCTTTCAGCATCGCCAGTCCAAGGGAAGGATGGGTGACGAATCCGTGCATTCACAGCCGTTTAGATCTGAAGAGTCCTTGTATGATGAGCGGTAGATAGCACCTCTAAGCTGCAAATCAACAGCTTCAATTACTTCAAATGAGCATTGGCCGGAACGCTGACAGAGTGAAAAAATTCAATTTCAAAAACTCATGTATAGAATAGAAAAAAAATAAAAAACATGTAGATAGAATAGAGGTATAGATAGATTAGCCCAAAAAAGAAGAGGACGGGGAAATTTCGAACGCTCGCCTTTAACTCAGCACAGCAGACACCTCCCTCGCGCACCTAAACTTTCGAACGCGCGCCCAATATTTCGAACGCTCGCCTTTAACTCAGCACCCAGCCCACCTTGTTCTTCTCTAGACACCTCCTTCGGCGCCCTGTTCTTCTCTAGACACACCCTCGGTGAACCAGGCCGCGCACCAAAACTTCCCCACGCTGTCTATCAGCCGCGTCAGCCGGCGACTGCTGGTGGCGCCGTTCTTCTCCAGCCGCACCGGCAGGCGCGGTCAGCTGGTAGATCCTCACGGTATGCATGCTATCTTCAGGCCTGGGCAAGTACGATTCATTATAGCTCAATCGAAGTCAGTCGCCGTCGCCCAGCCCTTATAAGTTCGTTAGTTCGTTCGAATCGATCGGTTGATATTGTTTTCCTCTCGATGTGTTTGTTTGACATTGTTTTCCGCTTTACCTATTTGCTCGAATTCGTTCGTACTGTACACTGTACTGCTCACCATTGCCCAATGTCTGTAGTCGTCGCTTGGTGCCAGTCCTCTATGGACCTGTTTGTAATCTTATTACTTCTGGGTTCTTTGCACTGCTAATACATCGGTGGATTTACGGCCAAAAAGAAGAAAGAATTTGTTGGTATTATATTGCTTTCGATTGATCTGTTCGCCCCCAAGCTTTTACAGAAGCCGCAAGAGATTCAAGGATGAAATGGCTCTCCTTGTTTGCGGTGGCGGATCTACAGGGTATGCCGTATATGCCACGGCATACCCTGCGTCCAAGCCGTGCAAGATCTTTGATAGTTTAATGAGCTGAGCAATTAATCAAGATGAGTGATGTATATGTATACATGCGGTGCTAATACATGTGGCGTGCAGCCATGCGAACACTGAGCTAGTGCATGTAACCGATTGATTAGACATCCGATTGATTTGGCCAAAATCCGGTGATAACACATGCCCCCCTGGTTTTGGTAATGATAATATCAAAACCATCTGTTTTTCCTTCGAGGGGTCATGTCGTGGCAGAGCAGAACCGTCGCAGTATTCTTCATCATGACGCCTTGCCTTCTCAACTTCTCTGCACGATTTGACAGTTTTGAATATTTTATGATTTGCCACACTTTTCTTAAAAGTGTCTATTATTTGCCACATGACCACCACATGTCTCTTTTTATTTAACCGCATCGAACAGTTCACTTCTTCATCCTCCTGCTTCAAACCAGCCATCGGCCCAAAAACCCTCCTCCTCTGTAACCATGTCTTCCTCTTCCTCCTCCCAATCCTTTTCCTCGAGTGAGCTGGAGCCAGAGGTCAGCCAGATGGAAGCGTACAATAGGCGCGCTCCCAAGCATTGGGACGAGCAAGAGTTCGACTTCGACTTCGTACCAGAGGGTCGACCCGAGGACCTCGTCTGGTCGGATGGCGACATGCCCCTGACTGACGGGGAAGATGACCTCCGATTCCTGATTGACGGAGAACTGGAGGCGGAGAGCGACGACGACGACCCTCTCTTCCGGGGTAAATTCACTTCCTCCACCAAAGAAGAAGAAGAAGAAGAAGAGGACGACGAAGACGAAGACATCTCCTCCGACACGAAGAAGGAACCAGAGGACGACACCTCCTCCGATGAACCGCCACCAAAGCGCATCCGTGGCTGGGCCTGGTCCGATGAGGAGGATGATGATGAAGAGGAAGAGGCCTCCGCTGAAGGTCACAGTAGCAGCGACGAGGAATTCGTCGACAGTAGCAATGACGGCAGCTACCCCAGCGACGACGAAGACGGCAACAGCCCTTAGAGTAGGGATTTACTAGCATAAGACTAGCCGTAGCAATCTGTTCCCCTTTTGTTGAGCAATCAGCTTCTCCTTGTAAGAAATCCCCTTTTAAATCAATGAAGATGGATAGATTCTTCCTTTTGAGGGCAATCAGCTCTTCTATGTAAGAAATCTGATCATCGATGAAGAATTTCCTCTAATTTGACTTTGTCGATTTTCTTCAAATTGATTTAGCCGATTTTCCCTCAATACTCCACTATAATAAATATAGCATATCTATGATAGTACTCTATGATACCACCCACTATGCACCCATGTTCCAAACACCACTCCCGCTGACTGTACCTTATTGTATCGAGCGATAAGCTTGATGAGCAACCCAAACAAACAAAAAAAAGACTGTACCTTATTGTACTTGCTCTTACCCGTATCTTCTCTTTCTCTTTCATCGCGAGTGCAGCTAATTCAGTTAGTCTTCCAATGAATATTAATATTTTGTCTCAATGATGTCATGTTTCGACTAACAATTAGCACTTTTGAATTCTTAGATTGCCTTTTCACACGATGCACTTCTTTTAATTTATTTTACCACATTTCAATGTGAACCTTGACCAAATAAATAGGACAACAATATCACGATCATATAATACATAAGCAGCATTGTTAGAATCGTGTTGGAAAATACTTTCTAATGATACCAGTTTTATATCAATTTTTTTATATACTTCATCCTGAAAAATATGTTTCAACTTCATCAAAACTTGCATGTATCTGCAAACTAAACTCATCTAAATACATGTATATCTACATAAAATTGAAACATCATTTTTAAATAGAGAGATATAGATTAATATTTTTTCGAAGATAAAATACGAAAAACAAGGGTGCATTGTTTATTGAAATGGAGTGAGTAGTATATATAAAATCATTTTAGTTGCCAATGATCATGTTGAGGGCCTCTATTTCTTGTTTTGCTCAGGCCCTCCGTATTCTCAGGTACGGCCCTGGTGGTCTATGAACCTGTATGTAATCTTATTACTTTTGGCTTCTTTGCACTGCTAATAGATCGGCGGAATTACGGCAAAAAAGAAGAAAGAATGTGTTGGTATTGTATTGCTTTCGATAGATCTGTTCGCCCCTCCCCCCCAAGCATTTATAGATGGCACAAGAGATTCAAGGATGAAATTGCTCTCCTTGTTCATAAGGCAAAGAGGAAATCATATCATGGGTAGAACATTATATATATATTTTGCTGCTTGGGATCTATGATCCTTTTAGTTGCTGCTCTCCAGCAACTTTTGTACATATTTCCCTCTTTTTATTAATAAAAAAATAATAAGTGGGGAAACCCAGTGGTCAGCCTAAAAAAATCTGTTCGCTAGGTAGCCGTAGTTTTGCACTCAGTTTGTTTGCTGAAATCGGCTCAAATAATGTAGCATTTATAGTTTTATATTCGACCTGTTTGCTCAGGTATGCTTGCTTACATTCGTAGGTGACCTGTTTGTTGAAATAGCTTATCGCTTCTCTGACCATCTATCTCCTCAACAGATGGACAGAACTTGGATATTATTTGACTCATTAACCACACCAACATATTTGAGTGGTATTGAAGACTTCATGAAGCACGTTAGTGATTTTACTGACGGCGACAAGACAAAGGAAGTGATTTGTCCATGCCGCGTATGTTTGAATATTGGGTCCAAGCCTCAACATGTAGTCTCAGATCATTTATTCGTTTATGGGATGGACCAGACATATATCAGGTGGATTAACCATGGTGAACACTATGATCAGCCTGACATTATTGATCCTCTTTATTCTGATGGTTATCAGCCTGAAGATCTCGTCCAGGATGAGGCTACTGCTAATTTGTTACGGGATCTGTATCCATATGCAAGCCAACAGCCCCATGGTTATCACAAAAAGCCTCTTTTCCATGACCTGATAGAAGATGCTAAGCGCTTAGTGGCCCCTGGTTCTGTTGTGTCAAGATTCGAATTAATTGTGAAATTACTTCATGACAAGTCATACCAGGGGATTACCAATAAAGCGTTCAATGCAGTTGCGAAGACATACAGCGATGCACTCCCTGGGGCTGGACTGCCAAAATCCTTTTATGAGGTGAAGCAGTACATCAAGGTACTGGGACTTGGATATGAGAAGATTGATTTTTGCAAAAATAACTGTGCACTGTTTTGGATGGAGTATAATGACCTCGATGAATGTCCAGTATGTAAGGAATCAAGATGGAAACATGATGGAGCTGGTGGTAAGAAAAAGATTCCTTGGAAGGTTCTGAGATACTTTCCACTTGTACAAAGATTGCAGAGGTTGTTTGCTTCAGAACAAACATCTCGGGAAACAAGATGGCACAAAGAGATTCTCACGCCCGACCCTGATTTACTGAGGCATCCTGCTGATGGCGATGAATGGAAGCAATTCGACCTGGATCATCCAGATTTTGCTGCAGATCCAAGGAACCTGAGACTTGGCCTTGCTACAGATGGATTCAACCCATTTGGCAACATGAGCAACTCGTATAGCATGTGGCCAGTACTAGTTACACCTTACAACCAGGCTCCCTGGACATGCACCGATCAGTCGAACTGTATGATGGCCTTACTCATCCCAGGTCCCAAATCTCCTGGGAAGGATTTTGATGTGTTCATGCAGCCTCTTATTAGAGACTTGCAAACATTATGGGAGGGTGTCCCTACACGGGATGTGTGTCAACCTAAAGAACAAAATTTTCTATTACGTGCTGCTGTACTGTATTGCACCCATGATTATCCAGCTTTGGGCACTATGTCAGGCAGAGTAACATCAGGTTATAATGCATGTGTTCACTGTGATACTGATCAGCTGGCAGTGAGGATAATAAACAAGATATGCTATATGGGCCATCGCCGTTTCCTTCCATTAGATCACAGTTTCCGAAAAAATAGAAAAAAATTGCAATTTATTGGTGATCAGGCCTGTAAAAAGACTAAACCGCAGCACTTTAAGAGTCACGAGTTGGAGGCGCACCTAGAAGCGGTCAGAAATGTTAAACCAGGAAAACCACCAGCCGCCACAGCAGGTACAGCAGAGAAGAATACAGAAGATGCAGCAGCAGTAGTAGCAGATAGAAAAAGGAAGAAGAGACGAGATGAACTGAGTCTAGCAGCTACCAAAAGGAAGATGGGAGGTGAAATAGCAGCACGTACCAAGAGGAAGGAAATGGAAAATGATAGACCGAGAATATTTTATAAGCGCAGGACCACTCTTTGGGACTTGCCGTATTGGGCTGGTAAGAAGCTTCGGCATAATATTGATATCATGCACATGGAGAAGAATATATGTGACAGCATTGTCGGCACATTACTCAACATTCCATCCAAGACAAAAGATAGCTCAAATGCTAGGATTGATTGTGCAACATTGAATGTTAACAGGCACTTGCAACTGGATCGTAATGACAAAGTGAACAAAGGCAAGGAAAAACATTATAAATTTCGAGGCGCGGAATTCACATTGCCGATGCCTAAAAGGAGATTATTTTGTGAGTACCTCCGAGGTGTGATGTTCCCGTTCGGATTTGCTTCCAACATTGCAAATTGTCTCAATGCTGAAGGAAACAAGCTCCAAGGGTTGAAAACTCACGATTGTCACATCCTGCTGCAAAGGCTTTTAGCTATTGGCATTAAAGATTTAGTGAAGCCAAATATGTACAACGTGATTGCAGAGTTGGGAAGGTTCTTTAGGGAAATATGTAGTAAAACTCTAAGCAGAGCTGTTGTAGAACGTCTTAAGGTGGACATAGCAGTAATCCTGTGCAAGCTGGAGCTGATATATCCTCCAGCCTTCTTTGATGTGATGGTGCATTTGGCTGTTCATCTACCTGATGAGGCACTTTTAAGAGGTCCGGTACAGTATGGATGGATGTACCCTATAGAACGTCGACTGTGCACTTTCAAGAATACAGTTAGGAACAAAGCTAGACCGGAGGCTTGCATTGCAGTGGCGTATATTGCTGCTGAAGCATATACATTTGCCTCAAGATATATTCCTGATATTGAGACCAGATTCAATCGGGGTCGCAGAATTTTGGAAGTTGGAGGATCTGTTTTTAAACATGGTGTTGAGCTAATAGGAAAGAGGACCGAAAAAACATTAGAGCAGTCTGAATTTGAACAGCTGTCTTGGTATGTGCTGAATAATGCTACAGAGGCTGATGAATATGTTAAGTGAGTACTATGCACACGAACTACTCAGTTCCTCGCATATACTATGAACTTGTATCAAAATGAAATATATTCAGCTGACTTGGCTATGTTTTGCAGGTTGTACATGGAAACGAATGGAAAGCTATCGGCACGTGGGAGTGGGTTTCAGGACTGGTTTGAGAAATATGTAAGATGTTCAATTGCACTCTGACTTGTCTATGTGTTTTCACATGAGATGACCTCTTGTCTATTTTGTAATCGTAGATCTCGAAACTCCATGCGGAGAATCCAGGCGCTGTTAGTGCTGATCTCCTTGTCCTATCACGTGGTCCAGATAAGAGGGTGTTGGTAGCTGCAGCTTGCAATGCCAATGGTGTCCATTACAGCTCCTATGAGCGTGAACAACATTTGAAGACACGAAATAGTGGCATCACAACCAGTGGAGATCACTTGACAACCAGAAAAAAGAGATCAGAGTCATTTGACCATTATGGTCACATAGAAGAGGTTATTCAGTTGTTCTATAGTGATAAGGTTACTGTCCGATCTGTGGTTCTATTTAAGTGTTATTGGTACAACCAAGATCCAAACAAGGGCAAAGGTGCCAGAAATGATGGGTATTTCATATCAGTCGATACTACTGCTCAGTGGTACAAGGATGATCCTTATATTTTGGTACCTCAAGCGGCCAAGGTACTTTTCTTGGAAGACAGATCTAGAAAAGGATGGCAGTATGTGCAAAAGTTTGTGGCAAGGAACATATATGATTTGGATGAGAATGCGGATCCAATAATTGGTGCCCAGCAAGATGATTTCGCTGGTTGTATGCAAACTAAAGTTGCTGACATTGATGAAACCTCGTTGGATACAGGTATCCCTGCACATGATGGAGAAGTAGATTTCACTGTTGAGGTTAGCATAGTCGACAAAGAGATGGATAAACTGAAGCTACCTGGTGAATCTCAGGAGGAGAATGGACAGGACGAGCAGGATGAGACCATGCACGAATATCAGAATGAAGACGGAGGTGATGATGATGATGATGATGATGATGATGATGATGATGATGATGATTAGACTCTTGTCTCTGTATCATGCTGTGAGATGAAGAACCATGATTTGTTTTGATTTTTCTATTTGGAAAATGTATGAGTCCTGAAGACAATTATCTGTTGGATTGTAATCCCATGATGACTAATTATTTATGTTTGTTGTCCTACTAAAAGTTGGTCAAACTTAATTGTGTGGAAGTAATCACATGCTGTTTGATTCATAGGGTCATATCCCATAGGAAAATAGAATGATAATAGATCAAACTAATGCAGAATATCTTATAACCACAATCAAATAGAATTTCTCTTGACATAGGATTCAAGTTGGCATGGCATCCCTATCATACAGGGTTTTTATTCATACTATGCTACAAATCGAAAATAAGATGGGTCAGCACTTTATCGCGGCAGATAGGGCAGCTGGCGTTCGTTACAAACCAGGAGAAGATGCACTTCCTATGGAACGGGTGTTTGCATCCCCGGAGACGCACCGTTGTGCGCTGCGACAGCCCCAGCATGCATATGCTGCAGTGGCCGTCCTCCGGCGCAACTAGGACCCAACTGTCCTGCAGCGCCGGCAAGTTGACGATGAGCCGGTGGTCCACCCTAAGGGTGAGGTCGAAGTGGAGGCCACCGAGCCGACGACACGCCTGCTGCCACATCAGGTGCATAACATCGTAAGGCATGATGATGTCCCACTCCTCCTCCGTGAGGTTCAGGTTCTTGAGCAGCCATACACGGGCAAGAATCTCGCGCATAGTTCGCACGACATTGCCCCCACTACGCAGCTTCCTCGGAGGCAAGCTAAGATCCAGCACCACCTCTTCGCAGGGTGTAGTGGTGATATCGTCCTCATCCAGTGGGGCAGGGAGGGGGCCGGCCATCCTCCTGAGCTCGTACGTCCTCGAGAAGAAGATGTGCACTGTCATAGTGTACGGGGACGCCTCGCCCTCGCCCACGGCCGGCGGCTCGCCGACGGAGAAGTCGGTCGTGCTTGCCGACACACGGCAGGCACGGAAGACATGTGGGCCAGACTCGATGATGCGCTCGCGTGAGGAGCGCTCTAGTAGGGGCGTCGCCGCCATTGGGGATTCTTCGGAGGGCTGTAGACTGGCGGCTAGTCGACGGTGAGGTGGTTGGTGTGAGATCTCTGGGATGAGGCCAGGGGAAGTGGGCGAAGTGCTCGGGACTAGGGACTGCCCTCAACTTTCCGCAGTAGTTTATGATAATAATTGGTGGACGAGGGAGACTAGTCCAGAGACTACCCAAAGTTGATAAATCATGTTCGAGGGAAAATGCCCAAGATTTATTATCAAAATTCAAGCTAATTTCGCCGATTTTGTTCTGCCGTTCATTAGACATCATCCAACGGCCTTTGGTCTCTGGGATTCGCTGCTACAGTGTCATCGAGTACTATTTTCTACCCAATTCCAGAAACATCCATAAAGCTAGTACAGTAGATAGCTTTCCTGCTTGTTGGCCCCACCCCATTTTTTTAATCTTTTCTTCCTTATCCCCTTCGCTCATGCTAGCAGCTACTTGCAGCCATTGCTACACCAGCGAGGTGATCTCTATATGATAGGCACGGTTTTAGTAAGACAGCAAGTTGTAGATAGCTAACCATGAGACACATGCCTCTCTGGTTGAGACTGAGCTCGCTCTTGTGATTGGGCTCCAATGGTCGAGGTGAGTCACAGCTGCAATGACAGAGGTTTGTGCTGAATTAATTAGCACAGAGGCGTAACTAGCACTAGATGGAGAAGGCATAGTACACATATCGGACACGAAGTCGCGTCTGGCGAGCAGCTCGCATTCACTTGCATCAGTGCGGTACAACAAAGATGATGAAGAAGGATTGGAGCTTTGAAGGTAGTCAGAAAAGTTACAAAAAATAATACGTGCAAAACTTAACCTGTATAAACGCACATGCATGGATAATTTTACATTTCTGCATGAGAAAGACATGTCAATTTTCAGTACGACATGGTTTGATTTGTCAAATTTGATGCTCCTTAATGCATTTTAAGTGAAAATTACAGGTTTATTCATTATAATTGCCGATTTTTAACGTTACGTGCAGCTGACTAGCAAACTATAAGTGTGTGATTGCTTGCTTCCAAAATAAGGATATGTAATCATTTTGTATAAGGTAGTACCAATTAGTCGTTATATTGCAGAACTTAAAGAGTTTTGAGAGATTCAACTCGTTGCTACTCCATAAGAATGGTCATGTTGACAAATTTGATCCAGTGTTGAACAGAGCCAGAAACATTTCAAAAACTTGAGCATGGAAGAGGCTAGGGGTAAATGCCCCAAGGCCAGCCGAGCCTATCGTAGGTGCCGTCCCGAGGAGGAAGTACCTTAATTTGGGGCGCGCGCGGACGCTGCGGTACCCCGAGCTCGAGACGCCGCCGTACCGGTAGCTCGACCCGCGACGAGGCATGGCGGCGGCGGCGGAAGCGGAGCGGCGGCGGCGGAAGGTAAAGCTCCTGCTGACAAACATATTAGGCACAAATGGGCAACCTTCAGTAACCCATGTTCCATTTTTTTTTGTCAGGATAACCCCATGTACCACCTTCCCAATAGAAAAAGTACTGTTCAACCTTCCCCTGTTGGGCCCAATATTTCACTTTTGGGTTGCCAAGGAACATCTACATGGTAATTGTTATCGGTCTACTTGCTCCGGCCGTCGAAGCCCAATAACTTCAAATGGGCCTTTCTGCTCATGCAATTTCGGCCCTTTTCTAATGAAACACAGATCCTATGATTGGCAAAAAAAAAATACACGGAGATTCTACATAAAAGTTGTTTTTATTTATTTTGAATTATAGGGTTCCAATTTTTGAAACTGCTCATGCCCAATATGAAAATCCTTGATCGCTCCATACCCACATGGATAACGGTATTTTTAAAAATTCATAAAGTGGATTTGAAATTTAAAACATATCCTAATAATTCCTTGATTTAATCTATCAACTTGCAAGATCTTGGAGCCAAAGAGCTTGTATTAGTCTGCGAAAATAATACTGATAAACCTGTCGTTAACAAGAAATGAAGGTTTATCGTTCAGAGAGGATGCCATGTGGGACCCATGAGACAGTACCGTCCTCAACGTTTCAAAGAAAAAGGCAAGTAGCCCGAAAATAGGGGTAAAAAATAAATCCTACAAAGGAAACATTTATTGTTCATAGAGGCTGACATGTGGGACCGATCTGCCAGCTGCATCCTCATCATTTCGAAGTCGGCAGGGATCAGAAGAAAAAGGCAAATAGCCAGAAATTAGGGGTCAAAAATAAATCCAAAAAGGAAACTTATATTCTTCATAGAGGATGACATGTGGGACCGACCTGCCAGCAGCGTCCTCATCGTTTCAAAGGCCGCAGGGGATCAAAAGAAAAAGGCAAATAGCCAGAAATTAGGGGTAAAAAAAATACAACAAAGGAAAGGTTTATTGTTCATAGAGGCTGACTTGTGGGACCCATGAGCCAGCGGCGACCTCAATTTCAAAGGCGGCATATGATCGAAAAGAAAAAGGCAAGTTAGCAAAAATCAGTGGGTAAAAAAAATCTAAGAAATGAAACTTTATTGTACAGTCCCATGAGCCAGCACCTTACTCAACGTTTCAGTGGCGGCATGAGATAGAAAGAAAAAGGAAAGTGACCAAATATCAGGAGCAAAAAATAATCCAAGAAAAGAAACTTTTATTGTACATAGATGATGACATATGGGTCCCACTTATACAAGCTCTTTCGCTCGAAGATCTTGCAAGTTGATTGTACATAGAGGATGACATGCGGGCCCCTTGTGTCAGCAGCTTACTCAACGTTTCCAAGGCGGCAGGGGATCAAAAGAAAAAAGGAAGTAGCCAGAAATTAGCGGTAAACAATAACTCCAAGGAAGGAAACTTTTATTGTTCATAGAGTATGACATGCGGGACCCATGCGCTAGCAGCTTCCTCAACGTTTCAAAGGGGGCATGAGATCGAAAGAAAAAGACAAGTGACCAAATATCAGGAGCAAAAAATAATCCAAGAAAAGAAACTTTATTGTACATAAAAGATGACATGCGGGTCCCATTTTGCAGCAGCGGTGTCAACGTTTCAAATGCGGCTTGAGATCAAAAGAAAAAGAGTAGCCAGAAATTAGGGGTAAAAAAACTCCCAGAAAAGAAAGTTGATTGTACATAGAGGATGGCATGCGGGTCCCATGACCCAGCACCTTACTCAACGTTTCAGAGGCGGCATGAGATCGAAAGAAAAAGGAAAGAGACCAAATACCAGGAGCAAAAAATAATCCAAGAAAAAGAAACTTTTATTGTACATAGAGGATGACATATGGGTCCCACTTATACAAGCTCTTCCGCCCCAAGATCTTGCAAGTTGATTGTACATAGAGGATGACATGCGGGCCCCTTGTGTCAGCAGCTTAATCAATGTTTCCAAGGCGGCAGGGGATCAAAAGAAAAAGGAAACAGCCAAAAATAAGAGGGTGAAAAAATCCAAGAAAAGAAACTTTTATAGTATCGAGGATGACATGTGGGTCCCATGAGCCAGCAGCTTCTCAACGTTTCAGAGGCTGCATGAGATCGAAAGAAAAAGGCAAGTGACCAAAAATAAGGGGGTAAAAAAAATCCAAGAAAAGAGACTTGATTGTACATAGAGGATGACATGCGGGTCCCACCAGTCAGCAGCTTACTAACGTTTCCAAGGCGGCAGGGGATGAAAAGAAAAAGGAAATAGCCAAAGATCAGAGGGTGAAAAAAATCAAAGAAAAGAAACTTTTATAGTACATAGAGGATGACATGTGGGTCCCATGGGCCAGCAGGTTCCTCAACGTTTTCAAGGGCGGCATGAGATCGAAAGAAAAAGGCAAGTGACCAAAAATCAGAGGGTGAAAAATAATCCAAAAAAAGAAACTTTTATTGTACATAGAGGATGACATGCTGTCCCAACGTTTCAAATGCGGTTTGAGATCAAAAGAAAAAGAAAGTAGCCAGAAATTAGGGGGTAAAAAAACTCCAAGAAAAGAAAATTGATTGTACATAGAGGATGACATGCGGGTCCCACGAGTTTGCAGCTTACTCAACGTTTCCAAGGCGGCAGGGGATCAAAAGAAAAAGGAAATAGCCAAAAATCAGAGAGTGAAAAAAAACCCAAGAAAATAAACTTTTGTAGTACATAGAGGATGACATGCGGGTCCCATGAGCCAGCAGGTTCCTCAACAAACGTGGCATGGGATCGAAGGAAAAAGGCAAGTGACCAAATATCAGGAGCCAAAAATAATCCAAGAAAAGAAACTTTATTGTACATAGAGGATGACATGCGGGTCCCATTTTGCAGCAGCGGTCCCAACGTTTCAAATGCGGCTTGAGATCAAAAGAAAAAGAAAGTAGCCAGAAATTAGGGGGTCAAAAAAACTCCAAGAAAGGAAAGCTTTATCGTTCATACAGGCTGACATGTGGGACCTATGAGCCAGCAGCTTACTGGACGTTTCAAAGGCAGGGGATCAAAAGAAAAAGGAAATAGCCAAAAATCAGAGGGTGAAAAAAAATCCAAGAAATCAAACTTTTATTGTACATAGAGGATGACATGCGGGTCCCATGAGCCAGCAGATTCCTCAACGTTTCAAACGTGGCATGAGATCGAAAGAAAAAGGCAAGTGACCAAATATCAGGAGCCAAAAATAATCCAAGAAAAGAAACTTTATTGTACATAGAGGATGACATGCGGGTCCCATTTTGCAGCAGCGGTCGAACGTTTCCAAGGCGGCACAGGACCAAAAGAAAAATGAAGTAGCCAGAAATCAGGGGGTGAAAAAAATCCAAGAAAAGAAAGATTTCAATTGGGCTGCATCTAGACATCTGGGCCTTCGAACTATCCTTCTGGGCCTTTTGACACGTACAATTTCAGCCCACTCCAGAACATGATAGTTCGGATTTTTCTCAAAAAAAAAACAGGAAAGTCCTATGCTTCGCCAAAACAAAAAACAAGGAGATTCAAGATATATGTTGTAAAAATAAAGATTTAATTTATCCGTTTGCAATAGCTCAGAGCGAAATACACTGTTTATTGTCTGCAAAATAATCAAGATATCACATGTTTCTTGTACGGGGAGGCTGACATCGTGGACCCATGAGCCAGCAGCGTCGTTTTAAAGGCGGCAGGGGATGGAAAGAAAAAATAAACCAAAAATCTGTTGGTAAAAAATCCAAGAAAAGAAACATTTTCGTTCTGAGAGGATGACATGCGGGACCCATGAGGCAGCAGCGTCCTCAGCGCTTATTGTTCATAGAGGCTGACATGTGGGACCCGTGAGCCAGCAGCGTCCTCAACGTTTTAAAGGCGGCAGGATATCGAAAGAAAAAATAAGCCAAAAATCATTTGGTAAACAATATCCAAGAAAAGAAACATTTACCGTTCTGAGAGGATGACATGCGGGACCCATGAGGCAGCAGCATCCTCAACGATTCCAAGGCGGCAGGGGATCAAAAAAAAAAAGGAAATATCCAGAAATTAATTAGGGGTTCAAAAAAAATCCATCAAAGGAAACTTTTATTGTTCATAGAGGATGACTTGTGGGACCGACCTGCCAACAGCGTCCTCATCGTTTCAAAGGGGCAGGAGATCCAAAGAAAAAGGCAAATAGCCAGAAATTAGGGGTCAAAAATAACTCCAAGAAAGGAAACTTTTATTGTTCGTAGAGGATGACATGCGGGACCCATGAGCCAGCAGCTTACTCAACGTTTCAAAGGCGGCATGAGATCGAAAGAAAAAGGCAAGTGACAAAATATCAGGAGCAAAAGATAATCCAAGAAAAGAAACTTTATTGTACATAGAGGATGACATGTGGGTCCCATTTTGCAGCAGCGGTCTCAATGTTTGTAATGCGGCTTGAGATCAAAAGAAAAAGAAAGTAGCTAGTAATTAGGGGGTGAAAAAAATCCAAGAAAAGAAAGTTGATGGACATAGAGGATGACATGCGGGTCCCTTGAGCCAACAGCTTACTCAACGTTTCAAAGGGGGCAGGGGATCAAAAGAAAAAGGCAAGCCAAAAATCAGAGGGTGAAAAAAATCCAACAAAGGAAACTTTTATAGCACATAGAGGATGACATGCGGGTCCCATGAGCCAGCAGGTTCCTCAACGTTTCAAACGTGGCATGAGATCGAAAGAAAAAGGCAAGTGCCCAAATATGAGGAGCCAAAAATAATTCAAGAAAAGAAAGTTTTATAGTACATAGAGGATGACATGCGGGTCCCATTTAGCAGCAGCGGTATCAGCGTTTGAGAGGTGGCAGGGGATCAAAAGAAAAAAAGAAATTGCCAAAAATCAGATGGTGAAAAAAAACCAAGAAAAAGAACTTTTATAGTACATAGAGGATGACATGCGGGTCCCATGAGCCTGCAGGTTCCTCAACGTTTCAAACGTGGCATGAGATCGAAAGAAAAAGGCAAGTGAAAAAATATCAGGAGCCAAAAATAATTCAAGAAAAGAAAGTTTTATAGTACATAGAGGATGACATGCGGGTCCCATTTAGCAGCAGCGGTATCACCGTTTGAGAGGCGGGGGATCGAAAGAAAAAGGCAAGTGACCAAATATGAGGTGCCAAAAAATCCAAGAAAAGAAAGTTTTATAGTACATAGAGGATGACATGCGGGTCCCATTTAGCGCAGCGGTATCAACGTTTGAGAGGCAGGGGATCGAAAGAAAAAGTCAAGTGACCAAATATGAGGTGCAAAAAAATCCAAGAAAAGAAAGTTTTATAGTACATAGAGGATGACATGCGGGTCCCATTTAGCAGCAGCGGTATCACCGTTTGAGAGGCGCAGGTGATCGAAAGAAAAAGGCAAGTGACCAAATATGAGGTGCCAAAAATAATTCAAGAAAAGAAAGTTTTATAGTACATAGAGGATGACATGCGGGTCCCATTTAGCAGCAGCGGTATCACCGTTTGAGAGGCGGCGGGGGATCGAAAGAAAAAGGCAAGTGAAAAAATATGAGGAGCCAAAAATAATTCAAGAAAAGAAAGTTTTATAGTACATAGAGGATGACATGCGGGTCCCAGTTAGCAGCAGCGGTATCACCGTTTGAGAGGCGGCAGGGGATCGAAAGAAAAGGCAAGTGACCAAATTTGAGGTGCCAAAAATAATCCAGGAAAAGAAAGTTTTATAGTACATAGAGGATGACATGCGGGTCCCATTTAGCAGCAGCGGTATCACCGTTTGAGAGGCGGCAGGGATCGAAAGAAAAAGGCAAGTGACCAAATTTGAGGTGCCAAAAAAACTCCAAGAAAAGAAAGTTGATTGCACATAGAGGATGACATGCGGGTCCCATTTAGCAGCAGCGGTCTCAACGTTTCCAAGGCGGCAAGGGATCAAAAGAAAAAGGAAGTAGCCAGAAATCAGGGGGTCAAAAAAATCCAAGAATAGAAAGAATTTTGGTTCATAGAGGATGACATGCGGGACCCATGATCCTGCATCGTAAACGGCTCGATCGGAGAACGTTGAACGAGATGGCGCGATGTAGAAAAAAAACAATGCCAGAGAGGCTGCCATCTGGGCCCTACATCCCTCGGCGGTGCGGATTTGCGTTGACTCGGCCGGCGAACCCGAGATTTCGAGATGCACCACGTCCCGGGCCACCATACGCCACGTTTTGGCCGCTTTCGTCGGGCTAGGTGGCCTCAAAAACGAGAAAAAAAAAAGTTTTGACATGCACCACGGAGGGACCAAAATCGTCGGCCATGGTACACCAGCAACCACGGCGCGACTTCAACTTCGTCGGCCATGGCAACTTTTCTTGTAGTGAGGTTTGTAGAACAGCAGCAAGTTTTCCCTTAAGTGGATCACCCAAGGTTTATCGAACTCAGGGAGGAAGAGGTCAAAGATATCCCTCTCAAGCAACCCTGCAATCACAATACAAGAAGTCTCTTGTGTCCCCAACACACCTAATACACTTGTCAGATGTATAGGTGCACTAGTTCGGCGAAGAGATAGTAAAACACAAGTGGTATAGATGGTAGTAATATTGCAGGAAGTAAAGATGCAGTAAAACAGTAAATAAGCGGTGCCAGAAAATAGCTTGCTGGCGTGGGAAGCAATTCTCTGTGGTGGAAACAAGGCCTAGGGATCATACTTTCACTAGTGGACACTCTCAACATTGATCACATAACTGAATAAACAAATACTACTTTCTCTACACTCTCTTGTTGGATGACAAACACCATTCATTGTGTAGGGCTACAAGAGCACCTCAATGCCGGAGTTAACAAGCTCCACAACATTCGATGTTCATATTTAAATAACCTTAGAGTGCATAATAGATCATTGCAATTATACCAAGTACTAACATAGCATACACACTGTCACCATTACACTATGAAAGGGGGAATAGATCACATCAATACTATCATAGTAATAGTTAACTCCATAATCTACAAGAGATCACAATCATAGCTTATACCAAGTACTACATGATGCACACACTGTCACCATTACATCATGAAGGAGGAATAGACTACTTTAATAACATCACTAGAGTAGCACATAGATGATATTCAACTAGATCACAAAGCTCATGATCACATAAAGATCACATGGGAGAGAGAGATGAACCACATAGCTACCGGTACAGCCCTTAGCCTCGAGGGAGAACTACTCCCTCCTCATCATAGGAAACAGCAGCGGCGATGAAGATGGAGGTGGTGTCGATGGAGATGCCTTCCGGGGGCACTTCCCCGTCCCGGCGCGTCGGAACAGAGACTCCTGTCCCCAGATCTTGGCTTCGCGGCGGCGGCTCTGGAAGGTTTCTCGTATCGTGGCTTTTCCCCCTCGAAGATTTAGGTCAGGGAGGCTTATATAGGCGAAGAGTCGGAGTCGGAAGGGCCACGGGGGACCCACACAGTAGGGGGCGCCCCTCTGGCCGCGCCGCCACCTTGTGTGGAGGCCCTGGGCCTCCCCTCTGGTGCCTCTCCGGTGTTCTGGAAGCTTCGTGGAAATATAAGATCGTGGGCCTTGATTTCGTCCAATTCCGAGAATATTTCCTTACTAGGATTTCTGAAACCAAAAACAGCAGAAAACAGGAACTGGCACTTCGGCATCTCGTTAATAGGTTAGTTCCGGAAAATGCATCAAAACGATATAAAGTGTGAACAAAACATGTAGGTATTGTCATAAAACTAGCATGGAACATAAGAAATTATAGATACGTTTGAGACGTATCAAGCATCCCCAAGCTTAGTTCCTACTCGCCCTCGAGTAGGTAAACGATAACAAGGATAATTTCTTAAGTGACATGCTACCAACATAATCTTAATCATACTATTGTAAAGCATATGAGATGAATGAAGTGATTCAAAGCAATGGTAAAGATAATGACTAAACAACTGAATCATATAGCAAAGACTTTTCATGAATAGTACTTTCAAGACAAGCATCAATAAGTCTTGCATAAGAGTTAACTCATAAAGCAATAGATTCAAAGTAGAAGGCATTGAAGCAACACAAAGGATGATTAAGTTTCAGCAATTGCTTTCAACTTGTAACATGTATATCTCATGGATAATTGTCAACATAAAGCAATATAACAAGTGCAATAGGTAAACATGTAAGAATCAATGCACACAGTTGACACAAGTGTTTGCTTCTAAGATGGAAGGAAGTAGGTAAACTGACTCAACATAAAGTAAAAGAAAGGCCCTTCGCAGAGGGAAGCAGGGATTAAATCATGTGCTAGAGCTTTTCAAGTTTTGAAATCATATAGAGAGCATAAAAGTAAAGTTTTGAGAGGTGTTTGTTGTTGTCAACGAATGGTAGTGGGTACTCTAACTACCTTATCAACCAGACTTTCAAGAGCGGCTCCCATGAAGGACGTTATTTCTACCACCAAGGTAGATCATCCCTCTTCTCTTTTGTTTACACATGCATTTTATTATTTATGGATGACACTCCTCCCCACCTTTTCTTTCTCAAGCCATGGCTAACCGAATCCTCGGGTGCCTTCCAACAATCTCATACCATGGAGGAGTGTCTATTTTTTTTTTTTTTCTTTTTGCAAAATTAAGTTGCTCACTGATTGATCAGGGCAAAGCATGTGAAGAGAATTATTAATGCAAGTTAATTAATTGGGGCTGGGAACCCCATTGCCAGCTCTTTTTGCAAAATTATTGGATAAGCGGATGAGCCACTAGTCCATTGGTGAAAGTCTGTCCGAAGTAAATGACAAGATCGAAAGATAAAACACCACATACTTCCTCATGAGCTATGAAACATTGACACAAATAAGAGATAATAACTTTTGAATTGTTTAAAGGTAGCACATGAAGTATTTACTTGGAATGGCAGAAAATACCATGTAGTAGGTAGGTATGGTGGACACAAATGGCATAGTTTTTGGATGCACGAGAAGTAATCCCTCTCAATACAAGGCTTAGGCTAGCAAGGTTGTTTGAAGCAAACTCAAGTATAAACCGGTACAGCAAAACTTACATAAGAACATATTGCAAGCATTATAAGACTCTACACTGTCTTCCTTGTTGTTCAAACACCTTAACCAGAAAATATCTAGACCTTAGAGAGACCAATCATGCAAACCAAATTTCAACAAGCTCTATGTAGTTCTTCATTAATAGGTGCAAAGTACATGATGCAAGAGCTTAAACATGATCTATATGAGCACAACAATTGCCAAGTATCAAATTATTCAAGACAATATACCAATTACCACATGAAGCATTTTCTGTTTCCAACCATATAACAATGAACGAAGCAGTTTCAACCTTCGCCATGAACATTAAAAGTAAAGCTAAGAACACATGTGTTCATATGCAACAGCGGAGCGTGTCTCTCTCCCATACAAAGAATGCTAGGATCCGAGTTTATTCAAACAAAAACAAAAACAAAAGCAAACAGACGCTCCAAGTAAAGCACATAAGATGTGACCGAATAAAAATATAGTTTCACTAGAGGTGACCTGATAAGTTGTCGATGAAGAAGGGGATGCCTTGGGCATCCCCAAGCTTAGATGCTTGAGTCTTCTTGAAATATGCAGGGATGAACCACGGGGCATCCCCAAGCTTAGACTTTTCACTCTTCTTGATCATAGTATATCATCCTCCTCTCTTGACCCTTGAAAACTTCCTCCACACCAAACTCAAAACAAACTCATTAGAGGGTTAGTGCATAATAAAAAATTCACATGTTCAGAGATGACACAATCATTTTTAACACTTCTGGACATTGCCAAAGCTACTGAAAGTTAATGGAACAAAGAAATCCATCAAACATAGCAAAAGAGGCAATGCGAAATAAAAGGCAGAATCTGTCAAAACAGAACAGTCCGTAAAGACGAATTTTTCTGGGGCACTTAACTTGCTCAGATGAAAAAGCTCAAATTGAATGAAAGTTGCGTACATATCTGAGGATCACGCACGTAAATTATCATAATTTTATGAGTTATATATAGACGGGGCTTCTCAATTTCGTGACAGTAAGAAATCTGTTTCTGCGCAGTAATCCAAATCTAGTATCAACATTGCTATCAAAGACTTTACTTGGCACAACAATGCAATAAAATAAAGATAAGGAGAGGTTGCTACAGTAGTAAACAACTTCCAAGACTCAAATATAAAACAAAAGTGCTGTAGTAAAATAAAGACATGGGTTATCTCCCAAGAAGTGCTTTCTTTATAGCCATTAAGATGGGCTCAGCAATTTTAATGATGCACTCGCAAGAAATAAGAGTTGAAGCAAAAGAGAGCATCAAAAAGCAAATTCAAAACACATTTAAGTCTAACCCACTTCCTATGAAAAGGAATCTTGTAAATAAACAAATTCATGAAGCATAATGCAACAAGCATAGGAAGATAAAACCAGTGTAACTTCAAAAATTTCAGCATATAGAGAGGTGTTTTAGTAACATGAAAATTTCTACAACCATATTTTCCTCTCTCATAAAGATTTTCAGTAGCATCATGAACAAACTCAACAATATAACTATCAAATGAAACATTCTTATCATGAGCTATATGCATAAAATTATTACTCTCCACATAAGCATAATCAATTTTATTAGTTGTAGTGGGAGCAAATTCAACAAAGTAGCTATCATTATTATTCTCATCAAGTGTAGGAGGCATAGTATAATCATAATAAAATTTACTCTCCATAGTAGGCGGCACCAAAAGACCACTATCATTATAATCATCATAAATAGGAGGCAAAGTATCATCAAAGAAAATTTTCTCCTCCATGCTTGGGGGACTAAAAATATCATGCTCATCAAAACCAGCTTCCCCAAGCTTAGAATTTTCCATATCATTAGCAACAATGGTGTTCAAAGCGTTCATACTAATATCATTGCTACTAGCATGCAAATAAGATTCCATAGGTTTTTTAATTTTCGCAGCAAACAATCCATGTCTTAACTCAGGAAATAGAATAAAAAGCTCATAGTTGCTTTCCATTATGCCTAACTAGTGAAATAAAAACAAGAAACAAAAAGATGCAATTGCAGGATCTAAAGGAAATAGCTTCGAGCACTTACAACGGCACCAGAAAATAACTTAGTTACCTGGGACCGGAGTATGAGTGCCTTTTACCTTTCCTCCCCGGTAACGGTGCCAGAAAATAGCTTGATGTCTACTCACGCTTCTTTTCCTGTAGACAGTGTTGGGCCTCCAAGAGCAGAGGTTTGTAGAACAGCAACAAGTTTTCCCTTAAGTGGATCACCCAAGGTTTATCGAACTCAGGGAGGAAGAGGTCAAAGATATCCCTCTCAAGCAACCCTGCAATCACAATACAAGAAGTCTCTTGTGTCCCCAACACACCTACTACACTTGTTAGATGTATAGGTGCACTAGTTCGGCGAAGAGATAGTAAAACACAAGTGGTATAGATGGTAGTAATATTGCAGGAAGTAAAGATGCAAAACAGTAAACAAGCGGTGCCAGAAAATAGCTTGCTGGCGTGGGAAGCAATTCTCTGTGGTGTAACTTTCTATTCGGAAACAAGGCCTAGGGATCATACTTTCACTAGTGGACACTCTCAACATTGATCACATAACTGAATAAACAAATACTACTTTCTCTACACTCTCTTGTTGGATGACAAACACCATTCATTGTGTAGGGCTACAAGAGCACCTCAATGCCGGAGTTAACAAGCTCCACAACATTCGATGTTCATATTTAAATAACCTTAGAGTGCATAATAGATCATTGCAATTATACCGAGTACTAACATAGCGCACACACTCACTACAAGAAAAGTTGCCATGGCCGACGAAGTTGAAGTCGCGCCGTGGTTGCTGGTGTACCATGGCCGACGATTTTGGTCCCTCCGTGGTGCATGTTAAAACTTTTTTTTCTCGTTTTTGAGGCCACCTAGCCCGACGAAAGCGGCCAAAACGTCGCGTATGGTGGCCCGGGACGTGGTGCATCTCGAAATCTCGGGTTCGCCGGCCGAGTCAACGCAAATCCGCACCGCCGAGGGATGTAGGGCCCAGATGGCAGCCTCTCTGGCATTGTTTTTTTCTAGATCGCGCCATCTCGTTCAACGTTCTCCGATCGAGCCGTTTACGATGCAGGATCATGGGTCCCGCATGTCATCCTCTATGAACCAAAATTCTTTCTATTCTTGGATTTTTTTGACCCCCTGATTTCTGGCTACTTCCTTTTTCTTTTGATCCCTTGCCGCCTTGGAAACGTTGAGACCGCTGCTGCTAAATGGGACCCGCATGTCATCCTCTATGTGCAATCAACTTTCTTTTCTTGGAGTTTTTTTGGCACCTCAAATTTGGTCACTTGCCTTTTCTTTCGATCCCCTGCCGCCTCTCAAACGGTGATACCGCTGCTGCTTGGGACCCGCATGTCATCCTCTATGTACTATAAAACTTTCTTTTCTTGAATTATTTTTGGCACCTCATATTTGGTCACTTACCTTTTTCTTTCGATCCCCTGCCGCCTCTCAAACGGTGATACCGCTGCTGCTAAATGGGACCCGCATGTCATCCTCTATGTACTATAAAACTTTCTTTTCTTGGATTTTTTTGGCACCTCATATTTGGTCACTTGACTTTTTCTTTCGATCACCTGCTGCCTCTCAAACGGTGATACCGCTGCTGCTAAATGGGACCCGCATGTCATCCTCTATGTACTATAAAACTTTCTTTTCTTGGATTTTTTTGGCACCTCATATTTGGTCACTTGACTTTTTCTTTCGATCTCTGCTGCCTCTCAAACGTGATACCGCTGCTGCTAAATGGGACACGCATGTCATCCTCTATGTACTATAAAACTTTCTTTTCTTGGATTTTTTGGCACCTCATATTTGGTCACTTGACTTTTTCTTTTGATCCCCTGCCGCCTCTCAAACGGTGATACCGCTGCTGCTAAATGGGACCCGCATGTCATCCTCTATGTACTATAAAACTTTCTTTTCTTGGATTTTTTTGGCACCTCATATTTGGTCACTTGACTTTTTCTTTCGATCCCCTGCTGCCTCTCAAACGGTGATACCGCTGCTGCTAAATGGGACCCGCATGTCATCCTCTATGTACTATAAAACTTTCTTTTCTTGAATTATTTTTGGCTCCTGATATTTTTTCACTTGCCTTTTTCTTTCGATCTCATGCCACGTTTGAAACGTTGAGGAACCTGCAGGCTCATGGGACCCGCATGTCATCCTCTATGTACTATAAAAGTTCATTTTCTTGGTTTTTTTCACCCTCTGATTTTTGGCAATTTCTTTTTTCTTTTGATCCCCTGCCGCCTCTCAAACGGTGATACCGCTGCTGCTAAATGGGACCCGCATGTCATCCTCTATGTACTATAAAACTTTCTTTTCTTGAATTATTTTTGGCTCCTCATATTTGGTCACTTGCCTTTTTCTTTCGATCTCATGCCACGTTTGAAACGTTGAGGAACCTGCTGGCTCATGGGACCCGCATGTCATCCTCTATGAGCAATCAACTTTCTTTTCTTGGAGTTTTTTTGGCACCTCATATTTGGTCACTTGCCTTTTTCTTTCGATCTCATGCCACGTTTGAAACGTTGAGGAACCTGCTGGCTCATGGGACCCGCATGTCATCCTCTATGTGCTATAAAAGTTTCCTTTGTTGGATTTTTTTCACCCTCTGATTTTTGGCTTGCCTTTTTCTTTTGATCCCCTGCCCCCTTTGAAACGTTGAGTAAGCTGTTGGCTCAAGGGACCCGCATGTCATCCTCTATGTCCATCAACTTTCCTTTCTTGGATTTTTTTTCACCCCCTAATTACTAGCTACTTTCTTTTTCTTTTGATCTCAAGCCGCATTACAAACATTGAGACCGCTGCTGCAAAATGGGACCCACATGTCATCCTCTATGTACAATAAAGTTTCTTTTCTTGGATTATCTTTTGCTCCTGATATTTTGTCACTTGCCTTTTTCTTTCGATCTCATGCCGCCTTTGAAACGTTGAGTAAGCTGCTGGCTCATGGGTCCCGCATGTCATCCTCTACGAACAATAAAAGTTTCCTTTCTTGGAGTTATTTTTGACCCCTAATTTCTGGCTATTTGCCTTTTTCTTTGGATCTCCTGCCCCTTTGAAACGATGAGGACGCTGTTGGCAGGTCGGTCCCACAAGTCATCCTCTATGAACAATAAAAGTTTCCTTTGATGGATTTTTTTGAACCCCTAATTAATTTCTGGATATTTCCTTTTTTTTCTTTGATCCCCTGCCGCCTTGGAATCGTTGAGGATGCTGCTGCCTCATGGGTCCCGCATGTCATCCTCTCAGAACGGTAAATGTTTCTTTTCTTGGATATTGTTTACCAAATGATTTTTGGCTTATTTTTTCTTTCGATATCCTGCCGCCTTTAAAACGTTGAGGACGCTGCTGGCTCACGGGTCCCACATGTCAGCCTCTATGAACAATAAGCGCTGAGGACGCTGCTGCCTCATGGGTCCCGCATGTCATCCTCTCAGAACGAAAATGTTTCTTTTCTTGGATTTTTTACCAACAGATTTTTGGTTTATTTTTTCTTTCCATCCCCTGCCGCCTTTAAAACGACGCTGCTGGCTCATGGGTCCACGATGTCAGCCTCCCCGTACAAGAAACATGTGATATCTTGATTATTTTGCAGACAATAAACAGTGTATTGCGCTCTGAGCTATTTCAACGGATAAATTAAATCTTTATTTTTACATAAACAAATTTATATGCTGAATCTCCTTGTTTTTTGTTTTTGCGAAGCATAGGACTTTCCTGTTTTTTTAGAAAAATCCGAACTATCCTGTTTTGGAGTGGGCTGAAATTGTACGAGTCAAAAGGGCCAGCAGGATAGTTCGAATGCCCAGATGTCCACATGCAGCCCAATTGAAATCGTTCTTTTTTTGGATTTTTTTCACCCCCTGATTTCTGGCTACTTCATTTTTCTTTTGGTCCTGTGCCGCCTTGGAAACGTTGAGACCGCTGCTGCAAAATGGGACCCGCATGTCATCCTCAATGTACAGTAAAATTTCTTTTCTTAGATTATTTTTGGCTCCTGATATTTGGTCACTTGGCTTTTTCTTTTGATCCCGTGCAGCCTCTCAAACGGTGATACCGCTGCTGCTAAATGGGACCCGCATGCCATCCTCTATGTACAATCAAGTTTCTTTTCTTGAATTATTTTTGGCTCCTGATATTTGGTCACTTGCCTTTTTCTTTCGATCTCATGCCACGTTTGAAACGTTGAAAAACCTGCTGGCTCATGGGACCCGCATGTCATCCTCTATGTACAATAAAACTTTCTTTTCTTTGATTTTTTTGGCACCTCATATTTGGTCACTTGCCTTTTTCTTTCGATCCCTGCCGCCTCTCAAACGGTGATACCGCTGCTGCTAAATGGGACCCGCATGTCATCCTCATCTCTATGTTTTGCACTTCAGGGCATCAAACAATGTTGCCGAGTACGAGGCTCTGATACACGGGCTTAAGGTCGCAAAAGAAATCGGTGCGCACCGGATCATTTGCTACGGCGATTCAGATCTTGTGGTGCAGCAGTGTTCCGGAGATTGGGATGCGAAAGATGCCAACATGGCCTCATACTGTTTCCATGTGCAAAAGATTGCCGGCTTCTTCGAAGGATGTGAGTTTCACCATGTGCCGCGGGCTGAAAACGATGCCGCGGATGCTTTATCCAAGCTGGTTCCTCCAGGCAAGAAATTCCTCCCGGAATAGCCTTGGCACACTTAAGAGTTCCGTCAATCAAGCCAAGTCCAGTCGAATCAATTTTGTACCGGAGTCACATGTGGTGCCGATGGATATTGACGAAGGAAACCCGGGACTGGCAAACCGGGGACGGTCCGGTAAGCTCGGGGACTGAGACGCCCGTGCCGGAAGAGGCAATGCTTGTGGACAGCATGGACATAGACATGCCGGTGTTTGTGGTTAGAGAAGCACCATCTTGGGTTAAACCTATTAAGGAATTCCTGATCAACGGCACCTTGCCGGTTGACGAAAATCAAGAAGGATACAGAGAAGGTCCAAAGCTTACACCATCATCAATGGCGAGGTGTACAAGAGAAGTGTTACCGGTGTCCTACAAAGATGTGTGGAGCCGGAAGAAGGAAAAGAAATGCTTGAGGAGATTCACCAAGGAGAATGTGGGCATCTTCATCAAGGGCGCTGGTGGCAAAAGTATTCCGACATGGGTTCTACTGGCCTGCTTTGGAAAATGCTGAGATTTGGTAAGAAAATGCAACGGGTGCCAGAGGTACGCCAAGCAAAATCATACCCCAGCTCCGGCAAAAACTATACCGTTAACATGGCCATTTGCTGTTTGGTGCCTTGACATGGTTGGCCCATTTAAAACCGCAAGGGGAAACATGACCCACATCCTGGTAATGGTGGATAAATTCACCAAGTGGCTAGAAGTGAAGCCTATCGCAAAGTGTGATGGTCACACAGCGGTGAAGTTCTTAAAAGATGTCATTCTGCGGTATGGATACCCGCACAGTATCATAACTGACAATGGCTCAAACTTTGCCCAAGGAGAGTTCAAGCGGTTCTGTGAAAGCAAAACATCCGGCTGGATTTGTGCTCAGTGGCACACCCACAAGGCAATGGCCAAGTTGAAAGAACAAATGCTTTGGTGCTTTCCGGTATAAAACCAAGGCTCATTGAACCACTCGAAAAGCACCGGGCTGTTGGCTCGATGAGCTACCATCAGTGTTGTGGAGCATAAGAACGACTCCAAACCGGTCTACCGGATACACTCCATTCTTCATGGTTTACGGAGCAGAAGCGGTAATACCAACCGACATTCTCCATGACTCACCAAGGGTGCAACTCTATACCGAAGAGGTAAAAGAGGCGAGAAAACGATGTGGACTTGCTGGAAGAAGCAAGAGAGCGCTTGGCAAGAACAACCATTTACCAGCAAAACCTCGACGCTATCACAGCCGGAAGGTTAACCCGAGAGTTTTCCGGGAAGGAGACTTGGTGTTACGCTTAGTGCAACGCACTGAAGGCCGGCATAAGCTCTCACCTCCTTGGGAAGGCCATTCATTGTAAGCAAAGCTCTGCACAATGATGCATACTACTTGATCGATGCACAGGAATGGAAAGAAGGAAAGGCGGACAAATCCGGAGATGAGACCAAGCGTCCATGGAACATAGCATTGTTGCGCCCTTTCTACTCATGAAGTTGTACTGTAAGAAGTTCCTTTTTGTACCTTATGCTATGAATAAAAGACTCCGGCACCTCGAATGTTTCTCGGGGACTGCCTCTATCAAACTTGCATGTAATATGTTTATTTTTTCAGTTTACCGGTTGCTTGTTGAACATTTTTTCTTTCCGGTTTAGTAACGTGCTAAACCTACCGGAGTCTTCGACTCTGCTGTTGTCCGCAAACCGGCTTCATGGCAAGCAAGATAAACCGGTAGGAATTAAGCACGCGAACTGCGAATGAGGGAAGTGGGAACGATCAATCCGGAAAAGTTTAACTAACCCCGGTTTTACCGGTTTTTTGTGAAAAATTTCGAATTTTTCCTAAGTTCAAGGAAGTGTTCGCTTGGCAAAAGAACTTTGTAACTCGTACGCCAAAACACCCAAAAGAGGTAGGCAGAGGCAAAGGGAAAGAACCAAGTGTGCATCAAATTGGATGCGGAAACGATTCCGGAATCTTCACAGTGCAAGATAAAAGCAAGTAACAAAGGCAACATGCTAAGTTGATAAACCAACATAACTTAATAAGTTACCGGCATTTAAGAAACCGGCATAAAAGTTGTACCACACCCAAAAGGATAAGTTTTATCTTACATCATAAACCCCGGCATACCGGGGTAGAATCTAACAGCCATTGTTTTGAGTTAACAGACACAACAAAGAATCTTCAGGCATTGGGGGCTTCAGGGGGAGCATCACCGGCCTATGGAACTTCCGGGGGCGCGTCCTCGGCATCCTCTTCTTCCTCCTCCTCTTCTTCTCCTTCGTCGTTGAGCCAATCTTCAACTCCAGGAGGAGGGGGAATAAAAGTGCGAACCGGGGTGTACTCCGCGATCCGGTAAGCACGGTCCTTCCGCTTCACGGTGAGGACCGGATCCGTATCGGTGGGAGCTTCCTGGCGCAAGCTATGGAGCGCGTCCAAGTCCAGATCCACGTACCAGGAGCAAGCGGCTTGCATAGCTTGCTCCTTGAGCTCCCTGGAGGAAGTTTGCTGGGCGTCCAAGGCCTTCTGGTGATCCCGGAGGAGCTGCTCCTTTTCAGCTGAAACCCGGAGAAAGAAGTTTAAACAAAAATCTAACCGGAAAAGCACAACAATGCAACCGGAGAAAGAACAGTACCTTGGAGATTGCCAACCTGGATCTTAAGGGCCTCAATGGAGGCTTCTGGGAAGATGCCGGAGGCAAAAGGACTCACCTTGGCAGTGGCTGTGGGCCTCGGCAAGGTCTCGGTGCTCCCAAAGAAGCTCCTCGAAGAGCTCCTTCCGGGCATCCGCCGTGCTCTATTCAAAGGAAAATGAGTATGAGAAAGGCGCCGGTTTCGAATATTTTAGAGAAAGTTTCGCGCTAAAAGCTGCGCTCTCAACCCGAAACTCGGGGACTGAGAGCATATATGTGAACCCGGAAAGAACAGAACCGACATCAATAGAAAAATTGCAAAAAGTTTGGTGAAACTTACCACCACATTGCTGGTGGCGTCGTGCCACGCATTGTCGAACTCCCTCACTGCGCGCTTAAGTCGCATGAGGTGTTGTTCGGTGCTCCGGGGGCCGGCCGGGTCGGGGATAGGAAGCCGGTCCTTCCCCATACCGCGGGTAATCAAGCAAGTGCCCCAACTCCTTGCCCTCGCGCTTCAGCTCTGTAATCCGGCCGAGGAGGCGGCCTCTCTCCCGCCACGACAGCGGCGGGGCCGAGTGTAGCACCGCGGGCTGGAAGCCGTTGCCTTCGCCTTAAAAGGTTCCGACACGCGCAGCTTGGCGCCCGACGGCGGCGTCGGCTTAGTTTTGGCCACTATGGGCTCTTGGCTTGGCGGCGGTGTTGGAGGCTTGGCCGTGGAACCTCCGGCTGAACTCGGCGGAGGAGGCATGGTAGTAGGCTTGGGCGGCGCGGAGGCATCGGCGTGCCGGCGCGGAAGTTTCCGGCACGACGTAGAGGGGAGGAAGCGGAAGTCTTCTTCTTCTTCTTTTTTCTTTTGGGACGGGAGGAACCGAGGTTCCGCCTGCCCGACATCTTGATGTCGGCGCCGGTGTTGCGGCGCCGGTGTCGGTTCTCGGGAGGAGAGCGATGTCCTCCTCCGCGCGGTAATCTGGCGGTGTGCGCGCCCGCCTTGCTGTGCCCCCGAGGGAAGGAAGAAGAGTTGCCGGCGCCGAAGGCACCGGACTTTGTTCAGGAGGAGGTGAAGGCCTTGCGGCATCTTCGGAGCTTTCTGGAGGCATGCCGGCAGCGCTCTTGGAAATCTTGAGCGCCGGGCTGGAAAGACGGGAAAAGAAGGTCGGGAAAACGATCCAGAAAAAGAACAAACGAAGCAAAACGGAAGATAGAATCTTACCCGGCAGAAGTCGGCATCTCTCGCCTCACATAATGCCTCTTAGAGGGCTTCTTGGGGCGCTTGGAGGGAGGAACCTCGCTGGAGCCGGCTTCCGGTGCCGGAGCCTTTCTCTTCTGCTGGGAGCTGAGCTTCTCCAGGAACTCATGGCCGACCTCGGCCTGCAGCGGAGCCACGTGATCGCGGACCTGCGGGTTGGTGCTGGCCGAGGGAGCGTCTACTAAAAGGTAACCAGTGAGGAAACGAAAGAACTAAATACCTCGAGTATGACAACTTCATCGTCCGAACCGGATTCTTTGTTGCAAAAGTTACCGGGGCGTGGAGTGTGAGTCCGGCCCATCTTAAGGTCGGTCCAGTGGACGTAAGGATCCGGGTCCTCTTTGTCCAAAGCCCGGTTAGGGAGGGCCTCGCTTCTCGCCGCGATGCGAGGAAGCATTGCTTCGCCTGGAAAGAAAGACGATTAGTAATATATTGAAAAGATACCGGAAAACAACCCGGATTGCCTAGTTTCTTACTTCGTCGGTTGGAGGGTTGAGGGAGCTGAGAGGCGAAGGCCCCACTCCCAATCCAGCGGCATGGCGCTTTGGCAGATGTGCCTAGCCTTAAGGGCTACGTCCTCCTTGGTGAGAGGGAAGCTGGTGATCTTGGTAGGATCGCCAGGGACGTACATTTCGCTCATTTTATGAGCCCGGCGCTTTAGGGGAAGCACCCGGCGCGAGATAAATGTCCTAACAATATCATCCGAACGGATGGCGGTGTCCTTCATAAGTTGCTTCATAGGCGTACAATCCGGTTGGTTTCTATGTGAGACTCCTTCGGGTTGTAGCTCCAGTTGGTCTTCGTGGGCACCGCCGGTTGAAAAGGCAGATTAATAAGGTTGGGGGCACGGTGTTCTTCACATAAAAGAAGGTCCTTTCCCATGCTCGGCATGAGTCAAGACCGGCAAACTTAAAGAAGGGCTCCCCTGGCGGGAGCCGAATACAAGACCCGCATTGAACGGGAGGTTTGGGCTTGGGGATTTCCTTGCCCTGAACGGAGTTGATCCGAAGGGAAAAGCGAGCAAAAGTCTCGCGAGTGGGGCGGAGACCCATGTAGGCCTCCATGAAGGTTGCGTAGCAAGAGAGATAGAAGATGGCATTGCCAGGGAGATGGTGAGGTTGGAGTTTGTAGAAGTCAAGAAATTGGCGGAAGAAATCAGAGGCGGGAAGGCCGAAGCCGTGCTCGAAGTGAGCAAGGAAAACGACGAATTCGCCATGTTCCAGAACCGGCTCGATCTCGTCTTTCGGAATCCGGCAGGATACTCCTTCCGGTATCCTTCTAGACCGGTACAACCAGTCAATCTCATGCTGAGACACCTCGGAGCCCTTCCAGGGCTCCAGTGGACGCGGAAAGATCTGCTCCGGAAGCCTGGCTAGAACTGCCGGCATCTTGACTTGTTCCGGTATCGCTTTCCATCCGGATGCGCTCAGCCGGAGGCTCGCCGGAGGCTCGCCGGAAGCTTGACTTTCACGGCAGCTGGAGGAAGATTCAGAAAGATGGTCCCCTCTAGACATACGGGCCTACAGGATGCCGGGATCTACTTAAAAACAGATTTCCCAAGATCCACCCTTGCGCGAAGATCTACGAGTAAGAGAAAAAAGCAAAAGAAAAGAAAGAATAAATATCCTACCAACCCAAGATCTGGAAAGCAAGAGAAAGAAAGCAAATAAGCATTGGGGCTCACCTGAGGCTGCGGGAGACGCGAAGGAAAGGTTCGGCGGAGAAATGGCGAAGGCCGACCATCGACGAGGGCCGGCGACGGAGAGCAGCGAGGTCCGCCGGAGAAAGCTTGAAGCAGCAGCGGAGAAGAAGCACCGCAGAAACTTGGCGCGGTGGAAAGCTTCACGCGGCAAGGAGGCGGCGCAGGTTTGTCGGGAGCGAGGCTCGGCGGCGACCGGCGGCAACGAGGAAACAAGGGGCGAAGGGCTCGAAGTGCTCTGGAATGGGGCGAATGCGGAGAAGGGGATGAAGATGAACTGCTCCGCCCTTATATGGAGAGAAGAGGAAATGGGCCGGAAACCACCGGGCCGTGGCGGTTCGCTTCTTGGGCCGCCACGTGGCACACAAATACTCGCGTGAAAATTAAGGAGCCACCAGCCGCGCGGATCCGAAGCGGTCGGTGGGATCGTGCGGCACATTAAATGCTGGCTCGAGTCGAAGGGAAGTGACCACCGACACGACGGGGCAGAAGTGCGCATGTCTCGACGGGCACTATACCGAGAAATTCTCGACTTCGCCGAGGAGGGATTAAATGTCAATGATACCGGAGGAAAAGACACCAGAGACACCTTGCAAAGGAAGCAAGATGAAAATATGACTTAAGATGCCGAAAAAATCTGGGAGATAATAGGAAGAGGCTAAGGCCAAGAAGCCGACATCTTAAAACGGGACATCGGAAAAATCAAACCGCTACCTTGCAAGATAGGAACCTGGCATGGCCCGTCGGATAACATCCACCGGACTATACCAGCTTCGGGGACAAATGTTGGGGGGATGACCCCCGGTATGCCAAAGGCATGCCAAACCGAATGGTTTGAGCCATCAAGATACCGGTTTGATGTTCGTTCCGGACTGCCAACTTAGGCTTTTGGCTAAGGAAGCCTATACCGGTATGCCCAAAGAGAGGCATGCCGGAATAAGTTAAGAAGATACCGGACCACCGGTATAAGCAAAGCTGGTCAAAGATTCTCTCAGAAGCTAGAAGACAAAGATGACCTAAGCAAAGTAGCTTTAAACGAAGCCATGACGTAAAAGACAAGGTGACGCCCAAAGCTTCCGGAGGACATCAGCCTCCCTGATTAAAGAAGATACCGGCGTCATCTATGATTAAAGTAGCTTTGTAAAGTAGCTTTGTAAAGTAGTTTGTCTGTTCAAAGATGCCATTAGGGTTTCTTCCCCTGTAAGCCACCCTCTCCCCTATATAAGGAGAGGGGGCAACCCTCTTCACGGGCACGAGCATGTCTGTATGAAAACCTCCTGTAACCTTGTTCATGGAATAGAGAAGATCTAAAACGGAGTTCATCCTTGTGTCTCTCTTCTTCTACCTATGGCCTTGGCCAAGTTCTTGAGGAAAGCACCCGGAAGTTCATCCTACCGATCCAAAACCCTCCCCCGAATCCTCTAGCGTCCAACTCGGCCCCAACTTAAGCCATCCTATGGCATCTGTCTGTTCACCACGACGACAGGACCTGAGAGGCAAGAGGGAGCCTCCTATTTTTGAGAGGATCCATTTCTCTGTCATGGAAAGCAACTGGCTAGATGGACTAGCTAGAGCCATGCAGGAAGCACTTGCCCGTCGTGTGGGCAGCATGTGACTGAGCTTTATGGGACTCGCTTTGCTCACTTTGCAAGGCATGACTCCATTGGAGGACCCAGGGCACTGTCACCCCACCCGGAGCTGAAGTATCACGTAGAGGACCTGGACTTTATGCTGCACGAGACCCAGAAGGAGCTGGACAACTGTCGCGTCTACATCAACCAGACTCGCGCCTACCTAGCGCAGCAGACCGACACCATCAGGATCCTTTCCCATGAGCGCAAGACACTCCGCCAGCAGTGTGCCAAGAAGGATGCTACCATTGCGCGCTTCCGCGCAAAGATAGTATCCTTGGAGGCAACTGTCAAGGCCCAAGAGGACCAACTGATGGAGCTAGCAGAAGAAGGTGAAGAACAGGGAGGAGCAGCCTTCTGAGTGATGATGAGGATTTCGAGGAAGATGAGAACAACGATATGGAAGACTATGAGTTTGGAGGCCGGAGAAGATGACCACATCCCGATTGATGTGGATGATGAGTAGTAGTTTCACTCGATCACTTCCGTAGGTGTGAGTTTGTATCGGTCCCCTTGTATCGTAGAACGAGCGAATGGTTATTAAAACCAACGGTGTGTTAGCTTTGTAATGTGTGATGTTTGGTATGAATGAAAAAGTGTTGTTGGTTTTACCCCCTCAACACTACTCAAGTTTTGAAACTTTTTGAACTTTAACCCAAACAAACCATAGAAATTTCCCTCTTATCTTATGATCTACCTCAAATATTCAGATGGCCCCGCCAACCCGCAGCGCCAACCAAGACGCAATGATGCAGATGTTGCAAATGATGATGGCAGACCGAGAAGCCGAGAGAGCTGAACGACAAGCCAATATGCTGCACTGCAACAGATAGCTCAGAACAATCAAGGCCATGGAAACCACGATCACCCTGGATCGAAGCTGAAGAATTTCCAGAACACAAACCCTCCAATGTTTAGCAAGACAGAAGAGCCCCTAGATGCTGATGACTGGCTCCAGACAATGGAGAACAACCTAGAAGTTGCGGGAGTAGAAGCCGCAGAAAAAGTACTGTTTGCCACCCACTACCTGTCAGGACCTGCTAGAGCCTGGTGGACAAGTGCCCGCGCAATGAATGCCGGACAAATGATGACTTGGGAAGATTTCAAACTCAAGTTCAGCAAGTACCATGTGCCCCAAGGACTGATCAAGAAGATGAGAGAAGAGTTCCGGGAACTCAAGCAAGGCAGAATGTCCGCGGTGGAATACCGCGAAAGATTCCTCACTCTGTCAAGGTACGCCCCGGATGAGACCGACACCAACGAAAAGAGGAAGGAGAGATTTCTGAACGGACTGCATGACGAGATGCAAACTGTGTTAGTGAACATTCCGTTCGCTGACCTGGAAGCCCTCGTAGACTCAGCCATACAGATGGAAGGTAAGTTGCATCAAGCCAACGAAAACCGCAAACGCAGAATGATGAACCAGAATAGACCCCACCATACATAGAAGTACCGCAACAATTCAACGGGAGGATTCGCCCCAAGAAACAACAAGCCACCTGCTCAGACTTACCGCCCAAACTACCCCACCAACAATGGAAGCCACCCGAAGCCCGGAGGCCAGAACAACAACAACAACAACAGCAACCCCAACAACAACCACCCCAATGGTAACAATAACAACCCCAATACTGCCCCAAGGTCTGGAAGCAACGCTGTTCCCGTCACCCAAAAGACAAGTCAACCATAACTGTTATAAATGTGGAATTGTGGGTCACTACTCCAATGAGTGCCCCAAAAGGTTAGCCAAGACTGCCCCCAATACCGCTGCACCTGCTCAGCAACAGCGAAGTTCGCCTAGAAGGAACCCGAACAACCGCAACGGCCGCCTCTACCACATGAATGCAAAGAAGCTCAGGAAGCACCCAGGCCATGCCAAGTATGTTTTCCTGTTAATCAAATTGCTCAATCTCTCTTAGGAACCTAACTTTTCTTAAAATCTCGGGACGAGATTTGTTTAAGGGGGAAGGGTTTGTAACATCCCAAATTTTAAAACAAAGAGAAAATGAATTTCCTATTTCCAAAAATGAGAACCAACAAAAACTTTTATTAAATTAGGTACTATGCATAGTGCTCATACTTAATCCTTGTATTATTGCAATGATGATTGTTGGTATGCTTATCCAATGTTCCAAAACCCTAAACTTCACCCTTATTTTTACCCTCCAAGATAAAACAAAATAAAAAGAAAGTAAATCAAAAGAAAAGGCCTATGGAAGCCTATGGCTATTATTGCAAATAATGAACTAGGCCATGTTCTACCTTGTTGGATGATTTGAAAAACCTCAACAAACCCAACCTATCACTTACCAACTAAATCCAATGTGAAACAAAAAGAAAATAAAAATCTATATAGAGGCATTTGTGGCACATAGCCATAATGACGAATCTTGACCTATGCCCTCATATCTTACCCAAATGGTTTGAAACCTTTACCAAACTCAATCTAACACTAAATAAACACTAATCCATGCCTAAGTGAAGCAAAGAAAAAGAAAAGAAGAAAATAACAAAAATGCAATTCATCACATACATGTGCTTATGGCCATTTTGCAAAACTTTGACCTAGGCCAATTTAGCTTGTGCCATTGGTTTTAGAGTGTTACTAAACACTTAAGAACACTTTTTGAATCAAAGAAACTCAAATCAAATAAAATTTGAATTCAAATTATGCTCACATGAGATAATGGTCAAATCTGCCATTTATAACATAACACCTACTTTGAGCCTCTGTATTAAGAGATTGTTAAACTAAACAATTCCAACTCTTTGCACCTCATCCAAGACCACATAAAAGTGAACAACTTTGCTCAAAACCACCCCTGAAAATTCTTGCTAGATTCCAAATTATGATCAAGCAAAGTGGCAACATTGAAACCAATTCTAGATTGTGCCAAATTTGAAATCTCACAAACCAACTCAACTTTGCACAACAGCACCACCATTGTGTGCCAAATATTATATGAATCAACTCCACCAAAAATCTTTGCAAATTTCCAAACTTCATCTCTTGCGGCCATATGATCGAACACCTTATGTGCACCATTCCACCAACTCCCTACATACTAAAATCCAGTAGATTTTTGCCTCAACCCTCCACCATAGGTCAGCATTGACTTGCTGGTTAACCCCTTGGACACTACCAGGCCTTGTACCCCCTATACCTCAGTGATTTGGACAATGCCAAACCATGCCGGCCATCATGGCACTCCCCATGCCAAACCCCTCTCCAACCCTCTCTCGGTCATGCTCACCTTGTCAACTAGATAGCCTACACCTTGCTGATCATGCCTGTCACGGCCCTGGTCGAAGAGGAGCTCGGCATCGACCAAACTATGACGTGCCCACGACGCCCGAACGTGCCAGGATCGGCATGGCCACGCCAGAGCGTGCGAGGACACCTCCCTGGCCTGCCAATGGACGCATCCGTTCCGAGCGAGTGAGACCTCTCCCTGACCTCAGCGCTTGCACACGCCATCACCAGGTCACCACCTACCTACCAGACACCACCATTGGACCGCGGGAACCCCGTAGACGATGCCATCGTCGCCGACCATCCGCCACCGTACCGCCAGTACGTGACGTCGCCCCACCGCCTCAGTCCATCCCCGTCCTCGCCCTGACGTGCGTTAGCACCGCCTCGACGTCGCCTACAGTGCTATGACATCGCCGACGCCCCTCCGTCAACATAGCGTCGCATCCATCATCGACATGGACGCACCCCTCGGCACCCCTCGCCAGCTATAAAATGAGCACACCCCGAGACGATTTCTTCACACCAACGTGCTCACCTCCTCTCACTCATTCTCCTCGTCCACTCGCCGCTCCACATTAGCCACCAGAGCCGCTCAATTGCACGCCGGAGTCCGCGGGACCGCCGTAGATCAAGCCGACGAATTCGTCCATCCCAGCCGCTCCCACGACCACCATTCGCCTCGCCGTCGTCCACAACATCGCCTCGCGTCAACGCCGATGTCCGCCGACCGCCGGTGAGCCCGCCGGACCCCAACCCTCGCCGTGGCCGTAACCCCTCTCGCCGGAGACGACGGTGCACCACCGTCCGATCCATCTCGATCGTGCGTCCACACCGCGTGTACCGCTTCGGCGATTTAAGTGGCGCGACAGTGGAGCCCTGTCGCGGCCTGCTCGCGCTAGACGCGAAGTGGGCGGCCCGTTTTATTTTTCTCGTGGCCAGCTAGTTTCCCTCCTAAGCCCATTCGTTCAAATTCAAATATTTCGAATTAATAAATTTGCTCACTGATGCCATTTTAAAATTTAAATAGAATTAAATCTACTAAGCCAAATTTAACAAATTTTATATATTTGGAAAGCTTAGAAAATTATCTAAACAACTACACTGGTCTCAACGCTAGATTCATTATAGAATTAATGTGATAAAAATAACAAGCAGGGCCTTTTTCAAATTCAAACAATTATTAAAAATCAACCCTAAGTGATTTTGAGTTGATTCCAACTCTCATAAATCACATTTCACATACTCTACTTAGATATGTAAAAATATCACATAGTTGTTTGTATGATCATGGTCTAGATTAAATAATGACTCTATGGCCATTTCTAGTCCATTTAAATTGTTCAAAACTATTCATTAAATCATATGAGAGGTATTTCTCTCATTTAAATCATGGTCTCAAGTAATCCAACATGAGGTAGTGACCTTGGTCTATATTATCTCATATTGAATTATTTGGTGATATTAAATTATAGGGATTTCTATTTTCGTGCCCTCAGGTCCTTAGTTGTACTCAGTTTTCCCCAGCTCCTTAGTTTTTCCTCAGTTTTCCCCAAGCCCTTGTCTGAAACCCGCAGAAGCAGCTCAGACGGCAGGATTCCCGTTTAGTTGACCGTTCTGTCACGTGTGGGGCCGCGTCTTGTGGGGCCGCGTCGTGTGGGCCCGCGTCGCGTGGGGCTGGTAGAAAGGGACCGCGTGGGACAGGACGAGAAGCGTTTGGTTGCACGTGAGCAGGAGCTGGGTTCTGTCTCTCTCGGCCCCAAATTGGCATTATTAAGTGCACCTTTTTCCCCTCTTTCTCTCTGTCCTTTTCACCAAATTAGTATAAAATCTAGAGAAGCTTGCATTTCTGACTTTCTTCAATTATTTGTGCCTTTTGGCCCTCGTTGTTTGCCCAATATGGCAGCAAATCTAGTACTCCCTCTGGTCCATATGTATGTAGTTAAATCTAGAAGCAAATCTCCAGGATAATGTACGATAAATTCACAGTCATAGTAAATCAAGAAAACTAAGTACGGCCAACAAAATATAGTAGACTAGGGATAGATAATCCCTAGATAATATGGATAGATAATAGGCTGCATACACAGCAGCCAACATAGTAACAGGTTCTTCACAGCACCATCATACTAACATAACAACAAGGGATCCCTAGCTAACAACAAAGGGATCCCAACAACAAACTAGGAGGCAGCAGCAGCAGCACACGTCCAGGACTCCGCCTACCCCATCTGGCTCTGCCTCCACTTGTTGCTCTTGCTCCCCTTGGGAGCCTTGGGCTTGAGCGGAGGCATGCGCCCGGCGGAGATCTCCACCCGCTGCAAGCTGCGGAGGTGCATGCCGAGCGCCCTGTGCTTGGCGCGGAAGGAGTGGACGTTCACCGTCGTGCCGACGTTGGGGAAGGTGTTGCTGATGTTCTCAGCATGCGTGACGAGGCAGTTGAAGTCCGTGGCGCCGAGTCTCCTGGTGCAGAAGGGGCACCTGTACACCTCCTTGGCGAAGTAGGAGATGTACTGGCCGACCTGCAGCCTCCGCAGCACCTGGCGAGTCTTGACGTCCTCCTCCTCTTCGTCGCTGCCGACGTCGCTGCCAGACATCTGATCCATATCAAACAGAAACTAGTGAATGAGTTGCAACGATGACTAACGTACATGATAACAAAGTTAAGAAAAACAGAGTCAGCCTCAGTTAGAGTGGACATGATTATATATCTACAGGGAAGGTGTTAGCGAACTAAAGCTCATGCACAACAGATTTGTACACAGCAATGGTTCGCTGAACCCTCCCTGTAAAAATTTGTGCCCAACCATTCATCATAGGCAAAGAAACAGATTCTAGATCTGAACTAGATCTGAACTTGAACACATTCGAGATTATTTGCAAAATTAAACGGTTGATATCTTTTGATTAGTGCATAAAATAACTGATTGAGATCCCATGATTACTTGCATAAATTAACTGATTGAGATCCAATATTACTTGCATAAATTAACCGAACAGCCGAACCCCAAATCTTAAACGAAATCAAGAAGTGATCAAAACAAAATGGAATAAAATCGGCGCAAATATTAGCCCAATACTCATCCATCTACAGATCCATCTACACCAGCAAAAATAGGGTTCAAAAAGGAATGGGGAACAAAAAAGGAAGCAAACCGTAGTTACCTCGTTCCATGGGTCCTCCAGGGAGGTGTCGTAGGGGTTCGGGGGCGGGACGTACGGCACGGGGTCGTAGGGGTCCCATCCCGCCGGGATCTGACTGCCACCGGCGGCAGCAGCCTCCGATGCACCGGCGACGGCGGCGGCGGCGTCGTCCGTAGAGGGGACGGCGCCGAAGATGGAGGCGTCGCGCTTCGAGCCAACCTCGACGATGGGATTGGCATTCTCCTTGTCCATCTCTCCGGCGGAGGAAGAGGAAGAGGGAGAGGGAGAGGGTTTTTTGCTTTGGAGAAGATGATGGGACGTGAGAGAGTTGGCGATGCGTGAGCGAGTGAGAGTGACAGAGAGAGTGCGAGGAGGCGTCTATAAAGGCGAGGGGTGGTTAATGCGACCCGCGTCCTACGCGTGCACAGGTGCACGTCTGCACGTCTTGGACTTCTGCAACGCGACACGCGTCCACGATTGCACGTCTCGACTTCTCCACCGCGACCCGCGTCTACGCGTCAACAATTGCACGTGTCCTCGAGTCTAACCCTGGAAATTTAGATATACTCAGGTATACCCTCGAGTCTTATACTAGCATTTTTTGTGTGCTCAATTTTCCCCTCGAGTGCTAATACTGGCTAGTGCAATATACTCAGTTTTACCCTCAAGTGGCTGGTCAACAGAGAGTCAACAAATGGGATTAACTAGTTAAATGAGTCATTTAATGTGCAAAAAAATCCGAAAAGGAGTGGCACTTACTCATGGAGTCTTTACCACAAATTTCCACTTCTCAAATCATAGATAAATCATAGATAAATCAAGTTTTACCACAAATTGCCACTTCTCAAATCACCTAGTAGCTATGAAGGTGCATGGTTTTCCACAATAAGCCCTTCCCAAAACAGCTTCCCCCAAATCATACTTTGTCTAAATGAGGCCACAATTCTCACACTGATGTATATTGGTATTGCAAATAGTTTGAGGTAGGCCAAGATGGGTTTCATTGTACAAAACACACATTTTCCATTTTTTAAATCTCATATTTGAATCCCTTAGTCTATTTACTACTCAGGTGCCCTTGGTTTCTTGATAGTACTCAGTTTTGCCCTCTCTCTTCACAAATTCTCGCAGACGTGCATCATCGCCCTGATTGGTCTAGCCCATGTCACGCGGATCGTGCCCGCCGACCGTTGATCGTATGATATAGGGAACGGGCAGGATAACCCCTCTCTCTCTCTGTTGGCGGTTAATTAGCTTCCACCCTCTAAGTATGCTGAAGGGCGGTTTTCTGTATTATTTTTCACGCGCTAAAAATTATAAACTCTTTTAGGCGTTATTTTTCACGCAAAAAATGATAAACCATCACCGATTTGTTGTTACCATTACTTTTCACGCAAAAAAAATGATAAACCATCACCGATTTGTTGTTGCCATTACTTTTCACGCAAAAAAATGATAAACCATCAACAATTTGTTGTAGCCATTACTTTTCACGCAAAAAAATGATAAACCATCAACAATTTGTTGTAGCCATTACTTTTCACGCAAAAAAAATGATAAACCATCACCGATTTGTTGTTGCCATTACTTTTCACGCAAAAAATGATAAACCATCAACAATTTGTTGTAGCCATTACTTTTCACGCAAAAAATGATAAACCATCAACAATTTGTTGTTGCCATTACTTTTCACGCAAAAAATATGATAAACCATCACCGATTTGTTGTTGCCATTACTTTTCACGCAAAAAAATGATAAACCATCAACAATTTGTTGTAGCCATTACTTTTCACGCAAAAAACCTAATTTGTTACAAAAGCTGGTTTCAGTGAGACCTAACCAAGTTTGGCATACATGATGGCATACCTATAACAACAAGGAATATCTAAAAGGGAAAGTTTCAGAAAATTTGAAATTTAGGGTGAAAATGATGCCATACATGATGCTGTTTTTCGAGGTTTTGACCTGAAAATCAATTGGGTATTATAAAGGGAAATAAAAAGTTCGAAAAATGTAAAAACGAAACAATCTATCTATCTATGTATAGAAGATCAGCTGTATGAAATTTGAGGTTATTTAGAGAAGGTAGAAAAAATCACCTTGTTAGAAAAGCTGGTTTCAGCGAGACGAAACGGCATGCGCTTAAGCAAAGTGATTTTTTCGAACATCTCCAAATGACCCCAAATTTTCCATACATGATGCCATACGTGTAACAACAAGGAACCCTATCTAAAAAGTGTCAAAAAAGTTTGCCCAACCGTATAGCTCTATCAAAAAGAACCTCACCATGGCGCTAGTATAATTTTGGGATAGTTACAAACTTTCGTTACCTAACCTTCAACATGAAACTTGTTTCAAATTCATTTTGGCCTACAAGAAACAAATCCCAACTTGATTCGAGCACCACAGCCTCCAAACGATGCCGATGCCGATATCGGCATGGTCAGAACGGCTATGCTCGCCGCCACTGCTAGGTCAACGTCGGGATGCACCCTCAATCCCGTCCCCTCATTCGATCACTGACACACCAGAGATACCGCCGAGGCCAATGCCGAACGTACATGCTGATGCCAATGCCGAACATGCATGCACGCCGCTGTGGGCACGGCCACGCCGACCCGCTATGCTGGACGCCACAGACCGCCGCGAGGTCTTTCCCTTCGCCACCACACTCTCCTAGCACCCACCTATACACGCCAGAAAGGAGAGACACTAGTTTTCTCTACATTGCTCGCGTTCGTGTCCGACACGGTCAGTCAAAGTTTTGAGGTGGTCGTCGATGTCGTCGACCATTTCTTCTCTTCTTTGCATGGTTAAACGCGTCTAGTTCATATCTATCTAATGCGTCTGGTCTCGCCTCATGCAGTTCTTTGTGGACGTCGATCTCATCTCGGCACCCCGCATGCCACCTCCTCCGTGCCATCGCTGTAGAGCTCCGTTTAAAAATCTAATCCTACCCGTGTATTGCCCCTTGTATCAGCGTCATGGCCCCACTTGTCATTTGATATACCGAAGCCCCACTCGTTCGCGTTTTGGTCAGGGATACAGCGATGCTTACGGTCAAACAAAGATGGATGGTCTGACGTGTCTTTGCAGGCTCTACGTGGCCCCACTAGTCAGAAGATAACGGTCAACCGTCGGGCAACCGGCCGTTACATCACGTGTGATGGTTTCAGACAAACGCTTGGGTAAAACTGAGGAAAAACTAAGGAGCTGGGGAAAACTGAGCACAACTAAGGACCCGAGGGCACGAAAATAGAAATCCCTAAATTATAAGTATAGTAGTGTTAAATTGTATGAGGTGTGATACCTCATTTAAATCATGTTCCCAAATGATAATTATGAATTGTTGATCTTGGTCAACATGGGTTCATACATTATTATTTGAGGAAATTAAATCTTAACAAGATTCAATGAGAGGAAATTATTTCTCCAAGAACTAAATAGAAGCCCTAATCAATACTTGTAATGAAAGGAAATTATTTTTCTTAAGAAGAAAACAAAGTCAACCAACATGATAGTAATGTTGTGATAGCTTGTGTGAACCTTGTGTGTGCTTAGTCTAGCTCTTAAGCTTTGATTGGTGATTGTTACCTCGTATCCGTTTTTAGACGCTAGTACCGAGGAGTACCAGGAGGAGGAGGTCTACTTCCAGGAAGAAGAAGACCACTTTGATCAATACACCACTGAAGGCAAGCTAATATTCTTGCAAGCTACCCTAAGGCAAAGCTCTACAAGAGCAAGGCCTCATCACAATTTACTTTATGATGATCCTATCCCAAGTTTTTACCTTACCAGTTTTTGACTTTGGTTTATCAAAGATTATTTTTGATTCATGATTCACTTGGTCTAGCTATGGAGTAGTACAAGAGTATCAAATTTAGCCTAGAGCAATCCAAGCTAGTTAGCACCCCTCATGACTAGTTGCTAGTGCTAACAAATAAAATTGACTACTCTAGATGGGAACATGTGAAATCAAATGACTTTGAAAACCTTGGAATGATGAGTCATTCTATTGAAAGATTTTGAAGGTGAATATGACTTATGAATGACATGGTGAAATTTACAAAAACTGATGGTTGGGTTCAGATGCGATACCATTCCAATTTTTGAGTACCCCCACAATACCTGATTATGGGTAGGGCTTAACTAGAAGTTTATGTGTCTTAGTATGGGTTCCCTCTAAACAAGCGTCATAGGGGTTATGCCGAGGCTGCCTCCGTTGAAAGTGAAATGATGTGAAATGACGTGAAATGAGGTGAATGTCCGGCCCAAGCCCTGTGCAGTTCCCAGGCTGACGGTTTGTCTTCACTGGGAGGCCAAGCTCATGGGGAGAGGTGCCTATACTAGGATATGTAAGTGAAAGGTTATGGTTGATGATCCGCATACTGAGTATGATTATTCAGGGTTATCCCTGACGGATGAAATCAAATGTTGTGGCACAAGTGTACAACCTCTGCAGAGTGTAAACCTACTCGAATAGCCACGTCCACGGTTATGGACGGTTGGAAAGGCCATACTGTTCCGTCATCAGGTCATTTTCAAAAATGTGACATATGACTTGTGACTTGAAATTAAAAGGTGAATGGTTAATTTGAATCACAACAGAGTTGTGGGAATGACACTAATGTTCCCACTTGAGCTAGTTAGCACATGAATAAGTCTTTTACTACAAAGTGCTTATGAAATAAAACTGGCTTTATGCAAATGAACCTAGAGCTTAGCACCCCCTTACCATAGTTGATAGTACTTACATTAGTATTAGTTTGCGAGTACTTTAAAGTACTCATGGCTTTGTCCCTGGCTATTCAAATGGCCAGACTATGAAGGAGAGCAGCAGTACAGGATGATGGACAGCAGGACGTCTACGACAACTAGGATCACTCCTGACGTCAACAGTTGCCTGTGGAATAGATGGACTACTACTACGCTACTTTCGCTTCCGCTATGTGTTATGTAATGAATAAATAGAACTTCTATTATTGTAATGAGACTGGATCATGTGATCCTTTATTTGTAAGACGATTATGGTATGTAATGAATGATGTGTTGTGATATCAATCTATTATGTCTCGCAAAAACAATATTCCTGGGATTGCGATGTACGACATAATAGGCATCTGGACTTAAAAATCCGGGTGTTGACAACTGGAGATCCATAATGGACACATTCAAGAATGACTTAGTGATCGATTGAACCATTAACATACGATACCGATTCCCTTTGTCTACGATACTTTGTCCGAGTTTGATCATCGGTATCCCCATACCTAGTTCAACCTCGTTACCGACAAGTACTCTTTACTCGTACCATGGTATGTCATCTCTTGTGACCTTGTCACATGCTTGCAAGCTAATTAGACGACATTCCACCGAGAGGGCCCAGAGTATATCTATCCGTCATCGGGATGGACAAATCCCACTCTTGATCCATATGCCTCAACTCATACTTTCCGAATACTTAATCCCATCTTTATAACCACCCATTTACGCAGTGGCGTTTGATGTAATCAAAGTACCCTTCCGGCATAAGTGATTTACATGATCTCATGGTCGAAGGACTAGGTAACTATGTATCGAAAGCTTATAGCAAGATGAACTTAATGACTTGATCTTATGCTACACTCATTATGGGTGTGTCCATTATATCATTCACTTAATGACATAACCTTGTTATTAACAACATCCAATGTTCATGATCAGGAAACCATGATCATCTATTAATCAACAAGCTAGTTTAACAAGAGGCTTACTAGGGACTCTTTTATGTTTACATAACACACAAGTATTAATGTTTCCGGCTAATACAATTATAGCATGGGATGCAAACATTTATCATAAACACAAAGATATAATAATAACCACTTTATTATTGCCTCTTGGGTATATCTCAAACAGTCTCCCACTTGCACTAGAGTCAATAATCTAGATTACATGGTAATGTACCTAACACCCATGGCATTCTGGTGTAGATCATTTTTTGCTCTAGGGAGAGCTTTAGTCAACGGATCCGCCACATTTAGATCTGTGTGTACTTTGCAAATCTTTATGTCATCATCTTCGACATACTCGCGAATCACATGAAAACACAGCTTGATATGCTTCAGCTTCTTGTGTGACCTTGGCTCTTGTGCATTGGCTATGGTACCCATGTTATCACAATAGATGCTCAATGGGTCCAATGTACTAGGAACCACACCAAGCTCAACAATGAACCTCTTCATCCATATCGCTTCCGATGAAGCCTCCGAAGCCGCTATGTATTCAGATTCAGTTGAAGACTTCGCCACCGTGCACTGCTTGCACTCATCCAGCTTACTGCAACACCATTCAAAATAAACACGTACTCAGATTGAGACTTAGAGTCATCTGGATAAGTGTTCCAACTAGCATCGGTGTAACTGGTTACAACGAGCTCTCCATAACAAAGAAGCGTATCCTTAGTCCTTTTCAAGTACTTCAGGATATTCTTGACCGATGTCCAGTGTTCCATTCCTGGATCACTTTGATATCTGCTGGTCAAACTAACAACATGTGCGATATCCGGTCTAGTACACAACATGGCATACATGATAGAGCCTACTGCCGAGGCATAGGGGATCTTGTTCATCCTTTCTCTTTCTTCTGCCGTAGCCGGACCTTGAGTCTTACTCAAGACCTTACCTGGCAACATAGGCAAGAACCCTTTCTTGCTTTCATCCATTCTAAACTTCTTTAGAATCTTGTCCAGGTATGTACTCTGTGAAAGCCCTATTAGGCGTCTTGATCTATCTCTATAAATCTTGATGCCTAAAATGTATGCTGCTTCACCAAGGTCTTTCATTGAAAAACACTTATTCAAATAACCTTTAACACTGCTTAATAGTTCTATATCATTCCCAATCAATAATATGTCATCTACATATAATATTAGGAATGCTACAGAGCTCCCACTCACTTTCTTGTAAATACAGGCCTCTCCATGACACTGTATAAACCCAAAGTCTTTGATCACCTTATCAAAGCGTCGGTTCCAACTCCGGGATGCTTGCTTCAGTCCATAAATGGAACGCTGAAGTTTGCACACCTTGTCAGCATTTTTAGGATCGACAAAACCTTTGGGTTGTACCATATACAACTCTTCCTCAATGTCACCATTAAGGAACGCCGTTTTGACATCCATCTGCCAAATCTCATAATCGAAAAATGCAGCTATTGCTAACAAAATCCTCACAGATTTTAGCTTCGCTACAGGTGAGAAAGTCTCATCGTAGTCAACTCCTTGAATTTGTCGGAAACCCTTTCGCGACAAGTCGAGCTTTATAGACAGTAATATTACCATCAACATCTGTTTTTCTTTTGAAGATCCATTTATTCTCGACAGCCTTGCGGCTATCAGGTAAGTCTACCAAAGTCCATACTTGGTTATCATACATGGATCCCATTTCGGATTTCATGGCTTCTTGCCATTTGTTGGAATCTGGGCTCATCATTGCTTCCTCATACGTCGCAGGGTCTTCATCATTGTTGTCCACAATCATGACATTTAGACAGGGATCATACCAATCAGGAGTGGTACGTTCCCTCGTCGATCTGCGAGGTTCAGTAGCTACTTCGTTCGAAGTTTCATGATCATCATCATTTGCTTCCTCTCTTATCGGTGCAGGCGGCACAAGAACATCTTCCGGTGTTGCGCTACTTTCAAGTTCGAGAGAAGGTTCAGTAACCTCGCCGAGTTCTAGTTTCCTTCCGGTCACTTCTTTCGACAGAAACTCCTTCTCAAGAAATGGTCCGTTCTTGGCAACGAAAACTTTTCCTTCGGATCTATGATAGAAGGTATACCCAATAGTTTCCTTAGGGTATCCTATGAAGACGCATTTCTCCGCTTTGGGTTCTAGCTTGTCAGGTTGTAACTTCTTTACATAAGCTTCACAACCCCAAACTTTAAGGAACGACAACTTAGGTTTCTTCCCAAACCATAATTCATACGGTGTCGTTTCAACGGATTTAGATGGTGCCCTATTTAAAGTGAATGCGGCTGTCTCTAATGCATAACCCCAAAACGATAACGGCAAATCGGTAAGAGACATCATAGACCGAACCATATCTAAGAGAGTTTGATTACGACGTTCGGACACACCATTGCGCTGTGGTGTTCCCGGCGGTGTCAATTGTGAAAGTATTCCACATTTCTTTAAATGCATGCCAAACTCATAACTCAGATATTCACCTCCACGATCAGATCGTAGAAATTTAATCTTCTTGTTACGTTGATTTTCTACTTCACTTTGGAATTCCTTAAACTTCTCGAAAGTTTTGGACTTATGTTTCATAAAGTAAATATACCCATATCTACTCAGATCATCCGTAAGGTTAGAACATAACGATAACCACCGCGCGATGCTACACTCATTGGTCCGCACACATCGGTATGTATGATTTCCAATGGAGTCTGTAGTTTACTCCATTAGACATGCTTCACATCTATCAAGTGACTCAAAGTCAAGTGATTCAAGTAATCCATCGGAATGGAGTTTCTTCATGCGCTTCACTCCAATATGACCAAGACGACAATGCCACATATAAGTAGAATTATCATTCAATCTAATTCGTTCAGCATCAATGTTATGAACATGTGTATCACTACTATCGAGATTTAACAAGAATAAACCATTCATCTCAGGTGCATGACCATAAAATATATTATTCATATAAATAGAACAACCATTATTCTCTGACTTAAATGAATAACCGTCTTGCATTAAACAAGATCCAGATATAATGTTCATGCTCAACGCAGGCACCAAATAACAATTATTGAGGTTTAAAACTAATCCCGAAGGTAGATGTAGAGGGAGCGTGCCGACGGCGATCACATCGACCTTGGATCCATTTCCAACGCGCATCGTCACCTCGTCCCTTGCCAGGCTTCGTTTATTCCGCAGTTCCTGTTTCGAGTTACAAATGTGAGCAACCGAACCAGTATCAAATACCCAGGCACTACTACGATTACTAGTAAGATAAACATCAATAACATGTACATCATATATACCTTTATTTTTGACTTGGCCGCTCTTCAGATCAGCCAGGTACTTGGGGCAATTGCGCTTCCAGTGCTCATCATCCTTGCAGTAATAGCACACAGTATCAGGCTTAGGGCCAGCCTTAGGCTTCTCAGGAGGCGCATCAGCTTTCTTGCCGCCCTTCTTGAAGTTGCCCTTCTTAGGTTTGCCTTGCTTCTTGAAACTGGTGGTCTTGTTGACCATCAACACTTGGTGCTCTTTCTGTATCTCCACCTCAGCAGATTTCAGCATGGAGAAGAGTTCAGGTAACTCTTTGTTCATGTTCTGCATGTTGTAGTTCATCACAAAGTTCTTATAACTAGGTGGCAGTGATTGGAGGACACGATGAATACCCAGCTGGTTAGGAATCACAATCCCCAAGTCACTGAGCTTCTTCGCATGCCCGGACATGGCGAGCACGTGCTCACTAACGGAGCTGCCCTCTTCCATCATGCAGCCAAGAACTGTTTCGAGGCTTCATAGCTTTCCACGGCCGCATGAGTTTCAAAGATAGCTTTGAGCTCACGATCATCTCATGGGTCGTGGTGCTCAAAACGCTTTTGAAGCTCTGCCTCTAGGCTACACAGGATGGCACACTGAACTTCGGAGTACCGAGTTACCCGAGTCTCATAAACATTCTTTATGTCCTCGGATACTGCAGGAGGTGGTGGGGGACCTAGCGGTGCATCGAGCACATATTGCAGGCTTCCACCAGTGAGGAAAATCCTCACATGACGGAACCAGTCAGTGAAGTTGCTACCATTGCCCTTAAGCTTTTCTTTCTCTAGGAACTGATTAAAATTGATGGAGGGGGGCGCCATGATCTACAACATATTTGCAAAGAGTTTAGACTAAGTTTATGATAAATTGAGTTCAATTTTAATTCTTAAATTAACTAGGTGAACTCCCACTCAAAACAACATCCCTCACATTGTCTTAGTGATTACACGAACCAAATCCACTACACCAAGTCCGATCTTCACGAGAAAAGATGTAGTTTCAAAGGCGAACACTCAAAATGTTCATCATATCATTCATATGACTCATGCTCTACCTTTCGGTATCCCGTGTTCCGAGACCATGTCTGTACATGCTAGGCTCGTCAAGTCAACCTTAGTATCCGCGTGTGCAAATCTGGCTTGCACCCGTTGTATGCACATGTAGAGTCTATCACACCCGATCATCACGAGATGCTTCGAAACGACAAGTCTTAGCAACGGTGCATACTAAGGATGAACACTTTATTATCTTGATATTTAGTGAGAGGGATCATCTTATAATGCTACCGTCGCGATCTAAGCAAAATAAGATGCATAAAGGATTAACATCACATGCAATTCATAATATGTGATATGATATGGCCTTTCTTCTTGTGCTTTTGATCTCCATCTCCAAAGCACGGACATGATCTCCATCATCACCAGCATGGCGTCAAGGTCAGTGGCGCCGCTTCATGGTTGTCCATCACTTATAGCTACTATAACAACTACTTGAAATAAAGCTATTACATGATGAATAGACACGCAAGTCTTAACAAAATTAAAGACAACCATTAGGCTCCTGCCGGTTGCCATAATACAATAATGAACATCTCATACATCAAATATAGTCACCATCACATAGCCATATCACATCACACCTGCAAAAACAAGTTAGACGCCTCTAAAAAGTGTTTGCATATTTTACGTGGTTTGGGGCTTTCGATTAAGATCCAATCTACCTACGAACAAGAACCACAATGGTGGCACCAGTGTTGTCAATTGAAAGAGTAAATTGCATCTCAACTATGGAGGGAGAGACAAACACCCGCAAAGCCACTTATGCAATACAAGTTGCATGTCAAGCGTGGAGCAAGTCTCATGAACGCGGTCATGTAATGTTAGCCCAGGCCACTTCATCCCACCATCCCGCAAGACGCAAAGTACACATAACAAAAGGCAACAAATGAAACACCGCCCACAAACTCATTGTGCTTTACTCGTGCAACATATCTATGCGTAAACACGACTCTGATACCACTAATGGGTTTGTTGCATGTAAAACAAAAAATTTCTATCGCGAATAAGAACAAATCCAAGATCCAATCTAGGAGAAGGAAATATCTAATCTATGAAGACCGAAGCAACGAGAAAGAATATATACTAACCCTCGTAGATCCAAAGCCTAAACGATATCAGATCTGGTGGTTGAAGTAAACGATCGTTCCGGTGCTGCAATCCGGCAGCACTTCCGTACTCGGTCGCACGTACCGTGTCGATGTAGTCCTTCCTCTCCCCGTTCCATCGGGCAGCGGAGGTATGGTAGATCTCCTCGGAATCCCAGCAGCACGACGGCATGGTGGTGCTGGAGGAGAAAACCTGCAGGGGCTTCGCCTAAGCCGGAGTAGGTGTATGGTGGAGGAGAGAGGGGGCAGCCAGAGCTAGGGTTTTGGGTTGGGTGTGCCCCCTCCCCTCTTTATATAGGGGGGAGGTCGGTTGGGGTGGCCCCCATGCCCCATCTAGGTCTACGGCCGGCGGCTAAGGAGGGGGAGATTTCTTCCCCCACCCCCCCAAAAGTTGATCCCCTAGGGTTTTGGGGAAACCCTAGTGGGTTGGCCGGCTGGGCCTTGAGGGGCATGTGCCCCTGGCCCATTAGGGCTAGGCTGCACCCCCTCGGCCCATGCTGGCCCTCCTAGGGTCATGGGCCCACTGGTGGGACCCCCGGAACCTTCTAGAACCTTCCCGGTCTTCCACCGGAAAAATCCCGAACTTTTCCGAACCACAGAAATCAACTTCCCTTATATGAATCTTATTCTCCGGACCATTCCAGACCTCCTCGTGATGTCATTGATCCCATCCGAGACTCCGAACAACATTCGGTCTCCATCTCATATTCCGAAGCTACTATAAAACATCGAACCTTAAGCGCGTCACCCTACGGTTCGTGAACTATGCAGACATGATCGAGACTCATTTTCGACCAATAACCAATAGAGGGACCTGGAGATCCATAATGGCTCCCACACATTTAGCGATAACTCGGTGATCGATTGAACCATTAACATACGATACTGATTCCCTCTGTCACGCGATACTTTACTTGTCCGAGGTTTGATCATCGGTATCCCCATACCTAGTTCAACCTTGTTACCGACAAGCACTCTTTACTCGTACTGGGTATGTCATCTCTTGTGACCTTGTCACATGCTTGCAAGCTAATTAGACGATATTCCACCGAGAGGGCCCAGAGCATATCTATCCGTCATCGGGATGGACAAATCCCACTCTTGATCCATATGCCTCAACTCATACTTTCCGAATACTTAATCCCATCTTTATAACCACCCATTTACGCAGTGGCGTTTGATGTAATCAAAGTACCCTTCCGGCATAAGTGATTTACATGATCTCATGGTCGAAGGACTAGGTAACTATGTATCGAAAGCTTATAGCAAGATGAACTTAATGACTTGATCTTATGCTACGCTTATTATGGGTGTGTCCATTATATCATTCTCTTAATGGCATAACCTTATTATTAACAACATCCAATGTTCATGATCAGGAAACCATGATCATCTATTAATCAACAAGCTAGTTTAACAAGAGGCTTACTAGGGACTCTTTTATGTTTACATAGCACACAAGTATTAATGTTTCCGGCTAATACAATTATAGCATGGTATGTAAACATTTATCATAAACACAAATATATAATAATAACCACTTTATTATTGCCTCTTGGGCATATCTCCAACAGATCCTACATATGAGGCCTCGTTTTGGTTTGTCTAGTGCATTGGCCAATGATTCAACTATGGCACACTGGAAGGCAAGATGCGTGATTTCTTGCACATTAGACTTAGTTTGAGGGCGGTCCCTTGAGCTTCAGTGTGATCCAATGTATGAGGCATCACAAGTTTTAATGTTTGGTTTCATCTATACACTTGTGAGCAGGCACATCTCTAATGGCATGTGTTCTTGTGGCAGACTGGGAAGCTCAAGCTTGGGTCACCTAAGACCCTAGAGGAGGGACGCTCGAAGAAGCGAAGGTCGGCTAACGTCGGGCACTACCAGCCGGACGTAGGGCCGAACCAATTCCTGCGCATCGTCTTCAAGCCCACCTTTAGCCGGTTCCGGATCCCTCAAGATTTCGTCAGGTGGTTCAGAGAAATCTCTTCAAACATCATTCTGAAGACCAACACTGGTTGCAACTAGAGGATGACTACGGCGAGAGAAGGCGATGACGTATACATCGACCATGGGTGGGCGGCCTTCGCCATTGCTCATTAGCTGCAAGTAGGCCAGTTCCTCATCTTCAAGCGGATGTTCTCCTTCGAGTACAGTGTGGTCATCTTCGACCACACCTGCAGTGAGGTGATGACCATGTGCGGTTACCATGGCGATGCCACCGGGTGTGTCATCTTCGAAAGTCATATCTGAAGCTTACCTGGTTCTGCCTCGCTGCTACCATGTCTGTCTCTAGTTGTTGTTCGTGTCGTCTGTTGAACTATGACCGTCTATGTTGTGTCGTGAACTATGATCGTCCTGTGTCGTGAACTATGACCGTGTTTGAACTATGATCAGTGCTAAGTTTGCCTGAACTGTGATTCTATTCTTGCTTGCGTTGTTGATCTCGGGTAACCTCACCACCGAAGGTAAGAGGTAGCGGAAACGGTCAGGTTGCAACCAAACAACGGGAGCGCCGTTGTGGGCTGCTACAAGGTAAGCAACCTACCAAAGGGCCCAAATCTCCACGAGGCCTAAAATACTCAACGCAGGCCACCAAACAACGTGCCTTTTATGCCTCATGCCTCGTCTGCGACGCGGGAACTCCTTCCCGCTGCACCAGTGGTGCAAGATTCTAATGCAGGCAACCAAACGCATCCTAAGTGGTCCTGCGGCCATCCCAGATGGAGTGCTGGTCGTGGCCACGCCAACCCTGTTGCCGCCTTCGGCCGAAGTGGCACCCAGACGTTTGGTTGTCATGTCATCGGGGCTTTTCTGGTTGGAGCTCGCGAGCTGCTCCTAGCGGAGGGCAGAGGTGGTGTGGTTGCTTCCGAAGCTTCAGATGTGGGATCCGAAGGTGAGTAACCGCATCATCTCCATAAATCTCTATGCACTGCAGCTTCCAGGCTCTTCGGGGCATTTCCCCGCTTTAGGAAAAAAAATTAGATTCACCTTCCCTCAATAGTACATTATCTAGGTTAAGCTATCCCACAGAACATAGCGTGCTTTTCCCGGACACCGTAAGCAGCATAACCTGCTGACAGAACACTTATGTGGTCAATGTCACCACACGGTCGCGGCGTGTCGCCACGCCCAAATTGAACACCTAACAAGTTAGCAGATAAGGGGATTTAGGGTTCAATAGAAGCTTGAGAAACTTTCGCTTTTAGTATATTTCCTATAGCTGATAACTTATGGGAAAACACCATTGCTTGGACAATTTTGTGGTGGTAATTTTTTTTACGAAACACAGTACAATTAAAGGCGCTCACATATACGCGCACACACTCACCCTTATGAACGCACGCACGTACATCCTACCCCTATGAGTATCTCCAAGAGACTGCGTCGAAGAACTGATCCAGCGGATCTTGAGATTGTCGAAGTCACCACAATCGTCTCGTTGTTGACGGGAACGTCGCCTTCCACTGAAGAATATTCCGTCTTTATGAGACACCAAATTGTCAAATCTAGAATTTGAACTCTGGTAGACTGGGGGTGCCAGTACTCTCCTAACCATCCAACCGCACGTTGGTTCTCTTTGTGGTGGTAATGTGTTTACACAACTGTGAGCATTTCAAAAATTAGATATGTTTAGAAGGTTGAAAGCTAAGAGACGAGAGAAGGAAAATATAGCGAACATCTGGCATGCCCTAACCTTGAGATTGTTCATATCATGGATTGTCCAGGGTTGCCAAATCTGTAGGAAGCACCAAAGCTTTGCACCACAGGAAGATGAACAAGGTCATACACGAGCTCCCTGAACCTATTGGCAGTGGTGTGCACATGCTATCTATATTTATTGTCAACATGTAGTTAAATAGGATGTCTAAGACTTGATGCAAGCCTAAATTTTAATTTGGTGTCATGCAAATTATGATAAAATTAAACCATGTCACTTTCTTGTGACTACTGAAAAGATGCCTTCTTATCAAATAAATGCATGCCTCATTATGGTTCTTGCACCGGTGGCGCAATGAGTCAAGGTCTCTGGTTAACCGCCAGGCAGGTGCGATCGCTCGGAGCGACTTTCATGGAGACTGAGGTATGCCGTGGTGGGGCACTGAAGGAGCACGGCGCGTTTCCCTGTTTAGGACTGGAGCTGGGCATCGAGGCGAAGGAGCCGCGGCTGCGCGTGATGGCCTGGACCCAGGCACGTTACTGACCAGCAATCCACCATACTCCTTAAAACCTTGTTTCTCATTGCAAACATGCATGTGTTATATAAAAAGAAGCAAAGACAGACCAACCAACCCAACATGGAAAAAACACACTACTCAAAATGAACAAAGCTGTCATCTAAGGGGAGAAAAGAACATATCAAGAAAAGAATGGATATGGATTTGGTGCACAAGGACGCCAGTGCTCTCTTTATTTTTAGCCTTTTGAAAATTTCAAAACCTCATATTGTTATATTTTCAAAAATTATGGCGTTAAATATATAGATAGATATTATGAGAAATGTATACAAAAAGTCCTGGTAAAAAATACTTTAAATTTTGGGAAATACAAAAAAACAAATTTTTGACAAAACGATACACTATTGTAATACTATTTTACTACAATTTATTGTCAGAAAGTTATCGTTTTTTATATTGTTCAAAATACAAAGTATTTTTAATGGGACTTTTTTGCATACACCCCACCCGTATATATCTATCTATATTTAACGTCATAATTTTTTCAGACTTAGAAGCGTGAGATTTTAAAATTTTCAAAAATCTAAAATGAAGGAGAGCATTGGTACCCATGTGTCAAAGACACTTTCAAGAATAGAATCGTTTATAGCCTTCATTCTTAAATAAAAAGTAATGTCTCAATTAATATTAAAATTTATGATTACGATAATGCCTCTCTTTTGCCTTTGCGCCGGGACGCAACGGGTCATCTAGTTGGATAGAACTGCCGGTGGCCACTGACCCGAGTGGGTGGAACTGCTGGATTGGTTGATCCAAAACCATCTCCTATAAAACATTTTGAGAAACACACAAGAAATTTTGCGTTTCATTTCATTGAACATCATTGAACGGGAAGAAGACGTTGGGGTTACAGCCTCCATAAGGAGGGGGACACACACATGACTCTCCTCACCAAGTGAGTATAACTTGGTAAGGAGGTGCCCTCTACATACCGCAATAACATTAGGGCTCGCCTAGCCTTGCCTCCAGCCAAGAATGGCGAGGCAACGGGACTCAGAGCAGCAGGGCATCAATACCGTCATTGTCAGATGCCTCCGAGGACGTTTTAGCTCAAGGACTGCCTAGGCCAACGTAGCTCACGCCCATTGTGCCTAGAGAGTCGGCATGGCTTCAGCAGGAACCTGTGTAGAATTGTCGAGGAAGTGTTGGCGCCGGTAGATGTTGCGCCCCATACATTTGCGCTTGTGTGGCACACTACTCTAGAGACGCATCGCAAACCTCTTGAAGCCACATTCGGTACTCCACTCGCACCCAGGGCAGCGCCTTTAAGAAGGGAGACCTGGAGTTTCTCCCGGTGCTTGAGGAGGAAATCCGATCAGTTTCATGCCAACGCCTCCAAGCTGGTAACGAAACCCCCGGGTGTCGCCGCTAACAACGTAGGTTGCTGCTGCGTTGGGATTTCGCCCTGACCCAAGAATGAGGACCTCCGAACACCTTTCGATCTAGGGCAGACCAAAATTGGTGAAGTAGGCCACTCGAGAAGATCTACACACCAGGGGAGTTCCTAGGAACTTATCGTTGCAGGAGGAGGCACCGACTCGTGCAGCTCCATCGGCCATCTCCGAGAGCACGTCGAGCACACGAGATCCCACACCGCGCCGCCGCAGGCTATGGCCGTCGCGGCACAAGCCCGCAACATCCGCCGCCGGATCTGCCGGGCCGCAACAAAGCATCCACCCGTTGTTGGCATGCTCGCACGTCGAGATCTTTTAGCCAACGAAGGACACAAATAAGATTAAAAAAGGTCGTGGTAAGAAGTTACTATTCATAATCAGATGTTCAGTAGGAGGGAGATTGCAGCACTGAAATAACACGAGGTCCCACTGCCAGCGTTGCCATGGTTGTGGCCCGCCTGGCCTAGGTCATGTCTAGATCAGGCCCGAGCGCCGCCTCCAACAGGCGCGCCGCACCACACGCCGTGTAACCTCCTGCGGTCCTGCCGCCACAGCCCCGCTTCGTCGCCTTCATCTGTCGCACCCGCACCACACCGCCTCGCAGCCCCGGCGACCCGCACGAAGAAGCTCCTCAGGGTGCACCACACTGTTACAGATATATTTGGTATATGTGTATTTGGTAGTATATAATTTCTTCTGCCTTATCTTTAGGATAGCCTTTTTGCTCTTAAGATTTGTATCCCTATATACTCGTCCGAGAGGCTCAATACAACATCCAACATATTCCGCCAACCTTTTTTCCTCTCTATCGTTCAACATGGTATCAGAGCGGCACCGATCCTAACCTAGCCGCCGCTCAAGCTTCCGCACCGCCCCCGGGAGGTCGATCTCCATGATCTACTCCGGGGGCCACGCAACCCGTATAAGGGTTCGTCCGCCCATCCGTTGATCCACTGCCCTCGAGTTTTTTTTTCCAATCTGTAGATTGGTGTTTTTTTTTGCTCCGCCGGTCGCTCGACCGGCATTTTCTTTTTTAGTTTTGCCGATCATAATCGGATTGAGTCGCCCACCGCCGCCATCATCACGCGCCTCTACTCCAACCTTGGCATCGACTTTGCACCGGCTCTCCTCCATCATCCGCCCTACGCGGGCCACCGCGGTCGACTCGCTAGCTGGCTGTTGTGCCTGCCTTGGTAGGCTGCCGGCCGGCCCTCCCGCGTCATCTCCGCCTCGGCCGGCCCGCCTCCATCTACCGTGGGCACGGCTGCACGCGATGCACATGGGACACCGTTTGCGTCGCAGCCGGCCGCCTTCGCCTGCACGGTCTCCATAGCCGGTTCGTCTTCGCCGTCATCGCCCAGGACATCACCGACAACGTCGCCAACGACTCGTATCTGCGGCGCGTCGTCCATGCCATGGCACGTGTAGCGCCGCCGTCGGTCTGATCAACCGACCCCGCGCACGTCTACGCCAAGCACGTCCCCGAGCACGCGCCTACCACCGATCGAGCGTCGGGTTGCCGCTGCGTCGCCCCTTCGGGCCGCAGTGCCGTCGCCTTTGGTCCATGCTACCGGCCTCTGACGCACTTTCGGAGGCATGCACGTCGCTGGTGGTCTCCCGCCGCTGCACCGACTCGGGCCATGCAGCTACGCCGTTCCCTCGGGCCGTGGCATCACCGCACACGGTCACCTTCGCCGTCCCCGCGCATCAACGTCCGAGGCCACCACAGCGCCACCCCTTCGGTGCGGGTTGCCTCCGTCCGCACATGGTCTCCGTCACGCTGTCTGTTCTTCCTCGCCTACTTCGTGTACCGCCACCGCGCCTCCACCCCAGGTCGCCGCTGGGCTCGCCAACCACTTCAGGTCGCGCTGGGCTCGCCGACCACCGCAACGCCCGTCTAGGCGTCCAGCATGACCACCCCAGGTCACCGCTGGGTTAGCCACCTTCTACGTCTTCGTACACTACAACTTTGCCGCTAGCGTCCTCGCCTCTTCCCCGACTACGCCACCTGCTCCTCTACTTCGACACCCTCCGTCGAAACCTCCTCTGTTAGTCTACTCCGACATGGCGTGCACTTTGTACTGTTCCCTGCCCCCGCACTCCCGATACTGGCAACACCGGTATGTGCCTTCGTCCCCGACGCGTCCCCGGGCCTGGCAAGCTCGGACCGGCGCCTCGTCTTCATCGGCTTCGACGACGTCTTCATCGGCATCGCTGAAAAAGCAAGGTCTATACCTCGTGTGTTTGTGTGTTTGATAACAACACTTGAATGAATTTAGCCGTGTGCATAGATTGTCTTTGATAGATTTGCAGGTACACGGTGACCTCGCTGAACACATCATGATCGGAAGACTAAAGCGTAGCTTATAGGTTTTCTGGTTTTGTGTGTGTCGCGAGGTAACATGGTTGGAGAGGAAAAGAGGAAAAAATATTTTCTGCCTGACCGGTACTACCGGTACCAGGAGCGGCAGTACCGCTACCCTACTGGTACCGCCCTGAAGTACCGCTCTGGGTGTTTGCACTCGAAAAGTCCCATAGAGTGACTTACGGTACCTCTAGGGTACCATGAGAGGAAGTACCGCTTGCAAGCGTGATACGTCCATTTTGCATCACTATTTTATATCATAATTTACTGTTATTCATTGATATATTTCATATTTAGAGATGATACTTATGTTATTTCATCTATTTTGCATGTTTCATGATTATTGGAGAATCGCGCACCGGAGTCAGGATTCTGCTGGAAAAAGCACCGTCAGAATGCAATATTTCGGAAGATCAGCAATTGACGGGAATTATACTGAAAATCCTATTTTTCCAGAAGACGGAGGGAGCCAAAAGGAGGAGCCGAGGAGGGCCGCCATGGGCCCCCCTCATAGGCCGGCGCGGGCCCTGCCCTGGCCGCGCCGCCTTGTGGGGAGGGGGCCCACGACCCCCTCTGGCCTCCTCTCCTTCGCGTACTTCTTCGTCCCGAAAACCTAAGCTACAGGGGATAGTCGCGAAGAGTCACAGCCGCCTCTGCGGGGCGGAAAACACCAGAGAGAAAAGAGCTCTCCGGCGGGCAGGAATCCGCCGGGGAAATTCCCTCCCGGAGGGGGAAATCGACGCCATCGTCACCGTCATCGAGCTGGACATCATCTCCATCACCATCGTCATCATCTCCATCATCATCACCGCCATCTCCACCGCTGCACCTCGTCACCGCTGTAACAATTTGGGTTGGATCTTGATTGTTTGATAGGGGAAACTCTCCCGGTGTTGATTTCTACTTGTTATTGATGCTATTGAGTGAAACTATTGAACCAAGGTTTATGTTCAGATTGTTATTCATCATCATATCACCTCTGATCATGTTCCATATGATGTCTCGTGAGTAGTTCGTTTAGTTCTTGAGGACATGGGTGAAGTCTAAATGTTAGTAGTGAATTATGGTTGAGTAATATTCAATGTTATGATATTTAAGTTGTGGTGTTATTCTTCTAGTGGTGTCATGTGAACGTCGACTACATGATACTTCACCTTTATGGGCCTAGGGGAATACATCTTGTACTCGTTTGCCAATTGCGGGGTTGCCGGAGTGACAGAAACCTAAACCCCCGTTGGTATATCGATGCAGGAGGGATAGCAGGATCTCAGAGTTTAAGGCTGTGGTTAGATTTATCTTAATTACTTTCTTGTATTTGCGGATGCTTGCAAGGGGTATAATCACAAGTATGTATTAGTCCTAGGAAGGGCGGTGCATTAGCATAGGTTCACCCACACAACACTTATCAAAACAATGAAGATTAATCAGCTGTATGAAGCGAAAGCACTAGACTAAATTCCCGTGTGTCCTCAAGAACGTTTGGTCATTATAAGTAAACAAACCGGCTTGTCCTTTGTGCTAAAAAGGATTGGGCCACTCGCTGCAATTATTTCTCTCGCATTTTACTTACTCGTACTTTATTCATCTGCTATATCAAAACCCCCTGAATACTTGTCTGTGAGCATTTACAGTGAATCCTTCATCGAAACTGCTTGTCAACACCTTCTGCTCCTCGTTGGGTTCGACACTCTTATTTATCGAAAGTACTACGATACACCCCTATACTTGTGGGTCATCAAGACTATTTTCTGGCGCCGTTGCCGGGGAGTGAAGCGCTATTGGTAAGTGGAATTGGTAAGGAAAACCTTTACTGTACGTGCTGATTTTATTTCTGCCTGCTGCTATAATTCATTATGGAGAGATCTTCTCTTGAATTCCTATTTGGAAAATCTACTACTACTGCAAAGGTAGTGGATGAGGCGCCAGGTGAGAAAGAGGTTCCATACAAAATACCTATGAAAATTATTGAACGTGTTGTGGATAACCGCTATGAAGGGGATGGAACTGTCCATCCTGGTGATCATTTACTGTTTTTACATGAATTATGCGGGTTATTCAAATGTGCAGGTATTGCTATGGATGAAGTTAGAAAGAAACTATTCTCTATATCGCTGTCTGGTAAAGCGGCGCATTGGTATAAATTGCTGAAGAATGGTGATTCTCTTGATTGGAAGGATATTGTGCCTCTATTTTATTCTAAATTCTATCCTCCAAGTGAAATTCACAAAGATCGGAACCGCATATATAATTTCTGGCCTCATGATGGAGAGAGTATTGCCCAAGCATGGGGGAGATTGAAGTCTTTAATGCTCAAATGCCCCATTCATGAGCTTCCTGGTAATATTATTATTGATAATTTCTATGCAAGATTGTCTTTTCAAGATAAGACTTTGCTGGATACTTCTTGTTCTGGATCATTTACACGCAATAAAGAAGAGTTTAAAAGGGACCTTCTTGATCGGATCCAGGAGAATACTGAAGGATGGGAGAACGACAAAGATAGAGAGTCAGGTATAAACTATGATTATAAATGCATTGAAGCTTTTATGGATACTGATAAATTTCGTAATATGAGTGCTACTTATGGTCTTGATTCTCAAGTTGTTGCAAATCTTTATAAAGCTTTTGCCTCTCATTATGAATTGCCTAAGAAGAATTTTGATAAGTATCATGAACCGTATAAAGATAAAATTGATTCATCTATAAACAAATGTGTTGTAATTGAAACTGTTGATCATGTTATTCCTGAAGCTTATATTGAAAAAACTCCTTTCCCTGCTAAAATGAAGGAGTATTCTGTTATAACTAGTGTAGTTAATAAAAGTGCAAAGAAACCCATAGAACCTGAAGAACAAATAAAGGTTGAACCTGCTATTGCAATAGTTAAAGATCTTGTGACTGAAAATGTGGAAGATGGTCATATTATTTTCTGTGAAGATGCTTCTAATATTGTTTCGCATCCTAATAAGTCTAGGAAAGCCAGTGTTCCTATGCTCTCTGTTAGAATTGGTGATCATTGCTATTATGGTTTATGCGATATTGGTGCAAGTATTAGTGCCATTCCTTATGAGCTTTATACGGAGATCATGCATGAAATTGGTTCTTGTGAACTTGAAGATATTGATGTGGTTATTCGGCTAGCTAATAGAGAAACTATCTCTCCTATTGGTATTGTTCGAGATGTGGAAGTTCTATGTGGTAAGATTAAATATCCTGCTGACTTTTTGGTACTTGGTTCTGCTGCTAGTAAGTCTTGTCCTATTATTTTTGGTAGACCTTTTCTAAATACTTGTGGAGCTGTTATAGATTGCAAGAAGAAAAAATTGTTACTAAATTTGCTGGTGAATCTTATGAGTTTAATTTCTCTAAATTTGCCAAAACTCCTTATAAAGCTGATTTGCCTAATAATGATTTTAGAGTTGAACAGTGTGCGTCTATTGCTCTTGCTCCTAATAATCCTTTGCAGCAACATTTGGAGGATAGTGAGAGTGAAGTCTTTAGGGAAGAAAGAAATGAGCTTGATGAAATTTTCCTTCGTCAACCTATTCTTAAACATGACTTGCCGGTTGAAGATTTAGGTACAACACCACCACCAAAGGAAGATCCTGTTTTTGATTTAAAACCATTGCCTGATAATCTTAAGTATGCTCATATTGATGATAAGAAAATATATCCTGTTATTATTAGTTCTAAGCTTTCAGAGTTTGAAGAAGAAAGGTTATTGGAAATATTGAAGAAACACCGAGGAGCTATTGGCTACACTCTTGATGATTTGAAGGGGATTTCTCCCTCTATTTGCCAACATGCCATCAACATGGAAGATGATGCAAAGCCTGTTGTTGAACATCAACGTCGTCTAATTCCAAAGATGAAGGATGTGGTAAGGAATGAGGTATTAAAACTTCTTGAAGCTGGTATTATATATCCTATTGCTGATAGTAGATGGGTTAGTCCTGTGCATTGTGTTCCTAAGAAAGGAGGAATGACTGTTGTACCTAATGATAATGATGAGCTCATCCCTCAAAGAGTAGTTGTAGGGTATAGAATGTGCATTGATTATCGAAAAGTTAATAAGGTTACTAAGAAAGATCATTACCCTTTACCCTTTATTGATCAAATGTTAGAGAGGTTGTCTAAAAATACTCATTTTTGCTTTCTTGATGGTTATTCTGGGTTTTCACAAATTGTTGTTAAAACTAAAGATCAAGAGAAAACCACTTTCACTTGTCCTTATGGAACTTATGCTTATAGACGTATGCCTTTTGGTTTATGTAATGCTCCTGCTACTTTTCAAAGATGCATGTCTGCTATTTTTCATGGCTTTTGTGAGAATATTGTAGAGGTATTCATGGATGATTTTTCTGTCTATGGGAATTCTTTTGATAATTGCTTGCGAAACCTTGATAAAGTATTGCAGAGATGTGAAGAAACTAACCTTGTTCTTAATTGGGAGAAATGCCACTTTATGGTTAATGAAGGAATTGTATTGGGGCATAAAATTTCTGAGAGAGGTATTGAAGTTGATAGAGCTAAAGTTGAAGCAGCACTACAAGAAAAGTTCTGATAGACAACGTCTCAAAATCGTCCGCTAAGGGGTATTTTTCGTCGCCTATGGGCCTAACCCGACGATATGGGTTCCGTTGTCGAAACTGCGTCAGGCAAAGTCCAACGACGATTTTTTCGGTCCGTCGCGCTTGGGCGCCCTTCCGCCACGGAAAATCGGACCGTTGCGGAAGTGTTTTCGGGAGCCCGTTGACTGCTGACGTCATGCAAACTGACACGTGGCAGACGCCGTTAACTGCCAGTTAACGGCGTTAACCGGCTGAAACCCCGTGGTAGATGGTAGGCCCACACGAGGCCTGCCACGTCTTAAGCGGGCCGGGCCAGATGACATAGTTTGACCGGTCAACTATATAGCTGGGCTGGTCCATTAGTTACGTGGGCCGGGCCTAACCTCTAAGGTTGACTGGTCAAAACTTAAATGGGCCGGCCCATTTAACATGTGGGGTCCACCTTACAGCAACTGGGCCGGCCCAAGAAGCAAGTGGGCCGGGCACAGGTGGGTCCCACTTTCCTGTTAAAGGGCCGGCCCATTTAGTGTGTGGGGTCCACCGTATAGCAAGTGGGCCGGCCCAACAAGCTAGTGGGCCGGGCCAAAAACACAGGTGGGTCCCACTTTCCAGTTAAAGGGTCGGCCCATTTAGTGTGTGGGGTCCACCATATATCAAGTGGGCCGGCCCAACAAGATAGTGGGCCGGGCCAAAAACACAGGTGGGTCCCACTTTCCTGTTAAAGGGCCGGCCCATTTAGTATGTGGGGTCCACAATATAGCAAGTGGGCTGGCCCACAAGATAGTGGGCCGGGCCAAAAACACAGGTGGGTCCCACTTTCCTGGTAAAGGGCCGGCCCAATTAGTATGTGGGGTCCACCATATAGCAAGTGGGCCGGCCCAACAAGATAGTGGGCCGGGCCAAAACACAGGTGGGTCCCACTTTCCTCTTAAAGGGCCGGCCCATTTAGTATGTGGGACCACCATATAGCAAGTGGGCCGGCCCAACAAGATAGTGGGCGGGCCAAAAACACATGTGGGTCCCACTTTCTGTTAAAGGGCCCAACTAGTATGTGGGGTCCCATATAGCAAGTGGGGCCCAACAAGATAGTGGGCCGGGCCAAAAACACAGGTGGGTCCCACTTTCCTCTTAAAGGGCCGGCCCATTTATTATGTGGGGTCCACCAAAAAAGCAAATGGGCTGGCCCAACTAATTAGTGGGCCGGCCCAGTAGTTGGTGGGGTCCACCTTAAAGCAAGTGGGCCAGCCCAATTAGTGTGTGGGGTCCACCGTAAATCAAATGGGCTGGCCCAAGAAGTAAGTGGGCCAGCCCGTTTAGTTGTTGTTTATATGCCGGCATAATATGCGCTTTAGGATTTTGCGGGCAGGCACATATGTGATTTCGCTTAATTGGGCCGTTTAAGGGATGGGAATTCGTGATTTAGATACTGAGAATATTTACGCAGCATTGATTTCTGTCGGATAGCCTCACTTACCACAAGGACCAAAGAAAAAATGCGCGAAAGAACTATAAAAACTAACTAAATATTACATCAGCTGCAAGGCATTGAAAAAAATATTACAGAACCCAGAGAAATTGAATGGTAATTAAACCTAGCAATACAATGAAGCGATCCGGCAATCTTTTAAGTTGTCCATGCAGCACCTATATCTGAAACAAAGACATTACAAGTTAAGACAACAACAATGGAAAGGCAAAGACACTACAATATTGTTTGGCAAAGAATTTGGAACTCATCATTTCGTCGTTATAACAAGATCATTGTAATGCGCACAATAAGCAAACAAAGAGTGCATGCCGCATACCAACAGCCAATATAACAGAGCATGTTAGAATGAAACAGCAGACTTACTACTGTCGAGTCCCATGCAAACCAACATGTTCAGGGAGTACAAAATTGGCATGAACAACATAGTAGCAGGCTATAAATTTTGTAACAACGACTGAGCAAGATGAAGTTATGATGGCTACATCTACAGAGCAGGGAATGTAAACCAAAAATAGAAGTTACGATGGCAAAAGCTAAAGAGGAGGGAATGTGAACCAACATGTGCCAAGTGCAATTACTTCATTTTGGCCGTGAACTAAATAATACTCCTGAACTTATAGTGAAGGGGATGCAAATCAAGATGTTTCGGGATATAAACTTGTAATGAGCAACACATGGAGGATAGTTAATGCTGGAGCTTAGGATGGACCAGATACAGAATATAGTGGGATCACCTGTGAACTTGTATAAGAGGGAATGCAAACCAATATGTTCAGCTTTCCATATGTGAGCGTCATGCCAAGTCAGAGAAACAAGTCAATAATGCAGCTTTTGAAGAACAAGATGGCACGCAAAATTATTATCTAGTAGTATGACAAGTTTATTTGTACTACAGGCTAGATAGCAGAGTGATAGCATGCCAAACTAAGTCCTTACTTTGTTAGCTTACAATGAACTAGATACAAAACAATGGCATCACCTGTAGTACAGGGAATGCAAGCCAACATGTTCATGGAGTAAAAAATTGGCACAAACAACATAGTAGCAGGCCATAATTTTTGTAACAACGACTGAGCAAGATAAAGTTATGATGGCTAGATCTACAGAGCAGGGAATGTAAACCAAATATAGAAGTTACGATGCCAAAAGCTATAGAGCAGGGAATGCGAACCAACATGTGCAATTACTTAAAATTGGCCATGAACTAAATAATAGCAGGATGTTACTATAATACCTACAGTATAATTTTTGTAACAACGACTGAGCAAGATAGAAGTTATGATGGCTACATCTACAGAGCAGGGAATGCAAACCAAAATGTTCAATCGCTTAAAGTTAGCAATGAAGTAGAAAATAGCAACGTGTTACGGTCATAGCTAGGAATGAACTAAAAGAGCTTCAGACAAACAAGCATCTGAACCCAGAACATGGCGCTAAAACAAGGGACTTACATTAGGAGAAGCACTCTGTGGGAGTCACAGCAGATCTTCCTGGGGTTGATAGATCCGGTGATGAAGTACGCTACATGTGCTACTTGGGGTTGGAGAGACGGCCATTACACTTCATGGTTACTCATCTAATCTGCAAAGACGTAACGGCGCGTCGTTAGCACAAACAGGTTCCCCCAAGATTAAACAAGAACTTGCAGGCAAGCAATAGAAAAGCGACAGTAGAAGAGTTTAGATCATGCACTGCGCCGGTGAAGCAGATCCGGTTCATGCACAGCGGTGTCGGTGAGCAAGATCCGATGCGGTGGACGACGGATCCGGCGAAGCGGCTCCGGCGGGGTGGACGATACCGCAGCTGAAGCGACTGCGGTAGACTGCTGGATGAGCATATGGTTTCGAGGTTCGGCGGGGATGATCCGGTCCGGTTGATGACGGCGTCGATGAAGCGGCTCCGGCAGGCAGCCGGATGACGAGGATCGCGAGGGCTCGGGTAGGCCAGGGAAGTCCGGCGGGGATGTTCCGGTGCGGTGGTCGTGGAGGTGGGAGAGAGGGACTTGGGAAGTTCCGGTGGGTGGTCTGAGGGAAATGAATTTTTTTGGGAGGGTTTCCGGGCTAGGGAGGTGGTGATCCAAAAAATGACGGGCAGACCCCCCCACCAACCGACTTTGCTGCCATCTCCACAGGGGTAGAATGGGAATTTGGAAGCGTGTGAAATTTTTGTATTTTGTGGGCGGGAAGTTTTGCCGCTATGAGATTTTGAATTTGGCCACCGTCCAAGTATAATGATAAAAAATTGTGAGACCGTACTAGTACCTCTGTTCAAGGCCGAGTGCAAAATCAAATCATCATCACGTTGAAAATTTGTTACCAACTTACCATGATCATGATCTACCTCTGAAAATGGGCGCATCCACTAAAACTTGCAAAGTATAATGATACAAATTTGTGAGACCGTACTAGTACTTATGTTCAAGGTCGAGTGCAACATCAAATCATCATTATATTGAAAATTGTGTTACCATGATCATGATATTTCTCTGAATTTGGCGCAACCGCTAAATCTCGCAAAGGATAATGATAAAAAAAGGTGAGATTGTACTAGTTCTTATGTTCAAGGCCGAGTACAAGATCAAATCATCATCACGTTGAAATTTGTTACAATGATCATGACATATCTCTAAAATTAGTGCATCCGCTAAATCTTGCACGTGGCGCATCTCGGTGCGGAGCAACAAGTCGGTGCTATCAAGGTTGAGGCGTCGGTAGCGTCATCGGGCTCTCATCTCTTGATAGATCTTCTACATGGCGCGGCGCACCACCCGCCGATAAGCAGTCACATGTGAGACCGAGGTGGAGACGTCCCCGGCATCCTCGAGGCGCGGCCGCCCTTCTACGAGCCAGCGTCGACTCAAGGTATGAATCCATGTGGTGTCTTAGATTTATTGTTCTTCTCTTATGATTATTTTGAGCCGAACATGTGTGCTCTTTCTCTGAATATATTGCTTGAAAAGCTTACCAAGTTACTTAAATTCACTTTGTTCTTAATCTTGCGAGCTAATATTGTTATTTTTAATGAACGGTGGTGTGCGCAAGCAGAGTTATTTGTGGATGTGTTGAGCTGTTAGGCATAAGTCGAAATCCTCATCTAAACGAGGCCTCAGATTAACACATAAAAAAGGTGTTCAATCTCGCCCACAATACCCTCTTCTTTCCTCTCCCTTTATTGGAACTTGTTTTGCAGACAAGGAAAGTGGCACGTGTAATGTGAGTAAAACCCTCTTAGCCAAAATCATCTACGAGCAAGATTTTCTATATTGTAGATGCCCCAATTGACTCTCATCCCCAAAGTAGTTTTTTATGTCAGTATAGACTTCTTTACTGGATGTATACTATCGTACATGGCATGCATTTGCCTAATGAGCAACATTGTATTGCTATTCTAGCCAACCTGATCGATATGTCAAGCTTCATGCACGAGATGCCATGTTTAATTTACTCCCTCGCTCTGATCCATATTTCTTGATGTGAAATGAATGTGAATCGGAGGGAGTACTTTTCTTAGATAGTACTATATCATTTCAAAAAAAAGTACTACTACATCACAAATGCATCAAAAGAGTACTACATCACAAGACCACCACGGTTGTACTAGTAGAGTTTAATGCTGAACTTCCAAAGGGATTAAGATTACACATATGAACTTTAAACATGACCAGGAGCATGAGGGCCAGCAGCAGGGGCGTTGACGTGGAGCAAGCTAGGCAAGACGTAATTCTGGAGGAAGAGGCCATATGATGCGTACTTGGCCTTGGTTGCAGGGCGGTGTTTCCCCCTATGTACTTAGGCCTACACCCATCGCATGTTGGATCAGGCTGTGGATGTCCTTCTAGAGAAATTTGCCACATAATGGGCAAAATAGCTCCCCGCGCGTATGCAGAAACGAATTTCACCACCCTTCAGCCGCTTGAGAACATAGCGGCTTTTCCGGTCCCTGCGCACCTTGTTGTTGTCCATGTCATCAGAATACTCCTATGAATTATTAAGTACTACATAATCAAGTTTTTATGACAGATCGAATAAATACTCCACTAACATAATCAAACCTTAGAAACCCTAAAATTAAATGTGTAGAACAAGTAAATGGCAGAAGAAATCGTAATAAATCATGAGAAACCCTATGAACAACCATGAACATTAGCCACAACAATTGCAAGTCCACTAAGTATGAACACATAAATTGATTATATGACTACATGGCAGATTAGTCGAAATTAAACTAGAATCTGATCTTACGAATCGTAGAATCAATTACATCTACAAGAACAAGGTAGGATATCAAATCAATCAAGAACCAGGCTCGTGCAAACCATGTGAACAGCAATATGACACAAAGAGGGTTGGGACAGTTTCGGTAAAAGAGAAGTACCTCCTCGTCATCACCCTCAACATCCTCCTGGAACTGAACGTTTGGGCCGAAATCATCGAAGGGGTCGAGGTTCGCGTCCAGCATCGGGCCTAGGAAGACCTCGCCGTGGTGGCCTGCAACGCCGTGCACATCTTCGGCGGGATAAACAACGTTGGTATCCACCTTCTGCTCGACGGCCAGGACGCCCGTTTCGACCGAGGTCGAAGAACCAGACAAGCAGAGGAGACGAGCGGCATGGGTGCCCGGTGAAGCCTCACCCGTCGTGACGGCTAGGATGCCCATTTCGACCGAGGTTGAAGAATCCGACAAGCAGAGGAGACGAGCGGCTTGGGTGCCCGGTGAAGCCTCACCCACCACGACGGCCACTACCGTAGAGGCATCCTCTGCGTGGGCGGTCGCCTATTGCTCCGCCTCGTATGCAATACCTATCTTCATGCTGTTGTGGTTGGAAACGGGAAAGTCGATGCCTCAGAGGTGCGGTGAGTGGATGGGGGTTTTCACAGTGTGGGGGAGGCAAGTTGGGGGAGTGGAGAGGACGAGCTCGCGAGAGATGATGAGGCCGATTATGTTATAGCCTCCGACCCCCTGTATCCAGTAGTGGACGCGTGAAGTCATGCATGTACTCGACTTTCCACTTTCTGGGAGACGTGTACGAAACTTTTTTTTGGACCATTTAACTTCATCTGGGACTCATGTATACCAATACTTCCAAACGTCATAAGTAATTCAAAATCATTCAGAATAATATGAGACCTTAACATTTTATTTTTTGTGTCAGATATTGTCTATGAAAAATAACATCCTTCAAAAAATAAATCGCCTATGCCAATCCGATCATGCCCGTCTACTCCAACTAGCTTCCTCGAGTAATTTGTCACCTTACATTCTTAAAATGAACCAAAATTTGGCACAGGGGTGCATCATCACATGGAAAATGATGTTACCATTCTGTCTTCCCATTTTTTTTTGAATTTTTCAAAATTGTCATGCCCTAACGGAAAAAATGTACTCCTTCTAAGAAGCATGTATCAGAATGGCATTACCAAAACCTAGGGGTGGGGTGGGGGGAGGGGGGCACATGGTGGTGTGATGATACATCACATTTGGACCACACAACACCATTTGGACCAACCAAAAAAAAACACCCTACACAAACCCTGGTCAAAACTAGTTTGACCAATATTACAAAATTTGTACGGAGTACATAATTCAGAAACCGTCAGAAATATACGAAGCATTCACGAGTCCCCAAAGTCAGTGACTTTGAGTCACTTACAACTGTGGTCCACATATCAGTCACCCAAAGTCATGGCAAAGTCAGCTTGGCAAAGTCACCGACAGACAAAGCAAGCAGTGAACAGACAACTCCGTAGCACTGAAAAGACATCTCACAGAAAAGGCTAGTACTACCTTTTCTTCCCGGATAAGCAAAAATAGCTGATCGGTACTGACGAAATGCACCAGGTCCGCAATGTACTCCAGCTATAAGTGAAGCATGCCTACCACTGAAGAGGAAATTCAAGATTCCACCAGATCCCCATATCACTCTTTTGCATAAAACACGGACATATCTTTTGCACAATTCACCACTTGTTGGTCTAATCTATCGCAGCTTCCATCAGTTGGTCATCCAATTAACGATTTAACGGATTAGAAAAATAAGCGGTGGAATTAGAAGTACTAGTAGCGAAATGTGCAAAATATACCGCCCTTCCCGAGGGGGTTTGTCCAGAAGAGGGCCGGATGACAATGTCCCGGGTGCATCCAGAAACGAGAGGGGTAGTTTCTAATACATGTAAGAAATTATTTTACAAAAAGGTAGATATTAAGTAGTACAACTATTAGTACAGTACTACTATTTCGAGGGAAAATGCCATGTCGTGCGACCTCTAATCAATGAGTAGAAGTTGTAGGTGCGCCTAACATGCATTGCTGAAAGCTGGTTCCGCTGGAATTTGAGCTCAGCCGGGGCGGATTCTGCGAAGTACGCCCGACGTCACTCATGTATCCCACCAAACTGCTCACTTCTTTCAATGTCTCTTCTCTTTCACTGCAGCTCTCCAACATCAGGTGCATCAACTTATCTTGTGCCTTCTGCCTCTCGAGAAGGGCAAGGATGGCGATGTCAGCATATTCAAGGTTCAACTTTTGGAGCTGTACTTTATCCTGAAGAAGGATTTTGTACTCTATATCAGACTTGTCTCTGTCGAGGCACACAGTCTTGAGTATGCTGCTGGCTTTCTCCGCTGATGCTTTCTGCTTAATCAGCTCGTTCTTCAACATATCGCGCTCATTTCGAAGGCTGCAAATGAGCTCCACAAGAGTTTTCGAATTCTTCTTCTTGGCAGCCAAATCGTCTCGGAGGCGATCACACTCTAAGCTGAGCTCCTCGTTTTTTTCCATCAAGATGGCGACAGTGGTGTCGATAGTCGGCGCCGCTTCCTTCAGGGCGAAATCATCGGTAGCAAGTAAGCGCAAAGGAAGAAGAAGAAGAAGAAGAAGAAGAAGAAGAAGAAGAAGAAGAAGTTGGTGCTACCTCATTTCGCCGGGGTAGGGCCGGGTTGAAATCATCGGACGACGATGATTCCTTGGTCGTGGAAGTTGGTGCAGTAGGGGCGTCGTTGGAACTTCCAACCCTTTAAGATGTATAACCATAGAGACTCTTAAAGAGCTTGAGCCCGGGCAAGAAGAAACGAAAGTACATGGCGAAGGAAACTAACCCGGTGAGCACAGCACGGACGCGTTTCGGCGGCGGCGGCGGCGACGGCGAGCCCACTTGGTTTCTGGAAGCGTCTCTCGAAATTTCGAGCCGGCGTTTTTTCTCCGCGTACTTGACCGCCGACGACCTGAATTTTGAAGACATTGCTGGAGGAGAGAGCGACGAACAAATGTTTGTTAGGTGGAGAGAGGAAGAAAGTGAATGGAACGAGAGAGTTTAGCGTTTTGCCCTTATAGTCATAGTCGCTAACCGTGACGCGGGAAGGTTGGTCGTCGGCGTTTAATGGTCTCCCGCGTGGAAACCGAGGCGGCCACGAGGCAGCGGCTGGCCACGCGGCGTCCAGTCGCCTACGCCGCCGTAAATAAGGGTAGTTGCCTACCACCACCAGGTGACATGCACCTTTTCCATGTCACCGTGTGACATGCGGCCTAAATTCAAATTTAAAACATTGCGAAAAAAATCATGCATCCGGTGACATGCCCATGGCATGCCACCGATGAAGAGTTCCGTGCCATGCACTCTGGCACTCTGCGCCGTCTTGGATCAGAAAATGAGCGAAGAACGAGGACGAGGCACTAGTTCAAATTTAGGATGAAGTTTAAGTTTTATTTTGGTTTAAATTAGATTAGAGGGAGTAGTACTCTTACTTTATTACTCGTACTTGTGTTAATGTAGTAGTATTATTATGGTGGTGTACTTGCGTCCGTGTACTGCTTGTTTCAGCTGTTTTGGTGAAGGAGACATGCATCACCCTTTTTGGTGATATATCTAGTCGTCATGTAGCCCTCTACCATGTACTATTTTTGCTATGAATATATGTGGTATTGATTGTCAAAAAAAAAACCCCAAGATCCTGAAAAACTGTTGGTCTATCCCGAGAAACGAGGAGGTTTAAGGAAACGAGGAGTCCAGCGCGTGCGGAAGGAGCTTTAATCGTGCGAGCATGCAGGGGCAAAATGAGGAAACTAGCGATTACTTTCTCTCCTGCCAGTCTTATACCTTAATAAATGGGCAAACTGAGCACGTTGTAGCTAATCCTTTTATTAATTAAACAGCTATATTAGTCAATAAGATTGCCTTATGTTTTTCCTCAGTTTTCGCCAAGCCCTTATTTGTTACCCGCAGAAGGAGCTCAGACGGGAGGATTCCAGTTTAGTTGACCGTTCCGTGCTGACGTGTGGGGCTAGTAGAAAGGGACCGCGTGGGACAGGACGAGACCGCGTTTGGTTGTACGTGAGCAGGAGCTGGGTTCTGTCTCTCTCGGCGCGAATTGGCATTTTTAAGAGCACCTTTTCCCCCTCTGTCTCTTTGTCTTTATTAACCAAAAGTATCAAATCTAGAGAAGCTTGCATTTCTGTCTTTCTTCAATTATTTGTGCCTTTTGGCCCTCGTTGTTTGCCCAATATGGCAGCAAATCTAGTACTCCCTCTGGTCCATATGTATGTAGTTAAATCTAGAAGCAAATCTCCAGGGTAATGTACTCCGTACGACAAATTCGCAGTAATAGTAAATCGAGAAAACAAAGTAGGGCCAACAAAATATACTCCAGTAGAATAGGGATAGATAATAGGGATCCCTCCCTAGATAATAAGCTGCATACACAGCAGCCAACAGGTTCGAGGTTCTTCACAACACCATCATACTAACAACATAACAACAAGGGATCCCTAGCTAACAACAAAATAGAAGCTGCTTTGCAGCAGCAGCAGCACACGTCCGGGACTCCGCCTACCCCATCTGCCTCCACTTGTTGCTCCCCTTGGGAGCCTTGGGCTTGAGCGGAGGCATGCGCCCGGCGGAGATCTCCACCCGCTGGATGCTGCGGAGGTGCATGCCGAGCGCCATGTGCTTGGCGCGGAAGGAGTGGGGGTTCACCGACGCGCCGACCTTGGGGTTGGTGTTGCCGATGTTCTCGGCATGCGTGAGGAGGCAGTTGAAGTCAGTGCGGCCGAGCCTCCTAGTGCAGAAGGGGCACCTGTAGACACCCTTGGCGAAGTAGGAGACGTACTGGCCGACCTGCAGCCTCCGCAGCACCTGGCGAGTCTTGACGTCATGGTGCTCGTCGTCGCTGCCGACGTCGCTGCCAGACAGCTGATCCATATCAAACGGGAACTATTAGTGAATGAGATGCAACGATGACTAACGTGCATGATAACAAAGTAAGGAAAAACAGAGCCAGCCTCAGTTAGAGTGGACACGATTATATGTCTACAGGGATGGTGTTAGCGAACCATAGCTCATGCACAACAGATTTGTACACAGCAATGGTTCGCTGAACCCACTCTGTAAAAATTTGTGCCCAACGATTCATCATAGGCAAAGAAACAGATTCCAGATCTGATTTTGAACAGATTCCAGAATATTTGCAAAATTAAACGGTTGATATCTTTTGATTCCTGCATAAAATAACTGACTGAGATCCCATAAATTAACTGATTGAGATCCCATTATTACTTGCATAAATTAACCGAACGGCCGAACTCCAAATCTTAAACGAAATCAAGAAGGGATCAAAGCAAAATGGAATAAAATCGATCGGCGCAAATATTAACCCAATACTCAACCATCTACAGATCGGCACTAATAGTTACTAGGGAACCAGCAAAAATAGGGTTAAAAAAGGAATGGGCGAAGAAAAAAGGGAGCAAACCATAGTTACCTCGTTCCATGGGTCGTCCATGAAGGTGTCGTAGGGGTTCGGAGGCGAGATGTACGGCACCGGCTCATAGGGGTCCCATCCCGGCGGGATACGACCGCCACCGGCGGCGGCGACGGCCTTTGAGGGGACGACGTCGAAGAGGGAGGCGTCGCGCTTGGAGCCGACGGCGTCATGGACGATGGGATTCGCATTCTCCATGTCCATCTCGCCTGCAGAGAGGGAGAGGGTTTTTGCTTTGGAGAAGATGATGGGACGTGAGAGGCGGCGTTGCATGAGCGAGTGAGAGTGACAGAGATAGTGCGAGGAGGCGTCTATAAAGGCGAGGGGTGGTTAATGCGACCCGCGTCCTACGCGTCCACCATTTAACGTCTGCACGTCTTGGGCTTCTGCAACGCGACACGCGTCCACAATTGCACGTCTTCGACTTCTGCACCGCGACTCGCGTCAGTACCCGTCAACAATTGCACGTCTTCCACTTCTGCACCGCAACACGCGTACTCGAGTCTAACCCTGGAAATTTAGATATACTCTCGAGTCTTATACTGTAGCATTTTTTGTGTGCTCGGTTTTCCCCTTGAGTACTAATACTGGCTAGTGCAATATACTCAGTTTTACCTCAAGTGCCTGGTCAACAGAGAGTCAACAAATGGGATTAACTAGTTAAATGAGTCAACAAATGGGATTATCAGTTCGTTTTCACGTGTTAAACTTGTCTAAATATTGGTCAAACCAAGGATTTGACCAAGATTCAAATGGGCAGAAAAAAATCAGAAAAATGAAAAACCAAAGCACATAGTCTTCTTATGTCATATAGTAAGCATTAAAGTTGATAAACAAGGTCTAGACATATTCAAACAAGAAAAATCATGTGTCTACCCCCTAACCCTAAACTCTGTCTTATGTAGTCAAGCATGAAGAGAAGTACTTTTGGGTTTCAAACATGGAAATTTCAAAAACCACCCAAAAGCTTCATTTTAGTGTGACTAAGAAGGATCAAGGCTTACCTTTTCATTTCATGTTTTAAACTTGTTTAAATCCTGGTCAAATATAGGTTTGACCAAGATTCAAATGGGCATAAAATAAAAATATAGAAAAATGAAAAAACAAAGCACATAGTCTTCTTATGTCATATAGTAAGCATTAAAGTTGATAAACAAGGTCTAGAAACTTGTCTAAATATTGGTCAAACCAAGGATTTGACCAAGATTCAAATGGGCAGAAAATTAAAAAAATCAGAAAAATGAAAAACCAAAGCACATAGTCTTCTTATGTCATATAGTAAGCATTAAAGGTGATAAACAAGGTCTACACATATTCAAACCATACAAATCATGTATCTACATACTCCCTAACCCCTAAACTCTGTCTTATGAAGTCAAGCATGAAGAGAAGTGGTTTTGGGTTTCAAACATGGAAATTTCAAAAACCTCCCAAAAACTTCATTTTAGAGTGACTAAGAAGGATACATGCTTCCCTTTTCATTTTCATGTTTTAAACTTGTTTAAATCTTGGTCAAACCTAGGATTTGACCAAGATTCAAATGGGCATTAAAATTTAAAAATCAGAAAAATGAAAAACCAAAGCACATAGTGTTCTTATGTCATATAGTAAGCATTAAAGTTGATAAACAAGGTCTAGACATATTCAAACCATACAAATTATGTATCTACCCCCTAACCCCTAAACTCTGTCTTATGAAGTCAAGCATGAAGAGAACTGGTTTTGGGTTTCAAACATGGAAATTTCAAAAACCTCCCAAAAAATTCATTTTAGAGTGACTAGGAAGGATACATGCTTCCCTGGTCATTTTCATGTTTTAAACTTGTTTAAATCTTGGTCAAACCTAGGATTTGACCAAGATTCGATGGGCATCAAAATTTAAAAAAATCAGAAAAATGAAAAACCAAAGCACATAGTTTTCTTATGCCATATAGTAAGCATTCAAGTTGATAAACAAGGTCTATACATATTTAAACCATACAAATCATGTATCTATAACCCTAAACCTTAAACTCTGTCTTATGAAGTCTAGCATGAAGAGAAGTCGTTTTGGGTTTCAAACATGGAAATTTCAAGAACATCCCAAAAGCTTCATTTTAGTGTGACTAAGAAGGATCAAGGCTTACCTTTTCATTTTCATGTTTTAAACTTGTTTAAATCCTGGTCAAATATAGGTTTGACCAAGATTCAAATGGGCATAAAATAAAAATATAGAAAAATGAAAAACCAAAGCACATAGTCTTCTTATGTCATATAGTAAGCATTAAAGTTGATAAACAAGGTCTAGTCTTATTCAAACTAGACAAGTCATGTATCTACCCGCTAACCCCTAAACTCTGTCTTATGAAGTCTAGCATGAAGAGAAGTCGTTTTGGGTTCAAACATGGAAATTTCAAGAACATCCCAAAAGCTTCATTTTAGTGTGACTAAGAAGGATCAAGGCTTACCTTTTCATTTTCATGTTTTAAACTTGTTTAAATCCTGGTTAAATCTAGGATTTGACCAAGATTCAAATGGGCATAAAATAAAAAAATAGAAAAATGAAAAACGAAAGCACATAGTCTTCTTATGTCATATAGTAAGCATTAAAGTTGATAAACAAGGTCTAGACTTATTCAAACTAGACAAATCATGTATCTATCCGCAAACCCCTAAACTCTATCTTATGAAGTCAAGCATGAAGAGAAGTGCATGGTTTTGGGTTTCAAACATGGAAATTTCAAAAAACTCCCAAAAAATTCATTTTAGAGTGACTAAGAAGGATACATGCTTCCCTTTTCATTTTCATGTTATATACTTGTTCAAATCTTGGTCAAACCTAGGATTTTACCAAGATTCAAATGTGCATCAAAATTCCAAAAAAATAAAAAAATGAAAAAACAAAGCACATAGTTTTCTTATGTCATATAGTAAGCATTAAAGTTGATAAACAAGGTCTAGACATATTCAAACAAGAAAAATCATGTGTCTACCCCCTAACCCTAAACTCTGTCTTATGTAGTCAAGCATGAAGAGAAGTGCTTTTGGGTTTCAAACATGGAAATTTCAAAAACCACCCAAAAGCTTTATTTTAGAGTGACTAAGAAGGATCCATGCTTATCTTTTCATTTTCATATTTTAAACTTGTTTAAATCATTGTCAAACCTAGTATTTGACCAAGATTCAAATGGGCATAAAATTAAAAAATCAGAAAATTGAAAAACTAAAGCACATAGTCTTCTTATGTCATATATATAGTAAGCATTTAAAAGATGATAAATAAGGTCAAGACAATTCAAATAATACAAATCATGTATCTACCCCTAACCCTAAACTCTATCTTATGAAGTCAAGCATGAAGAGAAGTGGTTTTTGGTTTCAAACACAAAAATTTCAAAAACCTCCCAAAAGCTTCATTTTAAATAGACTAACTTATTAATTATGAAGGATCCAGGATTGATTACCTTTTCATTGTCATGTTTTAAACTTGTTTAAATCTTGGTCAAACCTGGGATTTGACCAAGATTCGAATGGGCATAAAAATTAAGAAAAAAATCGTAAGAATGAAAAACCAAAGCACATAGCCTTCTTATGTCATATAGTAAGCATTCAAATTGATAAACAAGGTCTAGACATGTTCAAACCAGAAAAATCATGTATCTACCCCTAACCCTAAACTATGTCTTATGAAGTCAAGCATGCATGAAGAGAAGTGGTTTTGGGTTTCAAACATGAAAATTTCAAAAACCTCCCAAAAACTTCATTTTAGAGCGACTAATAAGGATCGATGCTTACCTTTTCATTTTCATGTTTTTACTTATTTGAATCTTGGTCAAATCCTAGGTTTGACCAAGATTTAAACAAGTTTAAAACATGAAAATGAAATGGGAAGTGTGTATCCTTCTTAGTCAGTCTAAAATGAAGCTTTTGGGATGTTCTTGAAATTTCCATGTTTGAAACCCAAAACCACTTAAGACAGAGTTTTTGGTTAGGCGTAGATACATGATTTTTCTTGTTTGAATATGTCTAGACCTTGTTTATCAACTTGAATGTTTATGACATAAGAAGGCTATATATGTGCTTTGGTTTTCCATTTTTTTCATTTTTTCGAAGTTTTTATGCCCATTTAAATATTGGTCAAATCCTAGGTTTGACCAAGGTTTAATCAAGTTTAAAACATGACAATGAAAAGGTAAGCATGAATCCTTTCTCAGTCACTCTAAAATGAAGGTACTTGAAATTTTTATGTTTGAAACACAAAACCCCAGTTCTCTTCATATGTTTGACTTCATAAGACAAAGTTTAGGGTTAGGGGTAGATATGATACATGATATTTCTGGTTTGAATATGTCTAGACCTTGTTTATCAACTTGAATGCTTACTATATGACATAAGAAGGCTATATATGTGCTTTGGTTTTTATTTTTTTTATTTTTTTTGAATTTTACGCCCGTTTGAATCTTGGTCAAATCCTAGGTTTGACCAAGGTTAAAACAAGTTTAAAAAATGGCAATGAAAAGGTAAGCATGGATCCTTCTTAGTCACTCTAAAATGAAGCTTTTGGGAGGTTTGTGAAATTTCCATGTTTGAAACCCAAAATCACTTCTCCTCATACTTAACTTCATAAGACAGAGTTTAGGGTTAGGGGGTAGATACATGTTTTGTGTGTTTTGAATATGTCTAGACCTTGTTTATCAACTTGAATGCTTACTATATGACATAAGAATACTATGTGCTTTGGTTTTTCATTTTTCTGATTTTTTTAATTGTTAAACCCATTTGAATCTTGGTCAAATCCTAGGTTTGAGCAAGATTTAAACAAGTTTAAAACATGAAAATGGAAAGCTAAGCATGAATCATTCTTAGTCACTCTAAAAATCTTTCGGTCTGCAGAAGAGTCGAATCTGCAATCAGTAGTTACAAAAGCGACCCACCTTAGGGATGGATAATAAGACTTGGGCAATATAAACGTTGATACTACTTACTTTGTGATACTAAAATATATGTATCTAGACATATTTCAGTTGTAGATACATCCATTTTAACATCAAGTAATATGGATCGGAGGACTAGCTAAAGAACAATGAGAGGCAGTGTTTCTCTCCCCCAGCCTACTTGGCGGAGTGGCCCTCCATCAGGACAGGTGGTGATTCCGCTTCTCTCGTTGGAATTCCTTATCCCCCAGCCTACTCGGCGACGTGCGCTCCTCAGTGACCTGCGCGAGGGCGCCTCGGCGACCTACGCAAAGGTGGCTGGACTCGGAGCGCATCGACTTCCTTCTGCGGTGCCTGGATTGGATCGACCATCCCGCGCGTGTCCTCCACCATATTGTTTTTCTTCAAGATGCTGTTATCCATCATCTTCTTCACCGCATCATGTTGGGTGTTGAGGCTCCCGTTGAGAGCTTGAACGCACCTGTTTGATAGCTCGACGTTTTCTTCGCGAAGAAAGCCGCACTCGATCTTAAGCATCAAATTCTCGCCCTTGAGCTTCTTGATGACAGAGTTCGTTTCCTCACTTGATGGAACCCTCACATCATGCAGCTTGCCCCGGCCGGTGACCTCGTCCTTCAAAGTATCGACATCATCGCGAAAGTTGGAGGCGAGTTCCACGAGAGTTTTAAGCTCATCTCTGAAACACGCCGATGCTTCCTGCATGGCAATATCATCAGTACCGAAACAAAGTGACGAGAGGAAGACGAAAATGTCCAATCAGTGGTAACCTCTAAGCGCAGGAGACAGGGGTTGAAGTCGTCATGAGAAGATGTCAGGGTGCGTCGTGGGGCACTGAGATATGTATAAAAAGGATTAATACGGAATAAAGAGTTGGGACCTCCGGGCCAGGAAGAATCAAGAAACATGGCGATGGAAACCAACCAGGAATCTTCGACCGCACGACTGACGCCGTTCCGAGACGAGCGCGAAGCAGGGCCTTCGTTTTCTGGCGGGCCCTTTCTCGCGGCCAGCATCTGGATAGACCGCCGGCGGGAACTCTCCGCGTCCTTGGTCAACACTAGATGGTGCTTCTTCAAGCGAGATGGTGGCCTTGACTTCGGAGGCATCGCTGGAAGTGGAAGGAGACTGGAAGTGAAGCAAGAAGGGGATGGAAGAAGTACTCCCCCCTATTAAAACCAGACAACCGTCTCCTGCCCTCGCTTCGAGCAACCTGGTCCGCCCATCCTAAATCAACGGCCGAGAGGGGGCTCAAGGGTCAGGACGCGGGAGCAGAAGCAAATGAATCGAGAGCGGTCCGGAGTATCCTGTCCGTCCACCGTAAATCAACGGGACAGAGCGGCTACCTTCTCTTCGAAGGCTCTGGCGCGCAACCCGAGGAATGGACATCTGTCGGCTAGTATAGAATTTTATAGCACGCCATTAATCGAGCTAGCAGTACTGTACTACTGACTACAACTCTGATGGACGTCCAAAGCTCTGAATAGTCAGGGGAAACAATGAATGCGAGCCAGGGTAGTACTACTGTAGTAGTGAAGCAATGGGGATTATCTGGAGCAAGTACGGAGTACCGAGTACAGTACTACAAAAGTGCTGTTCGTTGTTTTCGCAGTTCATTTTAGCGTAACGTCCAGGTTGTTGTCGAACCAGCTGTTAGATTTTGGGTAATTATTGTTAAGTTGCTGCTTCTTAATTAAAATTTATCAAAGTCATGTAGACTAGATCGATTTGTGAGAACATCCCAAAAGCTTCATTCATTTTAGAATGACTAAGAAGGATCCATTCTTACCTTTTCTTTTCATGTTTTAAACTTGTTTAAACCTTGGTCAAACCTAGGATTTGACCAAGATTTAAATGGGCATAAAAATTCGGAAAAAAATCAACAAATGAAAAACCAAAGCACATATATAGCCTTCTTATGTCATATAGTAAGCACTCGAGTTGATAAAAACTCTGTCTTATGAAGTCAAACATATGAAGAGAACTGGTTTTGGGTTTCAAACATGGAAATTTCACAAACCTCCCAAAAGCTTCATTCTACAGTGACTAAGAAGGATCCAGGATTACCTTTTTCATTTTCAATTTCTTAACTTGTTTAAATCTTGGTCAAACCTAGGATTTGACCAAGATTCAAATGGGTATAACAATTCAAAAAAAACGGAAAAAAACCAAAGAACATAGTCTTCTGATGTCATATAGTAAGCATTCAAGTTGATAAACAAGGTCTAGACATATTCAAACCAAACAAATCATGTATCTACCCCCTAACCCTAAACTCTGCCTTATGAAGTCAAGCATGAAGAGAAGTGATTTTGGGTTTCAAACATGGAAATTTCAAAAACCTCCCAAAAGCTTCATTTTAGAGTGACTAAGAAGGATCCATGCTTACCTTTTCATTGCCATGTTTTAAACTTGTTTTAACCTTGGTCAAACCTAGGAATTGACCAAGATTCAAATGGGAGTAAAAATTCAGAAAAATTCAAAAAAAATGGAAAACCAAAACACATATATAGCCTTCTTATGTCATATAGTAAGCATTCAAGTTGATAAACAAGGTCTAGACATATTCAAAGCAGAAATATCATGTATCATATCTACCCCTAACCCTAAACTCTGTCTTATGAAGTCAAACATATGAAGAGAACTGGGGTTTTGGGTTTCAAATATAAAATTTTCAAGTACCTTCATTTTAGAGTGAGTAAGGAAGGATTCATGCTTACCGTTTCATTTTCATGTATTAAACTTGTTTAAACCTAGGATTTGACCAAGATTTAAATAGGCATAAAAAATTCGAAAGAAATCAAAAAATGAAAAACCAAAGCACATATATAGCCTTCTTATATCATATAGTAAAAAATTCAAGTTGATAAACAAGGTCTAGACATATTCAAACAAGAAAAATCATGTATCTACACCTAACCATAAACTCTGTCTTAAGTGGTTTTGAGTTTCAAACATGGAAATTTCACAAACCTCCCAAAAGCTTCATTTTACAGTGACTGAGGAGGATCCATGCTTACCTTTTGGCTTAAACGTTTGAAACCAAAAACCACTTCTCTTCATGCATGCTTGACTTCATAACACAGAGTTTAGCTAGGGTTAGGGGTAGATACATGATTTTCCTGGTTTGAATATGTCTAGACCTTGTTTATCAACTTAATTGATTGCTTACTATATGACATAAGAAGACTACGTGCCTTGGTTTTCATTTTTTGTTTTTTTTGAATTTTATGCTCATATATTTGAATCTTGGTCAAATCTTAGGTTTGACTAAGATTGAAACAAGTTTAAAACATGAAAATGAAAAGTGAAGCATGTATCCTTCTTAGTCACTCTAAAATGAAGCTTTTGGGATGTTCTTGAAATTTCCATGTTTGAAACCCAAAACGACTTCTCTTCATATGCTAGACTTCATAAGATCAACAGGGGGTAGATACATGATTTTTCTGGTTTGGATATACCTAGACCTTGTTTAACTTGAATGCATACGATATGACATAAGAAGACTACGTGCTTTTGTTTTTCATTATTCTGTTTTTTTTGAATTTTGTGCCCACCCATTTGTATCTTGGTCAAATCCTAGGTCTGATAATGATTTAAACAAGATTAAAATATGAAAATGCAAAGGTAAGCATGGATCCTTCTTAGTCACTCTAAAATGAAGCTTTTGGGAGCAAAACCACTTCTCTTCATATGCTTGACTTCATAAGACGGAGTTTAGGGGTTAGGGGGTATAGATACATGATTTGTCTAGTTTGAATATGTCTAGACCTTGTTTATCAACTTAATTGGCTTACTATATGACATAAGAAAACTATTTGCTTTGGTTTTTCTTTTTTCTGACTTTTTTTCAATTTTGATGCCCATTTGAATCTTGTCAAATCCTAGGTTTGACCAAGATAATTTAAACAAGCTTAAAACATGAATATGAAAAGAGGAGCATGTATCCTTCTTAGTCACTCTAAAATGTAGTTTTTGGGAGTTTTTTGAAATTTCCATGTTTAAAACCCAAAACCACTTCTCTTCACATGCTTGACTTCATAAGACAGAGTTAATTAATTTAGGGGTTAATTAGGGGGTATAGATACATGATTTGTGTGGTTTGAATATGTATGGACCTTATTTATCAACAACTTTAATGCTTACTATATGACATAAGAAAACTATTTGCTTGGTTTTTCTTTTTTCAATTTTTTTTTCAATTTTGATGCCCATTTGAATCTTGTCAAATCCTAGGTTTGACCAAGATAATTTAAACAAGTTTAAAACATGAATATGAAAAGGGAAGCATGGATCCTTCTTAGTCACTCTAAAATGAAGCTTTTGGGAGGTTTTTGAAATTTCCATGTTTGAAATCCAAAACCACTTCTCTTCACATGCTTGACTTCATAAGACAGAGTTTAGGGGTTAGGGGTATAGATACATGATTTGTCTGGTTTAATATGTCTAGACCTTGTTTATCAACTTTAATGCTTACTATATGACATAAGAAGACTATGTGATTTGGTTTTTCATTTTTCTGTTTTTATTTTTCTGCCCATTTGAATCTTGGTCAAATCCTAGGTTTGACCAAGATATAGACAAGTTTAACACGTAAATGAGTTAACTTGGATTTCCTACCCTTGAATCCATAGGAAACTTTGTTCTAATGCACTATAATAATCAACCGAGTTTTTACACCAACAGGTCTGTCACTTACGTGTGGTGCCCATGCGTGAGGTCCCACACTTCAGTGAGCACAAGTCACGTGCAATAGGTACGCAAACTCCCAGCCATTTTCTTTGTCAAGAGAAGACGCATCAGGATGCGTATTGGAAGTCTGTGGGTCCTTCTGGATCCTTCGGTCGTCCCTCTCACAAAAAAAACAAATCTCTCTCATTCTCGGCCTCGCTCGACTCGCTCGCTCGCTCGCTCGCTCGCACCTCCTGCTCACTGACAAACCCTGCACAAAAGTCAACATCATCACCCGAAAAAGGGGAGACACCATAATTCTCTCCCTTCTTCTCTCCTTCCGAGTGATCCCTCTTCCTCCGAGTTTCACTCGACGGGCAAACACACATGTGCTGCATAGTAATAATAAAAAGGTAAAAAAATCGACCTACGAATATATAATTAAATAGGTTAAACTAGGGTTTTACCCAGTACTACAGATCAAGGTTCAAAAAATCCAACTACGGGGTTCGAACAACACGATTCTAATCCAAGAATTTTTTCGACCTAGGTCACCCAAATGGCCTCAAACTATAGGGTTAGCATCTAGTGCAGTATGTGTGAAAATGTATGCACTATGTGTGCTATAACTTGTATGTCTTTCATATTTGAACCAAATTTGAATAAGTTTGAAATATTTGAAAAGGGGCTTTTGGCTTAAACGTTTGAAACCAAAAACCACTTCTCTTCATGCATGCTTGACTTCATAAGACAGAGTTTAGCTAGGGTTAGGGGATAGATGCATGATTTTCCTGGTTTGAATATGTCTAGACCTACTTTATCAACTTAATTGAATGCTTACTATATGACATAATAATACTATGTGCATTGTTTTTTATTTTTTTGATTTTTTTAAAATTGTATGCCCATTTGAATCTTGGTCAAATCCTAGGTTTGAACATGGTTTAAGCAAGTTTAAATCATGAATATGAAAAATTAAGCATCTATATATCCTTCTTAGTCACTCCAAAATGTAGCTCTTGGGAGGTTTTTTCGAAATTTCCATGTTTGAAACCAAAACCACTTCTCTTCATGCATGCTTGACTTCATAAGACAGAGTTTAGCTAGGGCGTTAGGGGGTAGATACATGATTTTCCTGGTTTGAATATGTCTAGACCTGGTTTATCAACTTAATTAATTGATTGTTTACTATATGACATAAGAAGACTATGTGCCTTGGTTTTAAATTTTTCTGTTTTTTTTGAATTTTACGCCCATATATTTGAATCTTGGACAAATCCTAGGTTTGACCAAGATTTAAACAAGTTTAAACATAAAAATAAAAAGGGAAGCATGTATCCTTCTTAGTCACTCTAAAATGAAGCTTTTTGGATGTTCTTGAAATTTCCATTTTTGAAACCAAAAACGACTTCTCTCTTCATGCTAGACTTCATAAGATCGACAGGGGGCAGATACATGATTTGTCTGGTTTGGATATGTCCAAACCTTGCTTGTTTATCAACTTGAATGCTTACTATATGACATAAGAATGCTTACCATATGTTTGAATTTTAAAAGCATATAGTCTTCTTATGTCATATAGTAAGCATTCAAAAGTTTTTCTTTGAGAGAGTAGCATGCATTCAAAAGTTGATAAATAAGATTTGTACATATTCAAACCAGACAAATCATGTATCTACCCATATGCATATATATATAACCCTATACTTTTGTCTTATGAAGACGTCAAGGATGAAGAGAAGTGGATTTGGGTTTCAAACATGGAAATTTCAAAAACCTCCCAAAACATGTATATATCTACCCCTAAACCCTAATCTTTGTCTTATGAAGCCAAGCATATGAAGAGAAGTGATTTTGGGTTTCAAACATGGAAACTTCAAAAACCTCCCAAAAGCTTCATTTTAGAGAGACTAAGAATGATCCATATGCTTACCTTTTCATTGCCATGTTTTAAACTTGTTTTAACCTTGGTCAAACCTAGGATTTGACCAAGATTCAAATGGGAGTAAAAATTCAGAAAAATTCAAAAAAAATGAAAAACCAAAGCACATATATATATAGCCTTGATCTTATGTCATATAGTAAGCATTCAAGTTGATAAACAAGGTCGATCTCTAGACATATTCAAAGCAGAAATATCATGTATATATCATATATATCTACCCCTAACCCTAGCTAAACTCTGTCTTATGAAGTCAAACATATGAAGAGAACTGGGGTTTTGGGTTTCAAACATAAAATTTTCAAGTACCTTCATTTTAGAGTGAGTAAGGAAGGATTCATGCTTACCGTTTCATTTTCATGTTTTAAACTTGTTTAAACCTAGGATTTGACCAAGATTTAAATAGGCATAAAAAATCGAAAGAAATCAAAAATTGAAAAACCAAAGCACATATATATAGCCTTCTTATATCATATAGTAAAAAATTCAAGTTGATAAACAAGGTCTAGACATATTCAAACAAGAAAAATCATGTATCTACACACCTAACCATAAACTCTGTCTTAAGTGGTTTTGAGTTTCAAACATGGAAATTTCACAAACCTCCCAAAAGCTTCATTTTACAGTGACTGAGGAGGATCCATGCTTACCTTTTGGCTTAAACGTTTGAAACCAAAAACCACTTCTCTTCATGCATGCTTGACTTCATAACACAGAGTTTAGCTAGGGTTAGGGGGTAGATACATGATTTTCCTGGTTTGAATATGTCTAGACCTTGTTTATCAACTTAATTGATTGCTTACTATATGACATAAGAAGACTACGTGCCTTGGTTTTCATTTTTTGTTTTTTTTGAATTTTATGCTCATATATTTGAATCTTGGTCAAATCTTAGGTTTGACTAAGATTGAAACAAGTTTAAAACATGAAAATGAAAAGTGAAGCATGTATCCTTCTTAGTCACTCTAAAATGAAGCTTTTGGGATGTTCTTGAAATTTCCATGTTTGAAACCCAAAACGACTTCTCTTCATATGCTAGACTTCATAAGATCAACAGGGGGTAGATACATGATTTTTCTGGTTTGGATATACCTAGACCTTGTTTAACTTGAATGCATACGATATGACATAAGAAGACTACGTGCTTTTGTTTTTCATTATTCTGTTTTTTTTGAATTTTGTGCCCACCCATTTGTATCTTGGTCAAATCCTAGGTCTGATAATGATTTAAACAAGATTAAAATATGAAAATGCAAAGGTAAGCATGGATCCTTCTTAGTCACTCTAAAATGAAGCTTTTGGGAGCAAAACCACTTCTCTTCATATGCTTGACTTCATAAGACGGAGTTTAGGGGTTAGGGGGTATAGATACATGATTTGTCTAGTTTGAATATGTCTAGACCTTGTTTATCAACTTAATTGGCTTACTATATGACATAAGAAAACTATTTGCTTTGGTTTTTCTTTTTCCTGATTTTTTTCAATTTTGATGCCCATTTGAATCTTGTCAAATCCTAGGTTTGACCAAGATAATTTAAACAAGCTTAAAACATGAATATGAAAAGAGGAGCATGTATCCTTCTTAGTCACTCTAAAATGTAGTTTTTGGGAGTTTTTTGAAATTTCCATGTTTAAAACCCAAAACCACTTCTCTTCACATGCTTGACTTCATAAGACAGAGTTAATTAATTTAGGGGTTAATTAGGGGGTATAGATACATGATTTGTGTGGTTTGAATATGTATGGACCTTATTTATCAACAACTTTAATGCTTACTATATGACATAAGAAAACTATTTGCTTGGTTTTTCTTTTTTCAATTTTTTTTTCAATTTTGATGCCCATTTGAATCTTGTCAAATCCTAGGTTTGACCAAGATAATTTAAACAAGTTTAAAACATGAATATGAAAAGGGAAGCATGGATCCTTCTTAGTCACTCTAAAATGAAGCTTTTGGGAGGTTTTTGAAATTTCCATGTTTGAAATCCAAAACCACTTCTCTTCACATGCTTGACTTCATAAGACAGAGTTTAGGGGTTAGGGGTATAGATACATGATTTGTCTGGTTTAATATGTCTAGACCTTGTTTATCAACTTTAATGCTTACTATATGACATAAGAAGACTATGTGATTTGGTTTTTCATTTTTCTGTTTTTATTTTTCTGCCCATTTGAATCTTGGTCAAATCCTAGGTTTGACCAAGATATAGACAAGTTTAACACGTAAATGAGTTAACTTGGATTTCCTACCCTTGAATCCATAGGAAACTTTGTTCTAATGCACTATAATAATCAACCGAGTTTTTACACCAACAGGTCTGTCACTTACGTGTGGTGCCCATGCGTGAGGTCCCACACTTCAGTGAGCACAAGTCACGTGCAATAGGTACGCAAACTCCCAGCCATTTTCTTTGTCAAGAGAAGACGCATCAGGATGCGTATTGGAAGTCTGTGGGTCCTTCTGGATCCTTCGGTCGTCCCTCTCACAAAAAAACAAATCTCTCTCATTCTCGGCCTCGCTCGACTCGCTCGCTCGCTCGCTCGCTCGCTCGCACCTCCTGCTCACTGACAAACCCTGCACAAAAGTCAACATCATCACCCGAAAAAGGGGAGACACCATAATTCTCTCCCTTCTTCTCTCCTTCCGAGTGATCCCTCTTCCTCCGAGTTTCACTCGACGGGCAAACACACATGTGCTGCATAGTAATAATAAAAAGGTAGAAAAATCGACCTACGAATATATAATTAAATAGGTTAAACTAGGGTTTTACCCAGTACTACAGATCAAGGTTCAAAAAATCCAACTACGGGGTTCGAACAACACGATTCTAATCCAAGAATTTTTTCGACCTAGGTCACCCAAATGGCCTCAAACTATAGGGTTAGCATCTAGTGCAGTATGTGTGAAAATGTATGCACTATGTGTGCTATAACTTGTATGTCTTTCATATTTGAACCAAATTTGAATAAGTTTGAAATATTTGAAAAGGGGCTTTTGGCTTAAACGTTTGAAACCAAAAACCACTTCTCTTCATGCATGCTTGACTTCATAAGACAGAGTTTAGCTAGGGTTAGGGGATAGATGCATGATTTTCCTGGTTTGAATATGTCTAGACCTACTTTATCAACTTAATTGAATGCTTACTATATGACATAATAATACTATGTGCATTGTTTTTTATTTTTTTGATTTTTTTAAAATTGTATGCCCATTTGAATCTTGGTCAAATCCTAGGTTTGAACATGGTTTAAACAAGTTTAAATCATGAATATGAAAAATTAAGCATCTATATATCCTTCTTAGTCACTCCAAAATGTAGCTCTTGGGAGGTTTTTTCGAAATTTCCATGTTTGAAACCAAAACCACTTCTCTTCATGCATGCTTGACTTCATAAGACAGAGTTTAGCTAGGGCGTTAGGGGGTAGATACATGATTTTCCTGGTTTGAATATGTCTAGACCTGGTTTATCAACTTAATTAATTGATTGTTTACTATATGACATAAGAAGACTATGTGCCTTGGTTTTAAATTTTTCTGTTTTTTTTGAATTTTACGCCCATATATTTGAATCTTGGACAAATCCTAGGTTTGACCAAGATTTAAACAAGTTTAAACATAAAAATAAAAAGGGAAGCATGTATCCTTCTTAGTCACTCTAAAATGAAGCTTTTTGGATGTTCTTGAAATTTCCATTTTTGAAACCAAAAACGACTTCTCTCTTCATGCTAGACTTCATAAGATCGACAGGGGGCAGATACATGATTTGTCTGGTTTGGATATGTCCAAACCTTGCTTGTTTATCAACTTGAATGCTTACTATATGACATAAGAATGCTTACCATATGTTTGAATTTTAAAAGCATATAGTCTTCTTATGTCATATAGTAAGCATTCAAAAGTTTTTCTTTGAGAGAGTAGCATGCATTCAAAAGTTGATAAATAAGATTTGTACATATTCAAACCAGACAAATCATGTATCTACCCATATGCATATATATATAACCCTATACTTTTGTCTTATGAAGACGTCAAGGATGAAGAGAAGTGGATTTGGGTTTCAAACATGGAAATTTCAAAAACCTCCCAAAACATGTATATATCTACCCCTAAACCCTAATCTTTGTCTTATGAAGCCAAGCATATGAAGAGAAGTGATTTTGGGTTTCAAACATGGAAACTTCAAAAACCTCCCAAAAGCTTCATTTTAGAGAGACTAAGAATGATCCATATGCTTACCTTTTCATTGCCATGTTTTAAACTTGTTTTAACCTTGGTCAAACCTAGGATTTGACCAAGATTCAAATGGGAGTAAAAATTCAGAAAAATTCAAAAAAAATGAAAAACCAAAGCACATATATATATAGCCTTGATCTTATGTCATATAGTAAGCATTCAAGTTGATAAACAAGGTCGATCTCTAGACATATTCAAAGCAGAAATATCATGTATATATCATATATATCTACCCCTAACCCTAGCTAAACTCTGTCTTATGAAGTCAAACATATGAAGAGAACTGGGGTTTTGGGTTTCAAACATAAAATTTTCAAGTACCTTCATTTTAGAGTGAGTAAGGAAGGATTCATGCTTACCGTTTCATTTTCATGTTTTAAACTTGTTTAAACCTAGGATTTGACCAAGATTTAAATAGGCATAAAAAATCGAAAGAAATCAAAAATTGAAAAACCAAAGCACATATATATAGCCTTCTTATATCATATAGTAAAAAATTCAAGTTGATAAACAAGGTCTAGACATATTCAAACAAGAAAAATCATGTATCTACACACCTAACCATAAACTCTGTCTTAAGTGGTTTTGGGTTTCAAACATGGAAATTTCACAAACCTCCCAAAAGCTTCATTTTACAGTGACTATATAAGGAGGATCCATGCTTACCTTTTGGCTTAAACGTTTGAAACCAAAAACCACTTCTCTTCATGCATGCTTGACTTCATAATATAAGACAGAGTTTAGCTAGGGTACGTTAGGGGGTGTAGATACATGATTTCCTGGTTTGAATATGTCTAGACCTTGTTTATCAACTTAATTGATTGCTTACTATATGACATAAGACGACTACGTGCCTTGGTTTTCATTTTTGGTTTTTTTTTGAATTTTATGCTCATATATTTGAATCTTGGTCAAATCCTAGGTTTGACCAAGATTTAAACAAGTTTAAAACATGAAAATGAAAAGGGAAGCATGTATCCTTCTTAGTCACTCTAAAATGAAGCTTTTGGGATGTTCTTGAAATTTCCATGTTTGAAACCCAAAACGACTTCTCTTCATGCTAGACTTCATAAGATCAACATGGGGTAGATACATGATTTGTCTGGTTTGGATATACCTAGACCTCGTTTAACTTGAATGCATGCATACGATATGACATAAAAAGACTACATGCTTTTGTTTTTCATTATTCTGATTTTTTTGAATTTTGTGCCCACCCATCTGTATCTTGGTCAAATCCTAGGCTTGATAATGATTTAACAAGATTAAAATATGAAAATGCAAAGGTAAGCATGGATCCTTCTTATTAGTCACTCTAAAATGAAGCTTTTGGGAGCAAAACCACTTCTCTTCATATGCTTGACTTCATAAGACGGAGTTTAGGGGTTAGGGGGTATAGATGCATGCATGATTTGTCTAGTTTGAATATGTCTAGACCTTGTTTATCAACTTAATTGGCTTACTATATGACATAAGAAAACTATTTGCTTTGGTTTTTCTTTTTCCTGATTTTTTTCAATTTTGATGCCCATTTGAATCTTGTCAAATCCTAGGTTTGACTGAGATAATTTAAACAAGCTTAAAACCTGAATATGAAAAGGGAAGCATGTATCCTTCTTTGTCACTCTAAAATGAAGTTTTTGGGAGGTTTTTCAAATTTCCATGTTTGAAACGACCCAAAACCACTTCTCTTCATATGCTTGACTTCATAAGACAGAGTTCAGGGGTTAGGGGGTATAGATACATGATTTGTCTAGTTTGAATATGTCTAGACCTTGTTTATCAACTTAATTAATTGGCTTACTATATGACATAAGAAAACTATTTGCTTTGGTTTTTCTTTTTCCTGATTTTTTCGATGCCCATTTGAATCTTTGTCAAATCCTAGGTTTGACTGAGATAATTTAAACAAGCTTAAAACATGAATATGAAAAGGGAAGCATGCATCCTTCTTAGTCACTCTAAAATGTAGTTTTTGGGAGGTTTTTGAAATTTCCATGTTTGAAACCCAAAACCACATCTCTTCATGCTTGACTTAATTTATAAGACATAGTTTAGGGGTTAGGGGTAGATACATGATTTGTATGGTTTGATATTTCTAGTCCTTGTTTATCAACTTTAATGCTTACTATATGACATAAGATGACTATGTGATTTGGTTTTTCATTTTTCTGTTTTTTATTTTATTTTTCTGCCCATTTGAATCTTGGTCAAATCCTAGGTTTGACCAAGATTTAGACAAGTTTAACACGTGAAAACGAATAAGTAAGCCTGGATCCTTCTTAGTCACTCAAAAATGTACCAATCGATAGATGTGTTAACTTTGCTTCATGGAAATAATAATGTCATGTAAATGAGTTAACTTGGATTTCCTACCCTTGAATCCATAGGAAACTTTGTTCTAATGCACTATTATAATCAACCGAGTTTTTACACCAACAGGTCCGTCACTTACGTGTGGTGCCCACGCTTGAGGTCCCACACTTCAGTGAGCACAAGTCACGTGCAATAGGTACGCAAACTCCCAGCCATCTTCTTTGTCAAGAGAAGACGCATCAGGATGCGTTTTGGAAGTCTGTGGGTCCTTCTGGATCCTTCGGTTGTCCCTCTCACAAAAAAAAAATCTCTCTCATTCTCGGCCTCGCTCGACTCGCTCGCTCGCACCTCCTGCTCACTGACAAACCCTGCACAAAAGTCAACATCATCACCCGAAAAAGGGGAGACACCATAATTCTCTCCCTTCTTCTCTCCTTCCGAGTGATCCCTCTTCCTCCGAGTTTCACTCGACGGGCAAACACCCATGTGCTGCATAGTAATAATAAAAAGGTAGTACTCGTAGAAAAATCGATATACGAATCTGTAATTAAATAGGTTAAACTAGGGTTTTGCCCAGTTCTACAGATCAAGGGTTCAAAAAAATCCAACTACGGGGTTCGAACAACACGATTCTAATCCAAGAATTTTTTCGACCTAGGTCACCCAAATGGCCTCAAACTATAGGGTTAGCATCTAGTGCAGTATGTGTGAAAATGTATGCACTATGTGTGCTATAACTTGTATGTCTTTCAAATTTGAACCAAATTTGAATAAGTTTGAAATATTTGAAAATGGGCTTTTGGCTTAAACGTTGGAAACCAAAACCACTTCTCTTCGTGCATGCTTGACTTCATAAGACAGAGTTTAGCTAGGGTTAGGGGGTAGATGCATGATTTTCCTGGTTTGATTATGTCTAGACCTTGTTTATCAACTTAATTGAATGCTTACTATATGACATAAGAATACTATATGTGCCTTGTTTTTTTATTTTTTTATTTTTTTAAAATTTTATGCCCATTTGAATCTTGGTCAAATCCTAGGTTTGAACATGGTTTAAACAAGTTTAAATCATGAATATGAAAAATTAAGCATCTATATATCCTTCTTAGTCACTCCAAAATGTAGCTCGGTCTTGGGAGGGTTTTCGAAATTTCCATGTTTGAAACCAAAAACCACTTCTCTTCATGCATGCTTGACTTCATAAGACAGAGTTTAGGGTTAGGGGTAGATATATACATTATTTTCTGGTTTGAATATGTCTAGACCTTGTTTATCAACTTGAATGCTTAATTACTATATATATATGACATAAGAATGTTATGTCCTTTGGTTTTTCATTCTTTTGATTTTTTATGAATTTCTATGCCCATTTGAATCTTTTGGTCAAATCCTAGAGGTTTGACCAAGATTTACACAAGTTTAAAACATGAAAATGAAAAGGGAAGCTTGTATATCCTTCTTAGTCACTCTAAAATGAAGTTTTTGGGAGGTTTTTGAAATTTCCATGTTTGAAACCCAAAACCACTTCTCTTCATGCTAGACTGCTTCATAAGACAATTTAATTAGGGGTTAGGGGGTAGATACACATGATTTGTCTGGTTTGAATAAGTCCAAACACCTTGCTTGTGTATCAACTTGAATGCTTACTATATGACATAAGAATGCTTACCATATATGTTTGAATTTTAAAAGCATATAGTCTTCTTATGTCATATATATAGTAAGCATTCAAAAGTTTTTCTTTGAGAGAGTAGCATGCATTCAAAAGTTGATAAATAAGATTTGGACATATTCAAACCAGACAAATCATGTATCGATCTACACCCCCTAACCCTAAACTCTGTCTTATGAAGTCAAGCATGAAGAGAAGTGCTTTTAGGTTTCAAACATGGAAATTTCACAAACCTCCCAAAAGCTTCATTTTACAGTGACTAATTAAGGAGGATCCATGCTTACCTTTTGGCTTAAACGTTTGAAACCAAAAACCACTTCTCTTCATGCATGCTTGACTTCATAAGACAGAGTTTAGCTAGGGCGTTAGGGGGTAGATACATGATTTTCCTGGTTTGAATATGTCTAGAACTGGTTTATCAACTTAATTAATTGATTGTTTACTATATGACATAAGAAGACTATGTGCCTTGGTTTTAAATTTTTCTGTTTTTTTTTGAATTTTATGCCCATATATTTGAATCTTGGTCAAATCCTAGGTTTGACCAAGATTTAAACAAGTTTAAACATAAAAATGAAAAGGGAAGCATGTATCCTTCTTAGTCACTCTAAAATGAAGCTTTTGGGATGTTCTTGAAATTTCCATTTTTGAAACCAAAAACGACTTCTCTCTTCATGCTAGACTTCATAAGATCGACAGGGGGTATAGATACATGATTTGTCTGGTTTGGATATACCTAGACCTCGTTTATCAACTTGAATTCATACGATATGACATATGAAGACTATGTGCTTTAATTTGTTTTCATTTTTCTGATTTTTTTGAATTTTGTGCCCACCCATTTGTATATTGGTCAAATGCTAGGCTTGATAATGATTTAAACAAGTTTAAAATATGAATATGCAAAGTTAAGCATGGATCCTTCTTAGAAACTCTAAAATGAAGTTTTTCGGAGGTTTTTGAAATTTCCATGTTTGCAACCCAAAACAACTTCCTCTTCACATGCTTGACTTCATAAGACAGAGTTTAGGGGTTAGGGGGTATATATAGATACATGATTTGTCTAGTTTGAATATGTCTAGACCTTGTTTATCAACTTTTAATGCTTACTATAAGACATAAGAAAACTATTTCCTTTGTTTTTTCTTTTTTTTTGATTTTTTTCAATATTGATGCCCATTTGAATCTTGTCAAATCCTAGGTTTGACCAAGATAATTTAAACAAGCTTAGAACATGAATATGAAAAGGGAAGCGTGTATCCTTCTTAATTAGTCACACTAAAATGAAGTTTTTGGGAGGTTTTTGATATTTCCATGTTTGAAACCCAAAACCACATCTCTTCATGCTTGACTTAATTTATAAGACATAGTTTAGGGGTTAAGGGGTAGATACATGATTTGTATGGTTTGATATTTCTAGACCTTGTTTATTATCAACTTTAATGCTTACTATATGACATAAGATGACTATGTGATTTGGTTTTTCATTTTTCTGTTTTTTATTTTATTTTTCTGCCCATTTGAATCTTGGTCAAATCCTAGGTTTGACCAAGATTTAGACAAGTTTAACACGTGAAAACGAATAAGTAAGCATGTATCCTTCTTAGTCACTCAAAAATGTACCAATCGATAGATGTGTTAACTTTGCTTCATGGAAATAATAATGTCACGTAAATGAGTTAACTTGGATTTCCTACCCTTGAATCCATAGGAAACTTTGTTCTAATGCAGTATAATAATCAATCGATTTTTTTGCACCAACATGTCTGTCACTTACGTGTGGTGCCCACGCGTGAGGTCCCACACTTCAGTGAGCACAAGTCACGTGCAATAGGTACGCAAACTCCCAGCCATCTTCTTTGTCAAGAGAAGACGCATCAGGATGCGTATTGGAAGTCTGTGGGTCCTTCTGGATCCTTCTTAGTCACTCTAAAATGAAGCTTTTGGGAGGTTCTTGAAATTTCCATGTTTGAAACCCAAAACCACTTCTCTTCATGATTTACTTCATAAAACATAGTTTAATTAGAGTTTTAGGGGTAGATATATACATGATTTTTCTGGTTTGAATATATATGTCTCTAGACCTTTGTTTATCAACTTGAATGCTTAATATACATATGACATAAGAAAACTATTTGCTTTGGTTTTCTTTTTTCTGAATTTTTTTCAATTTTGATGCCCATTTGAATCTTGTCAAATCCTAGGTTTGACCAAGATAATTTAAACAAGCTTAAAACATGAATATGAAAAGAGGAGCATGTATCCTTCTTAGTCACTCTAAAATGTAGTTTTTGGGAGTTTTTTGAAATTTCCATGTTTGAAACCCAAAACCACTTCTCTTCACATGCTTGACTTCATAAGACAGAGTTAATTAATTTAGGGGTTAATTAGGGGGTATAGATACATGATTTGTGTGGTTTGAATATGTATGGACCTTATTTATCAACAACTTTAATGCTTACTATATGACATAAGAAAACTATTTGCTTTGGTTTTTCTTTTTTCAATTTTTTTTTCAATTTTGATGCCCATTTGAATCTTGTCAAATCCTAGGTTTGACCAAGATAATTTAAACAAGTTTAAAACATGAATATGAAAAGGGAAGCATGGATCCTTCTTAGTCACTCTAAAATGAAGCTTTTGGGAGGTTTTTGAAATTTCCATGTTTGAAATCCAAAACCACTTCTCTTCACATGCTTGACTTCATAAGACAGAGTTTAGGGGTTAGGGGTATAGATACATGATTTGTCTGGTTTAATATGTCTAGACCTTGTTTATCAACTTTAATGCTTACTATATGACATAAGAAGACTATGTGATTTGGTTTTTCATTTTTCTGTTTTTATTTTTCTGCCCATTTGAATCTTGGTCAAATCCTAGGTTTGACCAAGATATAGACAAGTTTAACACGTAAATGAGTTAACTTGGATTTCCTACCCTTGAATCCATAGGAAACTTTGTTCTAATGCACTATAATAATCAACCGAGTTTTTACACCAACAGGTCTGTCACTTACGTGTGGTGCCCATGCGTGAGGTCCCACACTTCAGTGAGCACAAGTCACGTGCAATAGGTACGCAAACTCCCAGCCATTTTCTTTGTCAAGAGAAGACGCATCAGGATGCGTATTGGAAGTCTGTGGGTCCTTCTGGATCCTTCGGTCGTCCCTCTCACAAAAAAAAACAAATCTCTCTCATTCTCTCGCCTCGCTCGCTCGCTCGCTCGCACCTCCTGCTCACTGACAAACCCTGCACAAAAGTCAACATCATCACCCGAAAAAGGGGAGACACCATAATTCTCTCCCTTCTTCTCTCCTTCCGAGTGATCCCTCTTCCTCCGAGTTTCACTCGACGGGCAAACACACATGTGCTGCATAGTAATAATAAAAAGGTAAAAAAATCGACCTACGAATATATAATTAAATAGGTTAAACTAGGGTTTTACCCAGTACTACAGATCAAGGTTCAAAAAATCCAACTACGGGGTTCGAACAACACGATTCTAATCCAAGAATTTTTTCGACCTAGGTCACCCAAATGGCCTCAAACTATAGGGTTAGCATCTAGTGCAGTATGTGTGAAAATGTATGCACTATGTGTGCTATAACTTGTATGTCTTTCATATTTGAACCAAATTTGAATAAGTTTGAAATATTTGAAAAGGGGCTTTTGGCTTAAACGTTTGAAACCAAAAACCACTTCTCTTCATGCATGCTTGACTTCATAAGACAGAGTTTAGCTAGGGTTAGGGGATAGATGCATGATTTTCCTGGTTTGAATATGTCTAGACCTACTTTATCAACTTAATTGAATGCTTACTATATGACATAATAATACTATGTGCATTGTTTTTTATTTTTTTGATTTTTTTAAAATTGTATGCCCATTTGAATCTTGGTCAAATCCTAGGTTTGAACATGGTTTAAGCAAGTTTAAATCATGAATATGAAAAATTAAGCATCTATATATCCTTCTTAGTCACTCCAAAATGTAGCTCTTGGGAGGTTTTTTCGAAATTTCCATGTTTGAAACCAAAACCACTTCTCTTCATGCATGCTTGACTTCATAAGACAGAGTTTAGCTAGGGCGTTAGGGGGTAGATACATGATTTTCCTGGTTTGAATATGTCTAGACCTGGTTTATCAACTTAATTAATTGATTGTTTACTATATGACATAAGAAGACTATGTGCCTTGGTTTTAAATTTTTCTGTTTTTTTTGAATTTTACGCCCATATATTTGAATCTTGGACAAATCCTAGGTTTGACCAAGATTTAAACAAGTTTAAACATAAAAATAAAAAGGGAAGCATGTATCCTTCTTAGTCACTCTAAAATGAAGCTTTTTGGATGTTCTTGAAATTTCCATTTTTGAAACCAAAAACGACTTCTCTCTTCATGCTAGACTTCATAAGATCGACAGGGGGCAGATACATGATTTGTCTGGTTTGGATATGTCCAAACCTTGCTTGTTTATCAACTTGAATGCTTACTATATGACATAAGAATGCTTACCATATGTTTGAATTTTAAAAGCATATAGTCTTCTTATGTCATATAGTAAGCATTCAAAAGTTTTTCTTTGAGAGAGTAGCATGCATTCAAAAGTTGATAAATAAGATTTGTACATATTCAAACCAGACAAATCATGTATCTACCCATATGCATATATATATAACCCTATACTTTTGTCTTATGAAGACGTCAAGGATGAAGAGAAGTGGATTTGGGTTTCAAACATGGAAATTTCAAAAACCTCCCAAAACATGTATATATCTACCCCTAAACCCTAATCTTTGTCTTATGAAGCCAAGCATATGAAGAGAAGTGATTTTGGGTTTCAAACATGGAAACTTCAAAAACCTCCCAAAAGCTTCATTTTAGAGAGACTAAGAATGATCCATATGCTTACCTTTTCATTGCCATGTTTTAAACTTGTTTTAACCTTGGTCAAACCTAGGATTTGACCAAGATTCAAATGGGAGTAAAAATTCAGAAAAATTCAAAAAAAATGAAAAACCAAAGCACATATATATATATAGCCTTGATCTTATGTCATATAGTAAGCATTCAAGTTGATAAACAAGGTCGATCTCTAGACATATTCAAAGCAGAAATATCATGTATCATATCTACCCCTAACCCTAGCTAAACTCTGTCTTATGAAGTCAAACATATGAAGAGAACTGGGGTTTTGGGTTTCAAACATAAAATTTTCAAGTACCTTCATTTTAGAGTGAGTAAGGAAGGATTCATGCTTACCGTTTCATTTTCATGTTTTAAACTTGTTTAAACCTAGGATTTGACCAAGATTTAAATAGGCATAAAAAATCGAAAGAAATCAAAAATTGAAAAACCAAAGCACATATATATAGCCTTCTTATATCATATAGTAAAAAATTCAAGTTGATAAACAAGGTCTAGACATATTCAAACAAGAAAAATCATGTATCTACACACCTAACCATAAACTCTGTCTTAAGTGGTTTTGGGTTTCAAACATGGAAATTTCACAAACCTCCCAAAAGCTTCATTTTACAGTGACTATATAAGGAGGATCCATGCTTACCTTTTGGCTTAAACGTTTGAAACCAAAAACCACTTCTCTTCATGCATGCTTGACTTCATAATATAAGACAGAGTTTAGCTAGGGTACGTTAGGGGGTGTAGATACATGATTTCCTGGTTTGAATATGTCTAGACCTTGTTTATCAACTTAATTGATTGCTTACTATATGACATAAGACGACTACGTGCCTTGGTTTTCATTTTTGGTTTTTTTTTGAATTTTATGCTCATATATTTGAATCTTGGTCAAATCCTAGGTTTGACCAAGATTTAAACAAGTTTAAAACATGAAAATGAAAAGGGAAGCATGTATCCTTCTTAGTCACTCTAAAATGAAGCTTTTGGGATGTTCTTGAAATTTCCATTTTTGAAACCAAAAACGACTTCTCTCTTCATGCTAGACTTCATAAGATCGACAGGGGGTATAGATACATGATTTGTCTGGTTTGGATATACCTAGACCTCATTTATCAACTTGAATTCATACGATATGACATATGAAGACTATGTGCTTTAATTTGTTTTCATTTTTCTGATTTTTTTGAATTTTGTGCCCACCCATTTGTATATTGGTCAAATGCTAGGCTTGATAATGATTTAAACAAGTTTAAAATATGAATATGCAAAGTTAAGCATGGATCCTTCTTAGAAACTCTAAAATGAAGTTTTTCGGAGGTTTTTGAAATTTCCATGTTTGCAACCCAAAACAACTTCCTCTTCACATGCTTGACTTCATAAGACAGAGTTTAGGGGTTAGGGGGTATATATAGATACATGATTTGTCTAGTTTGAATATGTCTAGACCTTGTTTATCAACTTTAATGCTTACTATAAGACATAAGAAAACTATTTCCTTTGTTTTTTCTTTTTTTTTGATTTTTTTCAATATTGATGCCCATTTGAATCTTGTCAAATCCTAGGTTTGACCAAGATAATTTAAACAAGCTTAGAACATGAATATGAAAAGGGAAGCGTGTATCCTTCTTAGTCACACTAAAATGAAGTTTTTGGGAGGTTTTTGATATTTCCATGTTTGAAACCCAAAACCACATCTCTTCATGCTTGACTTAATTTATAAGACATAGTTTAGGGGTTAAGGGGTAGATACATGATTTGTATGGTTTGATATTTCTAGACCTTGTTTATTATCAACTTTAATGCTTACTATATGACATAAGATGACTATGTGATTTGGTTTTTCATTTTTCTGTTTTTTATTTTATTTTTCTGCCCATTTGAATCTTGGTCAAATCCTAGGTTTGACCAAGATTTAGACAAGTTTAACACGTGAAAACGAATAAGTAAGCATGGATCCTTCTTAGTCACTCAAAAATGTACCAATCGATAGATGTGTTAACTTTGCTTCATGGAAATAATAATGTCACGTAAATGAGTTAACTTGGATTTCCTACCCTTGAATCCATAGGAAACTTTGTTCTAATGCAGTATAATAATCAATCGAGTATTTACACCAACATGTCTGTCACTTACGTGTGGTGCCCACGCGTGAGGTCCCACACTTCAGTGAGCACAAGTCACGTGCAATAGGTACGCAAACTCCCAGCCATCTTCTTTGTCAAGAGAAGACGCATAAGGATGCGTATTGGAAGTCTGTGGGTCCTTCTGGATCCTTCTTAGTCACTCTAAAATGAAGCTTTTGGGAGGTTCTTGAAATTTCCATGTTTGAAACCCAAAACCACTTCTCTTCATGATTTACTTCATAAAACATAGTTTAATTAGAGTTTTAGGGGTAGATATATACATGATTTTTCTGGTTTGAATATATATGTCTCTAGACCTTTGTTTATCAACTTGAATGCTTAATACACATATGACATAAGAATGCTATGTGCTTTGGTTTTTCATTCTTTTGATTTTTTTTCTGAATTTTTAGGGCCATTTGAATCTTGGTCAAATCCTTGGTTTGACCAAGATTTAAACAAGTTTAAAACATAAAAATGAAAAGGGAAGTCTGTATCCTTCTTAGTCACTCTAAAATGAAGCTTTTGGGAGGTTTTTAAAATTTCAATGTTTGAAACCCAAAACCACTTCTCTTCACATGCTTGACTTCATAAGACAGAGTTAATTAATTAGGGGTTAATTACGGGGTATAGATACATGATTTGTGTGGTTTGAATATGTATGGACCTTATTTATCAACAACTTTAATGCTTACTATATGACATAAGAAAACTATTTGCTTTGGTTTTTCTTTTTTCAATTTTTTTTTCAATTTTGATGCCCATTTGAATCTTGTCAAATCCTAGGTTTGACCAAGATAATTTAAACAAGTTTAAAACATGAAAATGAAAAGGGAAGCATGGATCCTTCTTAGTCACTCTAAAATGAAGCTTTTGGGAGGTTTTTGAAATTTCCATGTTTGAAACCCAAAACCACTTCTCTTCACATGCTTGACTTCATAAGACAGAGTTTAGGGGTTAGGGGTATAGATACATGATTTGTCTGGTTTAATATGTCTAGACCTTGTTTATCAACTTTAATGCTTACTATATGACATAAGAAGACTATGTGATTTGGTTTTTCATTTTTCTGTTTTTATTTTTCTGCCCATTTGAATCTTGGTCAAATCCTAGGTTTGACCAAGATATAGACAAGTTTAACACGTAAATGAGTTAACTTGGATTTCCTACCCTTGAATCCATAGAAAACTTTGTTCTAATGCACTATTATAATCAACCGAGTTTTTACACCAACAGGTCTGTCACTTACGTGTGGTGCCCACGCGTGAGGTCCCACACTTCAGTGAGCACAAGTCACGTGCAATAGGTACGCAAACTCCCAGCCATTTTCTTTGTCAAGAGAAGACGCATCAGGATGCGTATTGGAAGTCTGTGGGTCCTTCTGGTTCCTTCGGTCGTCCCTCTCACAAAAAAAAACAAATCTCTCTCATTCTCGGCCTCGCTCGACTCGCTCGCTTCGCACCTCCTGCTCACTGACAAACCCTGCACAAAAGTCAACATCATCACCCGAAAAAGGGGAGACACCATAATTCTCTCCCTTCTTCTCTCCTTCCGAGTGATCCCTCTTCCTCCGAGTTTCACTCGACGGGCAAACACACATGTGCTGCATAGTAATAATAAAAAGGTAGTACTCGTAGAAAAATCGATATACGAATCTGTAATTAAATAGGTTAAACTAGGGTTTTGCCCAGTTCTACAGATCAAGGGTTAAAAAATATCCAACTACGGGGTTCGAACAACACGATTCTAATCCAAGAATTTTTTCGACCTAGGTCACTCAAATGGCCTCAAACTATAGGGTTAGCATCTAGTGCAGTATGTGTGAAAATGTATGCACTATGTGTGCTATAACTTGTATGTCTTTCATATTTGAACCAAATTTGAATAAGTTTGAAATATTTGAAAAGGGGCTTTTGGCTTAAACGTTTGAAACCAAAAACCACTTCTCTTCATGCATGCTTGACTTCATAAGACAGAGTTTAGCTAGGGTTAGGGGATAGATGCATGATTTTCCTGGTTTGAATATGTCTAGACCTTGTTTATCAACTTAATTGAATGCTTACTATATATATGACATAAGAATACTATGTGCCTTGTTTTTTATTTTTTGATTTTTTTAAAATTTTATGCCCATTTTAATCTTGGTCAAATCCTAGGTTTGAACATGGTTTAAACAAGTTTAAATCATGAATATGAAAAATTAAGCATCTATATATCCTTCTTACTCACTCCAAAATGTAGCTCTTGGGAGGGTTTTTCGAAATTTCCATGTTTGAAACCAAAACCACTTCTCTTCATGCATGCTTGACTTCATAAGACAGAGTTTAGGGTTAGGGGTAGATATATACATGATTTTCTGGTTTGAATATGTCTAGACCTTGTTTATCAACTTGAATGCTTACTATATATATATGACATAATAATGTTATGTCCTTTGGTTTTTCATTCTTTTGTTTTTTTTATGAATTTCCATGCCCATTTGAATCTTTTGGTCAAATCCTAGAGGTTTGACCAAGATTTAAACAAGTTTAAAACATGAAAATGAAAAGGGAAGCTTGTATATCCTTCTTAGTCACTCTAAAATGAAGTTTTTGGGAGGTTTTTGAAATTTCCATGTTTGAAACCCAAAACCACTTCTCTTCATGCTAGACTTCATAAGACAATTTAATTAGGGGTTAGGGGTAGATACATGATTTGTCTGGTTTGAATATGTCCAAACCTTGCTTGTTTATCAACTTGAATGCTTACTATATGACATAAGAATGCTTACCATATGTTTGAATTTTAAAAGCATATAGTCTTCTTATGTCATATAGTAAGCATTCAAAAGGTTTTCTTTGAGAGAGTAGCATGCATTCAGAAGTTGATAAATAAGATTTGGACATATTCAAACCAGACAAATCATGTATCTACACCCCCTAACCCTAAACTCTGTCTTATGAAGTCAAGCATGAAGAGAAGTGCTTTTGGGTTTCAAACATGGAAATTTCACAAACCTCCCAAAAGCTTCATTTTACAGTGACTAAGAAGGATCCAGGCTTACCTTTTCATTTTCATGTTTTAAACTTGTTTAACTCTTGGTCAAACCTAGGATTTGACCAAGATTTAAATGGGCATAAAAAATCAGAAAAAACAGAAAAAATGAAAAACCAAATAACATAGCCTTCTTATGTCATATAGTAAGCATTCAAGTTGATAAACAAGGTCTAGACATTTTCAAACCAGAAAAAGCATGTATCTACCCCTAACCCTAAACTCTGTCTTACGAAGTCAATCATGAAGAGAAGTGGTTTTGGGTTTCAAACATGGAAATTTCAAAAACCTCGCGAAAGCTTCATTTTAGAGTGACTAAGAAGGATCCATGCTTACCTATTCATTTTCATGTTTTGAACTTGTTTAAACCTTGATAAAACCCAGGATTTTACCTATTTAATCATAGATTCATAGGTCGATTTTTTACTTTTTTATTTTTACTATGCAGCACATGTGTGTTTGCCCGTCCAGTGAAACTCGGAGGAAGAGGGATCACACGGAAGGAGAAGAAGGGATAGCAGTCACGGGGCCCCTCTTATTATTTATGGTGTATATCTTTTTTCTGGTGATGTTGACTGTTGTGCAGCGTTTGTCAGTGCGCAGGAGGTGCGAGGCTGCGAGCGAGCGAGTCGAGCGAGGCCGAGAATGAGAGAGATGTTTTTTTCTTTTTCTTTTCCGTGAGAGGGACAACAGAAGGATCCAGAGACGACTTCCACTACGCATCCTGGTGCGCGTCTTCTCTTGACAAAGAAGATGGATGGGAGTTTGCGTACCTACTAATCTACTATAGTACTACTACTACACAAGAACCATATACATGTCAAACTTTTCAATCATGACCCACATGCATTTTATGTATATATTCAGAACTTTTAATGCATGCATGAAAACTCAGCAAAATATGTGCATTTTGGGTTGTCGCACATAAATGTGCTTTTACTTGTCTGCCACCAATCCAATTTTCATGTTAGGGGGAAACACGACACACGATGGACATTTCCAATGTTTCACGAATTAATTATCTCAATTTGCATCCATATATATATGCGCCTGGTTACTGAAAGATCGAACCAAAGGTGAACTTGAAACGTTTTAATTTTCATGTTTTAAACTTGTTTAAATCTTGGTCAACCCTTGGATTTGACCAAGATTCATAAAAAATTCAAAAACATAGTCTTCTTATGTCATACAGTCAACATTCAACTTGATAAAACAAGATCTAAACATATTAAAAGAAGAATCATGTATCTACCCCCTAACCCTAAACTCTGTCTTTTGAAGTCAAACATGAAGATACGTGGTTTTGGGTTTACAAAATGGAAATTTCAAAAACCTCCGAAAAGCTTAATTTTGGAGTGACTAAGAAGGATACATGCTTACTTTTTCATTTTCATGTTTTAAACTTGTTTAAAGCTTGGTCAAACCTAGCTAGCTTGGATTTGACCAAGACTCAAGTGCGCATAAAAAATTCGAAAAAACCCCCAAAAATGAAAAACCATAACACATAGTCTTCTTGCGTCACATATATTGTAAGCATTCAAGTGTTGATAAACAATATCTAGACATATCAAACAAGAAAAATCATGTATCTATACCCCTAACCCTAAATTTGTCTTATGAAGTCAAGCATGAAGAGAAGTGGTTTGGGTTTTCAAACATGGAAATTTCGAAAACCGCCCAAAAGCTTCATTTCGGACTGACTAAGAAGGATCCATGCTTACCTTTTCATTTTCATGTTTTAAACTTGTTTAAATTCTTGTTCAAACCTAGGATTTGGCCAAGATTCAAATGGGCATAAAAACAATCGAAAAAATCAAAAATGAAAAACCAAAGCACATAGTCTTCTTATGTCACATAGTAAGCCATTCAACTTGATAACAAGGTCTAGACCTATTCAAACCAGAAAAATCATGTATCTACCCCTAACCCTAAACTCATTTGTCTGATGAAGTCAAGCATGAAGAGAAGTGGTTTTGGGTTTCAAACATAGACATTTCAAAAGCCTCCCAAAAGCTTCATTTTGGAGTGATTGAGAAGGATCCATGCTTAATTTTTCATTTTAATGTTTTAAACTTGTTTAAATCTTGGTTAAACCTATGATTTGACCAAAATTTGATTTGGCATGAAAATTCAAAACAAATCAAATAAATAAAAAACCAATGCACATAGTACATCTTCTTATGTCATATACTAAGCATTCAAGTTGATAAGCCAGGTCTAGACATATTCAAACTAGAAAAATCATGTATCTACCCCTAACCCTAAACTCGATTTGTCTTATGAAGTCAATCATGAAGAGGTGTTTTGGGTTTCAGACATGGAAATTTCAAAAACCTTCCAAAAGCTTCATTTTGAAGTTACTAATTAAGAAGGATCACTACAAGAAAAGTTTGGCAAATTTTCTTGTAGTGGATCCAGGCTTAATTTTTCATCTTCATGTTTTAAATTTTGGTCAAACCTAGGATTTGTCCAAGATACAAATGGGCATAAAAATTCAGGGTAGCATCATACCCCCCTCCTTCCCGCGTAGAAAAAGTGTTAGGCGAGTAGTAGAATGGCATGACCAACAAGTTTCAAGTAAAATTTTGAATATGACCAAAATATACCAATTGATAGATGTGTGTGACCCAAGATTGAGCCATGGTACATTTTGCCAACAAAGTAGCAATTGAGTTGGCTTTCTACCTTAGTAGGCGTGCATTGGAAGGATGCATTATGCCGGCAAAGTTTTCAAACGTTCAAACTTTTCCGGTTTCTCATACAGTATTTGGCTCCTTGAGAAGCATTGATGTGATCATATAAGGTTATCCAAAACTTCGCCTTTCCCGTATTTGCCCGAGCACTCGACACCCCTCGTCCCATGGCGACTCCTCCAGCCATAGCCCCGTGCACCCAGGCTCCACGACTCAGCCTCGGAGGGGTGTGCGCTAAAAGCTCGCAAATGTCTGTGTGCCATTGGTGTGCGATGAAGCAGGCGGCTCTGTGTCTTGCTGTGGCTAGACTCCTGGCGCCCTTTGATCTAGGAGAGGGAGAGGAGGGAGGGGGTCCCATGAAGCGGCGGTGGCCCAGGTATCGGCGGCAGCCCAGGCAGCAGCGGCAAAGTGGGCTGGTCGGAGCATAGGCATGCGCCGGGGGCGAACCTCGCCGGGTGAGGATGCTTCCATTGTGAAGAAGCACTTGCCATCCAGGGCTTCGGGTTCGCCAACAAACTCAGCGCCTCGGTCCATGGCGTTGCCGTCGTGGGGACGTCGGGGGCGGCGGCGACGTGCTGCAGCCCCAGCCTTTAGTGGGGACCAAAGTGCGACCGACCACATCACGGCGTCGGCAGCATTGGGGATGCCGATGGGCATCCACTGCCACACACAGATTTGGGAGGTTCTGGCCGGGCCGAGTTCCAAACTTCCATCATCGGAGCCGAGGGCTTGGTACTTCAAATTCCGAATCAGGCAATCCTTCGACCCCAATCAGCTTCTGCCTGTGGTCCAAATCCGAGATATCTTGGCGGCAGCTATGCTGGTTAAGCTTAGCCGGACAGCGGCAATCGACGATCTGCAAAACCTAGATGCCTTCCGAGGATTTGCAGCAGCCGTCAATGCACTCGTGGAGGCATCGCATGCTGGTAGCAGCGGCGAATGCGGGTATGTTGTTTTACTCCCTTTGTATGCTTTTGTCATAAAAATCAATTTGCTAATTCTCATTCGATTGAAAATCAGACCCATTCACCATCAACTCTCAAACAGTGGACACTAGTAATATGTAGAACTAGAAATTACACAAGATTTCTGTACTGCTAGTACTATTACTTCGACGCTACATGTTGTTTACACGAGGAAATTGCACAAACTACCGCTTATTGCTGCCTTCTTGCTTAAAACACTTTTTAAAACTGTAATTTTTTTCCGCACAAACCACCAACTATCGTGTTCTGTTGCAGGGAATTTCAAATTTAGGATTGAGCTGTTTAAGAGCAAATCAGATGATCGGGGACCACCAACTACTATAGTTTTAATTGCAAATAGAATAGATTTTGCAAAATTATGAAACGCACATAACGTTTGAATTACTACAATTTTTTTGAAGGTTTGATATTTTCATCATTTTTGTGTGAATCTTACACCAAGTAACACAACTTTCAGACGGAATACAAAATATTTTCAAACTTCCTAGATTTGATAGCTCAAATATTTTTAATTACTAGTTTTTCAGTATTTTAAAAAGTCGAAACACTATATTTTGGCTGAATGTTAGAAAATATATTTCATGATTATCCCATATTAGTTAAGAAGTACATAAACTAGTAGTAGTAATAAAGAACAGAGGGAGTTTATGGAGATACATCCATTAAGGGCATGTTAGTGTGTGTTGGTGTATTACTTATGCCTTCTTTGGTTAATACACTTCTCAAGTGATCCCCGCAAACCCTCTATTCTTGCCTAGAATACAAAAACTCCCCATCAAAGTATTAGTGCATTTTTTGGATGAGTATTCGAGAGGATTGGGTGAACACCAAGGATTTGCATAGGGAATTGGTACAATTGAATCCTTGGCTGTTTGATTTGTAGGATTGTTTCCGATAGGAATTTTTCCTAAGGATTTCTTTGCACAGATTCCATAGAAAATTAAACATCTACTCATACCTCTTTTTAAGAATGCTTTACTTTTCCTATGGTGGAATCAAACAAAGTTTGGATTCTATGAATTCCTATAGGATTGGAGTGGACATGACATTGCAATCCTACATTTCCCTATTCCTACATCTTTCGGTAGGCATTTGCCTAGAATAAATAACCATGTGTATTACGGAGTAGCAATAAAATATAGGTTTATTTCTCTAAAGCATCTTGCACTGTACTAGTACATGGCTTAAGAGACAATATTTTTACCATTTTTTTTGCGAGAAGACAATATTATTACCATAGTTACTAAGTACATTTTATTGGATGATGAAGTGATAGCCCTCATCAATGCATTGTGAATTATTAGGGCATGGGTCACACGTGATTTACGAGTACACCGCACGATCGAGAGCCGCCGTCCCTCTTTGCTTTTTACCGATGCGGCGGAGCTCCTCCCCACACCCACGAATAACTGAAAGCCACAACTGCTGGGGAAAAGTCTTGCGCCGAGAAAATCTACAACCGTGGTTGAGTACATGTGTTTCTTAAGATACGAGTGCTCCAATGCATTTTTTCTTTCCTTTTACTAATTTACCTTGAAAATCCTGCACGTCCACTTATTTGTGGACGGAGGGAGTATCACGCCAAGAGGAAGTAGGACAATACTTTTGCCAGCTGTTGGCTCTTCTATTGTTCTTGCTCTAAAGAAACCCCGATTGTGAAAGGCCAAGGCGTACTTCTTTTGGTCACGCAAAATTCAAAATACTGCCATGGACATTGAATTGACATGACAACACATAGCTTGGGATGTCCAAATTTGCACGTTAGACCAGTGACTTGTTCTTCACCTTTTCAGAGGGAACAGTGACTTTTTATTATGGGTCTATACACTTTCCAAGAAACAGGAGGAGATGCTGTAGAGTGTAGAGGAGCGAAGTCAAGCGCCCCGCCCCCACCTGCCCTATTTCTGTTCACCTCCATCGTCTACCTCCGCCCCCGCCCGCACCAATCGACCACCTTCCATAGCACACGCCAGTGCCGCCGCCATGCAGCTTTAGAATCAATTCCACCGCCCAGTTTGAGAGCCTCCGTTCTTCATCTTCCCCGCCACCTGCCGCCATCGAACCCAAATTAAACTCCAATCAGTTGAACCCAAACCTCATAGACCCACCCCCTGCCCTGCGATGGCGGCATCGAACAAGGAAAATGATGACTCTGAACTGTTTCAGAAGGTCTTTTCCGAAGGTCCCCTTGAAGAACTCGTAACAAGATGCGACGTCATCACCGCCGCGAGCCTCGTCGGTTCGTCCAAACTATTTTTCGACTCTGCAAATGATAGTGCAACTCTATCTTTTTCTCTCCCGTTTGGCCTCCCATGTGTTCTTCATTCTCACCCGACGAAGGTAGCACGGGATTGCAAGCTGACGCCGCTGGACAGGTTCTCCTCCGACGCTGTGATGCCAGACGGTACGGGTAAGCAGTGGGTAGGTGCCAATGGAGATTGGGTTGCCATGGTTGACACTGGCTTTCCTGCTTGCAAATGGAAACTTGTCAACGTCTACACTCGCCGTGAAATTCCTCTCCCTGTGCCGTTTGAAACCACCCACATTCCAAATATATACCACCACAACCTTCGTGCTATTATATTTCACAAGATATATATTTGCCAAGTTCCCACAGCTGCTGGGGGGTACAAAAATTTCTCTCTTGTTGCTGTTTTTGACATCAGAGTTGCCCTCCTTTGCGGCGAAGATTCTGGATGGACAGTTCTTACAGAGCCCAAGTCCCACATCTTTTACAATTACAGCGATGCAATTCTCCACAATGGGCTTGTGTTTGCCACAACTCATACTGGCACTGTTCACGCATGGAATCCTCAGCAAGCTGGTAATTTTCCTCCGGACGTAAGTAGTGTATGATGAGCTTCATTATTCATGGCTGTAAAGATAATTTTAATGCACAAACTTATTAATTTTCGAACCTGACTGATCTGACTTGGAGGCTTGGGGCATATTTGCTTCGGATGAAATTTCATTGGTATTTAGACTTTTTATTCGAGATGATTACCATAGAAAAATTTGAGGATTGTATAATTAGGAGTTTTATTCTCAGATTGAATTATGTTGGATTTTGACCTCTACTTGAACTTCTTGAAATGAATCCTTTGGTTTCCCATGTGATGTACTGAAATACACCAATATGCTGTATTATTGAATGGAAATGCCATTATATCATCCCATCTGAATCCTAATGCGTTTTCCCAATTCTTACGTTTTCAGATTTGTGCAAACCAAACATACCCTTCTTAACAGTAATTTCGTTTTCAAGCAGGTCCTCCGCTGATCGTAGAGCCACCGCCCATTGTGTTTGAATGGCGGTGTGCACTTGATGATGCTCTTGGCCATGATCACGAGGTCGATTATGGCATGTGGTGGTTAGCAAGATCTATAGATGGTTCTAGACTTCTTCTGATCCATACACTGGGCATTGCTGATGAAAGGGAATATTCCTGTAAAGTTTGCCATACTGCTTCTGATCGTCGTGTTCATCATGGTCGCACTGTTGGCAACTATGCTTCTGGGTTTGGTTGCCTGGTGTTCACGAAGGACACTAGTAAGTTAAATGAAGGTATTCCATGGGAAAAGATTGATGACCTTGGAGAATATTCTCTTTTCCTTGGAGTGAACTATCCGATTATGCTGCCATTAGGCGGTGCAGATGTTGTCCCAGGATGTCTGACGAGAAGAAATTGTGTGTACACCTTGCCGAATGAAGCATGGCTTCGCAATTCGCAGCTGCCTGAAATATGCCGATTCAGTCTGAATCGTGAAGATTGCGCCGTTGGTTTCCAAACCAACGCCTTGGAGAAAACATGCAAAACAAAAAAAGATAGGTACCTGGTAAAGACACCGCTTTGGTTCATCCCAAACTTCGCCAACGCCCCGGATTGGAACAAGTGTGATGTTTAATTCTGAAACAGGGCCTGCAGCCATTGTAGCTACTGATAGTATGTAATTTCATAGCTAATGAACGAGGCAATTGTGGTCTACTAGTTACAACTGTTTTGTAAAGAGGTGGTCTATAAGTATACCCCTCTCTTCATTGATGCATTTGTGGTCTACTTGATGGTACTCTTAAATATATGGGTGTGGCTCCTCAACACATAATGTGGGAGTATTATTGTGTTAAAGTTGAAGGCTTGATCAACTATAGGTTCACTTCTCTAGTTACATTACTAGGTACTCCGGTTGGCTATGTTGTGATGAAATTGTGTTCTGTTGTTCGGTGAAGACAAAAGTAGAACTATGGTATGCTTATGTTTAAGAGCAAGCGAGGGTTTAGCTTGAGATGTTAAAATTCAGATTTGAACTATTTTTTGATATGGAAATTTGAAATATATATGGTACTGTATATGATTATGTGTAACAACAAGCGACGAAAGGGCTGATGCTCCTATTCCTTGTCGGCGGGAGGACTATGTGTGCGGCGACTTGAGCCAAATTAGAAGGCCATAGCTATGTTGATTGGTCCTTGAAGTTGGAGGGGCTAGGATTTCGGATGAGCGGAGTGGGGGAAGTTGTTGCTCATGGAACATAAGTCCTTAAAATAGTAATGTTAGTATATAGGAGTACAAGGTATATACTTGTACTATTTTAGTACTATAATAAGTATATCGGGTTCATCAAAAAGAATTATCTCGGGTTCACAACCACGTGGGGTCAAGGTGAGGGAAAGTTGGTCAATACCTCTTACCGCTATATCCCCGCCCCAAGTTCTAATGCGCAAGTGCTGTTATTTTTTTTAAGGGAAATAGTGGTTCCTCTCTCCCGGAAACATGCCCCGCATCTCCACCTCCTAGTATCGTAGTACTACTACTGCATCTTCTCCAAAAAAAACCCTCTTCTGTCTCTTTCTCCCGTTCACCCCTCTCTCCCTTGCATTGGATTACCGACTCCAATGAAGCAGAAGCGTAAGATTGAGGAGATTCCTGATTGCTACCACCAGTCCATGGGGTGGGGCAACCTCCACTACCCACTGGTGGAGAACATAGCCGAGCGGGCGGATATCCTCAGCACTGGTCGCCTCGCTCGAGGCATGATCGGCATGCGGCATGCCATCCGCGGAGCGCATAAGGTTCCGTTCGGTTTACCGAGCCTGCTCCACTGCGACCCCGAGACATGGCCAGACGACCGCGACAATACTGTAAGAGTATTTATTTATTTACTCATCTCGTTTCAGCTTGTGTTTTTTCAATCAACTTTTCTTATTGCCAAACATCATGCATGAATTTAGACTCAACATAATCACCTGATTTGGGAGTACTGTAAGGTTTGCTGCCTTCACTATGCACATGTACTCTTCGGAATTGCTTTATTTATCCATTACATCTGTGCTTCAGTTCTGCACAATCCGCTCTTCATTCTGTCGAATACCTTGCATGCATAGACAATTTTGAAACAAATCCTATTTGCAGGGCATTCACGCGTTGCTGATGCCATTAGACAAGCCGACAGTTCCAGCATTTATCCATACCAAGGAGGAACTGGATGGACATGGACCCATGCACTGGGTGGGTTGTAACGGCGACTGGGTGGCATTTGTCCAGCAGGACGGGCACTTGACGATCCGCAACATATACATATCAGATACTATTATACCTCTTCCATCTCTGCAAGATGCAGGAATTTCTTTGGGCCCTACTAGTGAATGGTGGCATGGCAGCCCACCATTCCTGTTCAAATACAAAATAGATAAAAGTTTGGAACTGCTCAAAGTACGGATCGTCAAGAGGCCGTACAAAGATGATCTAGCAGGGCCATGGCATTACGAGGTAATCGTTGTATTTGACGAATTGATTGCTATCCTACAAGCGCCCCTAGAAAAGGAGTGGAATATCCTGAGAAACCCTGAATTCTTTGATAGAAACAGCTATGTCGATGCCATGGGCATTCCTGGATATGGTACAAGTTCACACCTACATCGTGTATACGCAGTTACATATCCGTATGGAGATGTTCTGGTTTGGGAACCATATACCTGTGGTGAGTCTTTGTTTTATGTCTTAACTAGTAAATGGCATGCTGCACATGTTGGACCAATTACGATTCGCAATACTGATGTATAAAAGTTGCGTTCTAAATGTTGTTCAAACTTTCAATACAACTAATAATTTGGTTATACCATCAAAATAAGTGTGAGCATACAGTTTATAAATATGAACAAAAATTTGGAACCTTTCTTAATCACTATCAAGTGGGACGTGTGATATCGGTGTGAGACTGCTCTGATTTTTCTTCATAATGGAAACATGACGGTTCTAGAAACACGTGGACACTGGTGTGGTATTTTTTTCACGCGAATACCTCTAATCCCAACCGTTAGATTTTGGACACCAACAGTTGGAATTGCTGCGACATGTCTTGTTAAAAACTGGTGCCTTATAGTAGTAGAAAATAGAAGATAGAAGAGAAGAGATAATTTTCAGTGTAGTTCCTACTTGCTGCATTGTGGTTGATCTTTGTGCATTGCAGGGACACATGCAGCCCCGCGTCTCATTGACGCCCCTGTCATTGAAGATGAAGAAGCAGAAGTGGCTGCAATTTTCGCTCAAATCGAGGGAGATGCTGTCATGGAAGATGATGAAGCAAATGTGGCTCAAGGCGATGGAGGTGCCGATGAAGATAATGATGCTGATGAAGAAGAATTAGAAGAAGAAGAATTAGAAGAAGACGAATTTGATGATGAAGAATTAGATGATGAAGAATTAGATGATGATGGTGATAATCATAATTATGAAGATGAAGATGTATTTCTTGGATTTTCTGACCAGCGCACTTGGTTCCTGGCACCAATGAGAGCAGAGTCCATTACTGGTGAATCTGATCTCGCGTGGATTCAGGTTAAAGGTTATCGGCCCATCCTCGGTCCTCCAATATTACATATGGGTAACAAGCTGAGGTCTTATCCTTTGGTACGGTGCTACGTTTTCTTGAGATCTGCCCATACCTTGGACCCTGTAGAAGAGGCAAGGTGGGAAAGATTGAACAATTTGAAGGGGCGTTCTTTATTTCTTGGACTCAATCACCCAATTTTCATGCTACCCCCGCCAGTCGACGCAGAGGCTGCAGAACCAGATTTCCAATTGTTCAAACCTGACTGTGTCTTTGCTACCCACAATCGCGCCCGTGATACATGGATACGTCCAAGGCCAAATTGGTGCAGAATGCACGTCAATGGAGGTCCTGCCATAGGCTCAAGATTGCAGTACAAAAAAGAGAAGACTGAACATAGAGCCGAAGCACCCATGTGGTTCGTCCCAACACTTCCACCTGTTTTTCCTTGAGAAATAAGAGACAGATGGTGACCTTATTTTATAGAGAAAACATAGTGTTCGTGAACTTAACCTCATGAACATTCGCTGTTCGGTTTTTGCTGAAATCAAAATTTTGCAGAGATGAAGATCTTTGTTTGAATCCCGTGCTGAACATATTTTTCACAAATTAGCTACCCGTATTGTGATGAATACATGCTGGTTTGTTGTTTGGTGCAGTAGCAGACATGAAGATCTTTGTCCTGAATACCACAATGGACATCTTTTTTTTCTTCAAAAATTAGCTAAGCTCACGCTATTAGGCGCAAATGCCTATTAAGAGATTTGGTGCTCTTGGGCACCATTGCTCCTGCTATTTTAGAAAAAAATAAAAAAAAAATTTATTTGTTCAAAAAATTAGAAAACAAATCATGGAGTAGCTAATGAATTGTCCCATAAACGTGCAAAATTTCAGTTTCAAATAAAAAAAATTCTGGGCTACACAAAAGTAACAAACGTGTGGATCTGGGTATGCATATTTCAAATCTCCAAATTTCAACAGATTGTCTTTTTTGTGTAGTCTACAATATAAAGAATATCATATTAAAATTTTACACGCTTGTAGGTTACTTTATTTATTATGTCTACATTCATTTTCAGATTTTTTTGAAACAAATATGTATGCTATTTGATTTTTTTTTAAACAGCAGAGCACTGGTGCCCATTAGCCAAAGACACTTTTCGCAAATGCCTACAATAAAGGAACGGATGGTGACCTTATTTTATAGAGAAACCATAGTGTTTGTGAAGTTAAAGTCATGAACACACGCTGTTCGGTTTTTGGTGAAATCAAAATTTAGCAGAGATGAAGATCTTTGTTTGAATCCCGTGATGAACACATTTTTCCTAAATTAGCTACCAGTATTGTGATGAATACATGCCGGTCTGTTTTTCGGTGGAGTAGCAGACATGCAGGGGATCGAAAGAAACGGCAAAGTAGCCAGAAATCAGGGGTCAAATATAAATTCGAGAAAGGAAACGTTTATTCAACAGTCAGGCTGACATGTGGGACGTATCTTGCAGCCGCAGCCCCAACATTTATCATTCAGAGAGGATGACATGTGGGACCCACGAACCAGTATCGTTCTCGGCGTTTCTCAAAGGGGGCAGGAGATCGAAAGAAAAAGGCAAGTAGCTCGAAATCAGGTGTCCAAAAAATCCAAGAAAGGAAAGGTTTATCGCACAAAGAGGCTGACATATTGTACCCAGTTTGCAGCAGCGTCATCAACGTTTCAAAGGCGGTGGAGTTCGAAAGAAAAAGGCAAATAGCCAGAAATTAGGGGTCAAAAATAAATCCAGCAAAGGAAACTTTTATCGTACAAAGAGGCTGACATGTGGGACCCAGCCAGCAGCGTCCTCAACGTTTCTAAGGTGGCAGGCAATGGAAAAAAGGCAAATAGCCAGAAATTAGGGGTCAAAAATAAATGCAACAATAGAAACTCTTATTGTTCATAGAGGCTGACATGTTGGACCCATGAGCCAGCAGGGCCCTCAACGTTTCAAAGGCGTCACGGGATCAAAAGAAAAGAACCAAGTAGTCATTAATTAGGTGTCAAAAATAAATCCAAGAAAGTAAATGTTTTACTTTTCATAGAGGCTGTCATATGGGACCCATGAGCCAGCAGCGTCCTCAACGTTTCTAAGGCGGCTGGGGATCGAAAAAAAAAGCGAAGTAGCCATTAATTAGGGGTCAACTATAAATCCAAGAAAAGAAATGTTTATTGTTCTTAGAGGCTGACATGTGGGAGCTATGCGCCAGCAGCGTCCTCATCGTTTCAAAGGCGGTCGGGGATCCAAAGAAAAAGGCAAATAGCCAGAAATCAGGGGTAAAAAAAATCCAAGAAAAGAAATATTATTGTTCATAGAGGCTGGCATGTGGGACCCATGAGCCAGCAGCGTCCACAATTTCAAAGGCGGCACAGGATCGAAAGAAAAAGGCAAGTGACCAAAAATCAGGGGGTAAAAAATCCAAGAAAAAAACTTTATTGTACATAGAGGATGACATGCGGGTCCCATGAGCCAACAACTTACTCGTCGTTTCAGAGGGCCGAGGCGGCATGAGATCGAAAGAAAAAGGAAAGTGACCAAATATCAGGAGCAAAAAATAATCCATGAAAAGAAACTTTCATTGTACATAGAGGATAACATAGGGTCCCATGTTGTAGCAGCGGTCTGAACGTTTCAAGGACGGCATGAGATCGAAAGAAAAAGGCAAGTGACCAAATATCAGGAGCCAAAAATAATCCAAGAAAAGAAACTTTTATTGTACCTTTGAGAGTCGGCATGAGATTGAAAGAAAAAGGCAAGTGACCAAATATCAGGAGCCAAAAACCTAGAAAAGAAACTTTTATTGTACATAGAGTATGACATGCGGGTCCCATGACGCTGCAGCATCCTCAACGTTTCCAAGGCGGCAGGGGATCAAATGAAAAGGAAATAGCCAAAAAGCAGAGGGTGAAAAAAATCGAAGAAAAGAAACTTTTATTGTTCGTAGTGGATGACATGTGGGACCCATGAGGCAGCAGCATCCTCAACGTTTCCAAGCAGCAGGGGATCGAAAGAAAAAGGAAATAGCCAAAAATCAGAGCGTGAAAAATAATCCAAGAAAAGAAACTTTTATTTTACATAGAGGATGACATGTGGGTCCCATTTTGCAGCAGCGGTCTCAATGTTTCATATGCGGCTTGAGATCAAAAGAAAACGAAAGTAGCCCGAAATTAGGGGGAATAAAACTCCAAGAAAAGAAAGTTTTTTGTACATAGAGGATGACATACGGGTCCCAAGGCGGCAGGGGAACAAAAGAAAAAGGAAATAGCCAAAAATCAGAGGGGTGAAAAAAAATCCAAGAAAAAAGAAACTTTTAGAGTTCATAGTTCATAGAGGATGACATGCGGGTCCCATGAGGCAGCAGCGTCCACAACGTTTCCAAGGCGGCACACAGGAACAAAAGAAAAAGGATGTACCCCTGCTGGGCCTTTTGATCAAAAAATAATCCAAGATAAGGAAGATATAAATTGGGGCTGCCTGGCCATCTGGGCCTTCTAACCTGCTGGACGTCTTTTGACTCGTACAATTTCAGCCCACTCCAAAACAAGAAAGTCCTATGCTTCGCAAAAACAAAACAAAAACAAGGAGATTCATATTAGTTCGTTTATGTAAAAATAAAGATTTAATTTATCCGTTTGCAATAGCTCAGAGCGAAATACACTTTTTATTGTCTGTAAAATAATCAAGATATCACATGTTTCTTGTACGGGGAGGCTGACATCGGGACCCATGAGCCAGCAGCGTCGTCAAAGTTTTAAAGGCGGCAGGGGATCGAAAGAAAAAATAAATCAAAAATCAGTGGGTAAAAAAATCGAAGAAAAGAAACATTTATCGTTCTGAGAGGATGACATGCGGGACCCATGTGGCAGCAGCATCCTCAACGTTTCCAAGGCAGCACGGGATCCAAAAAAAGGCAAAATAGCCAGAAATTAGGGGTCAAAATAACTCCAAGAAAAGAAAGGTTTATCGTCCATAGAGTCTGACATGTGGGACCCATTAGCGAGCAGATTCTTCAACGTTCAAAGGCGGCAGGGGATCAAAAGAAAAAGGAAGTAGCCAGAAATTAGGGGTAAAAAATAACTCCAACAATGGAAACTTTTATTGTTCATAGAGGATGACATGCGGGACCCATGAGCCAGCAGCTTCCTCAACGTTTCAAAGGCGGCATGGGATCGAAAGAAAAAGGCAAGTGACCAAATATCAGGAGCCAAAAATAATCCAAGAAAAGAAACTTTATTGTACATAGAGGATGACATGCGGGTCCCATTTAGCAGCAGCGGTATCACCGTTTGAGATGCGGCAGGAGGTCTCGAAAGAAAAAAGGCAAGTGACCAAATATCAGGAGCCAAAAAAATCCAAGAAAAGAAAGTTTTATAGTACATAGAGGATGACATGCGGGTCCCATTTAGCATCAGCGGTATCACCGTTTGGGAGGCGGCAGGGGATCGAAAGAAAAAGGCAAGTGACCAAATATGAGGTGCCAAAAATAATCAAAGAAAAGAAAGTTTTCAACGTTTCAAAGGCGGCAGGGGATCAAAAGAAAAAGGAAGTAGCCAGAAATTAGGGGGCAAAAATAACTCCAAGAAAGGAAACTTTTATTGTTCGTAGAGGATGACATGGGGGACCCATGAGCCAGCAGCTTACTCAACGTTTCAAAGGTGGCATGAGATCGAAAGAAAAAAACGCAAGTGACCAAATATGAGGTGCCAAAAATAATCAAAGATTTATTGTACATAGAGGATGACATGCGGGTCCCATTTTGCAGCAGCGGTCTCAATGTTTGAAATGCGGCTTGAGATCAAAAGAAAAAGAAAGTAGCTAGAAAGTAGGGGGTCAAAAAAAATCCAAGAAAAGAAAGTTGATGGACATAGAGGTTGACATGCGGGTCCCATGTGCCAGCAGCTTACTCAACGTTTCAAAGGGGCCAGGGGATCAAAAGTAAAAGGCAAGTGACGAAATATCAGGAGCCAAAAATCAGAGGTGAAAAAAATCCAAGAAAACAAACTTTTATAGCACATAGAGGATGACATGCGGGTACCATGAGCCAGCAGGTTCCTCAACGTTTCAAACGTGGCATGAGATCGAAAGAAAAAGGCAAGTGACGAAATATCAGGAGCCAAAAATAATTCAAGAAAAGAAACTTGATTGTACATAGAGGATGACATGCGGGTCCCATGTGTAAGCAGCTTACTCAACGTTTCCAAGGCGGCAGGGCATCAAAAGAAAAAAGGAAATAGACAAAAATCAGAGAGTGAAAAAAAACCATAGAAAATAAACTTTTATAGCACATAGAGGATGACATGCGGGTCCCACGAGCCAGCAGGTTCCTCAAAGTTTCAAACGTGGCATGAGATCGAAAGAAAAAAAGGCAAGTGACCAAATATCAGGAGCCAAAAATAATCCAAGAAAAGAAAGTTTATTGTACGTAGAGGATGACATGCGGGTCCCATTTTGCAGCAGCGGTATCACCGTTTGAGAGGCACGGGATCGAAAGAAAAAGGCAAGTGACCAAATATCAGGAGCCAAAAATAATCCAAGAAAAGAAATTTTATTGTACGTAGAGGATGACATGCGGGTCCCATTTTGCAGCAGCGGTCTCAACGTTTCCAAGGCGGCACAGGACCAAAAGAAAAATGAAGTAGCCAGAAATCAGGGGGTGAAAAAAATCCAAGAAGAAAGATTTCAATTGGGCTGCATCTGGACATCTGGGCTTTCGAACTATCCTGCTTGGCCTTTTGACTCGTACAATTTCAGCCCACTCCAAAACAGGAAAGTTCCGAATTTTCTAAAAAAACAGGAAAGTCCTATGCTTCGCAAAGACAAAAAAACAAGGAGATTCAACATATAAGTTTGTTTATGTAAAAATAAAGATTTAATTATCCGTTTGAAATAGCTCAGAGCGCAATACATTGTTTATTGTCTGCAAAATAATCAAGATATCATATGTTTCTTGTACGGGGAGGCTGACATCGGGGACCCATGAGCCAACAGCGTCGTCAACGTTTTAAAGGCGGCAGGGGATGGAAAGAAAAAATAAACCAAAAATCTGTTGGTAAAAAATCCAAGAAAAGAAACATTTTCGTTCTGAGAGGATGACATGCGGGACCCATGAGGCAGCAGCATCCTCAGCGTTTATTGTTCATAGAGGTTGACATGTGGGACCCGTGAGCCAGCGTCCTCAACGTTTTAAAGGCTGCAGGTGATCGAAAGAAAAAATAAGCCAAAAATCGTTTGGAAATATCCAGAAATTAATGAGGGGTTCAAAATAAATCCATCAAAGGAAACTTTTATTGTTCATAGAGGATGACATGTGGGACCGACCTGCCAACAGCGTCCTCATCGTTTCAGAGGGGGCAGGAGATCAAAAGAAAAAGGCAAATAGCCAGAAATTAGGGGTAAAAAATAACTCCAAGAAAGGAAACTTTTATTGTTCGTAGAGGATGACATGCGGGACCCATGAGCCAGCAGCTTACTCAACGTTTCAAAGGCGGCATGAGATCGAAAGAAAAAGGCAAGTGACAAAATATCAGGAGCCAAAGATAATCCAAGAAAAGAAACTTTATTGTACGTAGAGGATGACATGCGGGTCCCATTTAGCAGCAGCGGTCTCAGCGTTTCAAATGCGGCTTGAGATCAAAAGAAAAAGAAAGTTGATTGTACATAGAGGATGACATGCGGGTCCCATGAGTCAGCAGCTTACCATACGTTTCCAAGGCGGCAGGGGATCAAAAGAAAAAGGAAATAGCCAAAAATCAGAGGGTGAAAAAAATAAAGAAAATAAACTTTTATAGTACATAGAGGATGACATGCGGGTCCCATGAGCCTGCAGGTTCCTCAACGTTTCAAACGTGGCATGAGATCGAAAGAAAAAGGCAAGTGACCAAATATCAAGAGCCAAAAATAATTCAAGAAAAGAAACATGATTTACATAGAGGATGACATGCGGGTCCCATTTAGCAGCAGCGGTATCACCGTTTGAGAGGCAGCAGGGGATCGAAAGAAAAAGTCAAGTGACCAAATATGAGGTGCCAAAAAAATCCAAGAAAAGAAAGTTTTATAGTACATAGAGGATGACATGCGGGTCCCATTTAGCAGCAGCGGTATCACCGTTTGAGAGGCGGCAGGTGATCGAAAGAAAAAGGTAAGTGACCAAATATGAGGTGCCAAAAATAATCCAGGAAAAGAAAGTTTTATAGTACATAGAGGATGACATGCGGGTCCCAGCAGCAGCGGTATCACCGTTTGAGAGGCGGCAGGGGATCGAAAGAAAAAGGCAAGTGAAAAAATATGAGGAGCCAAAAATAATTCAAGAAAAGAAAGTTTTATAGTACATAGAGGATGACATGCGGGTCCCATTTAGCAGCAGCGGTATCACCGTTTGAGAGGCAGCAGGTGATCGAAAGAAAAAGTCAAGTGACCAAATATGAGGTGCCAAAAAAATCCAAGAAAAGAAAGTTTTATAGTACATAGAGGGTGACATGCGGGTCCCATTTAGCAGCAGCGGTATCACTTTGAGAGGCAGCAGGTGATCGAAAGAAAAAGGCAAGTGAAAAAATATCAGGAGCCAAAAATAATTCAAGAAAAGAAAGTTTTATAGTACATAGAGGATGACATGCGGGTCCCATTAGCAGCAGCGGTATCACCGTTTGAGAGGCGGCAGGGATCGAAAGAAAAAGGCAAGTGACCAAATTTGAGGTGCCAAAAATAATCCAGAAAAGAAAGTTTTATAGTACATAGAGGATGACATGCGGGTCCCGTTAGCAGCAGCGGTATCACCGTTTGAGAGGCGGCAGGGGATCGAAAGAAAAAGGCAAGTGACCAAATTTGAGGTGCCAAAAATAATCCAGAAAAGAAAGTTTTATAGTACATAGAGGATGACATGCGGGTCCCAGCAGCAGCGGTATCACCGTTTGAGAGGCGGCAGGGGATCGAAAGAAAAAGGCAAGTGACCAAATTTGAGGTGCCAAAAATAATCCAGGAAAAGAAAGTTTTATAGTACATAGAGGATGACATGCGGGTCCCAGCAGCAGCGGTATCACCGTTTGAGAGGCGGCAGGGGATTGAAAGAAAAAGGCAAGTGACCAAATTTGAGGTGCCAAAAATAATCCATGAAAAGAAAGTTTTATAGTACATAGAGGATGACATGCGGGTCCTTTAGCAGCAGCGGTATCACCGTTTGAGAGGCGGCAGGGGATCGAAAGAAAAAGGCAAGTGACCAAATTTGAGGTGCCAAAAAAACTCCAAGAAAAGAAAGTTGATTGCACATAGAGGATGACATGCGGGTCCCATTTAGCAGCAGCGGTCTCAACGTTTCCAAGGCGGCAAGGGATCAAAAGAAAAAGGAAGTAGCCAGAAATCAGGGGGTCAAAAAAATCCAAGAATAGAAAGAATTTTGGTTCATAGAGGATGACATGCGGGACCCATGATCCTGCATCGTAAACGGCTCGATCGGAGAACGTTGAACGAGATGGCGCGATGTAGAAAAAAAACAATGCCAGAGAGGCTGCCATCTGGGCCCTACATCCCTCGGCGGTGCGGATTTGCGTTGACTCGGCCGGCGAACCCGAGATTTCGAGATGCACCACGTCCCGGGCCACCATACGCCACGTTTTGGCCGCTTTCGTCGGGCTAGGTGGCCTCAAAAACGAGAAAAAAAAGTTTTGACATGCACCACGGAGGGACCAAAATCGTCGGCCATGGTACACCAGCAACCACGGCGCGACTTCAACTTCGCCATGGCAAGCAATTGAGAAGATGCCCTATCCTAGGGATGTTAAAGGTATTCGTAGTGTTCTTGGTCATGCTGGGTTTTATAGGAGATTTATTAAAGATTTCTCCAAGATTTCAAAGCCTCTTACTAATCTTCTTCAAAAAGATGTACCTTTTGTTTTTGATGATGATTGTAAGGAAGCTTTTGAAACTCTAAAGAAAGCCTTAACAACTGCTCCTGTAGTTGAACCTCCTGATTGGAACTTACCTTTTGAAATTATGTGTGATGCTAGTGATTTTGCTGTAGGCGCTGTTCTTGGACAGCGAGTAGATAAAAAATTAAATGTTATTCATTATGCTAGCAAAACTCTTGATGCTGCTCAAAGAAATTATGCTACAACTGAAAAAGAATTATTAGCTGTAGTCTTTGCTTGTGACAAGTTTAGATCCTATATTGTTGATTCAAAAGTCACAATTCATACTGATCATGCTGCAATTAGATACCTTATGACAAAGAAAGATGCTAAGCCAAGGCTTATTAGATGGGTACTTCTTTTGCAAGAATTTGATTTACATATTATAGATAGGAAAGGTGCTGATAATCCTGTTGCTGATAATTTGTCTAGATTGGAAAATATTGCTTATGATCCTGTTCCTGTTAATGATAGTTTTCCAAATGAACAATTGGCTGTAATAAAGGTGAACTCGCGAGATAGTCCTTGGTATGCTGATTATGCTAACTTTATTGTATCCAAGTACTTGCCTCCAACCTTTTCAGCTTAGCAAAGGAGGAAATTCTTTTATGACTTGAGGCATTATTTTTGGGATGACCCACACTTATATAAAGAAGGAGTGGATGGTATTATGCGAAGATGTGTTCCCGAATATGAACAACAAGAGATATTGAGTAAGTGTCATGGTAGTGCTTATGGAGGACATCACGCCGGAGATAGAACCGCGCAAAAGGTTCTACAATCAGGTTTTTATTGGCCAACTCTCTTCAAAGATGCAAGGAAGTTTATTTTATCTTGTGATGAATGTCAAAGGGTTGGTAATATCTCCAGACGCAATGAAATGCCTATGAATTATACTCTTGTTATTGAACCATTCGATTGTTGGGGATTTGACTTCATGGGTCCTTTCCCTTCTTCAGAAGGTAACACTCATATACTTGTCGCTGTTGATTATGTTACTAAATGGGTGGAAGCTATACCCACAAAAAGTGCTGATGGTGAGACTTCTTTAAAAATGCTTTTAGATATTATTTTTCCTAGATTTGGAGTACCTAGATATATTATGACTGATGGAGGTTCTCATTTTATTCATGGTGGTTTTAGAAAAACTCTTGCTAAATATGGTATTAATCATAGGATTGCTTCCGCTTATCATCCTCAAACTAGCGGGCAAGTAGAATTATCAAATAGAGAGATTAAATCTATCTTGCAAAAGACCGTTAATAAATCTAGAAAGAACTGGGCTATTAAATTGAAGGAAGCACTATGGGCTTATAGAACTGCTTATAAAAATCCCATGGGTATGTCACCGTATAAAATGGTTTATGGGAAAGCTTGTCATTTACCTTTAGAACTAGAGCACAAAGCTTATTGGGCTGTAAGAGAACTAAATAAAGATCCTAAACTTGCCGGTAAGAAAAGATTGCTACAATTGAGTTCTTTAGATGAATGGAGAAGTGAAGCATATGAAAATGCTAAACTCTTTAAAGAGAAAGTTAAGAAATGGCATGATAGAAGAATTATCAAAAGAGAATTTAATGTTGGGGATAAAGTCCTATTGTATCGGTCTCGTCTCAGATTTTTTGCAGGGAAATTACTCTCAAAATGGGAAGGACCATATGTCATTGTGGAGGTGTATCGTTCAGGGGCAATTAAAATTAGTTCTCTGCAAGGTGATGCCACACAAGTAGTGAATGGACAAAGACTCAAGCATTATATCTCTGGAGATTCTTATAATGAAGATGTTGATGTTATTCAAGTGGTAACTCCGGAAGCTTTCATCAAAGGTCAAATTGACAGTTCTGCAGAGTTCGACTTTGAATAGGTAACAGTACTGGTAATAAAAAGTTCGCGTTTAACTTTCCGAACTATGTTTTTGCTATTTTCGGAAAATATGAAAAATTACGAGATCGAAACGAAGTGGAGGAGACGCACGAGGGCGTGCCACCATAGGCCGGCGCGAGCCCCAGCCTGGCCGCGCCGCCCTATGAGGACATCGCCTCGGTGTCCCTCTCCGACTCTTGTTCGACCTGGTACTTTCCTTGCTATATAATCCCCCGGACCCCTGGAGGTCCGTATATCGTTTTCTCAACGCGTTTTGTTTCGAGTAGTTTTCTGCCAGGATCTGTTTTGATCTAGAAGCACCATGGTCTCCAACAACAAGGACAAGGAGCCTTTGGAGGAAGATATTCAAGACCTCGATTTGAAGGAGAATTCAAGGAGGAAGCAAAGGAGATGTGGAAAAGGAAGCGGCAAACTGTGGGGAGTAAGCCAATCTTGGTGGGATCGGTTAACACTGGACGTTCTTTTTCTCATAACTTGCAGGGACCTCTACCACCTGCTCTTAGCCTCAACTCTTTCCCTTGTGTGGAGGAAGCACTACGGGTTACCGATGAGTTTTGTGATCAATACCGTGCGCTGAGAAGGGAAGTGGAGATACTTCTTGAGGAGAACCACCGACTTCGCAGAATGCTGGAATATTACTCAATTCCTATCACAAGGAACGGACCACCACCATCACCACCGAAGGAGTAATTCATCATCGGTATTGGCATCCCCTTGGTTTGTTCCAAGCTTGGGGGAGTGCCGCGGTATCACATCATCACTATCTTTTACCTTTTTATTATCAAGTAGTGTCATATCATGAGTAGGGAAGTTATCATATAAGATGTGTTGCGGTATGGAAGTATCTCTCCTTAGTTGGTTATCTATGTATCCCTTGGTGTGAGTTATCGTTATGGAATATTAATGAGAAGTTTTATCATTTACATATTGCACATCTTATTTTAGTTTGCAATCTCTATTATGTGATTGATCTTGTTGTTAGTATTGGTATCACTTTGGGAGCATTGATTAAATCTATTTGGTTTTGGCAAACTTAGCATTGGTCAATAGCAACAACACTTTGAGTTTAAGTAGAGAAGAAATACATGTAGATATGTTGTTTCATTATCTTTCTTTCTTGTTAGCTATGAGCTTAGTATTCTGAAGTTAAAATTGTTTGTGCTTACAAGGAAGATGCATGATTGTTTCTATCACATGTATATTTGTTTGCTTCCCTCAACTCTTATGCTTGCTAATCAACCTTGCTAGCCATAGACCTGTACTGAGAGGGAATGCCTCTCGTGCATCCAAACTTTAACCCAAACCTATGCCATTTGTGTCCACCATAACTACCTACTACGTGGTATTTCCTGCCATTCCAAGTAAATACTTCATGTGCTACCTTTAAACAATTCAAAAGTTATCATCCCTTATTTGTGTCAATGTTTTATAGCTCATGAGGAAGTATGTGGTGTTTTATCTTTCAATCTTGTTGGGCAACTTTCACCAATGGACTAGTGGCTTCATCCACTTATCCAATAACTTTGCAAAAAGAGCTGGCAATGGGGTTCCCAGTCCCAAATTAATTAACTTTCGTAATTTTACAAATAGACACTCCTCCATGGTATGTGATTGTTGGACGGCACCCGAGGATTCGGTTAGCCATGGCTTGAGAAAGCAAAGGTGGGGAGGAGTGTCATCTAAATAAAACTAAAATAAAAAGACACTCCTTCATGGTATGAGATTGTTGGCAGGCACCCGAGGATTTGGTTAGCCATGGTTTGTGAAAGCAAAGGTTGGAAGGAGTGTCAACCAAAAATAAAACTTTATGGGAGCCGCTCTTTGAGAGTTTGTCTGGCAAGGGGGTTAGAGTACCCGCTACCAGTCGTTGACAACAACAAACACCTCTCAAAACTTCACTTTTATGCTCTCTATATGATTTCAAAACCTGAAAAGCTCTAGCACATGATTTAATCCTGCTTCCCTCTGCGAAGGGCCTGTCTTTTACTTTATGTTGAGTCAGTAAACCTATTTCCCTCCATCTTAAGCAAGCATTTGAGTTGTTGTGATCAAACCATTTATATTGTGATCTACTTAATCATGCCTTTTATTCTTCCTTGTTTAGTACAAGTTTTATCTGATGAATATAGCTTTGAAGATTATCAATGATTATGAGGAGATTATTATGATTGAGTATGCAAATTTTGCTATAAGCTTTAATATAAGAGCGCTGCTCGATAAATAAGTACAATCTGTTAAATGTTCTCTGACCAAGAACGAAGTTTGCCATCACCAATTATGATTTCCTATGCACCTTTATTTGTGATCTCCTTTTACTTGTTTCAAGTTGAATCATATTGGGAAGTTGTTCACTAGAATGCCTTGTGTGAATTAATATGATGCTTCTTGTCCGTATTTTATTTATCGACTCTTCACTCCATAAACATGTGGTCTTGTTTATCGAGTTCAGTTTCGCTTGGGGACAAGCGAAGTCTAAGCTTGGGGGAGTTGATACGTCCATTTTGCATCACTACTTTATATCATAATTTACTGTTATTCATTGATATATTTCATATTTAGAGATGATACTTATGTTATTCCATCTATTTTGCATGTTTCATGACTATTGGAGAATCGCGCACCGGAGTCAGGATTCTGCTGGAAAAAGCACCGTCAGAATGCAATATTTCGGAAGATCAGCAATTGACGGAATTATAGTGAAAATCCTATTTTTCCAGAAGACGAGGGAGCCAAAAGGAGGAGCCGAGGAGGGCCGCCATGGGCCCCCCTCATAGGCCGGCGCGGGCCCTGCCCTGGCCGCGCCGCCTTGTGGGGAGGGGGCCCACGACCCCTCTGGCCTCCTCTCCTTCGCGTACTTCTTCGTCCCGAAAACCTAAGCTGGGGATAGTCGAAGAGTCACGCCTCTGCAGGGCGGAAAACACCAGATAGAAAAGAGCTCTCCGGCGGGCAGGAATCCGCCGGGAAATTCCCTCCCGGAGGGGGAAATCGACGCCATCATCACCGTCATCGAGCTGGACATCATCTCCATCACCATCGTCATCATCTCCATCATCATCACCGCCATCTCCACCGCTGCACATCGTCACCGCTGTAACAATTTGGGTTGGATCTTGATTGTTTGATAGGGGAAACTCTCCCGGTGTTGATTTCTACTTGTTATTGATGCTATTGAGTGAAACTATTGAACCAAGGTTTATGTTCAGATTGTTATTCATCATCATATCACCTCTGATCATGTTCCATATGATGTCTCGTGAGTAGTTCGTTTAGTTCTTGAGGACATGGGTGAAGTCTAAATGTTAGTAGTGAATTATGGTTGAGTAATATTCAATGTTATGATATTTAAGTTGTGGTGTTATTCTTCTAGTGGTGTCATGTGAACGTCGACTACATGAGATGTACACGTCCGTTGGGAACCCCAAGAGGAAGGTATGATGCGCACAGTGGCAAGTTTTCCCTCAGAAAGAAACCAAGGTTTATCGAACCAGGAGGAGCCAAGAAGCACGTTGAAGGTTGATGGCGGCGGGATGTAGTGCGGCGCAACACCAGGGATTCCGGCGCCAACGTGGAACCTGCACAACACAACCAAAGTACTTTGCCCCAACGAAACAGTGAGGTTTTCAATCTCACCGGCTTGCTGTAACAAAGGATTAACCGTATTGTGTGGAAGATGATTGTTTGCAAGAAAATAGTAAAACAAGTATTGCAGTAGATTGTATTTCAGTATAAAAGAATGGACCGGGGTCCACAGTTCACTAGAGGTGTCTCTCCCATAAGATAAAAGCATGTTGGGTGAACAAATTACAGTCGGGCAATTGACAAATAGAGAGGGCACCGCAATGCACATACATGGCATGATAAATATAGTGAGATTTAATTGGGCATTACGACAAAGTACATAGACCGCCATCCAACTGCATCTATGCCTAAAAAGTCCACCTTCAGGTTATCATCCGAACCCCCTCCGGTATTAAGTTGCAAAGCAACAGACAATTGCATTAAGTATGGTGCGTAATGTAATCAACAACTACATCCTCGGACATAGCATCAATGTTTTATCCCTAGTGGCAACAGCACAACACAACCTTAGGGGTTTCTGTCACTCCCCCAGATATCAATGCAGGCATGAACCCACTATCGAGCATAAATACTCCCTCTTGGAGTTACTAGCATCAACTTGGCCAGAGCCTCTACTAATAACGGAGAGCATGCAAGATCATAAACAACACATAAGTAATAACTTGATAATCACCATAACATAGTATTCTCTATCCATCGGATCCCGACAAACACAACATATAGTATTACAGATAGATGATCTTGATCATGTTAGGCAGCTCACAAGATCCAACAATGAAGCATAATTAGGAGAAGACAACCATCTAGCTACTGCTATGGACCCATAGTCCAGGGGTGAACTACTCACTCATCACTCCGGAGGCGACCATGGCGGTGTAGAGTCCTCCGGGAGATGAATCCCCTCTCCGGCAGGGTGCGGAGGCGATCTCCTGAATCCCCCGAGATGGGATTGGCGGCGGCGCGTCTGGAAGGTTTTCCGTATCGTGGCTCTCGGTCGGGGTTTCGCGACGGAGGCTATTTGTAGGCGGAAGGGTAGGTCAAGAGGCGGCGCGAGGGACCCACACCATAGGGCGGCGCCCCCCGCGTGCCGGCCTATGGTGCCAGGCCCTCGTGGCCCCTCTTCGTAACCCCTCCGGTCTTCTGGAAGCTTCGTGGCAAAATAGGACCCTGGGCGTTGATTTTGTCCAATTCCGAGAATATTTCCTTACTAGGATTTCTGAAACCAAAAACAGCAGAAAACAACAACTGGCTCTTCGGCATCTTGTTAATAGGTTAGTTCCAGAAAATGCGTAAATACGACATGTAATGTGTATAAAACATGTAGATATCATCAATAATGAAGCATGGAACATAAGAAATTATCGATACGTTGGAGACGTATCAGTCGACTACATGATACTTCACCTTTATGGGCCTAGGGGAATACATCTTGTACTCGTTTGCCAATTGCGGGGTTGCCGGAGTGACAGAAACCTAAACCCCCGTTGGTATATCGATGCAGGAGGGATAGCAGGATCTCAGAGTTTAAGGCTGTGGTTAGATTTATCTTAATTACTTTCTTGTATTTGCGGATGCTTGCAAGGGGTATAATCACAAGTATGTATTAGTCCTAGGAAGGGCGGTGCATTAGCATAGGTTCACCCACACAACACTTATCAAAACAATGAAGATTAATCAACTGTATGAAGCGAAAGCACTAGACTAAATTCCCGTGTGTCCTCAAGAACGTTTGGTCATTATAAGTAAACAAACCGGCTTGTCCTTTGTGCTAAAAAGGATTGGGCCACTCGCTGCAATTATTTCTCTCGCATTTTACTTACTCGTACTTTATTCATCTGCTATATCAAAACCCCCTGAATACTTGTCTGTGAGCATTTACAGTGAATCCTTCATCGAAACTGCTTGTCAACACCTTTTGCTCCTCGTTGGGTTCGACACTCTTATTTATCGAAAGTACTACGATACACCCCTATACTTGTGGGTCATCAAAGCGGTAGTTCCGGCTTGGTACCACTTAGGTACCGTAACTCAAGTTATGGCACTACCGCGTCAGTACCGCTGAGGTACCGCGTGGAGTCTGGGGCTTGCAGAGGTCGTTACGGTACCTCATGCATAGCGGTACTACGGTGAGCCCACGTGGTGAATCTGTGGGGCAATTTCAAACCCAGAGCGGTACTATCGCTTGCCGAAGCGGTAGTACCGGTCGCGCGGAAACTACACATAGGGGGACCTATAAAAGGGCCCATTCTTCCCCAGCTCGATTTTATCTCTTCTCTCTCTCTCCTCCATTGTTGTTGTGCTCAAACCTTGAGGATATCCCCACCTACCCAATCAATCTTGCCCAAATTCGGAGGAGTGGTGGAGGAGGCCCCGATCTATTGATCTACCAAGAGAGATTCACCAATACCAGCTAGTCCTTAGTGGATCTTGGATTTAGGGTTCCTATAGTGGGATCTTGGAGGAAGTGCTCATATGGAGGCTAGCTTGGAGTTGTGCTAGCCCCATAGGGTGTTGGGAGCCTCCTAGTGTTGTGGAGATCTCCCCAACCTTGTGAAGAAACCGTCGCCTCGACCAGCTACTTAGTGGAGAAGGGGGAGCTCCTCTGTGGAGCTTTCTCGAGGAATAAGGTGAGGCCTTCCTTTGTGGTGTGGCCGTCTAGCCTTCGTGGCTAGCACCTCCTCAACGCAGACATACTCCCTTTTGTGACAGGAACTGCGGGAAACAAACCTCGCCACGTCTCCGCGCCCCCGGTTGTCCCGCTCCCTAACTTTACTATCTTGCTTGGTTCCTTCTTGTTGCACTAGCCTAGGATCATACTAGGATCACCTCTAACACCAAATCTATCACCTTTACTTTCGCATCACACTAAAATTGAAAAAGGATAAAAAATACCTAGCGACCATTCACCCCCTCTTGTTCGCTAAGATCCATTCAATCGCCTCTACGACTGCCTCGACCGAGTCACCGCCGAGTTCTTCTATGCGTACTCGGTTCTGGCAAAACCAGAGTATGCCTTCGTCCCCGACGTGCGCCTAGTTCTGGCAAAACTATGGTTGCACTTCGTCCTCGACGGCTCAGACTGCATCGACTTCGGCATCGACCATCTCCACGACTGCCTCGGCGCGTCTCCGTCACTCTCCTCGCACACCACCTCGCTTGCGGCTACATCGACACCGGCACCCGGCCACGACATCGACCACGGCAATCCCTCGCGCGGCTCCCTCGACCAAGGTTGCAACACCCACGCTCTCGGCTACCTCGACATCGGCACAAAGGGCTATCACCTCGCATGCACCTCGGCTTCCTCTACAGTCCAAGCATCCGCGACGCAACTCCGTCCACGATGCTCCCGCTGTGACTGCGGGGGAGTGTCAGCCCGTTGGTTCCTACCTTCGGTTTCTCTCCAGTCTGACCGTCCGCGACGCTACTGTTGTTCACGTCACTACCGCTACGACTGCGGGGGAGTGTTAGAGATATATTTGGTATATGTGTATTTGGTAGTATATGATTTGTAATCATCTCCTGCCTTATCTCTAGGATAGCCTTCTTGGCTCCCAAGACTTGTACCCCTATATATACTCGCCCGAGAGGCTCAATACAACATCCAACATATTTCGCCAATCTCTCTTCCTCTCTATCGTTCAACACACACACACAGCCCCCGCCATCGGCGGTGGCGTCTAGGCAGGGAGGCGAGCGAGTGGTGTTCCTTAGGGCTTGGTTGTCGCCTCCGGAGTCGCCCTCGCGAGCGACCCGGGAGGCAGGTTTTCTCCATCTCCTGTAATTTCATTTGGATTCTCTGAATAGTGAGTGAATTGATCGCGGTATCTCATAGCTGGAGACAGGGATGACGCAGTTGGCCACGACATCGCCGACATAGGCGAGGAATGATACTTAGGGTTTCAGGTGTAGGTGGTTTGCTGGAGTTGGGGGAGGTAAGCGGGTTTACAGGGAGGTACTGGCGACGGCAGACCAGCGGTGCGCGGTGCAGTGAGGCACCGCGTGAGCTGGGCCGACTGCGGGTGGCGGTAGCAGGCGGATCAGCCGGCCTTGGAGGCATCAACAAAGCAGAGTGGATCGAGGTGGAGGTTCAGCGAGGAAGAATACGCATTCGTGGCACTAGTAGAGAAAGGCTCATCTGTAGAAGAACACGCAGTCGTGGCACTAGTAGAGAAAGGCTCATCTGTAGAAGAATACGCAGTCGAGGAAGAATACGCAGTCGCGGCACTAGTAGAAGAATACGCAGTCGTGGCACGGGGGGTGCGCCACATAATCCTCGCCATAAAAATTGGATTTCTGTGGCGCACCAGCCCATGCGCCACATAATATTAACTTTCGGTGGCGCACTATTGTCTCAGTGCGCCACCGAAACAGGTGTGCCACATAATTAGTTTTAGGTGCGCCACGGAATTAGTTACTTGTATACACGATTTTGTACTGCTTGCTATACACATACAGGTTATATACAAAAATATACAGATATTACACAGGTTATATACAGCAGTATACAAATATAATATAAATAGCATGTACATTGCACATATATAATATAAACATCATCATCACATTACTTAGAGCGCGATCAAGATACACATATAGTGGCAAGTGTCAAATGTTTTACATACAACTCTTAATTCATACAAATTTCACAATTTCGAGATACAAAGTGGTCTTCATCCGGTTCCTCTTTTGCTCCCTCCTCTCTCCCACCAGTCTCGCTTGCACCACCCCCGAGTGTGTAGTGACTAAAATGGAAGAAAGACCAAAATAAACGAAGAAGGTCAACACAAATAAGAGCCAACTAGGATCGAATAAATAAATGCCTCATACATTGTTGGTCAAAACAAATATTAACATTCAGGGATGGCGTAAGTGAGGCCAAGTCCGATGCACAAGAGATTGATATTTGTGCCATCTTACCAGGCTCACTTACGCCACCCCAGAGTGTACGGTGACCAAACATTCTAATCATCGGTCGTACCTCGAAGAAAGACCAAAATAAATGAAGAAGGCCAACTAGGATCGAATAAATAAATGCCTCATACATTGTTGGTCGAAACAAATATTAACATTCAGGGATGGAGTTAGTGAGGCCACGTAGGATGCACAAGAGATTGATATATGCGCCATCTCACTAGGCTCACTAGCTCCACCTCAGATTGTACGAGTGACCTAGCATTTTAATCATCGGCACTAAAATGGAAGAAGGCCAAAGTTAATGAAGAATGCCAACTCAAATACGAGCCAAGTAGTATCAACTAGATAGCGTATGCCTCATACTTTGTTGGTCGAAACAAATATTAACATCAGGGATGGGGTAAGCGAGGCTAGGTAGGATGCACAAGAGATTGATATTTGTGTCATCACACCAGACTCACTTGCACCACCCCCGGGTGTACAGGTGACCAAACATTCTAATCATCGACACTAAAATGGAAGAAATACCAAAATAAACGAAGAATGCCACTCAAATACGAGCCAAGTAGTATGAACTAAATAGCATGACTCATACTTTGTTGGTCGATTAAATATTAACATTCAGGGATGAGGTCAGCGAAGCCAAGTAGGATGCACAAGAGATTGATATTTGTATCATCACATCAGGTTCATTGCCCCACCCCAGAGTGTACGGGTGACCAAACATTCTAATCATCGACAAGTGCATTTCCAAATTTTCATTTCCAAAAAGAGAATAAATAAAAGCAGTCAAATCCATCTACCCTTCAACTAGAACTTGCCTAGGAGGATTTAAAGGATTATTTCTCTCAGTCTTGAACAGAGGTGTTGTTCACAATCATCAGAGAGAATTAAAAGCCAAGTCATAGTATTTGTTCTTAGTTTACAGATTTGTGCCTTAGCCTATGCATCATTGGCTAGGCTAAGATAACAAGCCTATATATGTTCTTATCTGTGTAATTGTCCAACATCAATTCTAACCATGCATGGTCTAGATATCATCACCTTGCACCACACATAAATAAAAGTCAGATGATCAATGATCATCTATATCCAACAGCCAGGCCACCATAAACAATCATACAAGCTTATAGAGCAGTCCAATCAAGTAGTACATAGCCACAACAAAGCCACATATAGCAAACCAGCAAGCTCACATCAGGTCCAATCAGTTAGATAGCAGTAAGTGCAGCAGGTAGAACTATACGAGTAACCTAAGTCTTTGTTCTTAGTGAATGGATCGTAGTGAACAAGAGGGGGTGAATGAGCGCTACACAATTTTTATGTCTTTTTCAATTTTTATGCGATGCGGAAGTAAAGGTGATAGCTTTGGTGATATGGGTGTTCCTAGTATGATCCTAGGCTAGTGCAACAAGCAAAGGAACCAAAAAGATAGTAAAGTTAGGGAGCAGGACAACCGGGGGACGCGGAGACGAGGAGAGGTTTGTTTCCCACAGTTCCTCCCACAAAAGGGAGTACGTCTGCGTTGAGGAGGTGCTAGCCATGAAGGCTAGATGGCCACACCACGAAGGAAGGCCTCACCTTGTTCCTCGAGAAAGCCCCACGAAGGAGCTTCCCCTTCTCCACTAAGTAGCCGGTCGAGGCGGCGGTTCCTTCACAAGGTTGGGGCGAGCTCCACAACACCGGAGGCTCCCAACACCCTATGGGGCTAGCACAACTCCAAGCTAGCCTCCATAGGAGCACTTCCTCCAAGATCCCACCATAGGAACCCTAACTCCAAGATCCACTAAGGACTAGATGATATTGGTGAAATCTCTCTTGGTAGAACTATAGATCGGGGCCTCCTCCACCACTCCTCAAAGTTTGGGAAAGATTGGTTGGGTAGTGTAACATCCCAAAACTTCAATAAAGAAAGAAAGAGAGTTTCTAAAATGCAAATTTGAGAACCAACAAAAACTTTTTATTTCCATATAGTGCTATGCATAGTCTTGGTGCATTTGTGTGACATTGCCCTGGTGTGTGCTTACAATTCTTGCCAATGTGCTAAAACCCTAATCTATGAACTCAAGAAGAAGGAAAAATAAAAGAAGAAAAGAAATGAGAAAAGCAAACCAACACTCACATATGGTTTATGCCATTTTTGCAAATCCTTAACCTAGACCATTTTGGCTTGCACCATTGGTTGTAAATGGTTACTAAACACTTATTAGCACTTTTGGAATCAAAGAAACTCAAATTGAATCAAATTTGAAATCCAAATAAGCTCACATGCACTATTGGTCAATTTGGCAAAATTTAGCCTGATGCCCTCTTTGAGCATCTGTTTTGGAAAATTTCTAAACTAAAAATTGCCAACTCTTTGCACCTCATCCAAGACAACATCAAGGTGAACATCTTTACTTTGTTTTTGTCTTGCTTTACTTTATTTTATTTACTGCTTTGTTTGCTCTTATATAAAAAATACAAAAAAAAAGGTTGCTAGCTTTACTTTATTTACTATCTTGTTTGCGTTCTCTATATTAAAAACACAAAAAATTAGTTACTTGCATTTACTTTATTTAGTTTTCTTTATTTACTACTGTTAAAATGAATACTCCTGAAAACACTAAGTTGTGTGACTTCACTAGCACAAATAATAATGATTTCCTATGCACACATATTGCTCCACCTGCTACTACAGCAGAATTCTTTGAAATTAAACCTGCTTTACTGTTGTTATGAGAGAGCAATTTTCTGGTGTTAGTTCTGATGATGCTGCTGCCCATCTTAATAATTTTGTTGAACTTTGTGAAATGCAAAAGTATAACGATGTAGATGGTGATATTATAAAACTGAAATTGTTTCCTTTCTCATTAAGAGGAAGAGCTAAAGATTGGTTGCTATCTTTGCCTAAGAATAGTATTGATTCATGGACTAAATGTAAGGATGCTTTTATTGGTAGATATTATCCTCCCGCTAAAATTATATCTTTGAGAAGTAGCATAATGAATTTTAAGCAATTAGATAATGAACATGTTGCTCAAGCATGGGAGAGAATGAAATCTTTGGTGAAGAATTGCCCAACCCATGGACTAACTACTTGGATGATCATCCAAACCTTTTATGCAGGACTGAATTTTTCTTCGCGGAACCTATTGGATTCAGCTGCTGGAGGTACCTTTATGTCCATCACTTTGGGGGCGGCAAAGCTTCTTGATGATATGATGATAAATTACTCTGAATGGCACACTGAAAGAACTCCACAAGGTAAGAAGGTAAATTATGTCGAAGAAACCTCCTCCTTGAGTGATAAGATTGATGTGATTATGTCTATGCTTGTGAATGGTAGATCTAATGTTGATCCTAATAATGTTCCTTTAGCTTCATTGGTTGCTCAAGAAGAAAATGTTGATGTGAATTTCATTAAAAATAATAATTTCAACAACAATGCTAATAGGAATAATTTGGGTAACAACTATAGGCCATATCCTGCTAGTGGTAATGATTATGGTAATTCTTATGGTAGATATGAGGAAAAGATGCTAGAAATTGAAAGATCCACTAAGAGCTTTATGCAATCACAATATGAGCAAAATCAATTGTTTACTAAAACTATGAATGAACAATCTACCTTGTTGAAAAATATAGGAAATCAACTTGAAAATTTGAATATGGAGATTTCTGGTTTGCAAACTAAGCTTTCAAATGCTGAAAACCGAATCTCATACATGTCTGCGTCACAATCTTACTTAATTAATAAAATGGCTGCTAAACCTGAGGATATTGATAATAAAATTGTTACTACAGCAAACGCCATTCAAGTTAGAATTAATGAAAATATTAGATTGATGGCTGAATTGCATGCTAGGTGGGAAAGAGAAGAAAACGAAAAACTTGCTAAAGAGAATAATGTAGCTAAAGTTTGGACTATTACCACCACTAGTAATGATGATGCCTCACATGTTGCTAAACCCCCTACTATCAATGGTAAAATAATTGGTATTGGCAATGTTTCTACTCCTAGTGCAAAGCGTACAAAACTGCCTGAAACTGCTAAAACTGCTTGTGATAAAACTGCTGAAATTTTTCAAAATATTGGGGACAATGATCCCATTGCTGTAGATCATAATGGTTTAGATTTTGATGATTGTCACATCTCTGAAGTTATAAAGTTCTTACAAAAACTTGCTAGAAGTCCTAATGCTAGTGCTATAAATTTGGCCTTTACAAAACATATTACAAATGCTCTCATAAAAGCTAGAGAAGAGAAACTAAAACTTGAAACTTCTATTCCTAGGAAGTTAGAAGATGGTTGGGAGCCCATCATTAAGATGAGGGTCAATGATTTTGATTGTAATGCTTTATGTGATCTTGGTGCAAGTATTTCTGTTATGCCTAAGAAACTCTATGATATGCTTGACTTGCCACCATTGAAAAATTGTTATTTGGATGTTAATCTTGTTGATAATGCTACGAAGAAACCTATGGGGAGGATTGATAATGTTCGTATTATGGTTAACAATAACCTTGTCCCCGTTGATTTTGTTGTCTTGGATATTGAATGCAATGCATCTTGTCCCATTATATTGGGAAGACCTTTTCTTCGAACTGTTGGTGCTATTATTGATATGAAGGAAGGTAATATTAGATATCAATTTCCTCTCAAGAAAGGTATGGAACACTTCCCTAGAAAAAGAATGAAGTTACCTTATGATTCTATTATTAGAACAAATTATGATGTCGATGCTTCATCTCTTGATAATACTTGATTCACACTTTCTGCGCCTAGCTGAAAGGCGTTAAAGAAAAGCGCTTATGGGAGACAACCCATGATTTTACTACAGCACTTTTGTTTTATATTTGAGTCTTGGAAGTTGTTACTACTGTAGCAACCTCTCCTTATCTTTATTTTATTGCATTGTTGTGCCAAGTAAAGTCTTTGATAGTAAAGTCAATACTAGATTTGGATTACTGCGCAGAAACAGATTTCTTGCTGTCACGAATCTGGGCAGGGTTCTCTGTAGGTAACTCAGAAAAATCTGAAAATTCACGTGCGTGATCCTCAGATATGTACGCAACTTTCATTCAATTTGAGCATTTTCATCTGAGCAAGTTAAGTGCCTCTGTAAAATTTGTCTTTACGGACTGTTCTGTTTTGACAGATTCTGCCTTTTGTTTCGCATTGCCTGTTTTGCTATGTTTGATGGATTTCTTTGTTCCATTAACTTTCAGTAGCTTTGTGCAATGTCCAGAAGTGTTAAGAATGATTATGTCACCTCTGAATATGTGAATTTTTGATTATGCACTAACCCTCTAATGAGTTTGTTTCAAGTTTGATGTGGAGGAAGTTTTCAAGGGTCAAGAGAGGAGGATGATACAATATGATCAAGAAGAGTGAAAGTCTAAGCTTGGGGATGCCCCCGTGGTTCATCCCTGCATATTTCGAGAAGACTCAAGCATCTAAGCTTGGGGATGCCCAAGGCATCCCCTTCTTCATCGACAACATTATTAGGTTCCTCTAGTGAAACTATATTTTTATTCAGTCACTTATGTGCTTTACTTGGAGCGTCTGCTTGCTTTTATTTTTGTTTTTGTTTGAATAAAATCGGATCCTAGCATTCTTTGTTTGGGAGAGAGACACGCTCCGCTGTTTCGTATGAACACATATGTTCTTAGCTTTATTCTTAATGTTCATTGCGAAGGTTGAACTACTTCATTCATTGATATATGGTTGGAAACGGAAAATGCCGCATGTGGTAATTGGTATAATGTCTTGAATAATTTGATACTTGGCAATTGTTGTGCTCACATAGATCATGTTTCAGCTCTTGCATCATGTACTTTGCACCTATTAATGAAGAACTACATAGAGCTTGTTGAAATTTGGCATGATTGGTCTCTCTAAGGTCTAGATATTTTCTGGGTTAAGGTGTTTGAACAACAAGGAAGACAATGTAGAGTCTTATAATGCTTGCAATATGTTCTTATGTAAGTTTTGTGTATCGGTTCATACTTGTGTTTGCTTCAAACAACCTTGCTAGCCAAAGCCTTGTACTGAGGGAATACTTCTCGTGCATCCAAACCCTTGAGCCAACACCTATGCCATTTGTGTCCACCATACCTACCTACCACATGGTATTTTTATGCCATTCCAAGTAAATACTTCATGTGCTACCTTTAAACAATTCAAAAATTATTACCTCTTATTTGTGTCAATGTTTTATAGCTCATGAGGAAGTATGTGGTGTTTTATCTTTCGATCTTGTCATTTACTTCGGACAGACTTTCACCAATGGACTAGTGGCTCATCCGCTTATCCAATAATTTTGCAAAAAGAGCTGGCAATGGGGTTCCCAGCCCCGATTAATTAACTTGCATTAAATAATTCTTTCACATGCTTTGCCCTGATCAATCAGTGAGCAACTTAATTTTGCAAAAAGAAAAAGAAAAAGAAAAGAAAAAATATAGACACTCCTCCATGGTATGAGATTGTTGGAAGGCACCCGAGGATTCGGTTAGCCATGGCTTGAGAAAGGAAAGGTGGGGAGGAGTGTCATCCATAAATAATAAATGCATGTGTAAACAAAAGAGAAGAGGGATGATCTACCATGGTGGTAGAAATAACGTCCTTCATGGGAGCCGCTCTTGAAAGTCTGGTTGATAAGGTAGTTAGAGTACCCATTACCATTCGTTGACAACAACAAACACCTCTCAAAACTTTACTTTTATGCTCTCTATATGATTTCAAAACTTGAAAAGCTCTAGCACATGATTTAATCCCTGCTTCCCTCTGCGAAGGGCCATTCTTTTACTTTATTGTTGAGTCAGTTTACCTATTTCCTTCCATCTTAGAAGCAAACACTTGTGTTAACTGTGTGCATTGATTCCTACATATTTGCTTATTTGCATTCATCATATTACTTTGTGTTGACAATTATCCATGAGATATACATGTTGAAGTTGAAAGCAACCGCTGAAACTTATATCTTCCTTTGTGTTGCTTCAAAGCTTTCTACTAAGAATTTATTGCCTTATGAGTTAACTCTTATGCAAGTCTTATCGATGCTTGTCTTGAAAGTACTATTCATGAAAAGTCTTTGCTATATGATTCAGTTGTTTACTCATTTTCTTCATCATTGCTTCGAATCGCTACATTCATCTCATGTGCTTTACAATAGTATTGATCAAGATTATGATAGCATGTCACTTCAGAAATTATCATTGTTATCGTTTACCCACTCGAGGGCGAGTAGGAACTAAGTTTGGGGATGCTTGATACGTCTCAAACGTATCTATAATTTCTTATGTTCCATGCTACTTTTATGATGATACTCACATGTTTTATACACATTATATGTCATTATTATGCATTTTCCGGCACTAACCTATTGACGAGATGTTGAAGAGCCGATTGCTGTTTTCTATTGTTTTTGGTTTCAGAAATCCTACAAAGGAAATATTCTAATTGGATCTAAATCAACGCCCAGGGGCTTATTTTTCCACGAAGCTTCCAAGACCGAAGGAGAAACGAAGGGGGCCACGGGCGCCGCCACACTAGGGCGGCGGCCGAGGGGGCCCACACGGCCCTAGCGTGTGGGGCCCCCGTGACTCCTCCGACTCGCCCTTCCGCCTACTTAAAGCCTTCGTCGCGAAACCGTACCGAGAGCCACGATACGGAAACCTTCCAGGCGCCGCCGCCAATCCCATCTCGGGGATTCAGGAGATCCGGCACCCTGCCGGAGAGGGGAATCATCTCCGGAGGACTCTTCATCGCCATGATCGCCTCCGGATTGATGTGTGAGTAGTTCACCCCTGGACTATGGGTCCATAGCAGTAGCTATATGGTCGTCTTCTCCTGATTGTGCTATCATGTTAGATCTTGTGAGCTGCCTATCATGATCAAGATCGTCTATTTGTAATCCTACATGTTGTGTTTGTTGGGATCCGATGAATATTGAATACTATGTCAAGTTGATTATCAATCTATCATATGAGTTGTTTATGTTCTTGCATGCTCTCCGTTGCTAGTAGAGGCTCTGGCCAAGTTGATACTTGTAACTCCAAGAGGGAGTATTTATGCTCGATAGTGGGTTCATGCCTCCATTAAATGGGACAGTGACAGAAAGTTCTAAGGTTGTGGATGTGCTGTTGCCACTAGGGATAAAACATCGACGCTTTGTCTAAGGATATTTGTGTTGATTACATTACGCACCATACTTAATGCAATTGTCTATTGCTTGCAACTTAATACCGGAAGGGGTTCGGATGATAACCTGAAAGTGGACTTTTTAGGCATAGATGCATGCTGGATAGCGGTCTATGTACTTTGTCGTAATGCCTGATTAAATCTCATAGTACTCATCATGATACATGTATGTGCATTGTTATGCCTTCTTTATTTGTCAATTGCCCAACTATAATTCGTTCACCCAACATGCTTTTTATCTTATGGGAGAGACACCACTAGTGAACTGTGGACCCCGGTCCATTCTTTACATCTGAAATACAATCTACTGCAATTGTTCTTTAATGTTTTCGCAAACAAACATCATCTTCCACACTATACATCTAATCATTTGTTTACAGCAAGCCGGTGAGATTGACAACCTCACTGTTACGTTGGGGCAAAGTACTTTGATTGTGTTGTGCAGGTTCCACGTTGGCGCCGGAATCCCTGGTGTTGCGCCGCACTACACTTCGCCGCCATCAACCTTCAACGTGCTTCTTGGCTCCTACTGGTTCGATAAACCTTGATTTCATATTGAGGGAAACTTGCTTCTATACGCATCATACCTTCCACTTGGGGTTCCCAACGGACGTGTGCTTTACGCGTATCAGGGGCCACCCCAGCCGACTGGCCCCCTATATAAAGAGGGGAGGGGGTGGCCGGCCAGCCCCATCCCATTGTCCCTCCTCTTGCCGCCTCTCTTCCACCATATGCTGCTCCGGCTTAGGCGAAGCCCTCAGTTTTCTTCCTCCACCACCACCGCCACGCCGTCGTGCTGCTGGAACTTGGAGGAGATCTACCACACCTCCGCTGCCCGCTGGAACGGGGAGAGGAAGGGCTTCATCGACACCGTACGCGCGACCGAGTACGGAAGTGCTGCCGGATTGCAGCACCGGGGATGATCGTCTACACCAACAACGAGATCTAATCTCGTAGGCTTTGGAAATCTTCGAGGGTTAGTCTCATATCAATCTCGTTGCTTCGATCTTGTAGATCAGATCTTGGGTGTTCCATAGATTAGATCTTGGATTTATTCGTCTTGCGGTAGGAAATTTTTTGTTTTCTATGCTACGAACCCCATCAGTGGTATCAGAGCCATGTCTATGCATAGATGGTTGCACGAGTAGAACACAATGGTTTGTGGGCGTTGATGCTCTTGTTGTTTTTGGTTAGTGTACTTTGCATCTTGCGGGATGGTGGGATGAAGCGGCCCGGGCTAACTTTACATGACCGCGTCTCATGAGACTTGCTCCACGCTTGACATGCAACTTGTATTGCATAAGTGGCTTTGCGGGTGTCTGTCTCTCCCACCATAGTGAAGATTCAATTTACTCTTTCTATTGACAACACTAGTATCACCGTTGTGGTTCATGTTCGTAGGTAGATTGGATCTTACTCGAAAACCCTAAACCACGTAAAATATGCAAACCAAATTAGAGGCGTCTAACTTGTTTTTGCAGGGTTTGGTGATGTGATATGGCCATGATGTGATGATGATTATATTTGATGTATGAGATGTTCATTATTGTATTATGGCAACCGGCAGGAGCCTAATGGTTGTCTTTAAATTTGTTAAGACCTGCGTGTCTATTCATCTTGTAATAGCTTTATTTCAAGTAGTTGTTATAGTAGCTATAAGTGATGGACAACCATGAAGCGGCGCCATGGACCTTGGTGCAATGTTGGTGATGATGGAGATCATGCTCATGTGCTTTGGAGATGGAGATCAAAAGCACAAGAAGAAAGGCCATATCATATCACATATTATGAATTGCATGTGATGTTAATCCTTTATGCATCTTATCTTGCTTAGATCGCGACGGTAGCATTATAAGATGATCCCTCACATTAATATCAAGATAATAAAGTGTTCTCCCCTCGTATGCACCGTTGCTACAGTTCATCGTTTTGAAGCATCTCGTGATGATCGGATGTGATAGACTCTACGTTCACATACAACGGGTGTAAGCCATGTTTGCACACGCGGAATACTTGGGTTTGCTTGACGAGCCTAGCATGTACAGACATGGCCTCGGGACACGGAAACCGAAAGGTTGAACACGAGTCATATGGATGATATGATCAACATGTTGATGTTCACCATTGAAGCTACATCATCTCACGTGATGATCGGTTTTGGTGTAGTGGATTTGGATCGTGTACCACTTAACAACCATGAGGGATGTTGTATTAAGTGGGAGTTCATTAGTAATTAGATTAAAACATGAACTAATTATCATGAACATAGTCTGAATAGTATTTTGAATTAAATTTGTAGAATTGGCATCCGTTATCTACCATGCGCTAGTCTTGTAATTGAGATAGAAATACTGTTAAGTCTGACAAGTAACTTTACGGACTGGTACCGTATTGTTAAAGAATCAAGAAATGATTAAGTCCTATTGCAAACTTTTAGTAAACCTCTCATTAATGATTCAAAGAACAATGGTTTCAATTAGTACCTAGAATCATCTTGTCTCCGTGAAACTTGAAGTTCAAATCTGTTTGAAAAAGTAAGGAGCTGGAAATTTTGTTTTCAGAAATAAGCAAGGTATGAGATATATGTGATATCTAAGACCTTGTTGCAAGATGATAGAATATAATCTAGTGAGACTACATAAAATCATAAGTTTTATGGGAATGTACGAAGGTTGAAGACGCCAGGCGTCCCAATCCTCCAACTAGTTGGGCACTAACGATATTCGCATATCCATGAAGTGATTGTCCTTAGTATGCACCGTTGCTAAGACTCGTCGTTTCGAAGCATCACGTGATGATCGGTGTTATAGATTCTACGTGTGCATACAACGGGTGCAAGCCAGATTTGCACATGCGAATACTGAGGTTAAACTTTACGAGCCTAGCATGTACAGACATGGTCTCGAAAGTCATCATGATACAATGGATAAAATTATGAGTGAAATTGTTCATCATATTACAAAGTTACTAATAGTGAAATCTAGAACACTTGTCATATGATGATCAAAACTTCAAAGTAAAAACCTCAAAGTTATTGGTATTTGACCAATGGACCTAGAAGTTATTGAAGGTGAAGTGTTTTTCTGAGAATGAGGAAAGCTAAAAGAGAAACTACAAAAGATATTTTGGCAGAAAGAAAGAAAAGACTAGAAAGTCTAGCTCAGGTGTATATAGATGATATACATGTTATGGATGTATTCCTTGTTTGGTCACATAATGAAATTCTTGGGTATTAGTACCATATTGGTTGGTATGAGGTGTCATACAAAACAACGCAATACAAGAATACAATGGCCTAAGTGACTGAAAAGGAATATGATAGGAATGCACGTCTGGAACAAAAATAAAGTGTTATTATGTTCATCGTTGGCATTCTATCTAGCCATTCAGATTTATAATAAAGAACTTTATAATTGTTGTTTTGTTCTGGTTAAATGAAAACAATGAGTTGTTCAAATTGTAACAACATTCCATGTACGATGGATAAGTTATTATAAATCTTTATGGTGAAGCACACATACATAACACTGACGCTAAAATGCCATAAGGCAAATGATGTGAATTCCACTCATTAGTGGAACCGCCATTTAGGTCATGTTAGAAAGAAACGCATGAAGGAACTCCATTTGAATGGATTTTTGGAGTCATATGATTTTTGAATCATTTGGCGCTTGCAAATCTCTTCTAAAGAGAATGACTTAAATACCGTTCATAGGCCAAGAGTTGAACGGGCAACTAACTTAGTGGAAACATACATGATGATGTATGTGGTTCACTGGGCATAGTTGTGTGCGGGAGATTCTTCTACTTCATGAAAACTTCCAACAATGAATTGAGTATATATGTGGATATATTCGATAAGGAAGAAGTTTGAAACATTTGAATGGATTCAAATAAATTTCAGCATGAAGTGGAAATCATCGTAATAGAAAAGTCAAATATCTATGATTAGATCATAGTGGAAATATTTGAATTACGAGTTTTAGCAAACATCTAAGAGAGTTATGAAATTGTTCTACAACTCACGTTTCTTGGAGTATCATAGTGATGATGAAGTATCCGAAAGACGTATCCAAACCTTGTTGGGTTAATGATGAGATAAAATGACGCCATTATATTTTGTGGATTATGCTTTAGAGACTACCGCTTTTACACTGAATAGAGCATCATCATGATCCGTTGAAATGACACCATACGAGTTATGGCATGGGTATGAACCCTAATAGTCCTTTCTTAAACTTTGGTATGCATAGCATAAGTAAATAAGTTTACAACCAAAACCGGATGAATGTCTTTGTTGTTATCCCGGAATTGGGAATTCTTTCCACTATGAAGTAAAAGACAAAAGTGTTTGTTAATGTTACTTGCTTGTTTCCAAGAAATTGTTTCTAGCGAAGTATTTGAGTGGGAGGACAATAGAACTTGATAAGGTTTATGAACCTGAGCATAATGATCAGAGTAGCGCATCGGAAATGGTTCCGGAAGCGGCCACGACGATCATGGCTCCCATGACTACAAAGTGTTTTAGCCATGGAGATCGAAGTACATATTGAACCTTGTAGGTATGGTTTACTTTGTGATCAAATAAATGATTTGTGGACAAAGGATTGATTTTGAACAATGATAAACCAACTACATACAAAGAAGTTATGATGGGCCCTGACTCCGTTAAAATGGCTATACGCCATGAAATCCAAGATAGATGAATACTTTTTGAAAGTAAATGGATCTATAAAATTGATGGACTTGGATGGAATATCCTTGAAGAAGCTTGACTTGTCGAAAAGTTTTTTACGACAAAGTTCAAAGAGTTGACTGCGATAAGATTAGATCTTCCGTAGCAATGCTTATAGTCTATGTGGATTATTCTAGCAATCTCTACATATTTCTTTATGAGATATGATAGTAGGATAGCAAAATACATTACTTAACAGAAGTGTGTATTAAAGGTGTATACAAGATACAACCAAGAGTTTTGCTAGTCCGTGGAATACTAGATAGGTATACGAACTTCAATTGGATGAAGTGAGTATCACGGAGTTGGAATCTTCACCGGATGAAATAGTCAAAGAGTTTTTTGATTTCATCAGAAACGATGAAGATACTTGCATTTGCAAGAAATTAAGTGGGAGCGCTGAGACATATTTATAATACTTTATGTAGATGACATATCGTTGATTATAAATGATGTAATTATATACTTGATGTGAATAAAAGGTTTCATTGAGAATTAACTTCAATGAAAGGATATGGACTGAAACATATTTAGTGTCAAGATCTATGAAGATAGATTGAAACACATAATAAGTTTAAGTCAAAGTACATAGAATGGATATTGAAGTAGTTCAATATAAAAATATTAAGAATGTGTTCTTTTCATGTGAAGGTTTAACAAGACTTGAGTGTATTTGACACTCGATGAGTAAAAACACATGAGTGATTTTAGATCACGAATAATATGTACAAAATCAGATGTCCTGTGCTCTAAAAGGTTAGGAGCATATACCAGAATGATTCATGTGATGATCATTGGACAAACAGTAAGAATATCCCTGTGTGCTTTAGAAGAACCAAGGATATATATATATAGTTTTATATGGGGTAATGACAAACAAATCGCTGTAAGGTGTTGCACCGATATTTGTTTGGTCACATATAAAAATTAATTTCAAATCTCAATTAGGCTAAGTGTTGTTTAAAAGGTAGCACAATGCTAGATTTAGAAGAGTTCTAAATATTGTGACGGATTCTACAAAAGAAGGCAGAGTATGTCATTGTTTTGACAATGATTGAGGATGTTAAGTCAAGAAGTTCTTTGAGAACTTGGTGTAGTTCCGATAGTGTCAGAACTTTGAAGCTATATTGTGTGTGACAATATTAGTGACATATTTCAGACCGCGGAATTAAGGTTCCACCAGAAGACCAAACATATTTAATGCCGACTCATTCGGAAAATAAGTGATGCGTGAAGACGCAAATGAATTGCAAAATACATACGTTTCTGAGTGTCAGAACCGTTGACTAAAACCTCTCCCGTGAGCAAAACATGATAAAGCACCGAAGGCCAAGGTGTTATATCTTTACAAATGTAAACTAGATTATTGACTCTAGTGCAAGTGGGAGACTGTTGGAGATATTCCCAAGAGGCAATAATAAAATGGTTATTATAATATATCTTTGTGTTTATGATAATGTTTGCATACCATGCTATAATTGTATTAACCGAAACATTGATACATGTGTGTTATGTAAACAACAAGGAGTCCCTAGTAAGCCTCTTGTATAACTAGCTTGTTGATTAATGGATGATCATGGTTTCGTGATCATGAACATTGGATGTTATTAATAACAAGGTTATGTCATTGGTGAATGATATAATGGACACACACCCATATGAGCGTAGCATAAGATCAAGTCATTAAGTTCAATTTGCTATAAGCTTTCGATACATAGTTGCCTAAGTCCTTCGACCATGAGATCATGTAAATCACTTACACCGGAAGGGTACTTTGATTACATCAAACACCATTGCGTAAATGGGTGGTTATAAAGATGGGATTAAGTATTCGGAAAGTGTGAGTTGAAGCATATGGATCAATAGTGGGATTTGTCCATCCTGATGACGGATAGATATACTCTGGGCCCTCTCGGTGGAATGTCGTCTGATTAGCTTGCAAGCATATGATTGGATCATAAGAGATGACATACCACGGTACGAGTAAAGAGTACTTGTCGGTAACGAGGTTGAACAAGGTATGGAGATACCGATGATCAAACCTCGGACAAGTAAAATATCGTGTGACAAAGGGAATTGGCATCGTATGTAAATGGTTCAATCGATCACTAAAGTCATCGTTGCATATGTGGGAGCCATTATGGATCTCCAGATCCCGCTATTGGTTATTGCTCGGAGAGGAGTCTCGACCATGTCGCATAGTTCGCGAACCGTAGGGTGACGCGCTTAAGGTTCGATGTCGCATAAGTAGATTTGAATATGGTATGGAGACGAAGTTTGTTCGAGTCTGGATGTGATCCAGGATGTCACGAGGAGGTCCGGAATAGTCCGGAGAATAAGATTCATATAAGGGAAGTTGATTTCTGGGTTTCGGAAATGTTCGGGATTTTTCCGGTGGTTGACTGGAAGGTTCTAGAAGGTTCCGAGGGTTCCACCATGGGGCCCACGACCTGGAGGCCCACCGTGGGCCGAGGGGATGCTCCCTGGCCTAATGGGCCAGGGGCACATGCCCTCAAGGCCCAGCCGGCCAACCCCCTAGGGTTTCCCCAACTTGGGGGAGGGGAAAGCCCTCTCCCCCCTTTGGCCGCCGCCCCCTAACCCTAGATGGGAAGGGGCCACCCCACCGACTGCCCCCTATATAAAGAGGGAGGGGGTGGCCGGCCAGCCCCATCCCATTGTCCCTCCTCTGGCCGCCTCTTCCACCATACGCTGTCCGGCTTAGGCGAAGCCCTGCAGCTTTTCTTCCTCCACCACCACCACCACGCCGTCGTGCTGCTGGAACTTGGAGGAGATCTACCACACTCCGCTGCCCGCTGGAACGGGGAGAGGAAGGGCTTCATCGACACCGTACGCGCGACCGAGTACGGAAGTGCTGCCGGATTGCAGCACTGGGGATGATCGTCTACACCAACAACGAGATCTAATCTCGTAGGCTTTGGAAATCTTCGAGGGTTAGTCTCATATCAATCTCGTTGCTTCGATCTTGTAGATCAGATCTTGGGTGTTCCATAGATTAGATCTTGGATTTATTTGTCTTGCGGTAGGAAAATTTTTGTTTTCTATGCTACGAACCCCATCAGGAACTACCGCTTGTGAGCGGTACTTCCGCTCATGGTACCGTAGTAGTAACACTGTGGGTCTTTTCACGTGCAATCTCCAGAGCGGTACATCAGGCGGTACCAGTAGGGTAGCGGTACTACCGCTCCTGGTACCGGTAGTACCGGTCATGAAAATTCTGCAGTTTTCTCTTTCCCTCTCCAACCACGTCACCTCGCGACACACACACAAAACCAGAAAACCTATAAGCTACTCTTGGGTCTTCCGATCATGAAGTGTTCAGCGAGGCACCGTGCACCGCAAATCTATCAAAGACAATCTATGCACACGGTTAAATTCATTCAAGTGTTGTTATCAAACACACAAAACACGAGGTATAGACCTTGCTCTTTCAATCTCCCCCTTTTTGGTGTTTGATGACAACACAAGAATTTGCAACATAGCATAAGATATTATGATAAGGTTCTTACAAATGCACACATCCTAGAGATACAACTTACCCTAGATTTTACAAATGCACATATGCAACAAGGATATTTGACATGTTCATATAGCACATGCATACTATGGAGGCAACATATGGTAATACAAGGAGTTTGGGTGAATGTGTCATACCTTTGCCTTGAGAAAAAACTCAAAATTCCAATAATAATGCCTCCATAGAATTGGTGTAGCCACAGTAGATGAAAACCGAATACCAATATAGGCTACCACGAATAGGTCTTATTACAAACTGGGAGATCCACGAATAGAGTAGCAAACATACGAATAAGTTCTCGAATAACTAGGGATAAAGCATGATGCCAAGGCCAAAAAACCAAAATGAAGCACCAAGCCCTTGGCATCCCCATGCAAATACCCGTCCTAATAGAGCAACTTCTCCCCCTTTGGCATCAGAACACCAAAAAGGAAGAGGAAGCATACTAGCGCACCAAGGAGATCACTCGTCATTTCATCCTCGCCTTCATCCTCGTCCTCATCGTCGTCCTCATCTTCATCATCCCCATACATGTGCTCGTCCTCCTCCTCTTCTTCTTCTTCGTCTTCATCTTGGACGTGGCCCTTGCCATGAGGTGGTGGAGAGGGGCGCACAATGCGCTCAGGGATGGAATCCTCGGAACTCGACCAAGTGTGCTTGGACTTCCACTCACCGGGAGGCGTGATGGTATCCTCGGACCCCTCGGAGACGGGGAGGCCCATGTGTCTCATCATGGCCTTTTGGCGTTGACGGATCTTCTTGTTGTCATGGTGGGCTTGGTACATCCTATCTTGGAGGTCCTCCTTGAAGAAAAAAAGACTTCTTGAGGCGAGCGGTGAGCTTGGAGAAGAGGCCTTTGGTCTTGACAGAGTTGGGCACAAAGTCGGAGTCATCACTATCGGCCTCCTCCTCCTCCTTGTTCTTGGGAGCATTCTTGCCAAACCTTGGTTGAGAGTGATGCTTGACGTTGGGGCTGCGCTCCTTGTGGATGGTGATTGGGTAGCATTGTTCGAGGAGGTCTCCACGGTTGGCTTCCGCCCACTTGAGGAAAATGAGTCTCATGATGTATGGTGCATATTGGGGAAGCTTGCGGAGGAAGGCACAATCTTGCATCTCATGCCAAATGTAGTCCATGATGTCCAATTGCTTGACGCGGCCCTTCATCTCTTGAGTGCGCACAAGAAGGTTCACAAGAAAGCCATGCACTTCATCGTGGTTGGTGTGCTTGGGGTTGATGGTGTTGTGGTAGATGCGATTCATGATGTCGTAGGTGGGTAGGAGCTCATAGGCACTTCCATACATCACTCGCCCGGGGAGGTAGAGGTTGACCATCTTGTCCTAGCTCATTGGCTTGTGTTGAATATGGATCCGGAAGCAGTTGATATCTTTGTCGAGGAGTTGATAGCCAAGGCCCCGTGCAAACTCATCCCAAGTGGCCTCCATCACATGCTCCTTAGTCATCCACTTGATAGAACGGGCACCGGACTCTTCTTGGAGAAACACCGCGGTGGCATAGAATTGACATATCACTTCCTTGGAGTAGTTGTGGGTGAAGGTCATCAAGGGGATAAGCCCTTGCTCTTCGCATATCTCAAGAGCCTCTCCAAAGTAGTCGGGCTTCGAGGGGAGCTTGTCCATGTTGATGGAGAATTGGGGGCAGCAATTGAACTCCTTTGCCCCATAGACTTCATGGTATATCCTCTCTTGGTTGGGGTGGTAGAAGAGGTTGTTGGGGCATAACCGAGTGTTCCTTGGGACCATATAATTGTTGACTCCCCTTATCTCCAAGAACTGAGACTTGTTGAGCACCTCATAGGCTTTTGGGGGCCCGAGGTGGTCCTCTTGATAGCTGCCGCTGCTATTGCCCTTTGACGCTTGGTGGTCCTTTGATGCGGGAATCTTGACCTTCCTTGTGCCGCTACGGGGCTTGGATGGACCTGTGAATCAGCATAGGTTGCAGGAGGAATAGGGGATAAGTGCACAAGCCTCGGAATTAAAGAGCAAAAGGACACTAACAAGCAACAAGAGTGAAACAACACATAGCGGTAATACCGCTTGGACCAGTAGTACCGGTCATGAATGACCAGTACTACCGCTCGAGCTCAGCACCACTAGATCTAGGTCGAGATTCATGGCATTGAGGTTCAAAGTTTCACATAGTGTTGCTAGCTAGTATCCCTCTACATGGAAAAGCTTTCTAGGATGATTCTCCACCAAGAACTCCAACAAACCCTAACCTATGCATCTAGGGAATCCATCAAACCCTAGAAAGAGTGGTTCGAGCTCATACCGGAGGACATGGTGAAGGAGGAGGTGGGGAAGCTTCTCCATGGAGGAGATTTGGCCGGGGATGGCCGGAGGAGGAGATCGGGGCCGGTCTCCTCGGGTTCTTCGAGCTTGGAGTCGCCTTTGACTTGAGGTGGGTGGGGAAAGTGAGGGATTTGGTTAGATTCGTCCCACCCGGTACCTTAAGTCAAGTTCGAAAGTGGTAGTACCGCCGTATGGTAGTACCGCCAAGTACTTAACCGATTTCGGCAGTAGTACCGCGCTGGGCAAAATCCCGACAGCCGTCAGACACCGCACAGAGCGGTAGTACTGCCTGACCACCGGTAGTACCGGCCTCCATAGCTCGAAACCCGATTATGGTGTAGGCTTGTGCGTTTAGACTGAAATGGCTCAAAAGGTGGGTATTGGCTTAGGATTAGATGGAGAAACTGTTAAGGTACTACTCAACCAAGCTTGGAAAAATCAACATCAAAAGCCAAGCTTGGGTGAATGTCCCACAAAGAACATGGAGAAACAAGAACCAAAAGCAAATGGGAACAAAAGAAAATCAAAAAGAACCAAAGAGAACCAAAAACTCCTCAAAGAGGAGGTTGGTGGTCGAGGCCACCGTGTAAGAGTATAATAGCGTGAAGACACGTAGATGTAACTAGGACTCACAACTAAGACTCAACATGAAGCTCATTAGTCACTTATTTGACAAATAGAGTATGTTTTGGATTTCTTTATGCATTATGGGGGGAGGGATAGCTCAATAAGTTTAAACCGCACTCCCCCTATGTTCATGCGTGCTTTCAGTCAAGACATTGGTTTGAGAGTGGTATGTGCGCACGACGGTCAAGCAAAGTTCGACGGATCAATGATATTTAGCTCATGCCTCAACTCAATGAAACGCTTCTCATCCAAGGGCTTTGTGAAGATGTCCGCCAATTGCTCCTTGGTGCCAATGAAGGATAGAACAATATCGCCCCTAGCAATGTGATCCCGAATGAAGTGATTCCTTATCTCAATGTGCTTCGTCTTGCCATGAAGAACCGGATTGTAGGAGATCTTGATGGCGCTCTCATTATCACACAAAAGAGGGACCTTGCTATACTCGAGTCCATAATCCCGCAAGGTTTGCCTCATCCATAAGATTTGAGCACAACTACTTGCCGCGGCAACATACTCGGCTTCCGCGGTAGAGACGGAGACACAATTTTGCTTCTTCGAGTACCAACACACCAAAGATCTTCCAAGAAAGTGACAAGCTCCGGATGTAGACTTCCTATCAACCTTGTCTCCCGCCCAATCCGAATCGGTGAAGCCAACCAAAGCAAATCCGTGTCCCTTGGGTACCATAGTCCGAAGTGTGGGGTATCAACTAAATATCGAAAGATCCTCTTCACCGCCATGATATGGCTTTCCTTCGGATTGCTTGAAACCGTGCACACATACCAACGCTTAACATGATGTCCGGACGAGAAGCACAAAGGTAAAGAAGCGAACCTATCATCGAACGGTAGAGCTTGGGGTCCACCGCCTTGCCGGTCTCGTCGAGGGTGAGTTGACACTTTAGGTGCATAGGAGTCCCAATGCCATTGGCGCCCTTCGTATCAAAGCGCTTGAGCATGTCTTGTATGTACTTTGCTTGATTGATGAAGGTGCCTTGTCGTGTTTAATTGATCTCAAACCCAAGAAAGTACTTGAGTTCCCCCATCATCGACATCTCAAACCTATTTGTCATCAACTTAGCAAACTCATCGTTGAATTTTGTGTTAGTAGAGCCAAATATGATGTCATCTACATAGAGTTGGCATACGAAGAGCTCCCCATTGACCTTCTTAGTAAAAAGAGTGGGATCGATTTTCCCCACTTCAAAACCACGGTCTTCAAGCAGCTCCCTTAGGTGCTCATACCAAGCTCTAGGATCTTGTTTGAGACCATATAGGGCCTTTTTGAGCTTGAAGACATGGTCCGGGAAATGGGGGTCCTCGAACCCCGGGGGTTGCTTCACATACACCTCCTCATGTAGAGGACCATTGAGAAAAGCACTCTTGACATCCATTTGTTGTAGCTTGAAACCATGATGAGCGGCAAAGGCCAAAAGGATACGGATGGACTCAAGCCTTGCAACGGGAGCAAAAGTTTCTCCATAGTCCACTCCTTCAACTTGTGAGAAGCCTTGAGCTACCAATCTTGCTTTGTTGAGGATGACGATGTCGTGCTCATCTTGCTTGTTCTTGAAGACCCACTTGGTGCCGATAACATTGCGGCAATGATCGGGTCGCTTCATGAGAGTCCATACATCATTCCTCTTGAAGTTGTTGAGTTCCTCTTGCATTGCATTCAACCAATCGGGATCTTCAAGTGCATCGTTGACCTTGAGTGGTTCCACCATGGAGACAAAGGCGTGATGCTCACAAAAGTTTGCTAGTTGCCTCCGGGTGGACACCTTGCTCTTGAGGTCTCCGAGACATTTTTCAATGAATGAGACTTGAGTCGCAAGTGTCTTGCAGTAGCATCTTCACGGCGAGTGTCGGCCTCAAGGAGATGGATCTTGTGAGGCCTCTTGAACTTCATCATGGTTTAGGTTCTCGCTTGACCTCCATTGTTGTTGTTGAGGGAGTTATCATCATCATGAGCACGGTGACTCGGTTCATAGGATCAATAGTATCCGAGGTCGTCCCCGAGAGATCCGGTGAAGAACTTGTAGCTTGGTCTTGATCACTTGGTGGTGGTTGTTATAACTTGCTGTTGTTGTTGATGTCGATCTTGGGGTAGTGGTTGACTTGCATTTGTTCCTCAATGGAAGAAGCTTGGCCTTGTGGTGTAGATGGCTCTACTTGAGTAGAACTTGGTCCTTCCCCTGCTCAAAGGAGGGAGCTCTTGGGGTCGGTAGAAACCAACACCCATCCTTCCTATGGCATCCGGGGGAATTGCATCTCCTTTCTCACAAGAAGCACTTCGCTCCTCCAAAGATCTATCATCTTCATCGAATGTCACATCACAAGATTCTACAACTCGCCCATTTGACTTGTTGAAGACTCTATAGGCGTGAGAATCCGTAGAATATCCAACAAAGATACCTTCTTGAGATTTCGATTCGAACTTGGAGAGACGTGCATCCTTGATAAGCACATAACACTTGCAACCAAAGACCTTGAAATAAGAGACATTTTGTTTGTTGCCGGTGAGAATTTCATAAGGTGTCATCTCCAAGCCCTTGCGAAAGTATAGGCGTTGGTGGCATGACAAGCGGTAGAGATAGCTTCCGCCCAAAATTGTAGTTGGACTTGTACTCCATCATCATAGTTCGAGGCTTCAATAAAGGTTCGATTCTTCCTTTGGCGACTCCATTTTGTTTGGAGTGTAAGTTGAGTATTGGTGTTGAATACCTTCTCGCTAAGAAAGTCATCCAACGTGTAGTTCTTGAATTCCATCCATTGTCGCTCCTTATTGAGATGATCTTGTTGTACTTGCGTTGAACTTGATTGGCAAACTCCATCATGGTCCGTTGAGTCTCACTCTTGGCTTGAAGAAGAATACCCAACAATAGCGTGAATAGTCATCAACAATGACGAGGCAATACTTCTTTCCTCCAAGACTTTCATGAGACGGTGGACCGAAGAGATCAACATGTAGGAGCTCCAAGCATCTTGTGGTAGAGATGATAGTCTTGGCCTTGTGAGGAGCTCCATGCATTTTTCCTTGAACGCAAGCCCTACAAACACGATCCTTACAAAAGGAGACATCTTCTTTTAGTCCGAGAATGTGGCCTCCCTTGTGGAGACTTTGCAAAGTCCTCATGTTGACATGGGCTAGTCGGCGATGCCATAACCAACCCTTGTCACCTTTGGCGAATAAGCAAAGAGCGGAAGAAGTTGTCTTTCCGGAGAAGTCAACAACATACAACCCACTCTCCACATATCCAACAAAGGCTACACGGAGTGTCTTGCTCCACAAGAGGACCACCATATGTTCATCGAAAAAGGTACAAAGACCCATGCGTGCAATTTGATGAACGGAAAGTAAATTGTAACCAAGGGTCTCGACAAGGAGGACATTCACAAGTGAGATGTCGGGTGTTACCACCACCTTGCCAAGACCCAATACCTTAGAGCACGTGTTGTCGCCATATGATACGGTAGAGTGAGAAGGCTCGAGGTCGACAACAATATTCTTGCTTCCGGTCATATGACTTGTGGCTCCACTATCAACCACCCATTTAGCGCCACCGGAAGCATAGTCCTACAAGGAATCAAGTCTTGGATTTAGGTACCCATTTTTCAATGGGTCCTATCATGTTAGTAACAAGGGGTTTGGGAACCCAAATAGTCCAATCAACATTGTCCTCATAAGGACCAATAAAGCGAGCACGAATATGTCCATAGTAATCAACAAAAAGAACATGAGACGGATTGTTAGCACCGGCATAGCCCCTTGTGGTGGAATCGGGAACTCCACCCCTCCTTGGGCTAGAGTCACCTTCCTCACAAGTGATGCCCATGTTCTTGTTGTTCTTCTTCTTCTTGGTCCTTCTTCTTCTCTTCCTATTTGGCTTGGTAACCACACCTCCTTCATTGGTAGAGCCCTTATTGGCTCCATCTTTAGCTTCAAGGAATCCTTCCAAGTATTTGGCTTGGATTTGGAGCCTATCAATCTTGGCCTTCAAAAGATTAACTTCATCTTCATGCTCCGGGTGGGGTGAGTGATATCAAACACCTGAACCTCCTTCTCCTTGTTCACCCAGAAATGTTCCTTCAATGCTTCTTCTTGGAGAGAGTTCATCTTCATGAGTAGGCGCTTGTGGCTCTCCAAAGTGGCAATGTCACCTTCATGATTGCAACATGCACGGTCCTCTGCTCAAACTTAAAGGCTTATTCTAGCATAGAGTTCTTTGCAACATCCCATTGAAAATGAAACACCAAAAATTTGGAGCTAAAAAAACTTTATTTAATTTCCATGTTTTGCATGTTGATGCATGATTGTGTGACTTTGCCGTGTGCTAAGTGCTTTACATTCTTGAAATCATACCATGAAAATTTGAGATCAAAAAGGAAGAAAAGAAGAAAATAAGAAATTGCAAAAAACCTCACATATGTGGGCTTATGGCCATTTCACCAATTATGGCCTATGCCATATTTACTTTGCCCAAATGGTTTGAAACCATTAATGAACTTAAACTAACACTCAAGGAACCCAAAATAATGATATTTGGTCAAAGGAAAAGAAAACAAAATAAAAACATGAATTCACATGTGAGGCTTATGGCCAATTTTGCAAATCACAACCTAGGCCAATTTGGCTTGTGCCATTGGTTGAAGAAGGTTACTAAACACTTAAGAACACTTTTTGAATCAAAGAAACTCAAATCAAATCAAATTAGAATTCAAATTGAGCTCACATAAGATAACGGTCAAAACTGTCATTTATATCATGACACCTACTTTGAGCCTCTGTATTAAGAGATTTTTAAACCAAACAACCTCAACTCTTTGCTCCTCATCCAAGACCTCATCAAGGTTAACAACTTTGGTCAAGACCATCCCTGCAAACTCCTTCTCAATTTCTTATTATCATCAAGCAAAGTAGGGAGATCAAATCAGATTCTAGATTGTGCCCTTTTTGAAATTTCACAAACCAACTCAATTTTGCACACCACCACCACCTTTGTGTGCCAAATTATATTAGAATCAACTCCACCAAAAATCTTTGGAAATTTCAAAAAGAAGTTCTTCGGCCATTTGGTCGAGCACCTGGTGTGCAATCGCCAACTCCCCTCACTCTAATACCCAGCAGATCATAGCCTAAACCATCAAGCCCCGGTCGCATTAGCTCTCTTCCACCCAGAAGCAAAGCCAGGCCTTGGTACTTGTACTTTGATGGTTTTGACAAAACCATGCCATGACGTGGCATGACACCACTCCATCATGCCACCCTCTCTCCTCTCCTTTCTACCGTGCACACATGTCGCCAGCTTCCCTCTCTCCCGAACACGCCGGACACCTTCCTAGCCAAGGAGAGCAAGGCAGCAGCCAGGCCAGGAAGTGCCCAAACCCACAAGGACGCGCCGCGCTTCCGAGCACCGCCGTCCCATCGCCGCTGACCTCGCCGCGCCTCCCTCCTCTCGCACACGCACGCGCCCGTATACCGCCTCCTTCCCGTACACGCCCATCGCACCTGTGGAGGACGGCCGCCGCGCCACCGTCGACGACTTCCGCCACGGCACGCGAGCCCGCGTCACGTTCCCTCGCGTTAGTGCATTTTCGTGCAATCACGCGCGTCATGCTCGCCAGACCTCGCCAACCCGCGCGCCATCGCCAGCCCCTCTCGCGCCCTGTAGCGACGACGCCATGGTCGACCTCATCCAACAAGCCGCAGACCTCGGCGCCGCTATAAATAGAGGACTCCCACGCCTCCAATCCTCACAGCACTCACCTCCCCTCTCCCCTCTCCACATTTCCCACCATAGCTCGCCAATTTCATCACCGGAGCCCGTGAAGCCGCCGCGGAAGGAGGGGAAGCTAGAACCACCTCCGACGACGCCGCTTGTACCTGGAGCCTCGCCGTCATCTACAACGCTGCCGCAGCACCTCGCCGACGATCGCCGCACCGCCAGTGAGCCTCCAACCCCTGCCCTCACCGCGCCAGTGAGCTGCGCTCGTCGCCGACGACGACGCACGTCAACCATTAGATCAGGATCTAATCGTGTGTCCCAGAAAGAAACATACCGCTTCGCTGTTTAAGTCTCACTGACGCGTGGACTCACCGTCAGCGGCACGCCGGACGCAAGTGGGCCAGCCATCTTTTCTCCCTTCGCCCATTCTCTTTTCCGTAGCCCAATAATTCAAATTAATAGTTTGATTTAATTCAACTGAGATAATTATTCAAAATCAAATAGAATAAAATCTACCTAACCAAATTTGATAAATTTTATATATTTGGAAAGCTTATGAAAATTCCAACGACACTGGTCTCAACCCTAGATTCATTGTAGAAAATGTGTAGTAAAAAGAACAAGGCAAGGCCTTTTCAAACTTCAAACATTTATTAAAAATCAACCCTAGATTATTTTGAATTGTTTGCAACTCTCAAAAATCACATTTCTTATTGTCTAATTGATTATGTAAAATTATGACATGGTTGCTTCATATGATCATGAGCTAGATTTAAATAATGGCTATGTAGTCATTTCTAGCTCATTTAAATCATTTGAATTGTTAATTTTCAAATCTATAAGGTGTAGCATCTCATTTAACTCATCTTCCTAAGTAAGGTGAAGTAAGGTGATGACCTTAGTTGCAGGGTCTCATCATTGCTTACTTGAGGATATTAAATCAAAGTAGGATTTTAATTGCATGAGGTATAGTACCTCATTTAACTCATTTTTTCCAAATGATAAATATGAAGTGTTGACCTTGGTCAACAAGTTTTCATACCTTATTATTATTTGAGGAAATTAAATCTTAACAAGATTCAATGAGAGGAAATTATTTCTCAAAGAACATAAATAGCAACCCTAATAATTATTTCAATGAGAGGAAATTATTTTTCTTAAAAAGAAAACAAAGTCAACCAACATGTGAATAATGTTGTGATGCTAGAATAGCTTGTGTGAACCATTTGTGTGCTTAGTCTAGCCTTAAGATTTGTTTGGTGATTGTATACCTCGTATTCGTTATAGACGCTAGTACCGAGGAGTACCAGGAGGAGGGGGGTGTTGAGATACATATTTTGTATATCCGGATGTGTATCCTCTGTAGTTATTGTATAGCGATACATATCTTTGTATTTACTATTGGGCCCGCCTCCTTCCTTGTATAGTCGAGACAGTTGGCCTCCAAGAGCAGAGGTTTGTAGAACAGAAGAAAGTTTCCTTAAGTGGATCACCCAAGGTTTATCGAACTCAGGGAGGAAGAGGTCAAAGATATCCCTCTCAAGCAACCCTGCACAAAGCAAGAAGTCTCTTGTGTCCCCAACACACCTAATAGGTGCACTAGTTCGGCGAAGAGATAGTGAAATACAAGTGGTATGAATGAATATGAGCAGTAGTACGGCGCTAGAAAAGTGCTTGCTGGCGTGCAGTTGATGGTAGTAATATTGCAGGAAGTAAACATGCAGTAGAACAATAAACAAGCGGTGATTGCAGTATTTGGGAACAAGGCCTAGGGATCATACTTTCACTAGTGGACACTCTCAACATTGATCACATAACAGAATAAATAGATAGATGCTAGACTCTACACCCTCTTGTTGGATGATGAACACCACTAACTGTAGGATTACACGAACCCTCAATGCCGGAGTTAACAAGCTCCACAATATTCGATGTTCATGTTTAAATAACCTTAGAGTGCATGACAGATCAACATAACCAAACCAAGTACTAACATAGCATGCACACTGTCACCTTCACACTACGAAAGGAGGAATAGATCACATCAATACTATCATAGCAATAGTTAACTTCATAATCTACAAGAGATCACAATCATAGCCTACGCCAAGTACTACACGATACACACACTGTCACCATTACACCGTGCAGGAGGAATAAACTACTTTAATAACATCACTAGAGTAGCACATGATAAATTGTGATACAAAACACATTGCAATCATAAAGGGATAAAAATAAGCACTTCACTATGCCATTCATAACATTGAATAAGTATTCTGTGAAATATAGCCTAAGAGACCCACACGGTGCACACACTGTCACCTTTACACACGTGGGACAAGGAGTCTCTGGAGATCACATAAGTAAAATCCACTTGACTATAATGACATCTAGATTACAAGCATCATCATATGAATCTCAATCATGTAACGCAGCTCATGAGATTATTGTATTGAAGTACATAGGAGAGAGATTAACAACATAGCTACCGGTACAGCCCCGAGCCTCGATGGAGAACTACTCCCTCCTCATGGGAGACAGCAGCGTTGATGAAGATGGCGGTGGTGTCGATGGAGATGCCTTCCGGGGCACTTCCCCGTCCCGGCTGCAAGATGTCGGAGACTCCACCCTTGGCTTCTGCGATGGCGGCGCCTGAAGGTTTCTCGTATCGTGGCTTTTCCGTATCGTGTTTTAGGTCAGGGGACCTTTATATAGGCGAAGAGGCGGCGGGGAAGGTCAACGAGGCACATACATGGGCGGGGCGCGTCTCCTTGGCCGCGCACTATCATCTCTGGGCGTGGCTGTGGTCTCTCCGCGGCTCGGGTGTTCCCGAGCTTCGCGTGATCCTAAGATGCTGGGCATTGATTTCGTCCGATTCCGAGAATATTTCCTTACTAGGATTTCAAAACCAAAAACAGAAAACAGCAATCGCCCTTCATCTCAATAGGTTAGTTCCGGAAAACGCATAATAATGACATATAATGTGTATAAAACATGTAGGTATCATCAATAAAGTAGCATGGAACATAAGAAATTATAGATACGTTTGAGACGTATCAAGCATCCCTGCTTAGTTCCTACTCGCCCTCGAGTAGGTAAACGATAACAATGATAATTTCTTAAGTGACATGCCATCATAACCTTGATCATACTATTGTAAGCATATGAGATGAACGATAAAACAATGGTAATGACATGAGTAAACAAATGAATCATAAAGCAAAGACTTTTCATGAATAGTACTTCAAGACAAGCATCAATAAGTCTTGCATAAGAGTTAGCTCGTAAAGCAATAATTCAAAGTAGAGGTATTGAAGCAACACATAGGAAGATTAAGTTTCAGCGGTTGCTTTCAACTTATAACATGTATATCTCATGGATATTGTCAATGTAAAGTAATATAACAAGTGCAATATGCAAGTATGTAGGAATCAATGCACAGCTCACACAAGTGTTTGCTTCTTGAGGTGAGAGAGATAGGTGAACTGACTCAACAAGTAAAAGAAACGCCTTCTGCAGAGGGAAGCATTTGATTGCTATATTTGTGCTAGAGCTTTTATTTTGAAAACATAAAGAGAGCATAAAAGTAAAGTTTTGAGAGGTGTTTGTTGTTGTCAACGAATGGTAGTGGGCACTCTAACCCTTGCCGACAGACTTTCAAAGAGCGGCTCCCATGAAATTTTATTTTTGGGTGGCACTCCTTCCAACCTTGCTTTCACAAACCATGGCTAACCGAATCCTCGGGTGCCTGCCAACAATCTCATACCATGAAGGAGTGCCTTTTTATTTTAGTTTTATTTAGATGACACTCCTCCCCACCTTTGCTTTCTCAAGCCATGGCTAACCGAATCCTCGGGTGCCGACCAACAATCACATACCATGGAGGAGTGTCTATTTGTAACTTTATGAAAGCATTAATTCGGGGCTGGGAATTGCCAGCTCTTTTTGCAAAATTATTGGATAAGCGGATGAAGCCACTAGTCCATTGGTGAAAGTTGCCCAACAAGATTGAAAGATAAACACCATATACTTCCTCATGAGCTATAAAACATTGACACAAATAAGAGGTAATAACTTTTGAATTGTTTAAAGATAGCACTCAAGCAATTTACTTTGGAATGGCGGAGAAATACCATGTAGTAGGTAGGTATGGTGGACACAAATGGCATAGTGGTTGGCTCAAGGATTTGGATGCATGAGAAGTATTCCCTCTCGATACAAGGTTTAGGCTAGCAAGGTTATTTGAAACAAAACAATGATGAACCGGTGCAGCAAAACTCACATAAAATACATATTGTAAACATTATAAGACCCTACACCGTCTTCCTTTGTTGTTCAAAACTCAATACTAGAAATTATCTAGACTTTAGAGAGACCAATTATGCAAACCAAATTTTAGCAAGCTCTATGTATTTCTTCATTAATGGGTGCAAAGTATATGATGCAAGAGATTAAACATGAGCACAACAATTGCCAAGTGTCAAATTATTCAAGACATTTTAGAATTACTACATGTAGCATTTCCCGATTCCAACCATATAACAATTTAACGAAGTTTCAACCTTCGCCATGAACATTAAAAACTAAGAACACATGTGTTCATATGAACCACCGAGCGTGTCTCTCTCCCACACAAGCATTTATTCAAACAAAAACAAAAACAAAAATAAACAGACGCTCCAAGTAAAGTACATAAGATGTGACCGAATAAAAATATAGTTTCAAGAGAAGAAACCTGATAAATTGTCGATGAAGAAGGGGATGCCTTGGGCATCCCCAAGCTTAGACGCTTGAGTCTTCTTGAAATATGTAGGGATGAACCACGGGTGCATCCCCAAGCTTAGACTCTTCACTCTTCTTGATCATAGTATATCATCCTCCTCTCTTGACCCTTGAAAACTTCCTCCACACCAAACTTAAAACAAACTCATTAGAGGGTTAGTGCATAATCAAAAATCCACATGTTCAGAGGTGACACAATCATTCTTAACACTTGGACATTGCACAAAGCTACTGGAGGTCAATGGAACAAAGAAATCCATCCAACACAGCAAAAGAGGCAATGCGAAATAAAAGGCAGAATCTGTCAAAACAGAACAGTCCGTAAAGACGAATTTTAAAGTGGCACCAGACTTGCTCAGATGAAAATTCCCAAATTGAATGAAAGTTGCGTACATATCTGGGGATCACTCACGTAAATTGGCATAATTTTCTGAGTTACCTACAGAGAATTAGGCCCAGATTCGTGACAGCAAGAAATCTGTTTCTGCGCAGTAATCCAAATCTAGTATGAACCTTACTATCAAAGACTTTACTTGGCACAACAATGCAACAAAACTAAGATAAGGAGAGGTTGCTACAGTAGTAACAACTTCCAAGACACAAATATAAAACAAAGGTATTGTATCAAAATAAACACATTGGTTATCTCCCAAGAAGTTCTTTCTTTATAGCCATTAAGATGGGCTTAGCAGTTTTAATGACGTACTCGCAAGAAATAGTATTTGGAGCAAAAAGGAGCATCAAGAGACAAATTCAAAACAAATTTAAGCCTAGCATGCTTCCTATGCATAGGAATCTTGTACACAAATGAATTCATGAAGAACAAGGTGACAAGCATAAGAGGATAAAACACGAGTAACTTCAAAATTCTCAACATAAAGAGGGGAAACTTAATATTATTAAGATGCATATAACCATGTTTCCCTCTCTCATAATAACTTTCAGTAGCATCATTGATGAAATCCACAATATACCCATCACTTAAAACATTCTTATCATGGTTCATATGCATAGGAGTATCATTAATTTTGGCATAAGAAGAGTTCTTCTCATTAATAGTAATTGGAGCAAAATTATTATCAAGAATTTAAACATGGTAAACAAGTTGCATATTAAGGGAATTGTTTTTGGCAATCCAATCATAACTATGACAAGTTTCATAAGGATAGTTATAACCTATATCATAGCATTCTTTATAATAATCATTAAAGGTCGGAGGCACAGTGTCATCATAAGAAATAGAATAGTTATCTTTCACAGTCGGTTTATCTGTGACCATACCATCATTGTTATTAGAAGGAGATGTATCAAACACATAATGATCAGTAGCAAAAGGATTTTCAAACACCTCTTCCCCAAGCTTAGAGCTTTCTATATCATTATGGGAGGAAGCATGGATAGTACTGATACTATGGTAATTATTAACATCATCATTTTCAGAATTAGTTTCCCAGAGATTTGCAATATCAAAAGTAGTGTGCTCTTTCAAATCATGATCACTAATGTAGGTAAAGGGCATAGGAAGATCATTGTATTCAGATTCATTATCATAATAATCATCAGGAGCAACATACTTACGGTTACCTATCGTTATGTCATACACGCGGGGATATGCTGTTACCTCTTTCTTTTTATTCCCCTTCTTATTCTTCTTCGTTCCCTTATTCTTCTTCTCCTTTTCCTCATTCCCTTCTTTAGGAGGGAGAGGCTTGATGAGAGGCTTCTCCACATAACCTGCTTTATTTCCAGAAACAATAGAAGAAACTTGGGAGGATTCCTCCTTTTCATTAATAAGTTCAAAACACACAGCGGTCCTATCATATTTTGGCAAGGTGTCATCTTCTAAAATATTTTGTATGTAAGTATTTGTATGGCAATTATCAATGCAATAAGAAAAACACCCATGCAGGACATCATCAACATCAAGATCATTAATATCTAACAAAGAATTTTTTCTTGATAACTCTTCACACCACAAAAATAAAGTAAGTTCATCATGCTGATTAGGAGTAATTTCATCATCACAATACAAATTTGCAGCACTCATGGGGTTCAAATTATCATTGGAGGAGCATTGAAAATTAAAATGACCCACTTTATGGCAAAGTTCACAAATAAAAGGATAGAGGACACAAACTTTTTTACCAAGATCATCTAGCGCCCTAGACCACTTTCTAGTTTTTTCATTAATATGATGGATACAATATTCATCTTCGATTTGATTAATTCCACAAGGTCTATGCATTCCACAAAAATTAACATGCTTATAGGAAATAGCATTCTTAGGAGTTTGAGCATGTTTATTGCAATCATTAACAACAATTTCATCCTTCATACAAGCCTCTTTAAAAGGTTCATGATACTTATCAAAATTCTTCCTAGGCAATTCAAAATGAGAGGCAAAGGCTTTATAAAGATTTGCAGCAACTTGGGAGTCAAGACCATAGGTAGCACTCATATTTCGAAATTTACCAGTATCCATAAAAGTTTCAATGCATTCATAATCATAGTTTATACCTGATTCTTTACCTTTGTCGTTCTCCCAATCTTCAGCGTTCTCCTGAATCCGGTTAAGAAGGTCCCATTTAAACTCTTCTTTATTGCGCGTGAATGATCCAGAACAAGAAGTATCCAGCATGGTCTTGTCTTGAAAAGAAAGTCTTGCATAGAAATTATCAATAATAACATTACCAGGAAGCTCATGATTGGGGCTTTGAGCATTAAAGACTTCAATCTCTCCCATGCTTGGGCAATACTTTCTCCATCATGAGGCCAGAAATTATATATGCGGTTTCGGTCTTTGTGAATTTCACTTGGAGGATAGAATTTAGAATAAAATAGAGGCACAATATCCTTCCAATCAAGAGAATGCTCATCCTTCAGCAGTTTATACCAATGCGCCGCTTTACCAGACAACGACATAGAGAATAATTTCTTCTTCACTTCATCCATAGAGATACCTGCACACTTGAATAACCCGCATAATTCATGCAAAAAGAGTAAATGATCTCCAGGATGAACAGTTCCATCCCCTTCATAGCGGTTATCCACAACACGTTCAATAATTTTCATAGGGATTTTATATGGAATACTTTCAGTAGGTGCATTTAAAATATCACAAGCATCATTAGAGTTATCGCATATGGGAGATAAAGTATTATCAGAGCAAATTTTCTCCCCTAAAGATGGGAAGCTAAAAAGATCACAAAAACTAGCTTCCCCAAGCTTAGACTTCTCCATAGCATTAGCAGTAATTGCATTCATACTAATAATATCGCTACTAGCATGCAAATAAGGTTCCATAGGTTTTTTAATTTTTGCATCAAACAATTCTAACTCAGGAAAAAGATTAAGAAGCTCATTGTTATTTTCCATTATTCCTTACTAGTGTAAAACAAGAAACAAAAAGATGCAATTGCTGGATCTAAAGGAAATAGCTTCGAGCACTCACACACCGGCAACAGTGCTAGGAAATAGCTTAGTAGTCGGAGGATGTGAATACCTTTTACCTTACCTCCCCGGCAACGGCGCCAGAAAATAGCTTGATGTCTACGGGTGCTTCTATTCTTGTAGACAGTGTTGGGCCTCCAAGAGCAGAGGTTTGTAGAACAAGCAGCAAGTTTCCCTTAAGTGGATCACCCAAGGTTTATCGAACTCAGGAGGAAGAGGTCAAAGATATCCCTCTCAAGCAACCCCGCAACCACAAAGCAAGAAGTCTCTTGTGTCCCCAACACACCTAATAGGTGCACTAGTTTGGCGAAGAGATAGTGAAATACAAGTGGTATGAATGAATATGAGCAGTAGTAACGGCGCCAGAAAAGTGCTTGCTGGCGTGCAGTTGATGGTAGTAATATTGCAGGAAGTAAACATGCAGTAGAACAATAAACAAGCGGTGATTGCAGTATTTGGGAACAAGGCCTAGGGATCATACTTTCACTAGTGGACACTCTCAACATTGATCACATAACAGAATAAATAGATAGATGCTAGACTCTACACCCTCTTGTTGGATGATGAACACCACTAACTGTGTAGGATTACACGAACCCTCAATGACGGAGTTAACAAGCTCCACAATATTCGATGTTCATGTTTAAATAACCTTAGAGTGCATGACAGATCAACATAACCAAACCAAGTACTAACATAGCATGCACACCGTCACCTTCACACTACGAAAGGAGGAATAGATCACATCAATACTATCATAGCAATAGTTAACTTCATAATCTACAAGAGATCACAATCATAGCCTACGCCAAGTACTACATGATGCACACACTGTCACCATTACACCGTGCAGGAGGAATAAACTACTTTAATAACATCACTAGAGTAGCACACAGATAAATTGTGATACAAAACACATTGCAATCATAAAGGGATATAAAATAAGCACTTCACTATGCCATTCATAACAGTGAATAAGTATTCTGTGAAATATAGCCTAAGAGACCCACACGGTGCACACACTGTCACCTTTACACACGTGGGACAAGGAGTCTCCGGAGATCACATAAGTAAAATCCACTTGACTAGCATAATGACATCTAGATTACAAGCATCATCATATGAATCTCAATCATGTAAGGCAGCTCATGAGATTATTGTATTGATTACATAGGAGAGAGATTAACCACATAGCTACCGTTACAGCCCCGAGCCTCGATGGAGAACTACTCCCTCCTCATGGGAGACAGCAGCGTTGATGAAGATGGCGGTGGTGTCGATGGAGATGCCTTCCGGGGAACTTCCCCGTCCCGGCGGCGTGCCGGAACAGACTCCTGTCCCCCAGATCTTGGCTTCGCGATGGCGGCGGCTCGAAGGTTTCTCGTACCGTGGCTTTTCCGTATCGTGTTTTAGGTCAGGGACCTTTATATAGGCGAAGAGGCGGCGGAAGGTCAACGAGGCGACGACACAAGAGGTGGGCGCCCCCTTGGCCGCGCCGGCCTATCATCTGGTGGGTCTGTGGCCCCCCTCTAGCGGCTCGGGTGTTCTGGAAGCTTCGCGTGATCCTAAGATGTCGGCATTGATTTCGTCCGATTCCAAGAATATTTCCTTACTAGGATTTCTGAAACCAAAAACAGCAGAAAAAGAACTGGCCCTTCGGCATCTCTCAATAGGTTAGTTCGGAAACGCATAATAATGACATATAATGTGTATAAAACATGTAGGTATCATCAATAAAGTAGCATGGAACATAAGAAATAATAGATACGTTTGAGACGTATCACCCGCCTCCTTCCTTGTATAGTCGAGGACGTGGCCTATATATGTACCGCCATATGCATTCGATCAATATATCGAGCATTGCATCTCCTTTAACATGGTATCAGAGCCCCAGGTCTCGAGTTCAAATCCTGACTTTCACATGGTTTTCGCAATTAAGCCTAAAAATTGTTGTTGCCCCCTCTTTAGCCACCGCTGATGCCCTATTTCGGTGTGCTCTTCTTCTTTCACGTGTTGACTTTCTCTTCTCCCGTCACACGCGAGTGGGGGTGTTGTGAAGTGTATATGTGGATTGCCTAGCCCTTTCCATCAGTTCGGACTTTTGGTTCAAGTGGCTAGTGCATGAAGCTTAACATGGTATGGCAGGGCTCGAGGGCGTCACGGGAGGCGTCGCAGCTGTAGTAGAGGGAGCGCGCGGGGGCGCTGCCGAGCCAGGGACCTCCACCAAGGTAGGGCCGCGACGCCGCGGACTGTCAGTCGCGGGAGGAGGGGTCCTCACCTGTTCCTGTGCAAAGGGAAAACAGTGCTCATCAAAGTAAACGTGCCGAGACGTGATGACGCGGTGAGAGACTGGATCATAGCAACGATAGCCTTTGGTGTTAGCCGGGTAACCGAGAAATACACACGGAATGGAGCGAGGTGCGAGTTTATGAGGGGTGGTGGCAGCGGTACTAGGGCAACAGCGACAACCGAAAATACGGAGACCGTCGTATGAGGGAGGTGAGCCAAACAGGAGGTTATGTGGTGTGTAATTCCAGCAAGGGTGACACGGGCGTAGGTTGACTAGGAGGGTGGCGGTGGAGAGGGCGTCCGGCCAGAACTCGGGCATGTGAGCGTGGAACAGGAGGGTACGGACACAGCATTGGTGCGTAGGACGCGCTCAGCGCGGCCGTTCTGCTGGGAGGTGTATGGGCAAGTTAGGCGGAATATGGTGCCGTGGGTGGAGAGGAGGGTGCGGATGGTGGTGTTGTCGAACTCCTTGCCGTTGTCAGTTTGGAGGGCGAGGATGGGGCGACCGAACTGCGTAGACACATAAGAATAAAAGGCGGTGAGTGTCGAGGCGACGTCAGATTTCTTACGAAGAGGAAAAGTCCAGACAAAGTGAGAAAAATCATCGAGAATAACGAGATAATAAAGAAAACCAGAATGACTCGGTATAGGGGACGTCCATACATCACTATGAAGTAATTGAAAAGGAAAAGATGCAACTGTGGATGAAGTACTAAAAGGAAGCCGAACATGTTTGCCTAGTCGGCAGGCATCACATGAGTGAGCCGCCAGTTTATTACATGAAAAAGAAAAGCCTCTCATTATTTGGCGGAGCGAGGTGGAGCTGGGATTGCCAAGACGAGCGTGCCAAAGGTCGACGCCGGCGGAGAGCGCCCGAGGTGCAGCGTGAGTGGAGGGAGACGGCTGAACGGGGTGGAGGTTGGCGGGACTTTACAGAGGTGCAAAAGCAAGGGTAGGGCGGCTTTACAGAAAGAGAGAGGCGCGGGTAGGGTTTAGGATCTAGGAGGTGTCTGATACCATGTAAAAGGAGATGCAATGTTCGATATATTGATCGAACGCATATATGCAGATATATGCCACGCCCTCGACTATGCCTTATACGCCCAATAAGAATACAAAAATATGTATCGCTATACAATAACTACAGAGGATACACATCCGGATATACAAGATATGTATCTCAACACAGCGGTGGGCGTGCAGCGCGTGGAAGCTAAAAGGAGTCAACGGCGAGCGGCATGCTCGAGCTTGTGGGGAGCGGCGGAGGACGATGAGGTGCCGAGCTCGGGATCGAGCTTGAGGACGAGGAGGCTGCGGAGTAAGCTAAGTCCCTTGCTGATTGTTGTAGTTTGCGGCGGAGTCAGCGATGTTCCGATGTCGCTTGCGGGCAGAAGAGTTGGGGATTTTTCTGTGGAGTAGAAGCATCGTGGAGGGGATAAGCTTTGATGCGGGCACCACAGAGGATGCGTGGCGAGCTGGAAAGCCGGGGGACGCGTCGCGTGCCATCCCCCGGATGATCTAGAGTGTTTTCCTTAGGGCATCTCTAGCGGCGCGACGCAAAACGGACGTGACCGATCGGTTCCGCCGACGAATGGTCTATCACTCTTCCTGGCGCGACGCAAAGTGGTTGGTTGCTCGGAGACGCAAACCTGGTCCAAATATGCGCCAGTTTGCGCTCGCTGACGCCGCGGTCGCGAAAATGTCCACTGTCCTCGCATGGGCCTGGCCGCGGCACAATCGCTTCGCTTCCGCGGCATTACTTACGGGTGGCGTGTGCAGCCTTTGCAGGTGCGTTAATGGCGTGTTCGGCTTCCGCGAGCGGCGCAACGTCGATGCGTTCTCCTCCAAGATCGCAAAGGAGGCCGCGCGCCTGCGGTCGCGTGGCACGGCGAAGCCTCACGTGCCGCGCGTAGTAGTACGCCGCCCGCGTGGCGCGACCGTCGCCCTGTCTCCGACCTATATAAACAGGGGCGCGAGCATCTCATCTCCTCCCCACTAAACCCTAGCCGCCGCTGCCGTAGCGCCGCTTGCAGATCCACCATGAGCAGCGCCGGACGCGGCCAGGCTGCCGCGCCTCCACCTCCACCTTCACCTCCCACTCCACCTCCCCCGGCCTCCAGCTCCGATGAAGGGTTCGACTCCGACGACAGACCGACCTCCTCCACCCGGTCAGGGACGCCGCGGCCCGGCTGAAGAGAAGGAAGCAGGGAGGAGCGGCGGCCCATGCGGCCGTCGACGCCGGAAGCCGAACAGCGCAGCCGGCGGTCGCGCCGGCAGCGAGGACTCGACTCGAGATTTCTTGGTCCTCCGATGACCCCGATGAGCCTACGCCGAGGAGAAGGTGGGAGCAGAGGGCGATCGTTGAGTCTTTCGAGACGTTGAAGGACGACGCCACCAACGCGAGGCTGGAGCAGGCACTGCAAGAAGACGCGGCGGCGCACCGAGCCATAGCGGCCGCGAGGGAGGCGGCCAAGAAGCAGGTGATGGAGCGACGCAACGACGGTGCCGGCCCGTCAGGAAGCAAGTAGTCTAGGCCTATAGATCTACTTTCTATAGTTTTTATGCATTCATATGTACTGCTTTAAAAGTTTTTAACTATGTTGCAATTCAAAAAATGGGTCGCCCCGGTGGAACCACACCCTGACGCAAACGGACGCGCGGACAAAATATGTCCGCGGGGCGACGCAAACGGACGCTCGCGACCACTTTTGGGCATCCGAAATACGTCGCGCCGCTGGATATGCCCTTAGAAAAATGCAGATTTATGAGTGCTAGGAGCATCTCCACTCGTTTGCGCTCCCCACGCCCAAATCCGGCGAAATTTTCGTCCGGATTGGAGGAAAATTTGGCCTGGGGAGCGCCGAAGTTCCAGCCGTCCCCCGGCAGGAAACCCCCAACCTCGACCATTTGACATATTTCAAACAAATTCGACATAAAATTTAACAAGTTCGGCGAACAAGAGTCAGAAAATTGCTGAAACAAATTCGGCGAAAATCAGTACAATGTTTAACAAGTGCTGAAACAAATGAAGCACACAATTTCACAAGTTTTGAAACAAATTAAGACAGACTAGTTGGCGTCGGCGTTGGCGTTGCCTCGGAGCGTCCATATGTGCTCCACCAGATCATCTTGCAGCTGTTGATGCATTGTAGAGTCTCGAATCTCCTGGCGCATAGCAATGAAGGCGGCCCATGATGTCGGCACCTGGTGATTAGGCTGTGCAAGAGGACCCTCTCTCTCATATGGTGCTTCTTGCTCAGCCAGAGGAACCGGATGTTTTCGCTCATTTTCAATAGTCATATTGTGTAAGCACACACAACAGTTCATCACCTCCCACATCTGATCTTTGGACCAAGTCATAGCGGGGAACCGGATGACAGCAAATCTCTGCTGGAGGACACCAAATGCACGCTCGACGTCTTTTCGGCAAGCTTCTTGTTTCTTGACAAACTCGGAAAGTTTGGGGTGCTAGGTTTCGAGATAGTCTTCACAAATGTTGCCCACTTTGGATAGATACCGTCTGCAAGGTAGTATCCTTTGTTGTAGTGCCGACCATTGATCACATAGTTCACCGGGGGAGCATGACCCTCAACAAGCTTGGAAAAGATCGCAGTTTAGGACGCAGTGTCATTAGGACATAGTCCAAAGAAAGAGAGCCAACATCCAAAGAAAGAGTGCCAAAATTCAAGTACCGCCTGCAGTATCACACGGCCTTTCCACCAAACATTCTTCCGCAATGCACGCGCATGCCAAAGCATCCCCAAAACCCAAGCATTCAAGGATCCTCTGAGTGACAAATGAGTGATCTCAAGTAGAAGTCCCCGAACACGGCTATGACGGCCCGGTAACCGGTCAATCAAGGGCGGTGGACTCACCATCCGAAGATAGTCATCTCCCATCGGCATATACGCCCTCATAGCCACTGGCACTTCTGCAGTGACGAAAATCCAACCAAGCCAGTGCAATCCGCCTTGCATCTGAAGTAGTCAAAGTCTCGGATGACATACACAATTTGCAGAAATAGCTTTCTGCTCCAAACGACGCCAAACAGTCTCACCATGCAATGGATTGTCGGCGAAGTAGTCGGCGTACAACATGCAGTAGCCCTCCATTCGTTGTCTCGGCTTGCACTTCCGGCGACCTGGTGCCGACCCACCACGTTGACCAGTTGCCACCCCGGCGTACATGCTTGATAAGCAACCAAGGATCATCATGTGCTCCTCGTCTTGGGCGGCTGCTGCCATCTCTTCTCGCATAAGCTCGACGAACATCTGCTCCTCCTCTTCGTCCGAGTCCATGGCCGGCGAGGCAAATGGACGAACACCTGACGGGCGCGGTCGAGGCAAGCAGAGCCGCGAACAACGAGGAGTAGGCCGTCGTCGGAAAACAAACCGGCGGAGGAGCAGCCAGATAGGCCGTCCGAAGACGCGGAATATAGGCAAAAGGGAAGGAGGGGCGGCGGAATCTGGGCAACAAGCCGGCGGGTGGTGCGGCGGCGAGAGAGATACGAGGGGTGGGGGAGATTTTGAGCGAGGTGGCGGTGGGGTTCGTGTGTCGAGTCGCCGACAGATCGAGCCATTCCCCGCTTTTCACTCATCCGGACTCCCCGATAGCTCCCCGGGGGACCGGGGATGGCGTGGGCTCGCCGGATGGATGAAGGGCCTAATCCGGACGAAAACGAGGAACCGGGGGCGCGATAGGGCCGAATTTCGCCGTCCGGATCGAAAAAACGTCGCTCGGGGGCCTCGTCGGGGAGACGAATGGGGATGCTCTAACTACTGTCCTCCCAGGTTTGAATGGCACCAACTTTCTTCGAAAGAGGGGACAAAAAAACTGGCAATTCCATACATGTTTCATGTTCCACAAGAGTATTGTTGAGTTTCTCAACTGATTCTCAGAAATTTAATCAAGTTTGGAAGACATTAGAAACTAGAATGTAAAAATCATATCACTAGTCAACCACACAAATGTCTTGCAACTGCAATATAACTATAGAAAATAAAATATTTTTCCTATACAAATAAGTTGTGTTTTAAGTACTTTACACATTTTGAGCCAGAGTCTTCACAAGAAAAGGATGTCTATCTATCCAAGGATACGGAATCACCTCAGATTCTGTACAATACTATCAAACACCCACATGGATTCAAGGGGCAGTATTTCTTGACCTAAGGGAATAACTTGACCACCATGCAACTCTCCTGATCAGCTGAAATAGAAATCACAGCTTTTTAAAAGAGAAAAAGATGCAACTCAAACAGCAGAGAGGACCTGAAAAACATGAGTACCATCTAGTTTCAGATGTACATCCAAAAGAAAAGATAAATAAAAATCTGGTTGAAAAAGTTTGATATTTATAATGCTGAACAATTGCAACAAATCTAGTTTCAGATGTACATCCAAAAAAAGTAAACAAAATTGTCTGATTGGATAGTATCATCCTTATAATGCTGAAAAATTTCAGCAACATTTGTAGAGAACTTCTGATTTGTGCACCTTAGATCACGGTTCTTCCTCACCAAAATCTTTGTTCAGTGTCGATTAGAAGAACTCGTTCTCAATTGCTTCCATACTTTGAAGCCTTTCTTGATCTTTATTACCTGATATACCTTCACCCAGAGTTACTTTACAGAATTGCTACAACATGGATTGGAGCAACCCAAAAGAAGGATCAGGAATAGCTAGTACTGCTTTCACAAAGTTCAATTGAATTTATTACTTTAGAGCATTGCTACAATGTGGATTGCAGCAAGACAAAATTTGGAGCAGGAACAAGTAGTAATGCTATCAGAAAGTTCAATTGCACATTAAAACGCCCTTTCCATTTAAGATTAGAAAATATTAATCACAAGAACATATAGTACTTTACTATTTCATGCTCAAGAACATCAAAGGAACATCTAGTAACTAATCTACTCTGGCCATGTGTGCAGGGTCCCAGGTAATCGTTTTTTTTTTTACATACATCTCGCATCATACATGTTACTTGATCTGATTTCACCATTATATTTTCCACTGTAACAGCTGTAATCCGTGGTAAATTTCACCATTATAGCTGCATCTCATACATCAATATTGTGGTCATGTTATCAATTTTCCCAATTCCACTGGTTTGAAACAAATTGGGAAAATTAATGAACCAGAAGAACCATACGCGTGGATAATAGAAGTGCATAGCCCAGGTTGATTCGTATGCTGCAAAATAAGATGGCAGACGCTTATGAAGCCGTAGTGTCAATGTCCCCTGAGCTACAGCAACCCTGAGCTACAGCGTGACATTGCTACGAACGTTGACGTAATCGCAGATGGATATAAGAGTAAATGTCAAACTCTGAAATGTGAACTATGAATCAAAGAAATGAATCACTTATTTATTCAAGAAAATATTTAGTAAACCAGAAAAAAGGTAAGATTCTGACAAATGGATAGTTTGGCCAAATCGAAGCAGCTACTAGAAGTATTTATTTCTCATCTTGGCGGATCACAACTTCATTCTGTTCAAAGGTCAAATATGGGGTTCTAAAATAAAGCTGAAATGTAGGGTTCTTGAAACAGAAATTTGAAATGTGGTAGTACCTATATTGCACATCACATGCCTCCTAGAGACTAATTACACTTACATTTCTGACATTCTACTTCCTTACATAATTAACCGTACCAGCTATCTTAAGAATCGCATTTATGCAAGGCACTACATAAACGGCCTTAGTATTGCTTGCACTGGATCTTTCTTTGTAAAGCAATTTATCTACTTGCATATACATCTCAGAGAGTGCAGTGTACTCAAATGAGGTGTTGACATGTTGGGTACAAAATTTCCAAAAAATATATTTAGTTCTACAGTATACCAGTTTTGTGACACAGCTTTAATACTTGATCCATGTTCAGTTGGTACAAAATTACAAATTTAGAGAATAGAAGGAAATAAGGAAATTCCCAATGAAACTAACCACATCAAAGATGCAATTATACAATATTTAAATAAATGAATAAAGATGCTACAAACAACTAAAGAGACAACTAAAAACACCTCCAACCTCAATTTTTCCTCTTGATTTTACGAACATGAAAGAAGATGGCATTATACATAGTAATCATCGGAATTTCTAACTGCCTAAATAAATGCCAAAACTCAGGTTCTTGGCAATTAACATGCACAGATTGGAGATTCAGGTCGGCCAACAAGACTCCAGATACCTGCCTAATCGAGGTGATTTGCTACAATAGAGCGAATTTAGCATAGCAAGTTGTCACTCATATATATGTACTTCCAAAAAAGTATTGGGGAGAAACAATACGATCTTCTGGCTAGCAAATACCATGGGATAAATATTGTTACACCAGCATTGTATACTTAAAAGATGTGTGTATATATGCAGAATTCTGTTTGTTCTGTCAAACTATCTCAGTGTTTTTTGGTGGCAGAAGGATTATAGTAGTATTATTAAATTGATCACCATTTGGGTGACGCTGGTATAGGTCTCTTGTTATTTCAACCATTGTCTGTGATATGATAGTGCAACATTGGTCATGGATCATATCTGTGACATCAAAGCCAAGATGCAAAATGAGGATTAAAGGCCAAATTGCAAAAGAAAAAAAAAACATATAAAATGGCAAGTGCACAATTCATAGAGAGCAGAATACTAGAGCACCAGCTGCTCAATTGTTCACAAAGGTACTCACATAATTGACCATGGCAGGTCTAAGAAAACAAGTCGGAATTCTAAAAGATACTACATTTTACTGGAAAAACATATCTTATTCTTGCGCTGACAGTTGCACGGCCTCAATCCCCGAGGCTAGTTCGTCAACGACAGCCGCCGACATCGAGTTCCGCCGAGGGCGATATGGCGGAGGCGGCGGCGTGTGGCACCAGATGGAGGCGAACACGCTGATATGGGACATCTCCACCACCAGCCCATGGAGGATCGTCATCCTGCTCTCCGGCGGGGCGCGCTCCATGGCGTCCACCAGCATCCGGGACTGCTTGATGTGGAGCTCGAGGTGGTTGTGGTTTGACCATCCCACGACGTTGTCGTCCGCGAGATCCCGCAGGCCGAGGACGGCGTTGGCCTCGGCTACGACCGCGGCTGCCTCGCCCACGACGAGGGAGGCCGCGCGGACCGCCTCGACGGCCTCGGAGGCGGAGGCGAAGCCGGAGGCAACGACGGCCCGGAGACGCTTCACCTCCGCAGAGAGCTGTTCCTTGCAGACTTGGAAGATGCTCCTACGGACGGCGGCCAGAACAGCCGAGGGTTCGGAGCCCGCCGTGATGTCGAATCGGCCGCCGCCGCCGCCCATCCTACACCCTGGAATCGTAGATCGATCTAGCAAGGAGATGCTCTGTTTAGAGGAATCGATGAGACAACCCTAGCGATGAGTTTCCTTTTTTTTATGACAGCCCCCTTTATTAGAAGGCTTCCCCTCGTCCGTCATATATTTTCCAATTTTACCCTCGATGTGTTTCGAAATATTTACAGAGCCTGCCACCACCAACTCAAACTGCTCCTTTTCTTCCCTGCGATGCCACTCCCCACCTCCCTTTCTGGCCCCTCTTGGATGATTAGAGCCCCAAAGAATCCCCTAAAACGTGAGTGTTTGGGGACGTGTTTCGTTTATGCCGCGTTTGGGGGACGTCGCTCCCCACTCACGTCCCCCAAACAAAATTTCGGAAATTTTAAACTTAACGAGGTTCGATTAAGATTCGTGCAAACTTACATAGATTCGAACGAAATTTGACTAAATTTAAACTAAACCTAATCTAGAACCACTTGCGGCGGCCGGAGGCGTCTTAGTACTGCTGGAAGTTGTACATGTCGTCGGTGATGACCTCCTGCTTGACGCACTCGTCGACGGGTTCGTCGACGGGCTCGTCCTTCACCAAACCGGACACCCTATCGGGCCGCGCCGGATAAAAATGGGCTTTATGGGACGCGGCTGAAATGCATTTTCTGTCCGGCGCGCCTAAATTGCTTTGGAGAACGCTTTGAGGGACGCGACTTGAGATGTTCTTATGCACTTCGTTATCGTCCTCCCCGTAGCATGTCTCGGCGGCATCGTGGTGCTTGCCATCGCTTGCCACATTGCCGTCTGGTTTGACGATCAAATCGACGGGCGACGGAGTCATCCTCTGCCAACGCCCAAGTTATCCTCCACCCAAGCACACAAAATCGAGTATCCGTCGTCTTCTCCTTTGTTGCAACCTGTCCTGGCGGCGCCACGGCCGGAGACACCTCGGTCGCTGCCCTCATGCTCGCCCGCGTTGACATATGGCTTGGGAGCCAGGAACGGGGAACTTGACCAAGATCGACGAATAGCCCCCACATGTTTTTCTGAGCGTACTGATGCATGTGAGTTTGAAACTGCACACGAGCAATGGGATTAGTGCTAATTGTGCTACCCACGGATCTCCTTTTTTTCGCTCAGCTAGGGGCCGCGTCTACTCAACCATGGTAGTTTAGCATACCCTTAGCTTGTAGGTGGTCACGGGCCGTTCACGACGCCCCAGTTAAATCCTTTAAGTAAAGATCCACCCACGGTAAGGGAAAAAAATGATGGGCCCTTGCGGCGTGTCCCCTACCACCGCCACACTTCCTCGAATCGACTAGGGATTAGGTCAGAAGCATTCGAGGTTTCTCTATCTCGCTCGATCTCCCCGCCACCCTCACTTCCAAGGTCAAAACCCCAAGATACTCTATTCCTATGGACTTTATCTAGGCGTATCTAAGCTTGCTCAGGGGTGAATTTCACAAAGGATCCGCCGGACAATAAATCTAACTCTCTTTTATTATCTTGATCAAGTCCTCCATAAAATCATGATGGGGACAACTCTCAATCATACCTTTGTATTTCAAGTAGGCTATCATTAAACTTTCGTCGCGGCGATTCTCGAAATTAGTTATGCACCTTCTCACTTTGGCTGACTTAACCTTAGGGTAGAATCGAAATATAAATTTCTTCATGAGATTATCCCAAGTATCAATCTTCTCTGTAGGACTAGTTCTATACCAAGACAACGCAGTGTTGGTTAGAGATTGACTAAACAATTTTAGTTTCAATTCATCATCCGAATAGTTTCTCAATTTAATTCTCCAACACAACTCAGTAAAGAAATGTAAAATACTATAAGGATCTTCATCGGGGTCATCCCCTACAAAGCTTTTCTCTTTCATAATAGCAATTAAATGAGGGTGAATTACATACTCCACGTCACTTCCGTTCAGGAATTCTTTAACAAATTCTCGGTTGAGCGTCCCGAGGTATTTAGCTGTACTGAGCTTATTCATAAGCCCAAGAGCAGCCATGGTGCTTCCTGAAACTATTAAACAACTTTAGTAAAAACAATTAATAAACTAGCAACTAAGAACAAAGACCAAAAGCACTGAGCTCCCTAGCAACGGCGCCAGAAAATAGCTTGATGACTGCAAGTACACAGATAAGGGGTGACACATCATCTTCTTCAATATCCATATCGAACTCATCATGATCGTCATCTTTACCTATAAGCAGGCTAAAAAATTATGACCTCTTATAATCTTCTCCCTTAGCTTAAAACTATCTTCATGATCGTCCTCGCTCCTCCAAGGCTCCCCTTCCTTCTCTTTTCCAAAGTCCTTCTTCCAGGCCTCCGAGGCACCTTTCCTCCCATAGGCTGAGGAGTTGATGTCCCACGGGTGAGACATGATCACGTCAGCTCGGCGTGGTGAGAAGCTTGGATGAGATCTGTTGATTTTAGAAGAGAGGACTAGTCCGGAGGTTATGAGGGTTTAGAAGGATGAAAAACTCGTGGGATTAAAGTTATAGTTGCAAAGAAAAAGAATTCCAACTAATAAGGAAATATAAAAGAGTTAAAGAGGAAATTCTGGGGTACGCGGCGACCATTGGTATGGGCGCGGACCGTACCGTCCGTCCATACCCGACACTTATCCAAAAATTTGCTCAACCAATGTCGGTTTACACCTACTGAGAAAACGGTACAGGCGGGTTTGCACTGTACCATCTGGTCGTAACTTTGTTACCGACTTATAAAAGCCGGTAATTTTTTTTATTTAAAAAAACAAAAGAGAACAAACAGAAGAGATAGAGAAAATGGCGACCTCCTATACGGGCGGTGCGGTCGGACCGCCCGCCCGTACTCCAGGACGAGGCCGGTGCTCAAAATCAACAGGAAAATGTCTGACAAGATAGCGACCGCATGTACGGGCGCATGAGGTCGTACTGCGTGCCCGTACCGGGGTCGCAAACCTGTCCTTTAACTCAGCAGTTTGTAAAGGGCTAAAAAATGCATTCAGAAAGACGAAAAACTGGAGACTTTGAACTCATAAAAGTAGAAATACCTCAAACTTACTTACAAGTGGGTCTCGGTAAAGATCATTTACCTTTTGGACTATCATATTGTTCTCCATTTTCCTTCATATATGGTGGGTAACAAATGTTTGATAGCACCATCATAAAGAATAGGGGAACCATCTTCATAAGAACAGAGAGTACCTGGAGGTACGAAAACTGTGGCTACCTTATGGTGCGGTATTTCTTCACCCGAAGACTGTCAATCTTTAAATTGTTCTTCACTTCTTTGTATGATCTGTAAATCAAATTCTTGCAAAAGTAAAATCCAAAGAATCATTCTAGGCTTAACGTATATCCTTTCTAGGATTTCTTTCAAGCCTTTGCGGTTAGTATAGACTCCAACTTTCGAGTCAGTAATATAAGATCTAATTTCTCACAGGCAAACACGACTGCGAAGAATTCGTTTTCGATTAAAGGGTAATTTATCTATGCGTTATTGAGAGTACGGCTAGCATGATGAATGACATTCAATTCATCGCCATCACGCTGGCACAAAGCAACTCTGACAGATTCACTGTTTGCCTCACAAAGTAACTCAAATGGTTTTTCCAATCGGGTGGTTTTTTTTATTGGAGATTTAAGGAGAGCTTGTTTAAGCATGCTGAAAGCACTAAGACAATTTTCATCAAATTTAAATCAAACATCCGTTGTAACAAATTGGTTAAAGATATTGCTATCTTGGAAAAGTTTCTAATAAACCTTCTATAAAATTCAGCGTGACCAAGAAAACTTCTTATACCTTTAATATCTCGTGGAGGTGGTAATTTTTCTATAGCTTCCACTTTTGATTTGTCAAGCTCTATGCCTCTTCCTGAGATCTTGTGACCAAGTACTATCCCTTCTTGATTAATGAAGTGGCATTTTTCTGAGTTCAAGACTATATTAGTATCTTCGTATCTCTGCAAAACCTTATGCAAATTTCACAAACAATGGTTAAATGAAGTTCCATAGACAGAAAAGTCGTCCATAAATACTTCCATTATGTGCTCAATATAATCAGCAAATATATCGGTCACGCATCTCCGAAAGGTTGCTAGTGCATTGCATAAACCAAAAGGCATTCTACGATAAGCATATATTCCAAAAGGACAAGTGAAGTTATCTTCCAGATGGACATGTATCTGAGAGAAACCATAGTATCCATCTAGATTACATAAATAAGAACGTTTAGCAAGTCTTTTGAAGGTTTGATCTATAAAGGGTAATGTATAATGATCCTTTCTTGTCTTTTTATTTAATTTTCTGAAATCAATGCACATTCTGTATCTTACAGTAGTTCTAGTAGGGACCATTTCATTGTGTTTATTTGGTACAACAATAAATCCTCCTTTTTACGGACACAATGAACATGACTTACCCAATCACTTTCTTTGACATGATAAATAATACCTGCATCAAGAAGGTGGACGATTTCCTTTCTTACTACTTCCTTCATCTCAGGTTTCAGTTTCCTTTGAAAATCCACCATAGGTTGGGCTCCATCTTCCATGAATATTCTGTGAGTGGCTATTGAGGGACTAATCCCTTTCAAGTCATACACGGAATATCCAAAGGCCTAACGGTGCATTTTAAGCACCATCATAATTGTTCTTCTTCATTTTCTGAAAGGTTAGCGCTAACAATAACAGGGTATTTATTTGTTTCATCTAAGAATCTATATTTTAAATCTTGTGGAAGATGTTTCAGTTCTGGAGGTGGTAAATCTTCATCTCCCTTCCTTCCAGGTGTTTCATAATTTTCATTAATCGAGCTATCAACCATAGGAGAGGAATCTAACTATTTGTTGATATCCTATTCATATAATTTCCTCTTAGCATTTTCATTTCCAAGCACCTCCATATCATCTTGAGGGGCATCATATAGGATGGGGGAAATATTAGCTAGATTACCCTCCTCCTCAAATTCTTCTTCTTCAAAATCTTCGATTATCGGTTTATGAACGAACTTTGAGAAATGGAAGCTCATTATTTCCTCCCCAAACTTGAGGGAGATAGTCTGTTTCCTACAATCAATGTTAGCTCCTTCAGTTATTAGAAATGTTCTTCCAAAAATAATTGGACAATGAGAATCAATTGGCATATCTATATTCTGGAGCCCCTATTTATACCCCTCTTCCACCTTCGACCCAAGCACTTCTTCCCTTCCATTCTCTCTCCTCCATTGTTGACCTTGAAGTGTTTCTTCCTCCTCTTGATCCCCCCCACTATTTCTTGCATATTTTTGGGGAAAGGAGAGAGGAGATCTAGATCTAGAGCTTCACCAATTGAATCCCTCTCCAAGTGAGGGGATCTTGCTAGATCTAGATCTTGGAGTAATTTGGTGTTCCTCCTCTATTTTGTTCTTCCTCCCTTATTCCCCCAATAGCTTTTGTAGCTTTGTTGGAATTTGGGGAGAAGAACTTGGGCATCTTAGTGGTGTTCTTAGCCATTGCATTAGGTGCATCGGTTTGGGTTCTCTCCGGGGTTTCGGTCTCGTAGAGGGCGTGTTTGACCTTAGTGGTGTTCCTGTAGCCTTTGTGGTGTTGTAGCCTTTGTGGCCTTGTCGTCTTTGTGGCGTGGTAGCCTTTGTGGCGTTGTTGCCTTTGTGGAGTGTGTTAGCCTTTGTGGTTTTGGAGCCGGTTGTGGCGCGTTGGTGTCTTGGTGGCTTTGTTGCCGGTGTGGCGTGTTGTAGCCTCTTGTGGCCTTGTACTTGAGAGCCTCCGTGTTGTGGAGTTGCCTCAAGCTTGATACTTGGGAGTGTTCCCAAGCTTGTACGGGTTCGGTGACTGATACGTCTCCAACGTATCTATAATTTTTGATGTTCCATGCTTGTTTTATGACAATACCTACATGTTTTGCTCACACTTTATAATGATTTTATGCATTTTCCGGAACTAACCTATTAACAAGATGCCGAAGTGCCAGTTCCTGTTTTGCTGTTTTTGGTTCCAGAAAGGCTGTTCGGGCAATATTCTCGGAATTCGACGAAACGAAGACCAAACATCATAATTCACCGAGACGGACCAGGACACCGAAGGGGAGTCGAGGAGGCCTGGGGCCCTGCACCATAGGCCGGCGCGGCCCGGAAGGGGCGCGCCGCCCTATGGGGTGGGACCCCAGCGCCCTCCACCGCCTCTTCGGCTATATAAGCCCTTTCGACCTAAAAACGCGATACCAATTGCCGAAACTCCAAAGACCTGGGCGCCGCGCCATCGCGAAACTCCAATTGGGGACAGAACTCTTCCGGCACACCGCGGGACGGGGAAGTGCCCCCGAAGCCATCTCCATCGACGCCACCGCCTCCATCATGCTCCGTGAGTAGTTCCCCCATGGACTACGGGTTCTAGCTGTAGCTAGTTGGTACTCTCTCCACCATGTACTTCAATACAATGATCTCATGAGCTGCCTTACATGATTGAGATTCATCTGATGTAATCGGTGTTGTGTTTGTTGAGATCCGATGGATTGTTACATTATGATTAGTCTATCTATATAAGTTTGTGAAGTTATTGTTGCTACAATCTTGTTGTGTTTAATGCTTGTCACTAGGGCCCGAGTGGCATGATCTTAGATTTAAGCTCTATACTTATTGCTTAGATTGTATCTACAAGTTGTTTGCACATGTCTATGTCTGGAACCCGAGGCCCCAGAGTGACAACAATCGGGATAACCGGAGGGGAAGGCTTAGATATGAGGATCACATGTTTTCACAGTGTTAATGATTTGCTCCGGTGCTCTATTAAAAGGAGTACCTTAATTTCCGGTAGATTCCCTAGAGGCCCGGCTGCCACCGGCTGGTAGGACAAAAGATGTTATGCAAGTTTCTCATTGCGAGCACGTACGACTATATATGGAAAACATGCCTACATGATTAATAATCTTGATGTTCTGTCTTAATGCTATTTCAAACCTATCAATTGCCCAACTGTAATTTGTTCACCCAACACTTGTTATTGGAGAGTTACCACTAGTGTAGATAGCTGGGAACCCCGGTCCATCTTTCATCATCATATACTTATTCCTACATGTCATTGGAAGTAGTATCAACTATTTTCTGGTGCCATTGCTCTCATATTACTGCTATCGCTCGTGTTATCATATCGCTCTCATAATCTGCTTTCACATCACCCCCGTTACTAGTGCTTTTCCAGTGCTGAATTGACAACTCAGTTGTTAAGGCTTATAAGTATTCTTTACCTCCCTTGTGTCGAATCAATAAATTTGGGTTTTACTTCCCTCGAAGACTGTTGCGATCCCCTATACTTGTGGGTCATCAAGACTATTTTCTGGTGCCGTTGCCGGGGAGGCATAGCTCTACTCATAAGTTCACCTGGGGAGTACACTCTACCTCTCTCTCTGTTTTATTTTATTTTGTTTTGCTTAGTTTACTTTTGTCTAGTTTATTTTTGCTTAGTTTATTTCTGTCTAGTATTATTTTGCTTAGTTTACTTTATTCTAGCTTGTTTTTGTCTTGTTTTACTTTTCTCATATACCCAAAAATCCATAAAAATTTGAAAAACCTAAAAATTAAAAACTGTTGTTATGGGAGAACCCACAATCTATTTGGAGCTTATAGGGTTATATAATAATTATAGAGAATCAAGAAAGGGTAAAGTTATGAGTGATGTGATAGAAAAATTGAATACAATTGCTAAAATCTTGCTTAAACGCCATGATATAAACTGTTGCTCTAAAGATGATACTAAACATCTGAAATTTCAATGTGGCTTTAGTGAGGAAGTTTTAATTAAGAACTATAATTGGAATAGCTATATTCATTTTGGGTTCGAAGAGGTAGAACAATTTGTCTTATTTATGGGAGCTTCTGAGATCGAATCCTTCATGTCTAAAAATTATGAAACTTGTGTTGCTTGTAAGAACCTTAAAGATTATGTCTCTTCTATCCTTAATTTTTGCATAGAAAGTTACAGTGATAATCCTTATATCATTGATTATAAAGAGAGACTCATTAATGCACAAGAATGCACTCACAATTTGCAGGAACCTGTGAAAGAAGAAATTGATGAACATGAAAGCTCATTGGATGAAAAAGAGGAGGAGAGTGATGAACAAAAGGAGGAAGAATGGATTAGCTACACATGCCAACCTTCTAATGAGAGTAACGATGAGAATGATTATGCTACTGTTATCTATGATAATCCATGCTATTTTGATAAATCTTATGATAATGCTTTGTTTGTGCCTGATGTCGAAATGCATGGTACTAAAGAATTTTGCTTAGCAAATGTTTATGATAAAGCTCTAGATGATGGTCATATGTTACTTGATAATATTAATTGTACTACTAATGAAAATGAGATTGGAGAGGTCTTGACTTTATCTAGGAGTCCCATATCTCTTGAGATTGATCAATCATCTTATTATATTATTGATAAAAGTGGGTTTGAAAGTTTTAATCCCGCTATTTTTGAGCTTGATAAAAATTATATGTTTATGGATCATGAGAAACATGATTTATGTGATAGTTATATTGTTGAGTTTGTTCATGAAGCTACTGAAAATTATTATGAGAGAAGAAAATGTGGTTGTAGAAATTTGCATGGTACTAAAACACCTCTCTATATGCTGAAAATTTTGAAGTTACTCTTGTTTTATCTTCTTATGCTTGTCACTTTGTTCTTCATGAATTTATTTGTGTACAAGATTCCTATGCATAGGAAGAGGGTTAGACTTAAATGTGTTTTGAACTTGCTTTTTGATGCTCTCTTTTGCTTCAACTCTCATCCTTATGTGAGCATCATTAAAATTGCCGAGCCCATCTTAATGGCTATAAAGAAAGCACTTCTTGGGAGATAACCCATGTCTTTATTTTGCTACTGTTTTGTTGTGTCTTGGAAGTTGTTACTACTGTAGCAACCTCTCCTTATCTTTATTTTATTGCATTGTTGTGCCAAGTGAAGTCTCTAATAGAAGGTTGATACTAGATTTGGATTTCTGCGCAGAAACAGATTTCTATATGTCACGAATTTGGGCAGGGCTCTCTGTAGGTAACTGAGAAAAATCTGCCAATTTAGGTGCGTGTTCCTCATATATGTACGCAACTTTCAATAGTTTTGAGTTTTATGATTTGAGCAACGGAAGTACCTCTTTAAAATTCGTCTTTACTGGCTGTTCTGTTTTGGCAGATTCTGTCTCTGTTTTTTGCATTGTCTCTTGTGGACTTTAAGTGAGGCTTTCTAGACGTGGAGAGCTGTAGCTAATGTTTTATTTAGTTCTTGCAATGTGTCACTACAGGACTAAAGTGGATTAAAGTTTTTTGAGTACTAACCCTCTAATGAAGTTTATGAGAAGTTTGGTGTGAAGGAAGTTTTCAAGGGTCAAGAGAGGAGGATGATATATGATTAAGAAGAGTGAAAAGTCTAAGCTTGGGGATGCCCCGTGGTTCATCCCTGCATATTTCAAGAAGACTCAAGCGTCTAAGCTTGGGGATGCCCAAGGCATCCCTTCTTCATCAACAATTTATCAGGTTTCTTCTATTGAAACTATATTTTTATTCGGTCACATCATATGTGCTTTACTTGGAGCGTCTGTTTGTTTTTATTTTTGTTTATGTTTAAATAAATTCGGATCCTAGCAATCCTTGTGTGGGAGAGAGACACGCTCCGCTTTTTCATATGAACACTGGTGTTCTTAACTTTATTTTAATGTTCATGGCGGAGTTGAAAACCGTTGCACTTATTGATATTTGGTTGGAAACAGAAAATGCCTCATATTGTCTTGAATAATTTGATACTTGGCAATTGTTTTGAGCTCTCAAGTAGATCATGTTTAAGCTCATGCACCATGTAGTTTAAACCTATTAGTGGAGAACTACCGTAGAGCTTGTTGAAACTGGTTTGCATGATTGGTCTCTCTAAGGTCTAGATATTTTCTGGTAAAAGTGTTTGAGAAACAAGGAAGACAGTGTAGAGTCTTATAATGCTTGCAATATGTTCTTATGTAAGTTTTGCTGTACCGGTTCATACTTGTGTTTGCTTCAAACAACCTTGCTAGCCAAAGCCTTGTACTGAGAGGGAATGCTTCTCGTGCATCCAAAACCTTGAGCCAAAACCTATGCCATTTGTGTCCACCATATCTACCTACTATGTGGTATTTTCTGCCATTCTAAGTAAATACTTCATGTGCTACCTTTAAACAATTCAAAACTTTATTATCTCTTATTTGTGTCAATGTTTTATAGCTCATGAGGAAGTATGTGGTGTTTTATCTTTCAATCTTGTCATTTACTTCTGACAGACTTTCACCAATGGACTAGTGGCTCATCCGCTTATCCAATAATTTTGCAAAAAGAGCTGGCAATGGGGTTCCCAGCCCCAATTAATTAACTTTCATTAATAATTCTCTTCACATGTTTTGCTCGATTCATCAGTAAGCAACTTAATTTTGCAAATAGACACTCCTCCATGGTATGTGAAATGTTGGAAGGCACCCGAGGATTCGGTTAGCCATGGCTTGAGAAAGCAAAGGTTGGGAGGAGTGTCATCTCTAAATAAAACTAAAATAAATAGACACTCCTTCATGGTATGTGATTGTTGGAAGGCACCCGAGGATTCGGTTAGCCATGGCTTGTGAAAGCAAAAGGTTGGAAGGAGTGTCATCCATAAATAAATAAAAAACTAAACTAAAGTACATGTAAACAAAAGAGAAGAGGGGTGATCTACCTTGCTGGTAGAGATAACGTCCTTCATGGGAGCCGCTCTTGAAAGTCTGGTTGATAAGGTAGTTAGAGTACCCGCTACCATTCGTTGACAACAACAAACACCTCTCAAAGCTTTACTTTTATGCTCTCTATATGGTTTCAAAACTTAAAAAGCTCTAGCACATGATTTAATCCATGCTTCCCTCTGCGAAGGGCCTTCCTTTTACTTTATGTTGAGTCAGTTTACCTACTTCCTTCCATCTTAGAAGAAAACACTTGTGTCAACTGTGCATTGATTCTTACATACTTGCTTATTTGCACTCATCATATTACTTTGTGTTGACAATTATCCATGAGATATGCATGTTGAAAGTTGAAAGCAACTGCTGAAACTTAAATCTTCCTTTGTGTTGCTTCAATGTCTTTACTTTGAATTTATTGCTTTATGAGTTAACTCTTATGCAAGACTTTTGATGCTTGTCTTGAAAGTACTATTCATGAAAAGTTTTGCTATATGTTATCTATTTGTTAGCAAATATAGATCATTGCCTTGAGTCACTTCATTCATCTCATATGCTTTACAATAGTATGATCAAGGTTATGTAAGTAGCATGTCACTACAAAAATTATTCTTTTTATCGTTTACCTACTCGAGGGCGAGTAGGAACTAAGCTTGGGGATGCGATACTCCAACGTATCTATAATTTCTGATGTTCCATGCTTGTTTTATGACAATAACTACATGTTTTGCTCACACTTTATAATGATTTTATGCATTTTCCGAACTAACCTATTAACAAGATGCCGAAGTGCCAGTTCCTGTTTCTGGTTCCAGAAAGGCTGTTCGGGAAATATTCTCGGAATTCGACGAAACGAAGATCAAACATCATAATTCACCGAGACGGACCAGGACACCGAAGGGGAGTTAGAGGGGCCCTGGGCCCAGACCATAGGCCGGCGCGGCCTGGAAGGGGCGCGCCGCCCTATGTGGGACCCCTGTGCGCCCTCCCGCCGCCTCTTCGCCTATATAAGCCCTTTCGACCTAAAAACGCGATAGCAATTGACGAAACCAGAAAGACCTGGGCGCGCCGCCATCGCGAAACTCCAATTCGGGATAGAATCTGTTCGGCACGCCGCCGGACGGGGAAGTGCCCCGGAAGCCATCTCCATCGACGCCACCGCCTCCATCATGCTCCGTGAGTAGTTCCCCCATGGACTACGGGTTCTAGCTGTAGCTAGTTGGTACTCTCTCCCCCATGTAGTTCAATACAATGATCTCATGAGCTGCCTTACATGATTGAGATTCATCTGATGTAATCGGTGTTGTGTTTGTTGGGATCTGATGGATTGTTACATTATAATTAGTCTATCTATATAAGTTTGTGAAGTTATTGTTGCTGCAATCTTGTTGTGTTTAATGCTTGTCACTAGGGCCCGAGTGGCATGATCTTAGATTTAAGCTCTATACTTATTGCTTAGATTGTATCTACAAGTTGTTTGCACATGTCTATGTCCGGAACCCGAGGCCCCAAAGTGACAGAAATTGGGATAACCGGAGGGGAAGGCTTAGATATGAGGATCACATGTTTTCACGGAGTGTTAATGCTTTGCTCCGGTGCTCTATTAAAAGGAGTACCTTAATTTCCAGTAGATTCCCTAGAGGCCCGGCTGCCACCGGCTGGTAGGACAAAAGATGTTATGCAAGTTTCTCATTGCGAGCACGTATGACTATATATGGAAAACATGCCTACATGATTAATAATCTTGACGTTCTGTCTTAATGCTATTTTAATCCTATCAATTGCCCAACTGTAATTTGTTCACCCAACACTTGTTATTGGAGAGTTACCACTAGTGTAGATAGCTGGGAACCCCGGTCCATCTTTCATCATCATATACTTGTTCCTACATGTCATTGGAAGTAGTATCAACTATTTTCTGGTGCCATTGCTCTCATATTACTGCTACTGTTGTGTGCTACTGCTCATATTACTCATCTGCTTTCACATCACCCCGTTACTAGTGCCAGGTGCAGCTGAATTGACAACTCATTGTTAAGGCTTATAAGTATTCTTTACCTCCCCTTGTGTCGAATCAATAAATTTGGGTTTTACTTCCCTCGAAGACTGTTGCGATCCCCTATACTTGTGGGTCATCAGTCACCACCCTCAAGGGTCCCTTAGTGGATCGAGGCTTTCCCCCTTGGAGGAAAGGCTCGAGGAGAATACGGTGGCCCTAGTGGCTCATTGGAGTGCCTCGTGCCTCCACACCGCTCCAACAGAGATGTAGCACCCTTGGGTGTGAACTTCGGGATACATCGTCGTCTCCTCGTGCACCGGTTACTTCTCAACCCAAGCTCCTTTACCTATGCGGTTTACATTGTGATATCTATCATGCTTGATGTTATACCTAGCTTGTTATCACCTTGTTGCTCATCATGCTAGCATAGGTTGTTGGTGCTCTTAGTCAAACCCTTAGTTGATAGGCTTTGAGCTAAACTAGTAAACACTTAGTAGTTTTATTCCGCCTAGTTTAGCTCTCAAGTAGAAGTTTTTATACACCGCCTATTCACCCCCTCTAGGCGACGTCCTTGTACATTCACCTACTGCAGCCAAAATTTAATCTCATCGAGCGGTAAAATTCCCTGCCAACGCCCAAATATCTCGCGCCGCAAAGTTTCAAGATCTGCGAATATTTTTTTCCCTCAAAAGAAGGACTACGAAATTCCCTTCGACCCCTCATATGCAAGTAGTAGTAGTAAAGTTGGTTGGTGCGGAGGTATGTTCGTTCAATATCTTCATTCACCACCTCTATCGCCCAGCTTCGCCCTAGTTTCGCCCGCAAGCCCTCAGAGAAACCGTCCCTCTTACCTACCTCCAGACCTTCACGGCCGCCGCACCGGAAAATCACCGCCGCACTTCACCGTTCAAGCTGCCACGGCTTCAAACCCCTAGGCTGCCCTATCCGCTTGATCCGCACCTATTCCAGCGTCGACCGCACTGTATCTCGTTCGCAGACTCTATCGACCACCGAACCTGACCAGCTTCACCAACACCAACGCCCCCGTGCACTGCACATCATCTGCTTCACCGACCATCTAGTTCGGCCGGCGCGCTGAACACTTCATTGACCGCCCAGCATGTGCTTTTCCGACCCCCCAAGATCTACTTCCCCGGCACCCACCGCAACCGCAGTCCCCTCGCCGACCTCCACGTCACCCATAAGAACGCGGAACACGTCTAAACGCCGCCCAGAAATAGGTAACCAGACATCCCTGCGCGTTTTGTTCTGTTAGGAGTATTGCAGCTGACTGTATTTCTGAATTCATGCTATATTTCTAACTTACAAGTGCTTTCGTTGATAACCGCCTCATCCTTTAGGTTTAAACATGACGCATAAGTATTTTTTGCGTGACCTAACCCACCCATTCACTGAAACTCTACATGGTATCAGAGCCTAGGTTTCCTTCCTGCTAGCCGCCACAAACAGTACCAAACAAGTTCTTCCTTTGACCACAAAAACCACCGTTGAGATGTAGAAATCCAGGCGGCGGGAGGCCGCATCAGGTGCTCTGCGTGGGTTGCGGCTATCTCACACAGCGATGTGAGTTGTGTGAGATCGGCGGCTGCTCGCGCGGGGAGAAAGAAGAGGGTGAAGATCGTTTTGGTTTAGAAAGGAGAGAAGAGGAAGTGAATCCTTGGTAGAGAGATATGGATCCTTGTGAGGGGGAGAAGTTGGAGGCGTGCGGAGTGGGGCGAGCCTTTGAGCGCAGGGCGGAGCCGGAGGTTGGTGTTGGACATTGACCAACGCGGGCCGGTCGATGTGGCCCGGTGCGGACCGCTAGGTTGGCAGGGCGCGCAGACGAGGCGCCATCCGAGTGGAAGTGAGGAGAAAATGGAGATGTGAGGCTGTGAGGATATGTGGTGATGGAGTTGATGAGGCTGCGGTTGAGTGGTGATGGAGTTGATGAGGCTGCGGTTGAGTGGTGATGGTGATGGTTGTGGATATGTCCAGGGGAAAGGCATGCGTGCCTGAGGTGAGACTGGTTGAGGCCTGACCGGGGGATAGGCATGGGTGCTTGAGGAGTCGATGGTTGAGGCAAGAGTTGGCCGGGGGTTTGTGGGAGAGACGGAAGAGGGCCGGCCAGAGTGGAGAGAGAAGCTGAGGACATTGAGGCGAGTGTGGATGGTTCTGCGGAACTTGTGTGGTGAGGCAGCCGGGGTTGTTGAGGACGTGTATGGTTAGGAGTTGTGCGTATCCCAGATGGTTGAAGCTGGATGTCTTCGCTGCTGATGAAGAGATGAATCGAGATGAAAAGATGATGGAAAGGGCAATGTTGCCATGTATCCTAGGAGTTATGATGAATGTTCATTACTGGTAGTTGTCATATGTGTCATGTTGTTGTTGCAAGATGGTCATGGTTGTTTACCCATGATCTGTTGGAGATATGCCCAGGAGGCAATAATAAAATGGTTATTATAATATATCTTTAAGTTTATGATAATGTTTACATACCATGCTATAATTGTATTAACCGAAACATTGATACATGTGTGTTATGTAAACAACAAGGAGTCCCTAGTAAGCCTCTTGTATAACTAGCTTGTTGATTAATAGATGATCATGGTTTCGTGATCATGAACATTGGATGTTATTAATAACAAGGTTATGTCATTATATGAATGATGTAATGGACACACCCAATTAAGCGTAGCATAAGATCACGTCATTAAGTTATTTGCTATAAGCTTTCGATACATAGTTACCTAGTCCTTATGACCATGAGATCATGTAAATCACTTATACCGGAAAGGTACTTTGATTACATCAAACGCCACTGCGTAAATGGGTGGTTATAAAGGTGGGATTAAGTATCCGGAAAGTATGAGTTGAGGCATATGGATCAACAAGTGGGATTTGTCCATCCCGATGACGGATAGATATACTCTGGGCCCTCTCGGTGGAATGTCGTCTAATGTCTTGCAAGCATATGAATAAGTTCATAAGAGACCACATACCACGGTACGAGTAAAGAGTACTTGTCAGAGACGAGGTTGAACAAGGTATAGAGTGATACCGATGATCAAACCTCGGACAAGTAAAATATCGCGTGACAAAGGGAATTGGTATCGTATGTGAATGGTTCATTCGATCACTAAGTCATCGTTGAATATGTGGGAGCCATTATGGATCTCCAGATCCCGCTATTGGTTATTGGTCGGAGAGAAGTCTCAACCATGTCTACATAGTTCACGAACCGTAGGGTGACACACTTAAGGTTTGATGTCATTTAAGTAGATATGGAATGGAGTTCGAAGTTTTGTTCGGAGTCTCGGATGGGATCCAGGACATCACGAGGAGTTCCGGAATGGTCAGGAGAATAAGATTCATATATAGGAAGTCATTTTCTAGGTTTGAAAATGATCCGGTATTTTCTCTAGAAGGTTCTAGAAGGTTCTAGAAGAGTCCGGAAGAAATAAGGATGGAAGGTGGAGTCCCAGAGGGACTCCACCCACCTTGGCCGGCCAGCCTAAGGGAGGAGGAGTCCCAAGTGGACTCCCCACCATGGTGGCCGGCCACCCCACCAAGGAAAGGGGGAGTCCCACTCCCCCTAGGTTTGGTCACATGGAAGGTTTTTTGTTGGGGTCTTATTCGGACACTTTGACCTAAACCTTGGGGCTTCCACCTTGTTATCACCAGATTTTGGCCAAATCAGGAGGTGGGCCGTAAGTGAAGATGGGCTTGAAGGATACACGCGTGGAGCATCTTTGAAGCGGCCTTGCACAAGAGTTTGGGCTAGATTGCCCGTGTATCTGTATTATAGTAGATCGCATCTTAGTTTAGAAGTTAGAGTTTAGCCCGTGCACGGTTAGGTGCACGCCTGAATTAGAAAGTCCCTTGGACTATAAATATGTATCTAGGGTTATTGAAATCGAGGACAATCACGTTCACAACAAACACAAACCAGGCGCATCGCCACCCCTTGTTTCGAGGGTTTCTTCCGGTAGCATCATGCTGCCTAGATCGCATCTTGCGATCTAGGCAGTACACGTTTATTCGTCTACCTTGTGTTACTCGTGCTGAAGCGTTGTTGATGGCGAGTAGCACTACTTATCATTAGGTGTTTTGGGGCTTGCATTGATGCTTTTCTTATGCATATTTGCTTAGCGTCCCTCAACATCTAGCTGCCCTTACACCTATCTGGGTGTAAGGGCAGCATCTTGCTTGTTCGTTACTTAGTAGATCCAATCTGTTATAGTTGCTCCTTGTTCTTCAAGGATTAGTTTAATATCCGCATGATTAGGCCTTATGTGGGGTTGGACGATCCTAGTGCGTTAGTTGTTTTTACCGTTCCTATAAGGGATGTTCCGGGAATTGACTTAATGTTGGTTTTTAGGCCTCTTATAGGGGTAGTTTTCATCATCTTTCGTATCTGCTAGGCCCAACTACGCGTAGGATGTTCCGGTTATACGGTGAAAACCCTAAACTGTCGTAGATTGGTTTAGCTTTGTTTTGATCAAGCAAGATCCCCATGTCATTGCAAATCCAACGTGAACCATGGGGCGATCGGCTCTTTGAGCCGATCCACAGGGCAACCTGAGAGCCGATAGGGCTCGTATTTAATGTTTACGTGTCTACCATGCAGGAGATTAATCGAAGCAATCCAACACCTTCCTGATCAGGTCTAGATCAGGTGGCACGCCTTGCAACCGCCAGGACGTGTGCTGGAAACCGCGGGACGACGCGAGGTGCCAGGGCCCACTAAGCGGTCTTGGGAGCCTCCCGCTCTTCGTGTTGCTTAACCACCGCTCGCCGGTGAGTTTTGGCAGCAACACATTTTCGCACGCCCGGTGGGACAATCTTCTACAACAACCACGTCAACATCGGCAGCCAAGATGGCGGACGAACCGATCAAGTACGAGGATCTCCCTGCGGAGCATAAGAAGAAATACGATGAGCTGAAGGCCATCTGTGAAGCCGAGCTCATCGGCTCCTTTGAGAAGACCCGTTCGCACGGCATCAGGTTCAAGGTTGACACACGTCCGTTTCCTGGCGTCAACATGGTGGATCTCAGCCACTCCATAAGGTGCGAGCCAGGGTTCTCTTTTGGTGTCAACATGGCAGGGCTCGTGAGCCGCCATGGCAAAGATAAAGCAGAGAGCAGCCACTCCCGTGGCAAGGATAAAGAGGAGGCCGCTCCACGCGACCGGCCCCAAGATGATGATAGACGGTACCTGACCGAGGAGGAGGTGAGAAGCGTGCGGTATCAACGTCCACTCTCCGCGCATCTCCTTAACAAATATGAGCAGCAGTATGACCGACGTCGGCGCTACGACGTAGATGATGAGAGATATCGTCGGTCCGATGCGGAGACAGGAGGTATCGTCAACGTGATAGAGACAACGACGGGTACGAGCGTCACGCTAGAGGGAGGTCAAGGGAGCAAGACGACATGGATAGGCATTGGGACTGTCCTTTCTTCAAACATTGTTGGGACTCAGGAATGAGCCGATTGCCAACAATCGAGAACTGCCCAGAATGCAGACAGCAAAGGAAGAGAACAAATGAGGTTTCAGTGTTCAAACGTCTAGGACCTCTCCCACCTCAGAACAAACGAGCTGAGTCATCCCAAGAGGAAGACTTTGAGGAGTCAGAAGGAGAAGAAGATAGGTATCACCGACCAAGGTGGTGCCCCGATGGACTCAGCCATTCTCAGAAGCGTAGGGTGCAGCGGCTACGAAACCTGGAGGAAGCCGAGGCACGTACTGTACACGTTGAGAAAGCACGGCCCGATCTGGCCGTGAAAATTCAGCGAACGTTGGAAACGAGGCGCGCCCGCCAAAGAAAGTGTGGCGCCCTAAACAGACGAAAGCCGATGCACAGGCATCGGCTGATGCCGATGCAGAGGCATCGGCTGATACAAACATGGTGTTCGTACTCCCGTCAGAGTTTCGCGCTCCAAACGACGAGGAAGTATCGGTGGCTCAATTCGACTGCGGTCCACGGCCAGTTGTCTTTGAAAAGCCACGAGAAAGAAGCTACATGCATTTGAAAGCCCTATACCTGAGAGGTTATATCAATGGGCAGCCTGTCAGCAAGATGTTGGTTGACACGGGAGCGGCAGTCAACATAATGCCGTATTCCATGCTACGATGTTTGGGACACTCCAATGATGATCTGATCAAGACCAACGTCACATTAAGCAATTTCAACGGCCAAGCATCAGAAGCAAAAGGTGTTCTGAATGTAGATCTGACTGTAGGCCGAAAAACCATACCTACCTCGTTCTTCATCGTCGACAACAAAAGCAATTACGCTGTCCTATTGGGAAGGGATTGGATTCATGCTAACTGTTGCATTCCATCCACAATGCACCAATGCATCATACAGTGGGATGGAGATGAAGTGGAGGTCGTTCAGGCAGATGACTCAATCGAGATATCACTAGCTGCCATGAATATCTGGGAGGCAGACGACCAAGAGCCGCTCTCTGGAATCAGTTTGGACGGCTGTGAGCGCATCGAAGCTTCGAAAAATGGGGTGAGGCTGGTTTTATCCACCGGCCTGACAGAGTAGCAAGGTCCAAGACAATGGACGTACGTGGCGAGGCCGATCCCTGCGATCGGCCCCAAAAAATGGAAAGCAAGAATCTTATCTCAAGCATGTCACGTAGCTACAGTGGAAAACCAAGAAGTGGTAAACCTTCACTAAGCATTGCAATGAAAAAGGAGGCCGATTCTAGCAATCGGCCAAAATTATCCTCAACATACGTTTTGCCTGTGTTCAGCATTGATCCAACAAAGGATGCCTGAAGAGCCGATACCCTCAATTACTTGAAAGAATCGGCTCGGGGGGCACTTAGATGGATGAGACACGAGGATACGAAGTTTGAAGTGGCTGTCAAATGCCCAGCAGCTCAAGATATATTCTTTGACGATGATGGACATTGAAGTATGGGGGCCGATGCATAAATAAATCGGCCGTAAAAAATACGAATTTTTTAATGCACAGACATCGACTTTAGAATAGAAAGCTGATGTGCAGCCATCGACTCAAGAGGTACAAACTGCTGCAAGCAAAGGTACAGGTTCAGTACAACATTTATTAGTCTACACAGAGAGGTTCTTCTGAAGAAATTCGTCGAGAGTGCGAAGGGCGTCAGCACGGATGCGATCCACTTCGGCAATCTCACCCTCGTCGTCCTCGTCTTTGCCTGTCACCAGCTGACTGCTCAGGGCACGAATTTCAGCCAGATCGGTTTTCAGATCGGCTGTGAGGCCTTGTGCTTCCTCTCGAGAGCGGGCAATGAGGGTTTCCTTCTCTTGGATAAGCCGCTTGGTCATCCTAACCCTCTCTTCAAGGTTCTCCAGTTCCTTGCGCAGGGTCTCGAGTTCAGCACTATTGGCAGAAGTGTCAGTCTTGGCGTCTAGAGCAGTCTTTTTCTCATTGAGCCGTTGACACTTCTCTGCAATATCGGCTCTCAACGGGAGCTGAGCGTGACGAAGGATAATTCTTTGACGAGCCAACTGCACTCTTGACCTGAAGGCCGACAGGGTCACAGCTGGCCAAAGCTTCACCTGCAGTGTCATTGGGAGATGGGGCTGGATTTCTTCGAGGATACCCTTGACTGCCTCAGGGTTTTCAACCAGGGTCTCAACTGAGGAGGAGAGCAAAGCCTTGAGACGCTGGAGTGGACCGTGGACTGTGCCAGGGTTTGGCTCTTCACTTGCTTTGGAAGTAGCTGGCTCGATGGATTCAGGATCGAACGTCAGCAAGCTTGAAAGATCACATCCCTGACAGACGAACAAGAGCGATATGAGTATACAACACAGGAAAGGGTAGAGCCAAGGGAGTGGAGTGTACCTCTCCCAAAGAAGGAGGAGCGGCCGATGTTGTGATAATCGGCTTTTCCGTGGGCTTGGCCAGGTTAGCCACTTGGCCAGCCACGCTCGTCGAGGTGGCCAGATCTAGTGTGGCGGATGGCATCGATACCTCTTCAACATCCCCGCTAGAGGTCTCATTAGTCTGCAAAAGAAATGGTGAGCCGATCCAAGTAGCAATGGGATGACATGAAATATGAACTGGTGAAGTAATTACATTTGAAACCTCCTGGCTTGGTGAGGAAACTTGTGAGTCTTTGCGAGCCCTTTTGACGCATCGACGCTTCACGCGTGACCTTGCTTTGACTGGAGCTTGAGGAGCAACAGGCTCGGGAGTCGACCTTTTCCTAGAAACCGACGCTGGCGAGTCCGTCTGGCTCTGTGTGGTGGATCTCCCGGAGTTGCCCGGGTTCGAGTCCCTTTGACTAGAATGTGCCTCCCCGCTGGAGTTCTCTTCGGTGGAAGTTTGTAAAAAGAAGTACAAGCATGTTGGAAAAGACTGGGAGGACAGATAGCAGTCAGGGCAAGTTTTCCTCGGACAGGAGCTTTGCGCTTCAGGGTCTTCCTGGCAGCTACTTTCCTCACCGCCTTCCTCGCTTGGGTTGAGGCTCGGGGGCAACGGGCCCCGAAGATGCTTTACTCTTGGGAGCCGATTTTGGTGAAATCGGCTGGCTCTGCATTATGACCTTCTTTAGGGCCGGCGAGCTCTGGCAGAAGAGAACTACCGGGGCTGGCGGAAGGAATGTGAAGGGAGAGCCATCGGTCTGCACGGGCTCTGGGCCGTCTTGTTCCTGCCAAGAGATAGAACCAGGTTTTTAGACAATCATTATGAGCGATTGCAAGAAATTTACATGTATTGGTACCTGATGTGCAGGAATGTCATATTCGGCATCGAGTTGCTTCAGCAACGGTCCTAGAGCTCTTCTGAAGGCGTGGGTCTTCCACATGGACCACCAAATCTCGAAACCATCGGTAGTGGTGGTGAAACAGAGGTTGTGAGGAATTGGAATGGCCAGAGCGTCAAAGAAGGTCTAGCACCTTTGGCCAGTAAGGATGTCAGGCAGTTCAGCTCTGCTTGCTGTCAGGTGGTGGAGAAAGAAGTGTGGGGGCACTTGCCCAAGACCAAGCTGACGAGCTACTACCACCGGTTGGTAAGACTCGTAGCCAGGCTTGATGATCCGGTTAGAGGTACTCATGCCGACTGGGAGAAAGCAAGGGCGGATCATGATAGAGTACAAGTGCCGGGTGCTAGCGTCATCGGCAAAGCTGTCTAACCGGAAGGAGACTGGATTCTCAAAGTTCTCCGATTCAGTATAAGGGAAGAACAGGGGGTTGCCCGAGCCTTGGAAGAAAATCTTGAACCACTCTGCTGCTTCCTTAGGGATCAGCCTGCTGCCTGGGAGGCTATACAGAGCTTGACCATAGCTAGTGCATCGTATCTCCTTCCCATTAGCATCTGGGAAGGTGCAGGTGGCCAAAGATGGGAAGTTTGGGATCTGGTTCTGAAAGTACAGCTGAGCCCATAACTGAATAAACCACCAGGGGCCTCCTGTTTTAACTGTCTTTTGAGAGAACAGTTTGACCGATGTCAGTTGAAGAGATCGATAGACCTCTCCAAGGAACAGTTTACCAAGGCCAAGTTGAGTGCCTTTGGCGAGTTCGTAGGCCAGGGAAAGGTAATTCTTGGTTGGGGCAAGTGAAGGACCACAGAATATGAAGTGCTCCAGCCAGAAGTTCAAGAAGGCCGTGTGTTCTCTTTCGGTTACAGGGCCTTTGGTTTTCATATAACGCCTGAGGTAGGCGCCCAGCTTGTACACTCTGTTTTAGAGGAGAGGGTGAAAGGGACTTTTGGCAACTTAAAGGCAGAGGGGCTGGGGGATGCAATGTCCAGGCCTGTGATCATAGCCACGTCCAGCAGAGTTGGTGTCATGGGGCCATGACCGAACATGAAGCAATTCAGTGCATCAGACCAAAAGTAGCCGATGGTTTTCAGAATGTTCTCATTCTTTTCAAGAGGAGACAATGATAATGACAAAGCATCGGCTATCCCTATCGTTTCCCAAGTGGCATAATGGGTTTTGGACACTCTACTGTACCATGCCACCCAACCTTCAGGAGGATTAGGCCAGGCTCGCAGGCAGTCGGCCCAAGAAGTCAGATCTAAATTCTGGTTCACGAAGGGGATTCTATTGGCCTCGCATGAGATTAAGTGAGCGGGACTCTCGGAAGAACGGGGGCCAAGACACATAGAATTTGGGAGAGAAGGATGCGGAAGCAGGATGTCGGAGACCTAAAATTAATAACGGAATAGAACATTAATTCAGGTGTTTTTCTGTTCAACCCTAATATTGATCCGAATGGCGAAGAAGCGGTGGAGTATTACCTTCAGACCAGAGACCATGGCGTTGGCGTTGGATGATTCCGCCATTTGATGCGCTGCGGAGTTGGGACGGCGTGGTTGAGATCTGAGGTTCGTGGAGCTGCTTGGGCGGCGATTTTGGGGATCTGAGTTTGCTTTCTCAGACGGAGGTCGCAGGTTACCGTTTGAGAGGGGCAATTGGGTTGGCCTTGCTTGTGTTTTATGGTAGAGGCCGATGCGATACCATCGGCTCTTTTGGGGGTTGTTTAACTTTGACTATCGGCCAAGTTAACTAGAAGCCGGTTGCTCAAAAGAGAAAGAACAAAGGAAGAGCCGATTGCTTAGAAACTGCCAAAATTGACAAATCGTGCAGGGAAGTTGGGAAGGCAAGTCGTCATGATGAAGAATACTGCGACGGTTCTGCTCTGCCACGACATGACCCTTCGAAGAAAAACAGAGTGGTTTTGAAATTATCATTACCAAAACCGGGGGCATGTGTTATCACCAGATTTTGGCCAAATCAGAGGTGGGCCGTAAGTGAAGATGGGCTTGAAGGATACACGCGTGGAGCATCTTTGAAGCGGCCTTGCACGAGAGTTTGGGCTAGATTGACCATGTATCTGTATCTTAGTTTAGAAGTTAGAGTTTAGCCCGTGCACGGTTAGGTGCACGCCTGAATTAGAAAGTCCCTTGGACTATAAATATGTATCTAGGGTTATTGAAATCAGAGGACAATCACGTTCACAACAAACACAAACCAGGCGCATCGCCACCCCTTGTTTCGAGGGGTTCTTCCGGTAAGCATCATGCCGCCTAGATCGCATCTTGCGATCTAGGCAGTACACGTTTATTCGTCTACCTTGTGTTACTCGTGCTGAAGCGTTGTTGATGGCGAGTAGCACTACTTATCATTAGGTGTTTTGGGGCTTGCATTGATGCTTTTCTTATGCATATTTGCTTAGCAATGCCGTCCCTCAACACCTAGCTGCCCTTACACCTATCTGGGTGTAAGGGCAGCATCTTGCTTGTTCGTTACTTAGTAGATCCAATCTGTTATAGTTGCTCCTTGTTCTTCAAGGATTAGTTTAATATCTGCATGATTAGGCCTTATGCTGGGGTTGGACGATCCGGTAGTGCGCTAGGTGTTGTTTACCGTTCCTATAAGGGATGTTCCGGGAATTGACTTAATGTTGGTTTTTAGGCCTCTTATAGGGGTAGTTTTCATCATCTTTCGTATCTGCTAGGCCCAACTACGCGTAGGATGTTCCGGTTATACGGTGAAAACCCTAAACTGTCGTAGATTGGTTTAGCTTTGTTTTGATCAAGCAGGATCCCCATGTCATTGCAAATCCAACGTGAACCATGGGGCGATCGGCTCTTTGAGCCGATCCACAGGGCAACCTGAGAGCCGATAGGGCTCGTATTTAATGTTTACGTGTCTACCATGCAGGAGCCTAATCGAAGCAATTCAACACCTTCCTGATCAGGTCTAGATCAGGTGGCACGCCCTTGCAACCGCCAGGACGTGTGCTGGAAACTTGCGGGACGACGCGAGGTGCCAGGGCCCACTAAGCGGTCTTGGGAGCCTCCCGGCTCTTCGTGTTGCTTAACCACTGCTCGCCGGTGAGTTTTGGCAGGCAACACACCTATATAAAGAGGGGAGGAGAGGGGCTGGCCGGACACCACAACACCACCATGGCCGCACCCCTCAAGGCTGCCCTAGCCGGCGCCCCCTCTCCCAAACCCTATCGGTTCCCTCCTACCTCTCTCTCCCACATAGCTTAGGCGAAGCTCTCTCGGAGATCTCCACCACCACCGCCACCACGCCGTTGTGCTGCCGGGATTCCGAGGAGGATCTACTACTTCCGCTGCCCGCTGGAACGGGGAGAAGGACGTCGTCATCAACACCGAACGTGTGACCGAGTACGGAGGTGCTGCCCGATCGTGGCACCGTGATCAAGATCTTCTACGCGCTTTTGCAAGCGGCAAGTGATCGTCTACCGCAGCAATAAGAGCCTACTCTTATAGGCTTTGGAAATCTTCAAGGGTGAGTCTTGATCATCCCCTCGTTGCTCCCGTCTTCTAGATTGCATCTTGGCTTGGATTGCGTTCTCGCGGTAGGAAATTTTTTGTTTTCTATGCAACGAATCCCTATAGTGGTATCAGAGCCGTGTCTATGCATAGATGGTTGCACGAGTAGAACACAATGGTTTTGTGGGCGTTGATGTTTTTGTTGTCTTTAGTTTGAGTACTTTGCATCTTTGTGGATAGTGGGATGAAGCGGCTCGGGCTAACTTTACATGACCGCGTTCATGAGATTTGCTCCACGCTCGACATGCAACTTGTATTGCATAAGTGGCTTTGCGGGTGTCTGTCTCTCCTACTATAGTGAAGATTCAATTTACTCTTCTATTGACAACACTAGTATCACCGTTGTGGTTCATGTTCGTAGGTAGATTGGATCTTACTCGAAAACCCTAAACCACGTAAAATATGCAAACCAAATTAGAGAACGTCTAACTTGTTTTTGCAGGGTTTGGTGATGTGATATGGCCATAATGTGATGATGACTATGTATGAGATGATCATTATTGTATTGTGGCAACCGGCAGGAGCCTTATGGTTGTCTTCAAATTTCATGTTGAGTAGTATTTCAAAGTAGTTGTAATAGTTGCTACATGTGGTGAACAACCATGAAGACGGCGCCATGGACCTTGACGCTACGCCGACGATGATGGAGATCATGCCCGTTGATGATGGAGATCATGTCCGTGCTTTGGAGATGAAGATCGAAGGCGCAAAGACTAAAGGGCCATATCATATCACATATGAATTGCATGAGATGTTAATCCTTTATGCATCTTATTTTGCTTAGATCGCGACGGTTGCATTATAAGATGATCCCTCACATTAATATCAAGATAATAAAGTGTTCTCCCCTCGTATGCACCGTTGATATAGTTCGTCGTTTCGAAGCATCTCGTGATGATCGGATGTGATAGAATCAACGTTCACATACAACGGGTGTAAGCCATGTTGCACACGCGGAATACTTGGGTTTGCTTGACGAGCCTAGCATGTACAGACATGGCCTCGGACAACGGAAACCGAAAGGTTGAACACGAGTCATATGGATGATATGATCAACATGTTGATGTTCACCATTGAAGCTACATCATCTCACGTGATGATCGGTTTTGATGTAGTGGATTTGGATCGTGTACCACTTAACAACTATGAGGGATGTTGTATTAAGTGGGAGTTCATTAGTAATTAGATTAAAACATGAACTAATTATCATGAACATAGTCTGAGTAGTATTTTGAATTAATTTTGTAGTATTTGCATTCGTTTTCTACCATGCGCTAGTCTTGTTATTGAGATAGAAATACTGTTAAAATCTGACAATAAACTTTACGGACTGGTACTGTATTGTTAAAGAATCAAGAAATGATTAAGTCCTATTGCAAACTTTTACTAAACCTTACATTGTTGATTCAGAGAGTTATGGTTTCAATTAGTACCTAAAGTTATCTTGTCTCCGTGAAACTTGAAGTTCAAATTTGTTTGAAAAATAAGGAGCTGAAAATTTAGTTTTCAGAAATAATCAAGGTATGAGATATATATGATATCTAAGACCTTATTGCAAGATGATAGAATATAATTTGGTGAGACTACATAAACTCATAAGTTTTATGGGAATGTAGGAAGGTTGAAGACGCAAGGCGTCCCAATCCTCCAACTATTGGGTCACTAACGATATTTGCATATCCATGAAGTGATCGTCCTTAGTATGCACCGTTGCTAAGACTCGTCGTTTCGAAGCATCTCGTGATGATCGGGTGTGATAGATTCTACGTGTGCATACAACGGATGCAAGCCAGATTTGCACATGCGAATACTGAGGTTAAACTTTACGAGCCTAGCATGTACAGACATGGTCTCGGAAAGTCGTCATGAATTGATGGATAAAATTATGAGTGAAATCGTTCATCATATTACAAAGTTACTAATAATGAAATCTGGAACACTTGTCATATGATGATCAACTTCAAAGTAAGAACCTCAAGGTTATTGGTATTTGACCAACAAACCTAGAAGTTATTGAAGGTGAAGTGTTTTCTGAATAATGAGGAAAGCTAAAAGAGAAACTACAAAAGATTTTGGCAGAAAGAAAAGAAAAGACTAGAAAGTCTAGCTCAGGTGTATATAAATGATATACATGTTATGGTTGTATTCCTAGTTTGGTCACACAATGAAATTCTTGGGTATTAGTACCATATTGGTTGGTATGAAGTGTCATACAAAACAACGCAATACAAGAATACAATGGCCTAAGTGACTGACAAGGAATATGATAGAAATGCACGTCTGGAACAAAAATAAAGTGTTATTATGTTCGTCGTTGGCATTCTATCTAGCCCTTAGAATTTATAATAAAGAACTTAATAATTGTTATTTTGCTCTGGTCAAATGAAAACAATGAGTTGTTCAAATTATGACATTACTCCATGTACGATGGATAAGTTATTATAAATCTTAATGGTGAAAACACACATACATAAACACTGACGCTAAAATGCCATAAGGCAAATGATTTGAATTCCACTTATTTGTGGAACCGCCATTTAGGTCATGTTAGAGAGGAACACATGAAGGAACTCCATGCAAATGGATTTTTGGAGTCATTTGATTTTTTGAATCGTTTGGCGCTTGCAAATCTTTTCTAAAGAGAATGACTAAAATACCGTTCATAGGCCAAGAGTTGAACGGGCAACTAACTTAGTGGAAAAATACATGATGATGTATGTGATTCACTGGGCATAGTTGTATGCGGGAGATTCTTCTACTTCATGAAAACTTCCAACAATGAATTGAGTATATATATGTATATATTCGATAAGGAAGAAGTTTTAAACATTTAAATGGATTCAAATAAATTTCAGCATGAGGTAGAAATCATCGTAATAGAAAAGTCAAATATCTATGATTGGATCATGGTAGAAATATTTGAATTACGAGTTTTAGCGAACATCTAAGAGAGTTATGAAATTGTTCTACAACTCACGTTTCTTGGAGTATCATATTGATGATGAAGTATCCGAAAGACGTATCCAAACCTTGTTGGATTAATGATGAGATAAAATAAAATGAAGCCATTATATTTTTTGTGAATTATGCTTTAGAGACTACCGCTTTTACACTGAATAGAGCATCATCATGATCCGTTGAAATGACACCATACGAGTTATGGCATGGGTATGAAACCTAATAGTCCTTTCTTTAAATTTTGGTCTAAGAGTTTACAACCAAAATCGGATGAATGTCTTTGTTGGTTATCCCAAAGAATTGATTGGGAATTCTTTCCACTATGGAGACAAAGACAAAAGTGTTTGTCGATGCTTCTTAGTTATTTCCAAGAAATTGTTTTCTAGCGAAGTATTTAAGTGAGAGGACAATAGAAATTGATAAGGTTTATGAACCTGAGCATAATGATCAGAGTAGCGCAGCATTGGAATTGGTTCCGGAAGTGGCCACGACGATCAGGGCTCCCATGACTACAAAGTGTTTTAGTCATGGAGATCGAAGTACATATTGAACCTTGTAGGTATGGTTTACTTTGTGATCAAATAAATGATTTGTGGACAAAGGATTGATTTTGAACAATGATAAACCAACTACAAACAAAGAAGTTATGATGGGCCCTGACTTCGTTAAAATGGCTATACACCATGAAATCCAAGATAGAAGAATACTTTTTGAAAGTAAATGGATCTATAAAATTGATGGACTTGGATATAATATCCTTGAAGAAGCTCAACTTGTCGAAAAGTTGTTTACGACAAAGTTCAAAGAGTTGACTACGATAAGATTAGATCTTCCGTAGTGATGCTTATAGTCTATGTGGATTATTCTAGTAATCGCTACATATTTCTTTTATGAGATATGCTAGTAGGATGGCAAAATACATTACTTAACAGAAGTGTGTATTAAAGGTGTATACAAGATACAACCAAGAGTTTTGCTAGTCCGTAGAATACTAGATAGGTATACGAACTTCAATTGGATGAAGTGAGTATCACGGAGTTGGAATCTTCACCGGATGAAATAGTCAAAGAATTTTTGATTTCATCAGAAACAATGAAGATGCTTGCATTTGCAAGAAATTAAGTGGGAGCGCTGAGACATATTTATAATACTTTATGTAGATGACATATAGTTGGTTATAAATAATGTAATTATATACTTGATTATAAAAGGTTTCATTGAGAATTAACTTCAATGAAAGAATATGGACTGAAACATATTTAGTGTCAAGATCTATGAAGATAGATTGAAACACATAATAAGTTTAAGTCAAAGTACATAGAAAGGATATTGAAGTAGTTCAATATAGAAATATTAAGAAAATGTTCTTGTCATGTGAAGTTTTAACAAGACTTGAGTGTATCTGACACTCAATGAGTAAAAACACATGAGTGATTTAGATCACAATTAATATGTACACAATCAGATGTCCTGTGCTCTAAAATGTTAGGAGCATATACCAGAATGATTCATGTGATGATTATTGGACAAACAGTAAGAATATCCTTGTGTACTTTAGAAGAATCAAGGATATATAAATAGTTTTGTATGGAGAAATGACAAACAAATCGCTGTAAGGTGTTGCACCGATATTGGTTTTGTCACATATAAAAATAAAATTTCAATCTCAAATTAGGCTAAGTGTTGTTTAAAAGGTAGCACAATGCTAGATTTAGAAGAGTTCTAAATATTGTGACGGATTCTACAAAAGAAGACAGAGTTTGTCATTGTTTTGACAATGATTGAGGATGTTAAAGTCAAGAAGTTCTTTGAGAACTTGGTGTAGTTCCGATAGTGTCAGAACTTTGAAGCTATATTGTGTATGACAATATTAGTGACATATTTCAGACCGCGGAATTAAGGTTCCACTAGAAGACCAAACATATTTAATGCCGACTCATTTAGAAAATGGGTGATGCATTGAGACGCAAATGAATTGCAAAATACATACGTTTCTGAGCATGTCAGATCCGTTGACTAAAACCTCTCCCGTGAGCAAAACATGATAAAGCACCGGAAGGCCAAGGTGTTATATCTCTACAAATGTAAACTAGATTATTGACTCTAGTGCAAGTGGGAGACTGTTGGAGATATGCCCAAGAGGCAATAATAAAATGGTTATTATAATATATCTTTACGTTTATGATAATGTTTACATACCATGCTATAATTGTATTAACCGAAACATTGATACATGGGTGTTATGTAAACAACAAGGAGTCCCTAGTAAGCCTCTTGTATAACTAGCTTGTTGATTAATAGATGATCATGGTTTCATGATCATGAACATTGGATGTTATTAATAACAAGGTTATGTCATTATATGAATGATGTAATGGACACACCCAATTAAGCGTAGCATAAGATCACGTCATTAAGTTATTTGCTATACGCTTTCGATACATAGTTACCTAGTCCTTATGACCATGAGATCATGTAAATCACTTATACCGGAAAGGTACTTTGATTACATCAAACGCCACTACGTAAATGGGTGGTTATAAAGGTGGGATTAAGTATCCGGAAAGTATGAGTTGAGGCATATGGATCAACAGTGGGATTTGTCCATCCCGATGACGGATAGATATACTCTGGGCCCTCTCGGTGGAATGTCGTCTAATGTCTTGCAAGCATATGAATAAGTTCATAAGAGACCACATACCACGGTACGAGTAAAGAGTACTTGTCAGAGACGAGGTTGAACAAGGTATAGAGTGATACCGATGATCAAACCTCGGACAAGTAAAATATCGCGTGACAAAGGGAATTGGTATCGTATGTGAATGGTTCATTTGATCACTAAGTCATCGTTGAATATGTGGGAGCCATTATGGATCTCCAGATCCCGCTATTGGTTATTGGTCGGAGAGAAGTCTCAACCATGTCTACATAGTTCACGAACCGTAGGGTGACACACTTAAGGTTTGATGTCGTTTAAGTAGATATGGAATGGAGTTCGAAGTTTTGTTCGGAGTCTCGGATGGGATCCAGGACATCATGAGGAGTTCCGGAATGGTCCGGAGAATAAGATTCATATATAGGAAGTCATTTTCTAGGTTTGAAAATGATCCGGTATTTTCTCTGGAAGGTTCTAGAAGGTTCTAGAAGAGTCCGGAAGAAATAAGGATGGAAGGTGGAGTCCCAGAGGGACTCCACCCACCTTGGCCGGCCAGCCTAAGGGAGGAGGAGTCCCAAGTGGACTCCCCACCATGGTGGCCGGCCACCCCACCAAGGAAAGGGGGAGTCCCACTCCCCCTAGGTTTGGTCACATGGAAGGTTTTTTGTTGGGGTCTTATTCGGACACTTTGACCTAAACCTTGGGGCTTCCACCTATATAAAGAGGGGAGGAGAGGGGCTGGCCGGCCACCACAACACCACCATGGCCGCACCCCTCAAGGCTGCCCTAGCCGGCGCCCCCTCTCCCAAACCCTAGCAGTTCCCTCCTACCTCTCTCTCCCACATAGCTTAGGCGAAGCTCTGTCGGAGATCTCCACCACCACCGCCACCACGCCGTTGTGCTGCCGGGATTCCGAGGAGGATCTACTACTTCCGCTGCCCGCTGGAACAGGGAGAAGGACGTCGTCATCAACACCGAACGTGTGACCGAGTACGGAGGTGCTGCCCGATCGTGGCACCGTGATCAAGATCTTCTACGCGCTTGCAAGCGGCAAGTGATCGTCTACCGCAGCAATAAGAGCCTACTCTTATAGGCTTTGGAAATCTTCAAGGGTGAGTCTTGATCATCCCCTCATTGCTCCCGTCTTCTAGATTGCATCTTGGCTTGGATTGCGTTCTCGCGGTAGGAAATTTTTTGTTTTCTATGCAACGAATCCCCATGATCATCTTGAGGGGGTGTGTTGGACCATGAGTGAGTTTAGTAGTAGCGATATAGTAATATTGTATCCAGTGTGAGGCCCATAGAGGCCCATGTCCAGTAGTATTGTAACCCTAACTCAGATGATATCTATAATTTCTATATAGTTTACGAATATCCAATCACGCGAGCCGTGGGATCATTCCAATCAAACGGTTCATATTTATTGGCTTTATGTAGGAGCTTTGTGGCAACATGTATACTGTCCGATAGGCCAATCTAACGGCCAACAAAGCAGGGATTCACGCTCCCTACCTCTATCATGCCACCTTTCTAGATACTTCTTTACGATCGCGCTGAGTCTGCTAGGCTCTCTGGAACTTTCTACCTACATCGCATAAGAGAGAGCACATGTAGTACTATAGTAGAAACCCACCAAGAAACAATTTTTTATAATCGGCGACCAGAAAACAAGGAGACAAAAAGGCATGTAGCCTAGGTACAGGGGCAGAGATAATTAATGGAATGAGAAAAAAAATTAAAACTCGCTTATAATTACATGGAGCAAATGTGTACTACGTAGTACTAACTCTGATCCAAATTATTTGTCCAAAAATAAGCGAGTCTACCAAATGAAACAGCGTCTACATGCATGTATTTTAGACAATTATTTTAGACCTGAGGGAGCATTTTGTTTTGTTTTGTTTTGTTTTGGATATGAGTAAGCCGTTGATGCTTCTCTTTTGTGATAGAATGATGTTTTGCACACTAATTTTTCATTAGTGAGTGTAGCGACTCTCACTCATCTTAGTAGAAATGATGATGCTTACAATTCAGTATTTACACACGTTTACTTTCACAAGAAGGTTATCGTGCTGTCTAGGCATGTGCAATGTGCTAAGATAAAGCACATTCTTTAGTGTATGTGCCTTGCTTAAAAAATGATCACGGATTATGCGAAGCATATAACCTTAACTAGTAAATATAGAGTGTGGTGGTCTGAGTGACCTAACCCACCCATTCGCTGAAACTCTATAAAATATGAGCCACCGATCATAAGTCGTTGAATGCTCTACATGTCCATGATTGATGAAAACAAGAACAAAGCCTTTATTCCCAAACAAGTTGGGTAGGCTATACAAGTCCACAATTGACACGATTACAATTTCTCACTATTTGGCCGTAGGCTACTGCTCTAGTTACCTCATGTTTGATATCTTTCTGCGATCATGTATTACATGTTTATGCACGTCATAATGCTTCTACTACTATTTGGTGTCAATTTAATTATAGCAAAGCCATGACTCGTAACTTTTTGTTGTTATTACACGTGCAGCAGGCACATCTTACACTCAGAAACTTAGAGTAAAGCTCGCATATAATCATGTAAGTACCTGCTGTTTTTTGTATATTGCTTAATGCAAACTTCTATATCTTAGATCTTGTTTATGTTTACAATTGGTCTCTCCTTCATGAAGAGGAGAAACAGTGAGGCACCAGGTTCTTCTGTCCAAGTACCTGATGAGGTCCGTGTGACTCAAAAAAAGCTCACGTAAGTTCCCTGTTTTTTTTTGGAATGCTAATTTACCTCATGTGCTTAGTTCAATTGCATCATTTTTTGTATGTTGCACTACCTAAGTTGCCTAATGGAATCTAATAAAATATAAACAATGACCATATGGAACATTGCACACTGCCTTTGACCCATCTGGCATCCGGCATGCCTGGGTATAAGTTACATGATTTGGCTATGTTAATACAAGTCCTGAAATTCTATTATGTTAATTTTTTGCTTGTTGCTTCATTGAGTTTGCCTGTTGTTCCATGGCTAGTGCATTAAGCTTGATAGAAATGATTGATACGTCTCCAACGTATCTATAATTTCTGATGTTCCATGCTTGTTTTATGACAATACCTACATGTTTTGCTCACACTTTATAATGATTTTATGCATTTTCCGGAACTAACCTATTAACAAGATGCCACAGTGTCAGTTCGCTCGTTGTTTTTGGTTCCAGAAAGGTTGTTCGGGCAATATTCTCGAATTCGACGAAACGAAGACCCAACATCTTATTTTTCCCGGAAGACCCCAACACCGAAGGAGAGTCGGAGGCGGGCCAGAGGGCCACCACACCATAAGGCGGCGCGGCCCAGGCTGGCGCGCCAGCCTATGGTGAGGAGGCCCCAGGTGCCCCCCCGCGCCGCCTCTTCGCCTATAAGACCCCTTTCGACCTAAAAACGCGATACCAATTGACGAAACTCCAGAAAGACTCCAGGGGCGCCGCCGCCATCGCGGAACTCCAATTCGGAGGAGAGGATCTCTGTTCCGCCGCCGGGACGGGGAAGTGCCCCCGGAAGCCATCTCCATCGACGCCACCGCCTCCATCATGCTCCGTGAGTAGTTCCCCCATGGACTACGGGTTCTAGCTGTAGCTAGTTGGTACTCTCTCCCCCATGTACTTCAATACAATGATCTCATGAGCTGCCTTACATGATTGAGATCCATCTGATGTAATCGGTGTTGTGTTTGTTGGGATCCGATGGATTGTTACATTATGATTAGTCTATCTATATAAGTTTGTGAAGTTATTGTTGCTGCAATCTTGTTGTGTTTAATGCTTGTCACTAGGGCCCGAGTGGCATGATCTTAGATTTAAGCTCTATACTTATTGCTTAGATTGTATCTACAAGTTGTTTGCACATGTCTATGTCCGGAACCCGAGGCCCCAAAGTGACAGAAATTGGGATAACCGGAGGGGAAGGCGTAGGTATGAGGATCACATGTTTTCACCAAGTGTTAATGCTTTGCTCCGGTGCTCTATTAAAAGGAGTACCTTAATTGCCAGTAGATTCCCTTGAGGCCCGGCTGCCACCGGCTGGTAGGACAAAAGATGTTATGCAAGTTTCTCATTGCGAGCACGTATGACTATATATGGAAAACATGCCTACATGATTAATAATCTTGATGTTCTGTCTTAATGCTATTTCAATCCTATCAATTGCCCAACTGTAATTTGTTCACCCAAAACTTGTTATTGGAGAGTTACCACTAGTGTAGATAGCTGGGAACCCCGGTCCATCTTTCATCATCATATACTTGTTCCTACATGTCATTGGAAGTAGTATCAACTATTTTCTCGTGCCATTGCTCTCATATTATTGCTACTGCTGCTGTGTTACTGTTATCACTCTCATATTACTTGCTTTCACATCACCCATGTTACTAGTGCTTTTCCAGGTGCAGCTGAATTGACAACTCAGTTGTTAAGGCTCATAAGTATTCTTTACCTCCCTTGTGTCGAATCAATAAATTTGGTTTTACTTCCCCGAAGACTGTTGCGATCCCCTATACTTGTGGGTCATCAAGACTATTTTCTCGCGCCGTTGCTGGGGAGGCATAGCTCTACTCATAAGTTCACCTGGGGAGTACACTCTAACTCTCTCTCGTTTTTATTTTATTTTGTTTTGCTTAGTTTACTTTTGTCTAGTTTATTTGTGCTTAGTTTATTTCGTCTAGTATTATTTTGCTTAGTTTACTTTTGTCTAGTTTGTTTTTGTCTTGTTTTATTTTTCTTATATACCCAAAAATCCATAAAAATTTGAAAAACCTATAAATGAAAAATTGCTGTTATGGGAGAACCCACAACCTATTTGGAGCTTATAGTATTATATAATAATTATAGAGAATCAAGAAAGGGTAAGGTTATGAGTGTTGTGATAGAAAAATTGAATACAATTGCTAAAATCTTGCTTAAACGCCATGATATAAACTGTTGCTCTAAACAGGATACTAAACATCTTAAATTTCAATGTGGCTTTAGTGAGGAAGTTTTAATTAAGAACTATAATTGGAATAGCTATATTCATTTTGGGTTCGAAGAGGTAGAACAATTTGTCTTATTTATGGGAGCTTCTGAGATCGAATCCTTCATGTCTAAAAATTATGAAACTTGTGTTGTTTGTAAGGACCTTAAAGATTATGTCTCTTCTATCCTTAATTTTTGCATAGAAAGTTACATTGATAATCCTTATATCATTGATTATAAAGAGAGACTCATTAATGCACAAGAATGCACTCACAATTTGCAGGAACCTGTGAAAGAAGAAATTGATAAACCTGAAACTCATTGGATGAAAAATAGGAGGAAATTGATGAACCTGAAAGCTCATTGGATGAAAAAGAGGAGGAGAGTGATGAACAAAAGGAGGAAGAATGGATTAGCTACCCATGCCAACCTTCTAATGAGAGTAACTCTTTATCTCTTACACTATTTGATTGTCCTCCATGCTTACCAAAGGAGGATGAATGTTATATGCCTGTGGATTCTCTTGAAATATTCCCTATGAGTAAAACTTGTGAGAATAATTATGCTACTGTTATCTATGATAATCCATGCTATTTTGAAAAATGTTATGATAATGCTTTGTTTGTGCCTGATATCGAAATGCATGGTACTAAAGAGTTTTGCTTAGCAAATGTTTATGATAAATCTCTAGATGATGGTCCTATGTTACTTGATAATAATAATTGCACTACTAATTAAAATGGGATTGGAGAAGTTTTGACTTTATCTAGGAGTCCCATATCTTTTGAGATTGATCAATCATCTTGTTATATTATTGATAAAAGTGGGTTTGAAAGTTTTAATCCCACTATTTTTGAGCTTGATAAAAATTATGTGTTTGTAGATCATGAAAAGCATGCTGTATGTGATAGTTATATTGTTGAGTTTGTTCATGATGCTACTGAAAATTATTATGAGAGAGGAAAATATGGTTGTAGAAATTTGCATGGTACTAAAACACCTCTCTATATGCTGAAAATCTTGAAGTTACTCTTGTTTTATCTTCTTATGCTTGTCACTTTGTTCTTCATGAATTTATTTGTGTACAAGATTCCTATGCATAGGAAGAGGGTTAGACTTAAATGTGTTTTGAACTTGCTTTTTGATGCTCTCTTTGCTTCAACTCTCATCCTTATGTGAGCATCATTAAAATTGTTGAGCCCATCTTAATGGCTATAAAGAAAGCACTTCTTGGGAGATAACCCATGTTTTTATTTTGCTACTGTTTTGTTGTGTCTTGGAAGTTGTTACTACTGTAGCAACCTCTCCTTATCTTTATTTTATTGCATTGTTGTGCCAAGTGAAGTCTCTAATAGAAGGTTGATACTAGATTTGGATTTCTGCAGAAACAAATTTCTATCTGTCACGAATTTGGGCAGGGCTCTCTGCAGGTAACTCAGAAAAATCTGCCAATTTACGTGCGTGTTCCTCAGATATGTATGCAACTTTCATTAGTTTTGAGTTTTCTGATTTGAGCAACGGAAGTACTCTTAAAAATTCGTCTTTACTGGTTGTTCTGTTTTGACAGATTCTGTCTCTGTTTTTTGCATTGTCTCTTGTGGACTTTAAGTGAGGCTTTCTAGACGTGGAGAGCTGTAGCTAATGTTTTATTGAGTTCTTGCAATGTGTCACTACAGGACTAAAGTGGATTAAAGTTTTTTGAGTACTAACCCCTCTAATGAAGTTTACGAGAAGTTTGGTGTGAAGGAAGTTTCAAGGGTCAAGAGAGGAGGATGATATATGATCAAGAAGAGTGAAAAGTCTAAGCTTGGGGATGCCCCCGTGGTTCATCCCTGCATATTTCAAGAAGACTCAAGCGTCTAAGCTTGGGGATGCCCAAGGCATCCCCTTCTTCATCAACCATTTATCATGTTTCTTCTATTGAAACTATATTTTTATTCGGTCACACCTTATGAGCTTTACTTGGAGCGTCTGTGTGCTTTTATTTTTGTTTGTTTTTGAATAAATTCGGATCCTAGCAATCCTTGTGTGGGAGAGAGACACGCTCCGCTTTTTCATATGAACACTGGTGTTCTTAACTTTATTTTAATGTTCATGGCGGAGTTGAAAACCGTTGCACTTATTGATATTTGGTTGGAAACAGAAAATGCCTCATATTGTCTTGAATAATTTGATACTTGGCAATTGTTTTGAGCTCTCAAGTAGACCATGCTTAAGCTCATGCACCATGTAGTTTAAACCTATTAGTGGAGAACTACCGTAGAGCTTGTTGAAATTGGTTTGCATGATTGGTCTCTCTAAGGTCTAGATATTTTTTGGTAAAAGTGTTTGAGCAACAAGGAAGACAGTGTAGAGTATTATAATGCTTGCAATATGTTCTTATGTAAGTTTTGTTGTACCGGTTTATACTTGTGTTTGCTTCAAACAACCTTGCTAGCCAAGCCTTGTACTGAGAGGGAATGCTTCTCGTGCATCCAAAACCTTGAGCCAAAACTATGCCATTCGTGTCCACCATATCTACCTACTATGTGGTATTTCCTGCCATTCCAAGTAAATACTTCATGTGCTACCTTTAAACAATTCAAAAGCTATTATCTCTTATTTGTGTCAATGTTTTATAGCTCATGAGGAAGTATGTGGTGTTTTATGTTTCGATCTTGTCATTTACTTCTGACAGACTTTCACCAATGGACTAGTGGCTCATCCTCTTATCCAATAATTTTGCAAAAAGAACTGGCAACGGGGTTCCCAGCCCCAATTAATTAACTTTCATTAATAATTCTCTTCACATGTTTTGCTCTGATTCATCAAAGCAACTTAATTTTGCAAATAGACACTCCTCCATGGTATGTGAAATGTTGGAAGGCACCCGAGGATTCGGTTAGCCATGGCTTGAGAAAGCAAAGGTTGGGAGGAGTGTCATCTCTAAATAAAACTAAAATAAATAGACACTCCTTCATGGTATGTGATTGTTGGAAGGCACCCGAGGATTCGGTTAGCCATGGTTTGTGAAAGCAAAAGGTTGGAAGGAGTGTCATCCATAAATAAAAAAACTAAACTAAAGTACATGTGTAAACAAAAGAGAAGAGGGATGATCTACCTTGCTGGTAGAGATAACGTCCTTCATGGGAGCCGCTCTTGAAAGTCTGGTTGATAAGGTAGTTAGAGTACCCGCTACCATTCGTTGACAACAACAAACACCTCTCAAAACTTTACTTTTATGCTCTCTATATGATTTCAAAACTTAAAAAGCTCTAGCATATGATTTAATCCCTGCTTCCCTCTGCGAAGGGCCTTTCTTTTACTTTATGTTGAGTCAGTTTACCTACTTCCTTCCATCTTAGAAGCAAACACTTGTGTCAACTGTGCATTGATTCTTACATACTTGCTTATTTGCACTCATCATATTACTTTGTGTTGACAATTATCCATGAGATATGCATGTTGAAAGTTGAAAGCAACTGCTGAAACTTAAATCTTCCTTTGTGTTGCTTTAATGTCTTTACTTTGAATTTATTGCTTTATGAGTTAACTCTTATGCAAGACTTTTTGATGCTTGTCTTGAAAGTACTACTCATGAAAAGTTTTGCTATATGTTATCTACTTGTTAGCAAATATACATCATTGCCTTGAGTCACTGCATTCATCTCATATGCTTTACAATAGTATGATCAAGGTTATGTAAGTAGCATGTCACTACAAAAATTATTCTTTTTATCGTTTACCTACTCGAGGGCGAGTAGGAACTAAGCTTGGGGATGCTTGATACGTCTCCAACGTATCTATAATTTCTGATGTTCCATGCTTGTTTTATGACAATACCTACATGTTTTGCTCACACTTTATATGATTTCATGCATTTTCCGGAACTAACCTATTAACAAGATGCCACAAATGCGTTCTTGTTTTCTCGTTGTTTTTGGTTCCTAAAGGCTGTTCGGGCAATATTCTCTAATTCGACGAAACAAAGACCCAACATCTTATTTTTCCTGGAAGACCCCAGAACACCGAGAGTCGGAGAGCGGGCCAGAGGGCCACCACACCATAAGGCGGCGCGCCCCGTGCCGGGCGCCGCCCCATGGTGAGGAGGCCCTGTGCACCTCCCGCGCCGCTTCGCCTATAAGACCCCTTTCGACCTAAAAACGCGATACCAATTGACGAAACTCCGAAAGACTCCAGGGGTGCCGCCGCCATCGCGAAACTCCAATTCGGGACAGATCTCTGTTCCGGCACCGGACGGGGAAGTGCCCCGGAAGCCATCTCCATCGACGCCACCGCCTCCATCATGCTCCGTGAGTAGTTCCCCCATGGACTACGGGTTCTAGCTGTAGCTAGTTGGTACTCTCTCCCCCATGTACTTCAATACAATGATCTCATGAGCTGCCTTACATGATTGAGATCCATCTGATGTAATCGGTGTTGTGTTTGTTGGGATCCGATGGATTGTTACATTATGATTAGTCTATCTATATAAGTTTGTGAAGTTATTGTTGATGCAATCTTGTTGTGTTTAATGCTTGTCACTAGGGCCCGAGTGGCATGATCTTAGATTTAAGCTCTATAATTATTGCTTAGATTGTATCTACAAGTTGTTTGCACATGTCTATGTCCGGAACCCGAGGCCCCAAGTGACAAGAATGGGATAACCGGAGGGGAAGGCGTAGGTATGAGGATCACATGTTTTCACCAAGTGTTAATGCTTTGCTCCGGTGCTCTATTAAAAGGAGTACCTTAATTGCCAGTAGATTCCCTTGAGGCCCGGCTGCCACCGGCTGGTAGGACAAAAGATGTTATGCAAGTTTCTCATTGCGAGCACGTATGACTATATATGGAAAACATGCCTACATGATTAATAATCTTGATGTTCTGTCTTAATGCTATTTCAATCCTATCAATTGCCCAACTGTAATTTGTTCATCCAACACTTGTTATTGGAGAGTTACCACTAGTGTAGATAGCTGGGAACCCCGGTCCATATTTCATCATCATATACTTGTTCCTACATGTCATTGGAAGTAGTATCAACTATTTTCTCGGTGCCATTGCTCTCATATTATTGCTAATGTGTTATCTTACTCCTCATATTATCATGCTTTCACATCACCCTCGTTACTAGTGCTTTTCCAGTGTTGAATTGACAACTCGCTTGTTAAGGCTTATAAGTATTCTTTACCTCCCTTGTGTCGAATCAATAAATTTGGGTTTTACTTCCCTCGAAGACTGTTGCGATCCCCTATACTTGTGGGTCATCAGTCACCACCCTCAAGGGTCCCTTAGTGGATCGAGGCTGAAATGATGCACTTTGTGTTTTTTTATTGCTTTATTCCTAACCTAGCTTCCTATTCTACTTGAAACATGATTGCTTTATTCCTAACCTAGCTTCCTATTCTACTTGAAACATGATGAACATAATAGTTATATTGCTTGTTTAAATGTCTAGATTTGTTTTTCTGAGTCCCATTGACATGATGTGGTATTTCCATATTCAAATGATCTGGCTGTTTATATAATATGCTCCATGTTCAATTGCTTCATTCATTCTCTAGTAATCTATTATACATGATGCACATGGTGCTACTGGTTGTTTGCCCTTTTTGTTTGAGTTTGATCATGAATTCAAGATTAAGCAATGCCTAAACGTTGATCAACGTGGGAAGATTCCCTCCCTTGGCTATACGTTGTGAGATAGATGATGAGACCTCTCCAGCAGCGAATTTATACGCGCTAGATAACACCCCGTTTAATTCGGTCCCGTTGGGACTCGAACCCGGGTGGGCTGGCTGCGCACTCGCAAGCCTTGCCACTGAGCTAGCACTCAGTTCTCAGATTAAGCAATGCCTCGTTATGCTTAATTTAAATGTTATGGCACTTCATACAAGCCATACAATTAATTGTGGCATTGACCTTCTATGATGTCTAAGGCACTAACTGAGTCATGCTTAAATCAATCATACATTATTTTACTAATTGTATCCAATCCAACATGCACATCTTTTGACTGTATTTGGCTATTGGCTAGATTTCTTCTGTGCAGTGACCTGGCTTTGTTATTGGGCACATGATGTATAGTTGTGTGGTTCATTGTATACATCATCGCCATGCTCTAGTTTGGTTTGTTCTAAGAGGCATGTGGCTTAACTGGTTTCTTTGTTACATCTTCCCATGGTTCTTTTAAAATTTTGTCAACAGTGCTGTTTGTTTGCCTTGTATTGTATTGTATTTTAACTTGTTTTGTCTTAGTTTCAGCCTGCAAACAAAGCTATAATGTCAGTAGGGACAACCCATTTATCAAGTGTTGCGGTCATTTCACAGAGCAACAGTGACAGTGGCACATGCTCTCATTGGTCCACTGAGTCCAGTACACCAACCGTTCCAGAAGAAATAGATGTATGAGGCTCTATTTTTGATTGCTTGCTATGTTATATCAGCTCAATGATGCTCTTGAAATTGGAGGTCTTTTATTGCATCATATGATGTTGTAACTTGTTTTATCTAAATTTCAGGCTTCAAATAAAGCTACAAAGCCAGAAGCAAGGGCCCCTGCCTCAAGTATTGATGTTTCACAAAGCAGCAGTGAGAGTGCATATTGCTCGCATAGGCCTATGGTATCTATTGGTCAACTTAATCCGACACAAAGAGGTTTGGGGGATGCACTCCAAGAGACAGTTGATATATTTGGGCGGAAAAACAAAGATGCTGATGAAATAATTTCCATCAAATGCCAAGAGATACATGAATTGAAAAATAGGCAAACTTTGATAGAAAATGTTCTAAAGAATCTCCTATGCACTTGTCATGGTAAGCCAGTTGTGATGTGTCTGGGAATTGAAGGTGTCTAAATAAACTTTGATTCTGTTGTTCAGTCAAGTGGACTGCTGATGCCAATGCTGTAATTAATTACTGCTCAAAATATCGTTCAAAATTTCGTGGTCTATAATAATTGCAAATTTTGTTGTTGTACTAAAATTAGATATGTTCCATGTGGCTGCTGTATTTTTGTGTGAAATAATATCTTGATGTGTACTTCAATTAAACCCTAAATCGGGCTCAAATGGGCTGCATGCTGAAAATTTGAATCTGAGCGCACGTGTGAACTATTTTCGGCTCGTAATGCAACAAAGGCCGTTTTTTCGAAGGCCTACGAACATGGTAGCCCATTAATAATTAGGCCTTCTAGCAAGATAGATTGTACTTATTATAGTCAGGCATGCCAACTTGTAGGATTAAAAGTAGTTCATACACATTAAATCTACCATATGCATTTTTCTCTATAATAACTTTTCTTTTTACACAACTCAAAAGTTATCAGGATAATATGAAATTCGAGATGGCAAAACCCGGGAAAGATAAAGATATCACCAAAAACAATTTACTATGAAATGCTGGGTTTTGAAGCCCAAGTCCAAGTCTTTCTCTGCTCAAGTTTTGGAGGAACAACTCCAAGTAGAACGAGTTGCAATAGCTATGCTAAGAACAAAAGTTGACATGTTGAGATCGAGATTAGAAGCATGTGATGCCCTACTGCACGAGGCCAATCAAGTTCATTATAATCTCCCAAAGACTAAGAAAATGCCATAGATAATTGGAGATGAACACTAACATAGTGAGTACATTGGTCTTGTGAAATGTTTCCTTAGATTAAGGCATCGTTCCTACTTTTGTTGGTGGATGCATTTATCTGCGGTTGGGATCAACTTGGTAGTTGTTCATGTGGATATTTTATAAATTAATTGCCTAGCCTTTTTCAATCAGTTCTAACTTAAATGGTACCATAGCCAAGGTCTCAAGTATGAATTGTCGAACGTGTGGTTTAATTTAATCTTAGTCGGGCAGAAAAATCTCCCACCAATCCTGAAATATTTCAATCGCATTTTTGAATGGGATTAAGAAGATAGATGATGATCATGGTAGTGACCGATATTCAACGTGATTATGATTTGATTTTGCACTCGGCCTTGAACAGAGGTACTAGTACGGTCTCACAATTTTTTATCATTATACTTGGACCTTAGCCAAATTCAAAATCTCATAGCGGCAAAAATTCCCGCCCACAAAATACAAATATTTCACACGCCACCAAATTCCCATTCTACCCCTATGGAGATGACAACAAAGTCGGCTAGTGGGGGGGTCTGCCCATCATTTTTTCGATCACCACCTCCCTAGCCCGGAAACCCTCCCAAAAAATTCATTTTCCTCAGACCACCCACCGGAACTTCCCAAGTCCCTCTCTCTCCCACCTCCACGACCACCGCACCGCAACATCCTCATCCGTCTGTCTGCCGTAGCCGCTTCATCGACGCCTTCATCAACCGGACCGGATCATCCCTGCCGAACCTCGAAACCATATACTCATCCAGCAGTCTACCGCAGTCGCTTCAGCTGCGGTATCGTCCACCCCACCCGAGCCGCTTCGCCGGATCCGTCGTCCACCGCATCGGATCTTGCTCACCGACACCGCTGTGCATGAACCGGATCTGCTTCACCGAAGCCATGCATGATCCACACCTATCTAAACTCTTCTACTGTCGCTTTTCTATTGTTGCCTGCATGTTCTTGTTTAATAATGGGGGGACCTATTTGTGCTAACGATGGGCCGTTACGTTTTTGCAGATGAGATGAGTAACCATAAAGTGTAATGGCCGTCTCTCCAACCCCAAGTAGCACATGTAGTGTACTTCATCACCGGATATATCAACCCCAGGAAGATCGGCTGACTGTGCTGTGACTCCCACAGAGTACTTCTCCTAATGTAAGTCCCTTGTTTTAGCGCCATGTTCTAGGTTCAGATGCATGTTTGTCTAAAACTCTTTAAGTTCATTCCTAGCTATGATAGTAACACCCTGCTATTTTCTAGTTCATTGGTAACTTTAAGCGATTGAACATTTTGGTTTGCATTCCCTGCTCTGTAGATGTAGCCATCATAACTTCTATCTTGCTCAGTCATTGTTACAAAAATTATAGCCTGCTACTATTCGTTCATGCCAATTTTGTACGCCCTGAACATGTTGGTTTGCATTCCCTGTACTACATGTGATGCCATTGTTATTTCTATCTACTTCGTCGTAAGCTAACAAAGTAACTGACTACTATTAGTTCCTGCATGCTATCACTCTGCTATCTGCAGTACAAATTTATTTCGTCACACTAGCTACTTCGATAATAATTTTGTATACCATCGGGTTCTTCAAAAGCTGCAACATTAACTCGCTTCTCTTACTTTGCATGGCACTCACACATGGAATGCTGAACATATTGGTTTGCATTCCCTCTTCAGCTATTCTACAAGTTCACAGGTGATCCTACTATATTCTGTATCTGGTCCATCCTTAGCTCCAGCATTAACTATCCTCTACGTGTTGCTCAGAACAAATTTATGTCCCGAAATATATTGCTTTTCATTCCCTTCACTACAACTTCAAGAATGGTGCTGGTTCATTCCTATCTATTACAGTAACATCCTACAAATATTTAGTTCATGGCCAATTTTAAGTAATTGCACATGTTGGTTCACATTCCCTGCTCTATAGCTTTTGTCATCTTAACTTCTATTTGCATCATTGTTTGTTACAAAAGTAACAGCCTCCTATTACGTAGTTCGTGCCAAATTGAAGTCACTGAACATCTTACTCTGCATTCCCTGTACAAGTAATACCATTATTATTTGTACCTGGTTCGTCGTGAGCTACTAAATTAACTGCCTGCTATCAGTTCATTCACTACCCTCTATGTGCTGCCTGTTACGTATTTTAAGTCCCTGAACGCGTTGATTAGCATTCCCTGCACAACAAAGTTCAGATTATAATTCTTTTATGGTTTATTACTAGCCATGACAGTAAAATGCTGCTATTATTTAGTTCATGGCCAATTTAAGTAATTGAGCATGTTGGTTTGCATTACCTGCTCTATAGTTGTTGACATTATAACTACTATCTGGTTCATTCTTTGTTACAAAAGTAAGTGCCTTCTATTATGTAGTAGTTCATGTCAATTTGGAAGTAACTGAACATGTTGGTCTGCTTTTGCTGCACTGCAAATGATACAACTATTGTATCTATCTGGTTTGTCATAAGCCAGGCCAGTAACTGCTGCTCTGGTTCAAGTACGTGTACCTTTCGTATTGCTATAGGCCTGCATGTGTGTATATATATGCATGAACACACATTCTTGAGAGGTTCCAACCACATATATAGTGTAATTATGTAGCCCATCACTCACTATTTTCGGTGTTTAATGCATGAATACCACTGGGATGAAGGAAGTACATACATACTGTTTATCATATTGGAACTCGTATGTGCATGACTGATCGTGTCTTGATGCAGAGTAACAAAAAACTCCCTTTATAAATAAGGGCAACATCGGACATCTTCAACGAGTGTATCAACATGGTGAGCTGCATGGGACTTGACAGTAGTAAGTCTGTTGTTTTATTCTGACGTGCTCGGTTATATAAGCCACAAAATAATTCGATTGCTTGTTTATCTTGCACTATCTCAGCTGCTTAATGATTAGAAAATCACATTTTTTATGTTGGTATAGATTATACACATCAAAAGTAAGCTCACAGCTTATTATTTGCCATCTGTCCACGTTAAAATGTTCTGGCTGTTGCTATGCGGCAAGCACTCTTTATTTGCTTATTTGTAGTCTATATTAGCCCCATACCGGTAGACTATCTGTGCGCATTACAATGATCTTGTTATAACGAGGAAATGGTGAGTTCCAAATTCTTTGGCAAACAACATTGTAGTGTCTTTGCCTTTCCATTGTTGTTATCTTAACTTGTAATGTCTTTGTTTCAGATACAGGTTGTGCCGAGACAACATAAAAGATTGTTGAATCCCTTCATTGTATTGCTAGGTTTAATTACCATTAAATTTCTCTAGGTTCTGTAATATTTTTTCAAAGCCTTGCAGCTGATGTAATATTTTTTCAAAGCCTTGCAGTTGATGTAATATTTAGTTAGTTTTGGTTATTTCGCGCATTCTTTCTATGGTGCTTGTGGTAAGAGAGGCTATCCGACTGAAATCATGTGCTACGTGAATATTCTCAGTATCTTTCTATGTGCTGCGCAATCTAAATCACAAATTCCCATCCCTTCAACGGCCCAATTAAGCATAATCGCATGGGCCGGCCCAACAAGTAAAAACGGTCTTCACGCACGTCGGCCCAACAAGATAATTGGGCCATACTAGGCCCACATATATTATGTAGTGGACCGAACCACCAACTAAACGGGCCATCCCACTTACTTATTGGGCCAACCCAATTGCATTTGAGGTGGACCCCACCTGCTAACTGGGTCGGCCCGGTAACAGGAAAGTGGGCCCCACGTGCTTATTGGGCCATCCCACTTGATTTTAGGTGGACCCCACTTACTAACTGGGCTGGCCCGGTAACAGGACAGTGGGCACCATGTTTGGTTTTGGGCAGGCCCACTAACTTATTGGGCCAGCCCAATTGCTTTATGGTGGGCCCCGCTTACTAACTGGGCGGTCCCATAACAGGAAAGTGGGACCCACAGGCTTATTGGGCCAGCCCACTAACTTATTGGGCCATCCCACTTACTCTATGGTGGACCCCACTTACTAAATGGGCCGGCCCCATAACAGGAAAGTGTGACCCACATACTTATTGGGCCGGCCCGCTAACTTATTGGGCCAGTCCACTTGCTTTATGGTGGTCCCCACATACTAAATGGGTCGACCCGATAACAGGAAAGTGGGCCCCGCATGATTAGTGGGCCGGCCCACTAACTTATTGGGCCAGCCCACTTGCTTTATGGTGGACCCCACTTTCTAAATGGGTCGGCCCGATCACAGGGAAGTGAGCCCCACATGCTTAGTGGGCCGGCCCATTTATGTTTTGACCAGTCAACCTTAGAGGTTAGGTCCGGCCCACGTACCTAATAGACCAGCCCAATTATATAGTTGATCGGTCAAACTAAGTCAACTGGCCCGGCCCGCACACTAAATGGGCCGGCCCGCTTAAGGCGTGGCAGGCCTTGTGTGGGCCTACCATCTACCACGGGGTTTCAGCCGGTTAACGGCGTTAATCGATAGCTAACGGCGCGCAACGTGTCGCTTGCATGACATCGCAATAACGGCCTCCCGAAACTACTTTTGCAACGGTCCGATTTTCCGTGGCGGAAGGGCGCCCAAACGCGATGAACCGAAAAAAAAACGTGGTAGGATTTTGCCTGACGCACTTTGGAACACAGAACCCAAATCGTTGGGTTAGGCTCATAGGCGACGAAAAATGGGCCATAACTGACGAAAATTGGACGTTGAGTATCAGAACTTTTCTTGTAGTGTGCGGTAATCTGTTTCTTGCAACTTAAAACTAAAAGGGTTGCGGATTATTAATCATATACGCAGTTGGATTACGGTATGTGTATTATGTTGTAATGCCCAAACAAATCTCATAGTAATCATCTTTTCATGTATGGTCTTTATTCTGTCAATTGCCCATCTATAATTTGTTTACCAAACATGTTATTTATCTTTATGGAGCTCTAGTGAACTGTGGACCCTAGTCCTTTCTTTTACACTGATAAAATCATCCTTTTCTGTTTACTTACATATGGAAAAGGGATAACGGTATGAATCCAAGTATGAACCCACAATGGTAATGGAGGTTACAATCTAAATGGATGGAGAGAATGGAAACGGTGATTCGTTGTGGATTATGATGGAGATGATGATGCCTTGTCCTTCAATGATTCGGGTACCAGCATAGATGAGGTCCCTTCTTGATCTTCCTTCAGATCTCTTCTGGGGCGGTTTTCTGGTGTTTCTAGTCGCTTATCAACTCCGATCTGAGATCCGTCTGCGGGAGGTGAAAGTATTTGACGAGGCGGTGCCTCCGGTGGTACGGGCGGATGGTACGGGCGGGTCCTGCTTATACCGATGCCCGTTAAAGTCTGTGGAATTTGTCCTCACATTGTTCTTTCGCCCAACGCATTATTAAGCGCAAAAATGATTTTTGTCACGTCAAAGTGCCAGTAAATGACAGTTTTCATTGAGATTTCATTATTCACTTATTATTTTAGGATCCTGTGTAGACAAGCATAAAAGGGCGCGATAGCACGGTGAAATACAAAAAATCCTACCACTACTTGATGATAACTTGATAAAATAGTAATGGAAAAACATGCTAAAAATGCACTCATCAACCTCCACAAGCTTAGACTCTTGCTCGTCCCCGAGCAAGATACGAGCTTAATGGACATCGTCATCTTTGTTCATGAAGCGAGAGTCGTTAAAACAAATGAGGCATTTTTCAAGAACAAGGGTTATAACATCGGATGTAAAACTAGAGCATGAATGACACCATACTATTCTCAAACTCAAATGACTTAAAGGCCTCCACACCTTTCAAGGTTTAATAAAAGACAAGAAGATTACTTTATCTAAATATCATAAAATCATGAAGTTAGATTTTCTTCATGGATCTTACTAGTAACTCTTTTTGTTTTCGCACTTCTTCTTTCTTTTACTTCTTTTTATTTCAAAACCTTATTTTTCTTTCTTTCTATGTTTCTCTTTTTCACACGAAGGAACCAATGATTATAGAATACTTTGTAAATAATGTTGTTATATCCTATCAAAGCTTTCTGGTGTGGAGGACCATAAAATCATTATCATGATGCAAGTACAATTATACTCATCCTAATTCATACATCTAATGCAATAATCATAATTCAATCATACTTCAGATAGGATAATGACTCAAGATTCATTGGATAAAAATCATTCTCTTTCCGAGGGAAATACATGATATAATAATGCAATGAATTTCTATTCTAAGATGCATGACTAAAGATAAATTTTCTAAAAACGAGTGGTAGAATTTGCAAGGCCCAGGATGATCTCCCCGAGCTTAGACTCAAGCCAGGAGGGATCACACAATTCCTTTGGTGTATGTATTCCTCCTCTGGTGCGAAGGATGCTCCACTGAAAATATCTTCCCTCTTCAGATTGCAAGTGTGTGCTATACATGTAAAACGAGTAGCCAAGTCTATGATGTCATCATGGTGATTCTTGATTACTTGGACAAGCAACTTCCTGTCATCAGCCATCTCAAGAACAACTTTAGTTAAGGTTTCAACTCTCTGATTGATGTCCTCGACCCTTTTCTCGAGGTCTTTACTCATCAACCAGTAAGAGTGAACTCCCTCACTCATATTTTCAACACATGCTGCATGTCTCTTGCGGTTTGTGGGATCCTTCCTCCTTTTCACCCTCTCATTTATAGGGGGTAGCCTAGAAGGAAATGGGAGAGAAGATCCACGAAGATTATACCTCTAAGGTTTGGAGGAGGTACCTCCTTCTTCACCGGTTTGTGGGATCCTTCCTCCTTTTCACCCAAATTTCATTGATGTGAAAGGGCTGCATGTCTCTTGCGGGGGGTAGATTAAAACTTATCAAGAAATTCGAGTAGGAAGAATTGAATCTTAGCAAAACCTAATTGTTGAAGAGAGAATAGGTTGGAAAAGTGAAATTGGGAAAAGAAAACTCTAAATAGAAGGCCCTTGCCTCGGCACCAACATATGGTACGGGCGGGTTTGCTCCGTACCGTCTGCCCGTACCAATGCAGTCAGTAAGTTCTCTATAGTTTTTTTTAACGCAATCAACATTGATTGAAAACAGCTAAAAGGTACTGGAAGTTTACCGACCATCGGTACGAACACATGCTCCCGTACCATCCGGTCGTACCAACTTGATGGAAAAACGAAAGACGAAGGAAAACTTGCCGGCAGTTTTATGACAAACGGTACGGGCAAAAATGTCTATACCAGTCGGTCGTACTGATGACCCACAAGTATAGGGGGTGTATCGTAGTATCTTCGATAAGTAAGAATGTCGATCCCAACGAGACAAGCAGTTTCGATGAAGGATTCACTGTAAATGCTCACAGACAAGTATTCAAGGGGTTTTGATGTAACAGATGAATAAAGTACGAGTAAGTAAAGTGCGAGAGAAATAATTGCAGCGAGTGGCCCAATCCTTTTTATCACAAAGGACAAGCCGGTTTGTTTACTTATAATGACCAAACGTTCTTGAGGACACACGGGAATTTAGTCTAGTGCTTTCGCTTCATGTAGCTAAATAATCTTCATTGTTTTGATAAGTGTTGTGTGGGTGAACCTATGCTAATGCACCGCCCTTCCTAGGACTAATACATACTTGTGATTATACCCCTTGCAAGCATCCGCAAATACAAGAAAGTAATTAAGATAAATCTAACCACAGCCTTAAACTCTAAGATCCTGCGATCCCTCCTGCATCGATATACCAACGGGGGTTTAGGTTTCTGTCACTCCGGCAACCCCGCAATTAGCAACCGAATACAAGATGCACTCACCTAGGCCCATAAATGGTGAAGTATCATGTAGTCGACGTTCACATGACACCACTAGAAGAATGACACCACAACTTAAATATCATAACATTGAATATTACTCAACCATAATTCACTACTAACATTTAGACTTCACCCATGTCCTCAAGAACTAAACGAACTACTCACGAGACATCATATGGAACATGATCAGAGGTGATATGATAATGAATAACAATCTGAACATAAACCTTGGTTCAAAGGTTTCACTCAATAGCATCAATAACAAGAAGAAATCAACATCGGGAGAGTTTACCCTATCAAACAATCAAGATCCAACCCAAATCGTTACAGCAGTGACGAGGTGCAGCGGTGGAGATGGCGGTGATGATGATGATGATGATGGTGATGATGATGGAGATGATGTCCAGCTCGATGACGATGACAATGGCGTCGATTCCCCCTCCGGGAGGGAATTTCCCCGCGGATTCCTGCCCGCCGGAGAGCTCTTTTCTCTCGGTGTTCTCCGCCCCGCGAGGCGGCTGTGACTCTTCGCGACGTACCCTCGGAGCTTAGGTTTTCGGGCGAAGAAGCACGCGAAGGAGAGGAGGCAAGAGGGGGCTGTGGGCCCCCTCCTCACAAGGCGGCGCGGCGGGTGGCCCGTGCCGGCCTATGAGGGGGCCCATGGCGGCCCTCCTCGGCTCCTCCTTCTGGCTCTCTTCGTCTTCTGGAAAAATAGGAATTTTCGTGTAATTCCCGTCAATTGCTGATCTTCCGAAATATTGCGTCCTGACGGTGCTTTTTCCAGCAGAATCCTGGCTCCGGTGCGCGATCTCCAAATAATCATGAAATATGCAAAATAGATGAAATAACATAAGTATCATCTCCAAATATGAAATATATCAATGAATAATAGTAAATTATGATATAAAATAGTGATGCAAAATGGACGTATCAACTCCCCCAAGCTTAGACTTCGCTTGTCCCAAGCGAACTGAACTCGGTAAACAAGACCACATGTTTATGGAGTGAAGAGTCGATCAATAAAATACGGACAAGAAGCATCATATTAATTCACACAAGACATAATAGTGAACAACTTCCTCATATAATTCAACTTGAAACAAGTAAAAGGAAATCACAAGTGAAGGTGCATAGGAAATCATAATTGGTGATGGCAAACTTCGTTCTTGGTCAAAGAACAGTTAACAGATTATACTTATCTATCGAGCGGAGCTCTTATATTAAAGCTTATATAGCAGAACTTGCATACTCAATCATAATAATCTCCTCATAATCATTGATAATCTTCAAAGCTATATTCATCAGATAAAACTTGTACTAAACAAGGAAGAATAAAAGGCATGATTAAATATATCACAATATAGATGGTTGGATCACAACAACTCAAATGCTTGCTTAAGATGGAGGGAAATAGGTTTACTGACTCAACATAAAGTAAAAAGACAGGCCCTTCGCAAAGGGAAGCAGGGATTAAATCATGTGCTAGAGCTTTTCAAGTTTTGAAATCACATAGAGAGCATAAAAGTAAAGTTTTGAGGGGTGTTTGTTGTTGTCAACGACTGGTAGTGGGTACTCTAACCCCCTTGCCAGACAAACTCTCAAAGAGTGGCTCCCATTTTATTTTATTTTTGTGTGGCACTCCTTCCAACCTTTCTTTCACAAACCATGGCTAACCGAATCCTCGGGTGCCTGCCAACAATCTCATACCATGAAGGAGTGCCTCTTTTTTTATATTTTAGTTTTATTATGTTGACACTCCTCCCCACCTTTGCTTTCTCAAGCCATGGCTAACCGAATCCTTCGGGTGCCGTCCAACAATCACATACCATGGAGGAGTGTCTATTTTGGTTAATTAATTTGGGACTGGGAATCCCATTGCCAGCTCTTTTTGCAAAGTTATTGGATAAGTGGATGAAGCCACTAGTCCATTGGTGAAAGTTGCCCAACAAGATTGAAAGATAAAACACCACATACTTCCTCATGAGCTATAGAACATTGACACAAATAAGGAGTAATAAAGTTTTGAATTGTTTAAAGGTAGCACATGAAGTATTTACTTGGAGTGGCAGGAAATACCACATAATAGGTAGTTATAGTGGACACACATGGCATGGGTTTTGGTTTAAAGGTTTGGATGCACGAGAAGCATTCCCTCTCAGTACGGGTCTTTGGCTAGCAAGGTTAAATAGCAAGCATAAGAGTTGAGGGAAACAAACAAATATACATGGGATAGAAACAATCATGCATCTTACTTGTAAGCACAAACAATCTTAACTTCAGAATACTAAGCTAAGAACTGATAAGAAAGATAATAACATCTCTACATGTATTTCCTCTATTCTTCTTAAACTCAAAGTGTTGTTGCTATTGACCGATGCTAAGTTTGCCAAAACCAAACAGATTTACTTGATGCTCCCAAAGTGATACCAATACTTGACAACAAGATCAATCATATAATAGAGATTGCAAACTAAGATAAGATGTGCAATATGTAAATGATAAAACTTCTCATTAATATTTCATAACGATAACTCACACCAAGGGATACATATATAACCAACTAGAGAGAGATACTTCCATACCGCAACACATCTTATATGATAACTTCCCTACTCATGATATGACACTACTTGATAATAAAAAGTAAAAGATAGTGATGATGTGATACCGCGGCACTCCCCCAAGCTTGGAACAAACCAAGGGGATGCCAATACCGATGATGAATTACTCCTTCGGTGATGATGGTGAATCCTTGCCATCATCAGACTTCCAAGGAAGAGGCTCTCCATCAACAAAAGACATCTTGGTCTCCGGAAACCTGAAACTAGCAGCATGACTTATGCGTTTAAACCTATTTTCATACTCACAGTTTTGATTATGAACATCATAGAGTTGAGCTTGGAGTTTGTTGGTGGTGTCGTGAAGTGAGAAGATATCGTCCCACAACTTTGCAGTCTCCTTCTTGTGTCCATCAATGAGTTCAGACACAATCTTGTGGAAGATGTCCACTTCACGCTCAGCCATCTTCTTGTAGTTGAAGACCTCTTGTTCCAGTTTCTCCATCATGTCTTCCAAGCTCCCTTCTCCTTTAGGACCCTGGACATCTTTGATCTGCAACTCTCCATCTACGAGCAGCAATTCCTTGGGGTGCATCTTCAGCTCGTTCATGTACGGGTTGACGACGTCCTCAAAGAAGCTGTCCTTCTAGTTCCCGACGAAGACATGGTGGATCTAGATCCGAAGCAGATCCTAGCAGAAAACAGCTCGAAACAAAACACGACGAGAAAACGATATACGGACCTTCAGGGGTCCGGGGGATTATATAACAGCAATTTTTACATCAGAAGGAAAGTACCAGATCAAACAAGAGTCGGAGGGGGACAACGAGGCGGTGTCCTCATAGGCGCGCGCCAGCCGGGGCCCGCGCCGGCCTATGGGGCACGCCCTCGTGCGTCTCCTCCACTCCGTTTCGATCTCGTAATTTTTCATATTTTCCAAAAACAGCAAAAACATTGTTCGGAAAGTAAAACACGGACTTTTTATTACCAGTATTGTTACCTATTCAAAGTCGAACTCTGCAGGACTGTCAACTTGACCTTTGATGTAAGCTTCCGGAGTTACCACTTGGATAATATCAACATCTTCATTATAAAAATCTCCAGAGATATAATGCTTGAGTCTCTGCCCATTCACTACTTGTGTGGCATTACCTTGAAGAGAGCTAATTTTAATTGCTCCTGATCGATAAACCTCATCAATGACATATGGTCCTTCCCATTTTGAGAGTAATTTCCCTGCAAAGAATCTGAGACGAGACCGATACAATAGGACTTTGTCCCCAACATTAAATTCTCTTTTGATAATTCTTCTATCATGCCATTTCTTAACTTTCTCCTTAAAGAGTTTAGCATTTTCATATGCTTCACTTCTCCATTCATCTAAAGAACTCAATTGTAGCAATCTCTTCTTACCGGCAAGTTTGAAATCTTTATTAAGTTCCCTTACAGCCCAATAAGCTTTGTGCTCTAGTTCTAACGGTAAATGACAAGCCTTTCCATAAACCATTTTATACGGTGACATACCCATTGGATTTTTATAAGCAGTTCTATAAGCCCATAGTGCTTCCTTCAATTTGCTAGCCCAATTCTTTCTAGATTTATTAACGGTCTTTCCCAAAATAGATTTAATCTCTCTATTTGATAATTCTACTTGACCACTAGTTTGAGGGTGATAAGCGGAAGCAATTCTATGATTAATACCATACTTAGCAAGAGTTTTTCTAAAACCTCCATGAATAAAATGAGAACCTCCATCAGTCATAATATATCTAGGTACTCCAAATCTAGGAAAAATAATATCTAAAAGCATTTTTAAAGAAGTCTCACCATCAGCACTTTTTGTGGGTATAGCTTCTACCCATTTAGTAACATAATCAACACGACAAGTATATGAGTGTTACCTTCTGAAGAAGGGAAAGGACCCATGAAGTCGAATCCCCAACAATCGAATGGTTCAATAACAAGAGTATAATTCATAGGCATTTCATTGCGTCTGGAGATATTACCAACCCTTTGACATTCATCACAAGATAAAATAAACTTCCTTGCATCTTTGAAAAGAGTTGGCCAATAAAAACCCGATTGTAGAACCTTTTGTGCGGTTCTATCTCTGGCGTGATGTCCTCCATAAGCACTACCATGACATTTACTCAATATCTCCTGTTGTTCATATTCAGGAACACATCTTCGCATAATACCATCCACTCCTTCTTTATATAAGTGTGGGTCATCCAAAAAATAATGCCTCAAGTCATAAAAGAATTTCCTCCTTTGCTGAGCTGAAAAGGTTGGGGGCAAGTACTTGGATACAATAAAGTTAGCATAATCAGCATACCAAGGGCTATCTCGCGAGTTCACCTTTATTACAGCCAATTGTTCATTTGGAAAACTATCATTAACAGGAACAGATCATAAGTAATATTTTCCAATCTAGACAAATTATCAGCAACAGGATTATCAGCACCTTTCCTATCTATAATATGTAAATCAAATTCTTGCAAATAAGTACCCATCTAATAAGCCTTGGCTTAGCATCTTTCTTTGTCATTAGGTATCTAATTGCAGCATGATCAGTATGAATCATGACTTTTGAATCAACAATATAGGATCTAAACTTGTCACAAGCACAGACTACAGCTAACAATTCTTTTTCAGTTGTAGCATAATTTCTTTGAGCAGCATCAAGAGTCTTGCTAGCATAATGAATAACATTTAATTTTTTATCTACTCGCTGTCCAAGAACAGCGCCTACAGCAAAATCACTAGCATCACACATAATTTCAAAAGGTAAGTTCCAATCAGGAGGTTCAACTACAGGAGCAGTTGTTAAGGCTTTCTTTAGAGTTTCAAAAGCTTCCTTACAATCATCATCAAAAACAAAAGGTACATCTTTTGAAGAAGATTAGTAAGAGGCTTTGAAATCTTGGAGAAATCTTTAATAAATCTCCTATAAAACCCAGCATGACCAAGAACACTACGAATACCTTTAACATCCCTCGGATAGGGCATCTTCTCAATTGCTTCAACTTTAGCTCTATCAACTTCAATACCTCTCTCGGAAATTTTATGTCCCAATACAATTCCTTCATTAACCATAAAGTGACATTTCTCCCAATTAAGAACAAGGTTAGTTTCTTCACATCTCTGCAAAACTTTATCGAGGTTTCGCAAGCAATTATCAAAAGAATTCCCATAGACAAAAAAATCATCCATGAACACCTCTACAATATTCTCGCAAAAGCCATGAAAAATAGCAGACATGCATCTTTGAAAAGTAGCAGGAGCATTACATAAACCAAAAGGCATACGTCTATAAGCATAAGTTCCATAAGGACAAGTGAAAGTGGTTTTCTCTTGATCTTTAGTTTTAACAACAATTTGTGAAAACCCAGAATAACCATCAAGAAAGCAAAAAATGAGTATTTTTAGACAACCTTTCTAGCATTTGATCAATAAATGGTAAATGGTAATGATCTTTCTTAGTAACTTTATTAACTTTTCGAAAATCAATGCACATTCTATACCCTACAACTACTCTTTGAGGGATGAGCTCATCATTATCATTAGGCACAACAATTCCTCCTTTCTTAGGAACACAATGCACAGGACTAACCCATCTACTATCAAGCAATAGGATATATAATACCAGCTTCAAGAAGTTTTAATACCTCATTCCTTACCACCTCCTTCATCTTCGGAATTAGACCACTGATGTTCAACAACAGGCTTTGCATCATCTTCCATATTAATAGCATGTTGGCAAATAGAAGGAGAAATCCCCTTCAAATCATCAAGAGTGTAGCCAATAGCTCCTCGGTGTTTCTTCAATATTTCCAATAACCTTTCTTCCTCAATCTCTGAAAGCTTAGAACTAATAATAACAGGATATATTTTCTTATCATCAATATGAGCATACTTAAGATTATCAGGCAATGGTTTTAAATCAAAAACAGGATCTTCCTTTGGTGGTGGTGTTGTACCTAGATCTTCAACCGGCAAGTCATGTTTAAGAATAGGTTGACGAAGGAAAATTTCATCAAGCTCATTTCTTTCTTCTCTAAAGACTTCACTCTCACTATTCTCCAAATGTTGCTGCAAAGGATTATTAGGAGCAAGAGCAATAGACGCACACTGTTCAACTCTAAAATCATTATTAGGCAAATCAGCTTTATAAGGAGTTTTAGCAAATTTAGAGAAATTAAACTCATAAGATTCACCAGCAAATTTAGTAACAATCTTTTCCTTCTTGCAATCTATAACAGCTCCACAAGTATTTAGGAATGGTCTACCAAAAATAATAGGACAATACTTACTAGCAGCAGAACCAAGTACCAAAAAGTCAGCAGGATATTTAATCTTACCACATAAAACTTCCACATCTCGAACAATACCAATTGGAGAGATAGTTTCTCTATTAGCTAGCCGAATAACCACATCAATATCTTCAAGTTCACAAGAACCAATTTCGTGCATAATCTCCGTGTAAAGCTCATAAGGAATAGCACTAATACTTGCACCAATATCACATAAACCATAATAACAATGATCACCAATTCTAACAGATAGCATAGGAACACTAGTTTTTCTAGACTTATTAGGATGCGAAACAATATTAGAAGCATCTTCACAAAAATAATATGACCATCTTCCACATTTTCAGTCACAAGATCTTTAACTATTGCAACAGCAGGTTCAACCTTAATTTGTTCTTCAGGTTCTATAGGTTTCTTTTCACTTTTATTAACCGCACTAGATATAACAGAGTACTCCTTCATTTTAGCAGAAAAGGAGTTTTTTCAATATAAGCTTCAGGAATAACATGATCAACAGTTTCAATTACTACACATTTGTTTATAGATGAATCAATTTTATCCTTATACGGTTCATGATACTTATCAAAATTCTTCTTAGGCAATTCATAGTGAGAGGCAAAAGCTTTATAAAGATTTGCAACAACTTGAGAATCAAGACCATAAGTAGCACTAATATTACGAAATTTATCAGTATCCATAAAAACTTCAATGCATTTATAATCATAATTTATACCTGACTCTCTATCTTTGTCGTTCTCCCATCCTTCAGTATTCTCCCGAATCCGATAAAGAAGGTCCCTTTTAAACTCTTCTTTGTTGCGTGTAAATGATCCAGAACAAGAAGTATCCAGCAAAGTCTTATCTTGAAAAGACAATCTTGCATAGAAATTATCAATAATAACATTACCAGGAAGCTCATGAATGGGGCATTTGAGCATTAAAGACTTCAATCTCCCCAAGCTTGGGCAATACTCTCTCCATCATGAGGCCAGAAATTATATATGCGGTTCCGATCTTTGTGAATTTCACTTGGAGGATAGAATTTGGAATAAAATAAAGGCACAATGTCCTCCCAATCAAGAGAATCACCATTCTTCATCAATTTATACCAATGCGCCGCTTTACCAGACAGCGATATAGAGAATAGTTTCTTTCTAACTTCATTCATAGCAATACCCGCACATTTGAATAACCCGCATAATTCATGTAAAAACAGTAAATGATCACCAGGATGGACAGTTCCATCCCCTTCATAGCGGTTATCCATAACACGTTCAATAATTTTCATAGGTATTTTATATGGTATTACTTCCTCACCTGGCGCCTCATCCACTACCGTTGCAATAGTAGTAGATTTCCCAAACAGAAATTGAAGAGAAGATCTCTCCATAATGACTTATAGCAGCAGGCAGAAATAAAATCAGCACAAACAAGAAGGTTTTCCTTACCAATTCCACTTACCAATAGCGCTTCACTCCCCGGCAACGGCGCCATAAAATAGTCTTGATGACCCACAAGTATAGGGGGTGTATCGTAGTATCTTCGATAAGTAAGAATGTCGATCCCAACGAGGAGCGAAGGTGTTGACAAGCAGTTTCGATGAAGGATTCACTGTAAATGCTCACAGACAAGTATTCAAGGGGTTTTGATGTAACAGATGAATAAAGTACGAGTAAGTAAAGTGCGAGAGAAATAATTGCAGCGAGTGGCCCAATCCTTTTTAGCACAAAGGACAAGCCGGTTTGTTTACTTATAATGACCAAACGTTCTTGAGGACACACGGGAATTTAGTCTAGTGCTTTCGCTTCATGTAGCTAAATAATCTTCATTGTTTTGATAAGTGTTGTGTGGGTGAACCTATGCTAATGCACCGCCCTTCCTAGGACTAATACATACTTGTGATTATACCCCTTGCAAGCATCCGCAACTACAAGAAAGTAATTAAGATAAATCTAACCACAGCCTTAAACTCTAAGATCCTGCGATCCCTCCTGCATCGATATACCAACGGGGTTTAGGTTTCTGTCACTTCGGCAACCCCGCAATTGGCAAACGAGTAGTATTCCCCTAGGCCCATAAATGGTGAAGTATCATGTAGTCGACGTTCACATGACACCACTAGAAGAATGACACCACAACTTAAATATCAAAACATTGAATATTACTCAACCATAATTCACTACTAACATTTAGACTTCACCCATGTCCTCAAGAACTAAACGAACTACTCATGAGACATCATATGGAACATGATCAGAGGTGATATGATGATGAATAACAATCTGAACATAAACCTTGGTTCAACGGTTTCACTCAATAGCATCAATGACAAGTAGAAATCAACACTGGGAGAGTTTCCCCTATCAAACAATCAAGATCCAACCCAAATCGTTACAGCGGTGACGAGGTGCAGCGGTGAGATGGCGGTGATGATGATGATGATGACGATGGTGATGGAGATGATGTCCACTCGATGACGATGACGATGGCGTCGATTTTCCCTCCGGGAGGAATTTCCCGGCGGATTCCCTCCCGCCGGAGAGCTCTCTCTCTCGGTGTTTTCCGCCCGCAGGCGGCCGTGACCCTTCGCGACGACCCTCCGGAGCTTAGGTTTTCGGGACGAAGACGTACGCGAAGAAAAGGAGGCGAAAGAGGGCCAGGCCCCCTCTCACAGGCGGCGCGGCCAGCCTTGGGCCGCGCCGGCTATGAGGTGGGCCCACCTCGGGTCCCCTCGCTCCCCTTCGGCTCTCTTCGTCTTCGAAAAATAGGAATTTTCGTGTAATTCCCGTCAATTGCTGATCTTCCGAAATATTGCATCCTGACGGTGCTTTTTCCAGAATCCTGGCTCCGGTGCGCGATCTCCAAATAATCATGAAATATGCAAAATAGATGAAATAACATAAGTATCATCTCCAAATATGAAATATATCAATGAATAACAGTAAATTATGATATAAAATAGTGATGCAAAATGGACGTATCACGTACCGTTAATAAAACAAAAACGCACACACTTGAAAATTTATCTTGAATTTATTGACCACTGGTACGGTCTGGTACGATCGTGCCGACTGCCTGTACCGTGGTCAAAAACACACTAAATCGAACGTTTACAAGTAAAAAGTAAGAAAAATTCACATACAAACCCAGACATGAGGTTTTTAAGAGGAAAACATATCAACAAAGTATTTTTCATCATAAGTACTAACATGTGTATCTCGAATGAATTCCTCAACCGAGACCATTCGAACTTCAAAAATATTATTTACCTCATTTGCTCTGTAGTGCTTGAGGTGCTGGCCATTGACAACCCATGAGCTGGGGCGAGAGTGCCATTTTAGTTTTGCAACACCAGAAGGGTAGGCTTCCTCCACATCATATGGTCCTTCCCATTTTGATCTCAACTTTCCTGCAAAAATTTTAACACGAGAGTTGATAGCAAAACTTTATCTCCTTGCTTAATCAAACTCCTTCTTTTCAATCTTTCTATCATGCCATATTTTGAATTCTCCTTAAAAAGTCTAGCACTTTCATAAGCTTCATTTCTCCATTCATCTAGGGCTTGCATATCTAATAAACTTTTTTCTCTAGCGGCCTTAAAGTCATAGTTTAACTTCTTAATCGCCCAGAAAGCTCTATGTTCTAACTCTAAGGGTAAGTGGAAAGCTTTACCATAAACCATTTTATAAGGCGTAGTTCCCATTGGGTTCTTGAATGTAGTACGATAAGCCCAAAGAGAATCATTAAGTCTCACAGACCAATCCTTCTTAGAAGTATTAACAGTTTTCTGAAATATTTTTTTGATTTCCCTATTAGGTAACTCAACTTGTCCACTAGTTTGTGGATGATAAGGTGTGGCTACTCAGTGATTAACCCCATATTTATTAAGGATCTTTCGAAAATTTCCTCCCATAAAGTGAGTTCCTCCATCCGGAATTAACACTCTAGGGACCCAAATCTAGAGAAAATTAAGTCTTTAATCATTTTAATAGAGGTCACTGCATCTGCATGAGATGTAGGCATTGCTTCAACCATTTAGTAACATAATCAACAACAACTAGGATATGAGTATAGCCATTCGAAGGAGGGAATGGGCCCATAAAATCCATTCTCCAAACATCGAAAGGTTCAATTATAAAATTGTAGTTCATAGCCATTTCGTGTCTCTTACTTATGTTACTCATACGTTAGCAAGCATCACAGTTCTTAATAAGTTCATTAGCATGTTTAAATAAAGTTGGCCAGTAGAAACTTGATTGTAGAACCTTTGCAGCGGTGCGAGGTCCAACTTGGTGCCCACCATAAGGACCTGTATAAGTAAGGTTCATCCCAAAAGTAGTGTCTTCAATCATGGAAGAACTTCTTTCTCCGATGCAAGCCCATTTCCTTTGGTAGAAACATCCCTACAAGAAAATTAGCATAATGCGCAAACCAAGGATCATTAGAATTGACAACTGCCAGGCATTCCCCCAGTATTGACTCGTTAATTGGAAAATGATCATACGATATGCCTTCCATGCGGGATAAGTGATCAACAATAGGGTTATCCTTACCTCGTCGATCCACTATTTCGATGACATATTCTTGGAGTAATAATACCCACCTAATCAAACGTGGCTTTGTATCTTTCTTAACCAGTAGGTGTCGCAAAGCTTGATGATCAGTGTGTACTTTTACCTTGGAATTAATGATATAAGATCTAAACTTGCCACATGCAAAGACAATGGCGAGAAATTCTTTTTCAGTTGTTGCATAATTCTTTTAATCATCATTAAAAAGGCGGCTAGCATACTGGATAACATTTAGGTTTTTACCATCTCGTTTTCCTAAGACGACACCTACTGCATAGTCAGTAGCATCGCACATTATTTCAAAAGGTTCCTTGCAATTAGGAGGTTGTATAATGAGTGTTGCCACTAATGCTGCTTTTAACTGTTCAAAATAAGTGATACATTTATTATCAAAAATAAAGGGAACATCCTTTTGAAGTAAATGAGTTAACGGGGCAACTAGATTAGCAAAGTTTCTAATGAAATGCATATAGAACCTAGCATATCTAGCAAAATTTTGTATACCTTTAATATCTCGTGGTCTAGCCAATTCCCTTAGCGGTTCAATCCTGACTCATCTATTTCAATTAATTTATCAGAAATTTTATGTCCAAAGACCTTACTTTCTTTCACCATGAAATTACATCGTTCCCAATTAAGAACTAGCTTTGCCTTTTTTACATTCCTGCAAAACTTGTTTAAGATTGTAGAAACACTTATCGAAAGTATTTTTTGTAAACAACAAAATCATCCATAAGTACTTCTACAGTGTTTTCAACAAAATTTTCAAAGATTTTCAAAACACATTCTTGAAAGGTTGCAGCAACATTACAAAGGTCAAAGGGAAGTAACTTATAAGCATAAGTACCATATGGACAAGTAAAAGTTGTTTTCTCTTGGTCTTCAGGTTGGACAGGAATTTGGTTACGGTATACACTAAATAACCATCAAGAAAGCAATAATAGGAATTATTTGAAAGTCTTTCTAAAACTTTCTCCATCAAAGGTGGTAGCTTATGAATTTTTTTAGTATCTCTATTCGACTTCCTAAAATCTATGCACATACTATAGCCGGTTATGGTTCTTGTAGGGATAAGGCTGTTTTCACCGTTTCTAATGATAGTTATTGCTCCATCTTTCGGCATACAATGGACAGGACTTACCCATTTACTATCTGAAATTTGGTAAATTACACCAGCATCAAGTAAACGAATGACGTCCTTACTTATAACTTCCTTAATTTTGGGATTCATTATTTTTAGTGTGTCAACGGAAGGTTTAGAATCATCTTCCATTATTATCTTATGAGTTATTATTGAAGGATCTATGCCTTTAATATCTTTGAGAGAATACCCAAAAAATTTATCATCCTTAACAAGAATGTCTAGCAAAGACCTAACCTTAGTGGAATAAAGGCTATTGCTTATTATAACTGGACATTTATTTTCTTCATCAAGAAATTCATACCTTAAGTCTTCAGGAAGGGATTTTATTTCTAAAGGTCGGGGATCTTCATCTTCCTTCGTCCTCACCAAATTTTCATATTCCAAGTCTCGAATATTTTCTTCTTCTGCTGGTTCATTCAGAATGTCATCTAATTCTTTCTTACCTTCATCACTTGGTATTGACTCGTCATTGGTAAGGCTTTTCTCTAGGTTATATTGAGAAATACTAAATAAAGGGCAACCAATTCCTCAATGGTCTTCTCCTCTTTAACTCTAGCCTCCTTTTCATAAGGGAATTTCTTTAGTTCCTTGAATCTGAAATTTACCTCATCTTCTGCAAGATGCAAAGACATAACCTCCTTTTTGCTATCGATATTTAGCTTAGTTAGAACACAAAAGGGTGCTCCTAATATGGTTGGGAAAAAAGGGTCTTGTAATATATCAATAATATAGAAGTCAATTGGGTAAACAAAATCTTCAACTGTAATGTAAGCATTGCAAACAATACCATGTCATCTTTGGGTTTTGCTATCTGAGAGTATGAGAGTAGTATCAGAGGGTTCTAACTCATGGTCATCGAGGTAATAACGGCATAAAGTATAAGCATGATAAGGGAGAATGCTTGTATTCGAGCTTTAATCTCTCATACCTTCAAAATCCATTTATCCTAACTTGAATTTAATACTTTAATACCTTTCATTCTTACCCTGTGGCTTCCCTCTTATAAATTGAGAGGATTTCCGGTTAATACTTACTCCCTCACCTTCAATGCCTTCAGGTTCCAAGAGCTCCTTCATTATTTCTATGTTTGTCTTGATCGCCCATAGATTTCTAGTCATCTTCTGAGGCTTCATGTTCCACACATCCTCCTTCTGCTTCGCCCGTGGTGGACAAGGTAACTCTTCTGGATAGTACATCTTCTCCTCCACTTGTTTACCTGTTGGGATTTTATTAAGAGATTTGTTAATGGAAGGAGGTCCATAATGTTTCCAATCATTTGGCAGTTGTAGATGTTTAGCATAATTCTTAATAATTTGAACAATGTCCTTGGGTTGAAGCTTGTTACCAACAAGTAATTCAACAACCTTTTTAGATTGCATAAAATTATTAATATATTCTAACTCTACGAGAGAATTTGAATCAGGTTCTTCATTTTATTTTAGAATCTTATCTTTGTGTATGGTTTCTAATAAGTTCCAAGCCTTATCAACTCCATACTCAGTAAAAGATACATAAGTAAGCAAATCTACTAAATCTCTATTCTCCAAACTAACTCATGCATAGAAAGTATGTATGATTAACCAAGGTGGGAAATCATGATGAGTAAAATTTCGAAGAATTTCCCTGAATCTTGAGTAGCTTCCCTACAACCTTTATTGCGGTAGACTTTTAAAGTTTGTAATCATGTGCCTTGCTCCTAGAGACCCGAATTCTAGAAAGAATGTATGGAGGAATTTAGTAGACAATGTTCTCCATTCAGAAAAATGTGAAATAGGATAATCGTTATACCAAGTTTGAGCTTTATTAGTAAGAGTTTGTCCAAAGAGTTTAAACTTACCCTCATCTTCTGCAAAGATATTTAAATTGAAGGTTGCACAAACATCTTAAAAATATTCAATGTGCCCATACGGATCTTCAGTGTCATCTCCTGCAAACACTTGGATTGCAGTAAGTCTAATAGTGTGGGATAAATGTCATACCCTCTGGGATTGATAAGTATGTCTGACTTAATAAAAGCGTTCGTGGGAGGGCCATAGCTCTTTACAGCTTGAAGTTGTATTTCGTGTTGGTAATCCTCCATGGTTTTTCACTTGCAACTCAAAAACAACTAAAGTAGGATGATAAATAAATTAGCAACTAAAAGTAAAGACCAAAAGCGTTGAGCTCCCCGACAACGACGCCAGAAAATAGCTTGATGACTGCAAGAACACATATCAGTTGTAGCTAGTTTCGAAATAAGAGTATCAAACCACGAGGAGCTACTAGTAATGACCTTCATACCCCTTGTTACTAATTATCTAAAGTTACCAAAAGTTGTATCAAATTTCAAGCGAAGGATTACAGTAGAAAAGGTTTTGTAAGTGTTTTTATAGAGTAAATAGCTGAAATTGAAGAATGTAAATTCAACTAAAGATCATGTTTGAACTGCGATAAGACTAAAATGTTCTCAGGGGTTGTTGGTTCCACCGCTAGTATTAACTAAAGACACAAACTAGATAACTCATATCTTAGCTCTCGTTGTATGTGGGAAAGGCTCGAATTGGAATATGTATCTCATAACACATCCCTGAGTAACCACCGCAACGACCTTCGGCAACCACCACGATGGCAAGGCCTACCTGCTTGTGGAATTATGCGCTTGCGCGTTGTTACAATGAGTTGTGGTTATGCCTCTAGGGCTCCCGGGATCCGGCTTATATAGGTGCACGGATCTAGGGTTTACATGGAGAGTCCTAGCCGGAATACAAGTTGCCTAACTACGGTACAATATCTTGCCATGTACGTCAAGGATCCGCCTTCCTCCAAGTACGTGCTAGATCCGGATACTTCATGGGCCTTCACGGATCCGGCCTCCTCTGTAGGTCGGTTAGGATCCGGCTTCCTGTTCATGGGCTGGACTTCATCCTCAAGGATCTACAGCAACTGGGCCGCCCGATGGGCCACATGCCACATCACCATCTGTGGGCCACTCGGGCTTGCCGGATCTAGACTACGCCGTTGATATACCCATAAAGTATACCCACAACAGTAGCCCCCGAAGTTCTCCGAGATTCATCATTCCTCCGGCTTCATTCAACTCGGATCCGAAGAGAATCTTGAAGAGCTTCAAAACCTTACTTGTTTCCGGTATCATCTATTCGGAAATCCTCTTTTCTTCTGAATCGGCAATGTAACGGAGATTCCACTTTTCCCGCGCGCAACTTCCTCTTTTCCCGCACTAAATTTTCGGAGATGCGAATCTTTAGCCGGAAATTTTGGGAGCGCACAGTTAAGTTACCTCCACGTCATTTTACCGTTTTTAACCTAAGACACGTGTCAATCATCTGACGACGTGACCGTTCCGTTCCCACCGTTAGATCTGAATCACGAATCTCCGCACGAGGTCTATAAATACCCCCACGCGCGGTAACTTTCCCATTCTTTCACCGCATCTTCCACCTCGTCTTCTTCCTCGCTCAGCGCCGCCCGCTGGATCTGAACTCCGGCAAATTTCCGCACGGAGAGCTTCAACCACCGCCGTTCCAAGGTCCCTCTTGACCTAAGATCTGTACGTTTGATCGGGAAATCACCTCCGCCGCCGATTCGTGGTCTTCGGAAGCTCAACGCTGCAAGTCCGGCGACCTCATTCTCGCCGGAGTCTCGACGGAACACCGCGCCATTATCTGTAAGTGCACCGGCCTTGTAGAAGAAGTAGTCTAGTGTAGATTCCGGATACTCAAATTAGTTTGCATGGGTGCAGCCGGAAGCATGTCGCATGGTTCACCACATTGTACTGGTAGTTCTCCGAGTAGCCCGGAACCCAGCATTGTAGAACCAATCTTCCCGGGTCCCATTGCATATCTACCACCATTTATTTCCGACATTAGGCTTGCTCAACCATTCTCCGCCTCTTCCAGTACCGTACTTGGCCGGATTCCTACTCCCCAAGAAATTCAAGAAGAACTCCAAGGTCAAGCTAGAATGGCAGCCAAGGTTCAGGAGTCGGAAAATAAGAATGCTTCCAAGGCCCGAATCCGCGAAGGCGTGAGGGGTCGATGGTGGCCTTGCGAGACTACCGATGCGGAGCTTAGAGAGCTCCAGAACGAGGGCATGATCTCCGAGCACTGGAGTTTCATGCGTGACTCCGACGTCCCCAAGCCGGACGCAGACGAAAGAGTTATGACCAAGGCTTGGGTTGAGCGCGGATTATCGCTCCCCTGTTCGGAGTTTTTCCTCTCCATCCTCGACACGTACGGGCTCCAACCCCACAACATCTGCCCAAACTCGTACCTCCTCCTCTCCAACTTCGCAACTCTCTGCGAATGGCATCTAGGGATCCGACCAGATATCAAACTATGGCAGTTTTTCTTCCGAGTGAAGAAAGAAACGAAGGACAAGGCCATGCTGAATTGCGGGAGCATGACTTTGATGCTCCGATCCGGCCGCATGTATCCGCCTCACGATTCCCACGAGTCCGTCCGGTACTGGAACGCCGGATGGTTCTACGTGAAGAACGTTTCAGTTCCGAATGTCCACGATGGACTCCCCACCTTCAGCAACAAGCCCCCAGAAGAACTGGCTAGCTGGAGCTTCATCCCTTCGCTCGCCCTAACTCCGATATTGGAAAAGGCTGCTCGGAGGATTTCTTGGTTGGTCCACGACGGACTAACCGGAGCCCAGCTGACCCTTAGCTGGTTTTCCCAGAGAATCCAGCCTCTGCGTTTCAACGCGCGTCTGATGTGCGCATACACTGGGGCGGATGATCCTCTCCGGGTAAAGCGCCATGATCTTCCGGCTGACTCTCTCAAAAGGAGATTCAAGACGCTGGTGAAGATAGGACGGGGCCAACCGATCCCGGAACTAATCAAGGACATCAACACGCATGACCAGTTTACTCCGGTAAGCATTTGCTTCTTCGCTGTTCATCAACTTCTCATATCTTCAAAGTGTTTTTAACTTGTTATTCTAACTCTCCTCGCAGCTCGACACTTTGGCGGAGGAGGATTTGCGCAACATACTTGGAGTCCCTGTCAGTGGTGACGTGGAGGAGGGGGCTCCGGAGGACCCTGAAGAAGAAGAGGAGCGAGCGCCCCGAAAGGCTGCTCCTCGACCTTCGAAGCGTTCCCGCGCCAACGCTTCCGGTTCTGAAGCCGGAGCTAGCGGCGAAGCCTCCGCCAAGAAGCCCAAGGTGACCAAGCCGCCTCCACTCAATTCCAAGAAAGCGGAGCGCGAACGTCTCAAGATGCTAACAACAGCCGGAAGGCGATCGCGCCCCAACATTCCTGGCGCCACCACCACGTAAGTTTCCGAGCACGGAGCGTATTTTGTTTTTTGATAAACTTGTTGCTTATCTATTTCCTTTCACCTGTCTTGTAGGATTCCGAGTACCACCACCGCGCGGGCCAATGTCCAAGAGCCCATCACTAAATATATGAAAAAGTCCCCGGCCATTGGTCCCGCGACGCCAGTTCCGCCAAGCACCTCCCATGCGGCTCCCCAGCCCTCTCCTCCTCAAACAGAGCAATCTCCTCCTCCTGCCACCAAAACTCCACCGGAAATAATTCCGGTTAGCAGCGAAAAGGGGGGCGAGGAGAACTCCGGAGCCAATGGCCCTATCCCTGAAGAGACTGAGGGCGAGAGCCGAGAGGAGGCGGAAGTCACCTCTACGGGACAAGCTGAAGCTGCGGCCAGCAATGTCGTCGTTTTTCGGAAGAACTTCGGGGATCCGGCTGATCTCACCTCCACTCCCAAGGCCTATGCGACCAAATTCTTTAATAAGCTCGCCGAAGCGGAGAAGTGGGATCTTAAACAAGACCTGCTCAACGCCATGATGAGCAATGCATGGGGAAAACCTGATACCCAATCTGAAGAGATTCAGGATTTCAAGAAGGGAGTTGGCCAATTTCTCGACAAGCTCCTATGCAAGCAAAAGGTACTCCCCCAGTAGCCCCCAAGTATTTAGGCGGAAACTAATGTAGTTAGCGTCTAGATACTTATAGAGAACTCAAACTGAAGGAAGATTTAAATGTCGTGGTAGCCCCCAAGCATTATGGCGGAAAGATTTCCAGCAACAATGCTTTAAAAAGACTTGACCATAAAATACATGCGGAACTTACTCCTGCACTGACTTGATTTTCAGGAACAGCAGGCTCTGCATTACGAGCTACACAAGAACATTGCGCTTCAGCGCCGCGTTACCATCAGTCAGGCGGAAAAGATCCAGCATTTCAAAACGAAGAATGCGGATTTGAAGAAGCAATTGTCAGAAGCCCAAGGTTTGTTTCAGAATCTCTGGTGCCTATAGGTTATGTTCCGCGTCTCAAACTTGATGTTTATATATGTTTGAGTAGGTGCATCCTCGTCCCTCGCTGGAGCCTCCTCCGAGCTGGAAACTTTGCGTGCCTCCCAGAAAAATCTTGAAGCGAAGCTCGCAGAGGCGGAGAAAATACTTGCTGCGAAGAACTCGGAGCTCATCCAAAAGGAGGGTGAGTTCCAATTAAAAATACAAACTGACCGCGACACCATCCAGAAGCAACAAAAGGAGCTTGGTGGGCTCCGGAAATATATGGAGACAGCGGAGACGTGCTGGGACTGGCTGAATTTCGGCGTCCTGGGTAAGTCTCCGGTATATAGCAACATATGTGCCAAGCTTAACCTGTTGTGCTTATTGGGTATTGTGTCCTCCAGATACTCTTGGATATAACGAAGAGCGTCAGAGCCAATTCCCCCGGGACGATCTGCTTCAGCTAGCCGGCGATGACCGCAAGGATCTCGTATCCGCCGCCCGGAAGATTTGCCACAACTTGAATATCAAGAAAAGCCGAACCTGCGATGTTCGCAAGCTTATAAAGAGGATGGACATTCTTCCGGAACTGGTGGTGGATCTGCAAGCGTCTTCAGCTCGAGGCGCAGCTGCCATGTCCCTGGCCATGTGCTTGGCGCACAACCCGGATCTGGATCTCGATAGAGTGACTGCTGGTGTTCCTCCGGACGCGGACGTGAACGCACTACTGGATACAGTTAGCGGCTACGACACTCGCATCGCCCGGAGAATTCGCCACGACGAATTTTACGACAAGGTGGTTCTTCCAGCCGACGAGCCCCTTGAAGCTGAGCTTCAGAAGGAAAGCGAGGCGGAGTCCAAACCTGCTCAATCCGGGAGCCAGTACACCTGGACAAGCTCCAAGGACCAAGGCGGCGCTGCATCTCCGGCTGCAGGGGAGGAAGAGAATAATGATGACGTCTCCTCTCCTGCCAAGGGTGAAGAGAAAGATACTCCGGCGGGTGATGTCGATGCGGAAACTTCTCCGGTTAAGGAGAAGTAAAAAACTTAGTCCTGCGGAAGGATGGAAAAAACAATGCATCATTTTGGCCCCTAGAGGGTTTGTAATATAACTTTAAATTCGTAAGTAGTTAGGGACGAAATATGTATGCATGGGCGGAAATAACTTATCCTGCTATCCGTTAATATTATTGCATGTTTTGTCTATTGGAAGCAAGTGCTGGTTTCGTGTTTTTCGGATTGCTCATTTGACCTTCCACGAGCCGGAGGACCGTTAGCCGGAGATGCTCGCCAGCGGCGACGAAGCCCAATGGCAATCCGTCAATAACCGCGAAACAAGCCCCCAGCGTAGGTGCCGGAAGTCGCTACCAGGAATCCATGAGTTCGCAACGAAAATCATTGCCGCCAGAAAACTTAAACTTACATCCTAAAGGACAATTTTGAAAAAATCACAACTTTCATACACGCCTAGGCGGAAAGATCCAGCTCTGCGGTTTTAGTCGGAAAACATACACGATCCAAAAATGAACAAGTAAAGGAGGTAAAAGACTCAAAGAGTGAACCAAAAGCTTTATTTCATTGATCATGCATAACTATTACAAGGTATGTAATTCTATAATTTTTGCTAAGTGTGGAAAGGACGTAGCTGTGCAATGTTCCAAGGACGTTCTGTTTTGTCATATATGTCATCCGGATCCTCTCGCTTGCGTTTCCGGTACCAATTAGCAGGTCTGTCTTTTAGTTCTCGGAAATCGACGAGGTAGTACGATCCGTTATGAAGCACCTTGCTGACGACGAAGGGTCCTTCCCATGGAGATTGCAACTTATGGTCTTTCACCTGGCGAAGGCGGAGGACCAAGTCTCCGGCCATGAACGAGCGATTCCGGACTCGACGACTATGATAGCGTCGGAGCTTCTGCTGGTAAATGGTGGAACGTTGGTCTGCTAAGTTCCGAGCTTCTTCGATCAGGTCCACAGATAGCTGTCTGGCCTCGTCAGCAGTTTCTTCATTATAGGCGGAGACTCGCGGTGAATCGTGGATGATGTCGGAGGGGAGCACAGCTTCGGATCCATATAGCAGGAAGAACGGAGTGAATCCTGTTGACCTGTTGGGGGTTGTTCGTAAACTCCACAGGACGGAATCTAACTCCTCAGCCCAAGCTCCGGCTGCGCGGCGCAGCGGTTCTTCAAGGCGTGGTTTTATTCCGGATAGGAGGAGTCCGTTGGCTCTTTCGACCTGACCATTGGACTGTGGATGAGCCACTCATGCCAGGTCTAGCCGGATCCCTACGTCATGGCAATAATCCTTCAATTCTCCTTGTGAAAAGTTTGTGCCATTATCTGCTATGTGGGATGCCGAATCTCGTCACGAGGCTGCAGACAAATTTTAGTGCCGTAGCACCATCGGCTTTTCTCACTGGTTTGCCTCGGTCCATTTACTGAACTTATCAATAGCGACCAGGAGGTACTCAAAACCGCCAGGAGATGATTTCTTTAACTTACCAACCATATCAAGCCCCCAGACCGCGAAGGGCCAGGTGATGGGGATGGTCTTCAGCTCTTGGGATGGAGCATTTGGTTGAGTAGCGTAGTACTGACAACCTCGGCAGGTTTTTACCAGCTTGTCAGCATCTTCTTTAGCTGTGAGCCTGTAAAATCCGAGCCGAAAAGCTTTTGCAACGAGGGACCTGGGGGCGGCGTGATGCCCGCAATCCCCTGCGTGGATCTCTCTGAGGATTTCAATGCCATCTTGGTTGGAGACGCATTTGAGAAATACACCAGTTGCACTTCGTTTGTAGAGCTGTCCATCAACTATTGTGTAGGATCTTGCTCGTCGTGTGATCTGTCGTGCGAGGACCTCGTCCTCCGGCAACTTTCGATCGATGAGGTAGTCCAGGAAAGGCTGCGTCCAGGCCGGAATGATAACCATCACTTCCTTTGCCGGAGACACTGCCACTTCTGGGTTAGCGCCCTTCCGAGGGTATCCGTAGATGCTCCAGGAAAATGCCAGGCGGAATTGGTTTTCTGCCGGATCCGAGCTTGGATAGCATATCTGCCGCTGTGTTATCGTCTCGCCTGACGTATGAACTTGTGTCAGGAAACACTTGACGATCTCGTCAACTTCGTCTCTGTAAGCCGCCATGACGGAGTTTCTGGCGTTCCAGGTTCCGGCTACTTGTTGTGCCACCAGGTCGGAATCTCCGCAACATATGATGTGCTTGATCCCAATTTCCTTAGCGATGCGCAGACCGTGTAGTAGAGCCTCGTATTCCGCCATATTGTTTGTAGCTTCGAAGTGAATCTGCAGAACGTACTGCAGTTCTTCTCCGGTGGGGACTTCAGGGTGACTCCGGCTCCCGAGCCTTGATGCTGCTTGGATCCATCAAAGTGCATGACCCATGTTTCTGGTTCCGGCTCCAGATTTGCATCCGGAGCCTCTGTCCAATCTGCGACGAAATCTGCCAAGACTTGGGATTTAACCGCAGTCCTGGCTTTGTAAGCGATGTCGAAGGCGGATAACTCGATGCCCCATTTTGCTGTGCGTCCTGTTGCGTCAGCGTTGTTGAGAATCGTCGACAGCGGAGCTTTGCTCACAACTGTTACTGGGTGCTCTTGGAAGTAGTGTCTCAGCTTCCTGCTACCTAGGAACACGCCATAGGCTAGCTTCTGAAAGTGAGGATATCTTTGCTTTGATTCCGTCAGTACCTCGCTAATATAATAGACTGGTCTTTGGACATCATATTCGTGACCTTCTTCCTTTCGTTCCACCACGATGACGAGACTGATGACTCTGTTGGTAGCTGCCAGGTAAAGGAGCATGGGCTCTGACTCTACTGGAGCCGCTAGGATAGGTGGGGAGGTGAGTATTGCCTTCAACCCCTGGAGTGTTGCGTCTGCTGCGTCATCCCAGACGAATTTGTCTGTTTTCTTCAGCAGCTTGTACAAAGGTAGCGCCTTCTCGCCAAGACGGCTAACAAACCTGCTGATTGCTGCGACACAACCAGTTAGTCGTTGCACATCTTTGAGACAAGTTGGCCTTTTGATACACAGGATTGCCTTGATTTTTTCTGGGTTAACCTCAATGCCTCTGTGAGAGACGATGAAGCCAAGGAGTTTCCGGCTGGGCACGCCAAAACGCACCGGTGGATTCAGCATCATCTTGTACCGACGGAGATTCTCGAAGGTTTCTGTGAGGTCGCTGATCAAGTCGGATCCTTTCCGGGTCATGACCGCGATGTCGTCGATGTAGGCGTGCACATTCCGGCCAATTTGGTCCTTCAGGCACCGCTGCATCGTACGTTGGTAGGTGGCACCTGCATTTTTCAAACCAAAGGGCATGGTGACATAGCAGTAAGTGCCGAAAGGGGTGATGAACGAGGTCACCTTTTGGTCGGACTCCTTCATCCGGATCTGATGATACCCGGAATATGCTTCAAGAAAACACAGAAGTTCCGCCCCTACCGTCGAATCAATGACTTGGTCAATGCGCGGCAAGGGAAACGGATCCTTCGGACAATGCTTGTTCAAGCCGGAGTGATCGATGCACATTCTTAGTATTTCAGTGTTTTTGGGTACAAGGACGGGGTTTGCGACCCAATCAGTATGGATAACTTCTACTACAAAACATGCCTCTAGTAACTTTGCTAGTTCCATTCCTATGGCGCGGCACTTCTTATCTCCAAAGCGCCGCATAGCTTGCTTCACCGGTTTAGCCCCCGGATTTATGTTGAGTGCTCGGCGAGTTCCCTAGGTACTCCGGACATGTAGAAGGTGCCATGCGAAGATATCCATATTAAGCGCGGAGGAACTCGACGAGCGCGTTTTCCTATTAGGGGTCCATGTTGGCTCCGACTGAAACCTGCGTGGAGCCATCGCCTACGATGAGGTCGTGCTTCTTGGTTTCTATCGCGGCCTTGAAGGAGGTCTTCTGTTCGGAGATTTGCTTCTTTGTGGTCTGTATCTCAGTCGGATCCACCGCGGCTCTGTAGCCTTGCGCTTCTCTCACAGACTCTGCGAAGGCGGCTTCGCCTAATTCGCACTCATGAGCCTTCTTGTAGTCTTCGGATACGGTAATCATACCTTTTGGACCCGAAATCTTGAGCTTGTTGTAGATGTAGCACGCTCTTGCGTGAAACTTGTGGTAGGTGGGCCTGCCAAAAATGACGTGGTAGGAGCTCTTGAAGGGCACGACCTCAAACGTGATCATCTCTTCGCGAAAGTTATTGGCATCGCCGAAGGCCACGGGAAGTCTGATGCTGCCCAAGGAATTTGCCTTTTTACCCGGAACCACACCATGGAATTCAGTGGTGCTGTGTTTGAGCTGTTCCTTGGTAAGGTTCATCCGCTCCAGTGTTTCCAGGTACATGATATTCAGGCTAGCTCCGCCGTCCATGAGGCACTTGGAGAAGTCATACCCGTCGATGCGGGGACTTACAACCAAGGCATAGCACTCTTTCGGAATGACAGTAGGATGATCCTTCCTATCAAACGTACACGGAGTTTCCGACCACCTGACATACTGCGGCACAGCGGGGATTGTCCGGAGAGCTGATTTGCTTGCACGGAGTTGGAGTTCGAGGAAGGTGTGGTATCGCCGCACTCTTTTTATCGAAGGGGTTGGGTTTAGCTGCGGATCCGACTTTGGGATCCGGCGAAGCATCATCCTTCCATCGCCTCAGAACTATCTTCCTCTTTGTCCTTGTTCTTGCCCTTGCCTCCAGCTGCGCGTGGCGGTGCTTCCGGGCTCGTTTGTATCCTGCTTCCGGGTCAGATTTGAGATCATTGACCCACTTGCAGTTGCGGTTGGTGTGAGTGGACTTTCCTGTAGCCGGATCCAGATGGGCTAGGCAAGGCATGTCTCTGTACTCATCATAAGTTTGGGGAGCGCGGGTTCCGGCAGTGGTTACTTCATCGCCACGCTGCTGGCCTCTTCTGGCTCCGCCTCCGCGGTCGCGGCCTCTTCCGCCTCCTTGGCCTCCCCGCTGGAAGGCCATGGCGATCAAGTCGGATCCACCGCTTCTTTGGTCATCAGGGGGATTTTTCCGCTTGGTGCCGCTGCTGCTACCGTTGTCATGGTTCTTCTTTTGCTGATGCAGGGGAATTGTTGTAGCTGCTAGATCTCCGCCTGCGTCGTCATCGGCGGCAGTGTGATCGCTGGCGATGGTGATCATGTCATCCAAAGTCAGTTTATTTGCATTGACCAAACAGGTCAGCTTGTGCCGCAGCAGTCCTCCTCTCTGCAACCCACCAATAAAGGCGTGCATTGTTGTGCGGTTATCAACGTTCTCGCACTCGTTCCTGGTTTGCAACCATCGGGTGAGGAAACTTCTTGATGTTTCACCCTTCTTCTGGATACATGCCTATAGGTCTCTTGTCGTGGCAGGTCTTTTGTAGGTGCCCCGGAAGTGCTTTTCGAAGGAGTTCTTCAGGTCAAACCAGCAAAAGATGGAGTTCTTCTCGAGGTCACGAGATCCGGCTGGACCTACAAGGTACAGCTGAGAGCATGCGACAGGCGATATTAGGGGTTCCTCCGGCAAAGGTTACTGCATTGTAGTAATCCTCAATCCAGGTATCCGGCCTTTCGCTGCCATCATAATGCTTCAGGTTTCCGGGTAGCTTGAGGTTCATCCTTGGCTTTGGTTCCTCTGAATCATCTGCCGAAGCACTTTGGGCCTATGTAATCAGTTTTGTACTCATTGAGGCGTTCTCAGGCATCGCGTGGGCCACCGTCCGGGGTTTTTGAGCGGGAACGAGATCTCCGGCTACCGCCTCCGCTCCGCCACTTGGTGGTGGTGAAAGGGACCTGCGAGGGGGCTTGTGAGATTTTTTGCTTCCGCCTTCGGATTCCCAGCGGTCTTCCCGTGGCTCGCTCCGGCTCCGGTGGCTACCTTCACCTTGGTGATAGTTTCCTCCGTCATTCGGCCGGCTTCGCTCACGCTCGCGTTCCGGCTCCTCCCGGCTCAGGCTTCGCGATCGTTTTCGGCTCCTCTGGGCTCGGGCTCACGATCGTTGTTCCGACGTGGTTCCGGCGTACGCTCCCTGGTTCTCGGCGGCGGCATGCCGCGGATGTTGATTCCACCGGCCCCATGGGGTCTGGTGTTTCCGGCTGGACTATGGCGGCAAGGAGGCGGGGGACACGGGTACCCGTTAGGCGGAGGTGACGGATCCCGGTACTTGTTCCTACCAGCGTACATTGCATCCTTTCCCTTTCTTCGGATCGACGGACGTCTTTGATGGTGGGGATCGGATTTGGGTGCACCTTGTTCTTCTCGCCCGTGGATCGGTGTGCGATTCATCACGGGATGTCGATTGACATGGGCGTCCTTCTGCGCGGTAGATGCACAGTGATCCGGATTGGATTCCGACCTGCGCGAGGTATGCCGCCTCTGTTGTGCGTTGCTGAAACAGCTGCGGACGTAGTAATATCAATTTCCTCGTCTTCTTTCAGGAGCTCCATGGCCTTCTTCATGTTATCCTTTGGAGTTGCGGCGGTGCTGCTCTGCCGGGTTGTTGATCGCAGGGAGGGATCTTCTCTGACGATTCTATCAGCCTCCGCCTGTGCATAGGTCATTTTCACCTCCCACTCTTTCCTCATCTACTTGACGTGTTCGAGTGTTTCGGCGATTTCGCGATCCTGTCTTTCAAAGCGATCCATCAAGTTTGCAGCTTCTGTCCTCTCATCCAATATTGCAGCTGCGGTATTGGCGAACTTCTTGGCTGTGGCCAGCATCTCCTTTCTCGTGGCCTCTAAAGCCTCCGGATCTGCGACGTCGCCAGGGGTTATGGGTTTGTTGAGAACGTCAGACTGCGCGACTAAATCCATGCGTGCTTGCGCAACTATCTCTTCTGGGGACAGGACGTCCTCTTGCGGACGTTCCCGATCTAACGGAGATCCTGCATTGGACGGTCCTGGGTCGGAGGTGGTGTTTTCATCTTCCCGTTCCTGCTGATCCAGCGGTGCCACGGTTGCGAGAACCTGCATAGGCTGGGCGGAATCGACGTCAGGTTGCTCACCGCCTCCGAGTTCCTCCAGTTTACGGTTGAACTCTTCCGTGTCCATGGAGGAGGAATCATCGGAAGTTGGGCTCAGGTTGCCCAGGATCGATTCTTCACCCGGGGCATCGCTTTCTCCGACAGCCTCCTGCTGATCCGGAGCGCCACCGTTTTCCGGGGCCTCGACCTGCACGGGGCCAGCTCCGACTTCTTGAGGGGCGGCTCCTGCGGTATGGGCTATGAAGTGCACGAAGTGACACCTTTGCTTCTCTAACACCTGGGAGACCCGGCGGATCTGCATTGGTCTTCCACCGTTATTTCCTGCTCAGGATTGGGTGGGCTTTGATTTTTCCGATCTAAGGCGGAATCTTCCTTAGGAAGTTCCCGACTCGATCGGATCTTCGCGACTGCGTCCCGCTCGCGGCGGTCGCGTCAGCGTTACTTACCAGTGCGTTTCCGTCGAATCGACGGTCTCGCCGATGAAGATGTGTATCCCGCCGATCGGGAGATGGAGAGCTTGACGGGGTTTGTGTTAAAGGAATCCTTTTCGTTCTCAGGGGACGATCGGGAAGTTTCAGCGTACTTGACGCGCCCCACGGCGATGGTGTCTCCGATGCCTCCGAAGGTAGAACCCTCCTGGTTCCGGCCTCCAGATGCCGCAGGCCCCACGGTGGGCGCCAACTGTTGTTGCCTATTCGACGGTACTCCAGAGGAGGGATCCTCGAGGGGAGAAGAAGTAGGGCCATAGGGCGGAGAGTCCTCGGGACGGTGGTACACGATTTACCCAGCTTCGGAACACACGATGGCAAGGCCTCTGTTGCTTGTGCAGAAATGGGCGCTTGCGCGTTGTTGCAATGAGTTGTGGTTATGCCTCTAGGGCTCCCGGGATCCGGCTTATAAAGGCGCACGGATCGTTTACATGGAGAGTCTAGCCGGAATACAAGTAGCCTAACTACGGTACAATATCTTGCCGTGTACGTCAAGGATCCGCCTTCCTCCAAGTACGTGCTGGATCCGGATACTTATGGGCATCACGGATCCGACTCCTCACAGCCAGGTCGGTTGGGATCCGACTTCTGTTCTGGGCTGGACTTCATCCTCACGATCTATACACAGGGCCGCCCGATGGGCCACATGCCACATCACCATCTGTGGGCCACCCGGGATTGCCGGATCTAGACTACGCCGTTGATATACCCATAAAGTATACCCACAACACGTTGTATGTGGGGAAGGCTCGAATTGGAATATGTATGTCATAAGACATCCTTGAGTAACCACTGCAACGACCTTCGACAAGCCACCTATTGATCCATTACAATTAAGGGATTGCCCCATGGTTACTTGTTAAGCTTGCGAGTCCCTTCTTATCCCCCTCTTCCATACAATAGTGCACCGAACACGGGATGTCACTTCCCGCCGTATACACTACCAAACTTCCAAGGGTAGTTCCCTCATGTGACCCTTAGGAAAATATTACATGGTCGACATCATGCAACATCACAAGAGAAAACTAACATACAATCATAGTGCAAAGGTATAAATCATCTTAATTCATAATAGTACCACTAGGGTTTCTCCATCTCCCCCAAGAACATGATGAACTACTCACACATGGAGACAATCAATAACATCATCATAAACTTGCATATGGAAAAGGGATAACAGTATGAATCCAAGTATGAACCCACAATGGTAATGGAGATTAAAATCTAAATGGATGGAGAGAATGGAAACAGTGATTCGTTGTGGATTATGATGGAGGTGATGATGCCTTGTCCTCCAATGATTTGGGTAGCAGCGTGGATGAGGTCCCATCTTGATCTCCCTTCAGATCTCTTATGGGGCGGTGTTCTGGTGTTTCTGGTCGCGTATCAACTCTGATCTCAGATCCGTATGTGGGAGGTGAAAGTATTTGATGAGGCGGTGCCTCCAGAGGGTGGTACGGGCGGATGGTACAGGCGGGGCCTTCCAGTACCGATGCCTGTTAAAGTCCCTGGAAGCTGTCCTCGCATTGTTCTTTCGCCCAAGCACAATATTAAGTGCAAAAATTATTTCTATCATGTAGAATTGCCAGGAAATGACAAATATTTCATTATTGACTTATTATTTTATGATCCTGTGCAGACAAGCATAAAAGGGCGCGGTAGCACGGTGAAATACAAAAAATCCTACCGATGATAACTTGATAAAATAGTAATGCAAAAACATGCGAAAAATGCACTCATCAGGTCTCTCCAAAAGAATTTTGTAAGAAGAGCAATGCTACCATGAAGATCACATTTAAGTTCCTTGGAATGCCCCTCATACTTTGTTTCTCCCGAATATTCTTCTTCTTCAGTGACATGTGCTTTCAAGGAAATATTCCTCCTCTCTTCATCCCAATGGCATGGGCACAAGTCATCCGATGTCTTTGACTCAACCTTGAAGGCTCCTTCCTATCTCTAAACTTTCCTTGTTCGGCTCCTTCCTTGTCTTGCTCGCCAAGGAATCTTCCGCTGTGCCATCCAAGTGGCCCATCTTGCCATCGAATACCTTCATGGGCCTCCAGCTAGATTGTATAGGGTAGGGCAATGTCGGTTACCCGAAGGGTAATGCCCATGTCACCATGTGTCGTTGTGGAGGTGTATCGTTCAGGAGCAATAAAAATTGGTTCTCTGAAAGGGGATGCCACACAAGTGGTGAATGGACAAACACTCAAACATTATATTTCTGGAGATTCTTATAATGAAGATGTTGATGTTATTCAAGTGGTGACTCCGGAAACCTTCATCAAAGACCAAATTGATAGTTCTGCAGAGTTCGACTTTGAATAGGTAACAGTTTTGGTAGTAAAAAGTCCGCGTTTAACTTTCCGAACAATATTTTTGCTGTTTTTAGAAAATATGAAAAATTACGAGATCGAATCGGAGTGGAGGAGACGCACGAGGGCACGTCCCCACGTGGGGGCGCGGGCCCCACCCTGGCCGCGCTGCCCTATGGGGACGGCTCCTCGGAGTCCCTCTTCCACTCGTTTTCGACCTGGTACTTTCCTTTTGTCGTGAAAATTTTCGCTATATAATCCCCCGGACCCTCCGAGGTCCGTATATCGTCTTCTCGTCGTGTTTTGTTTCGAGCTGTTTTCTGCCAGGATTTGTTTTGATCTAGAAGCACCATGGTCTCCAACAACAAGGGCAAAGGGCTTTCGGAGGAAGATAATCAAGATCCCGAGTTGAAAGAAGAAGTCGAGAGTGGAGATGAAGGAGAAGGGGAAGAAGACTCGCGTGTATACCCGCGTGCCACCGTTGCAAGCATCGGGGTGGTGGCAAATCCGTTCAACACCAAGAAAAGCGCACGGATTAGCACCGGAGGAGGAGTCCCACGTCGCTTCCTAGCTCCAAGGACATCTCCTCCAGGCATCGACAACCCCTTCTGCACTCTAATTTATAATAGTCAAATTGAAAGGATTCCCAAGGCAGTATTGCCTAGTGGTTGGGATATGGATCGTTCTAACACTGCAGGAAGGACGAAACCTGAAGCTGAGGAGTGGGGAAACAATTCTAAGAGTTGGGACTCACCGTCTGACATACTTCTTAACCGCGTCGAGCACAACTCGGAGCTGATCCGCAACCTCACTTACGAGATTGATGAGCTAAAGGAGCTTGTTAAGAAGCTCATCAAGAATCCACCATCACCACCGAAGGAGTAATTCATCATTGGTATTGGCATCCCCTTGGTTTGTTCCAAGCTTGGGGGAGTGCCGCGGTATCACATCATCACTATCTTTTACCTTTTTACTATCAAGTAGTGTCATATCATGAGTAGGGAAGTTATCATATAAGATGGTTTGCAGTGTGGAAGTATCTCTCTCTTAGTTGGTTATCTATGTATCCCTTGGTGTGAGTTATCGTTATGGAATATTAATGAGAAGTTCTATCATTTACTTTTTGCACACCTTATTTTAGTTTGCAATTTCTGTTATATGATTGATCTTGTTGTTAGTATTGGTATCACTTTGGGAGCATCAAGTAAATCTATTTGGTTTTGGCAAACTTAACATTGGTCAATAGCAACATTACTTTGAGACCTAAGTAGAAAAGAGGGAAGTACATGTAGATATATTATCTGTACTAATAAAATGTCAATGCGACCGTGGTACGTCGCAGCCGTTTTGCAAATTCGCGGTTTTTTTGCAATTTGGCCCCTACAGAAATTACTTATTAACGAAGTGGCCTGGGTCGATGGACTTTCCTGCTATACTGAATTTAGATGCTGCTGCTAACTGAATTTTGGTCTTGGTTTGCGTTGTACAGTATATTGCTGGTTTGTTCATGCTGATTGCTTCGGTTGGGATAGACAAAAGAGATGCTTTGCTGCTGATTGTTTGATGAATGATTGCTGTTGATTTCTTCGCTGGGAAAGAAAACTTTTTGTAGTATCGGTAATCAATTTTGCTGCTGATTGCTTCTACTAAATAAAATGGCTACTATATAATGTATGAAGTTTTACAAAAGGGAAAATGCAATACACATCAAGGAGGATTTGTGTTTACTCCTATCAATGCATATATCTAGATTTAGACAAATCTCAGACGTCTATTGATATGGAGTAAGGAAAGTAGGGAAAATGCAATTGACTCTTTGAGCACACAAGTTGTTATCTTGTCTTTCTGGATGATGCAATTTGATGTTCAAATATTTATTTTCTAGAGTCCTAATTGTATAGGAAAGAATGTTAGTTTATCTTTTCAGATGCTACAATTTGTAGTGGAATATTAATTTTCTAGAGTTCTAATTGCACCGGAAACAAATTTTTGGTTCCACCCAAAATTTAAGTACATTCTATTTTGTATCATTTAGCCAAGTTTAAAGCATGTGTGCACTCTTTGCTAATGGCAATCTATGGATAATTAAAGTGAATTCACTATATCAAACATGACAATCATTCTTCTCATGTTAATTCTAATATCAATACCAAAATCTTGTTGGATCTTCTATAACTTAAAACCAGAAAACTAAATAATTTATATATGATTGTAATTCGTTATTTTCGTAGCAACGCACGGGAAATTTGCTAGTATTCCATTATCTATGTTTCTTGTTAGCTAATGAGCTTGGTATTCTGAAGTTAAAATTTTTTATGCTTACAAGGAAGATGCATGATTGTTTCTATCACATGTATACCTGTTTGTTTCCCTCAACTCTTATGCTTGCTAATCAACCTTGCTAGCCAAAGACATGTACTGAGAGGGAATGCTTCTAGTGCATCCAAAACCTTAAACCAAACTCATGCCATTTGTGTCCACCATAACTACCTATTATGTGGTATTTTGCGCCACTCCAAGTAAATATTTCATGTGCTACCTTGAAACAATTCAAAAGTTATTATCTCTTATTTGTGTCAATGTTTTATAGCTCATGAGGAAGTATGTGGTGTTTTATCTTTCAATCTTGTTGGGCAGACTTTCACCAATGGACTAGTAGCATATACATCCACTTATCCAATAATTTTGCAAAAAGAGCTGGCAACGAGGTTCCCAGCCCCAATTAATAACTTTCATTAATAATTCTCTTCATATGTTTTGCCCTGATTTATCGGTAAGCAACTTAATTTTGCAATAGACACTCCTCCATGGTATGTGAAATGTTGGAAGGCACCCGAGATTCGGTTAGCCATGGCTTGTGAAAGCAAAGGTTGGGAGGAGTGTCATCCATAAATAAAACTAAAGTACATGTGTAAACAAAGAGAAGAGGGATGATCTACCTTGCTGGTAGAGATAACGTCCTTCATGGGAGCCGCTCTTTGAAAGTCTGTTTGACAAGGGGGTTAGAGTGCCCACTACCATTCGTTGACAACAACAAACACCTCTCAAACTTTATTTTTATGCTCTCTTTATGATTTCAAAACTTAAAAGCTCTAGCACATGATTTAATCCCTCCTTCCCTCTGCGAAGGGCCTATCTTTTACTTTTATGTTGAGTCAGTAAACCTATTTCCCTTCATCTCAAGCAAGCAATTGAGTTGTTGTGATCCAACCATCTATATTGTGACCTATTTAATCATGTCTTTTATTCTTCCTTGTTTAGTACCAATTTTATGTGAATGAATATGACTTTGAAGGTTATCTATGCTTGGAAAATAAGTACAATCTGTTAATCATTCTCTGACCAAGAACAAAGTTTGCTCTTTTTAGTTTTTAGGTTTTGCTATATCTCATAGCTCTTTTTGTTCTCTGTAAACTTTTTTAGCCTGTTTGGCTTTCTTTAATAAAGGGAGGCTGTGGGGCTTTTGCCCTACAGTGTATAGTCAAAAAAAGTTTGCCATCACCAATTATGATTTCCTATTCACCTTTATTTGTGATTTCTCTTTACTTGTTTCAAGTTGAGTTATATGAGGAAGTTGTTTACTAGAATGTCTTGTGTAGATTAATAAATGTGATGCTTCTTGTCCGTATTTTATTTATCGACTCTTCACTCCATAAACATGTGGTCTTGTTTACTGAGCTCAGTTTCGCTTGGGGACAAGCGAGGTCTAAGCTTGGGGGGAGTTGATACGTCCATTTTGCATCACTATTTTATATCATAATTTGTTGTTATTCATTGATATATTTCATATTTAGAGATGATACTTATGTTATTTCACCTATTTTGCATGTTTCATGATTATTGGAGAATTACTCACCGGAGTCAGGATTCTGCTGGAAAAGCACCGTCAGGATACAGTATTTCTGAAGATCAACAATTGACGGGAAATATACCGAAGCTCCTATTTTTCCAGATGACGGAGCCGACCAAGGGAAGCGAGGAGGCCGCCATGCCCCCCATAGGCGGCGCGGGCTCCACCCTGGCCGCGCCGCCATGTGGGGAGGGGGCCCACGACCCCCCTCGGCCATCTCCCTTTCGCGTACTTCATCTCCAGAGAACCCTAAGGTGTACGGGAAGATCGAGAATAGACAGCCGCCTCTGCGGGGCGGAAAAACACCAGAGAGAAACGAGCTCTCCGGCGGGCAGAAATCCGCCGGGGAAATTCCCTCCCGGAGGGGGAAATCGTCGCCATCATCACCGTCATCGAGCTGGACTTCATTGGGATCATCATCATCATCTCCACCGCTGACACCATCATCTCCACCGCTGCACCTCGTCACCGCTGTAACATCTAGGGTTGAATCTTGATTATTTCATAGGGGGAACTCTCCCGGTGTTGATTACTACTTGTTATTGATGCTATTGAGTAAAACCGTTGAATCAAGGTTTATGTTCAGATTGTTATTCATCATCATATCACCTCTGATCATGTTCCATATGATGTCTTGTGAGTAGTTCGGTTAGTTCTTGAGGACATGGGTGAAGTCTAAATGCTAGTAGTGAACTATGTTGAGTAATATTTAATGGTTTGATATTTAAGTTGTGGTGTTATTCTTCTAGTGGTGTCATGTGAACGTCGACTACATGATACTTCACCTTTATGGGCCTAGGGGGATGCATCTTGTATTCGTTTGCTAATTGTGGGGTTGCCGGAGTGACAGCAACCTGAACCCCGTTGGTATATCGATGCATGAGGGATAGCAGGATCTCAGAGTTTAAGGCTGTGGTTATATTTATCTTAATTACCTTCTTGTATTTGCGGATGCTTGCAAGGGGTTTAATCACAAGTATGTATTAGTCCTAGGAAGGGCGGTGCATTAGCATAGGTTCACCCACACAACACTTATCAAAACAATGAAGATTAATCAACTATATGAAGCGAAAGCACTAGACTAAATTCCCGTGTGTCCTCAAGAACGTTTGGTCATTATAAGTAAACAAACCGGCTTGTCCTTTATGCTAAAAAGGATGGGGCCACTCGCTGCAATTATTAATCTCGCATTTTACTTACTTGTATTTTATTTATCTGCTATATCAAAACCCCCTGAATATTTGTCTGTGAGCATTTACAGTGAATCCTTCATCGAAACTATTTGTCAACACCTTCTGCTCCTCGTTGGGTTCGACACTCTTATTTATCAAAAGTACTACGATACACCCCCTATACTTGTGGGTCATCACATGCAGCCAACAAAATCTTGATCAAGTTATTGTAAAAGAATTGTGAGCTGGTATCAAAGTACTCTAAACATAGGCATGATAGATATAATTCTAACAATAGAACTTAGCAACTATGTTATAACATGAGAAGTAACTCAAACAAAGGATCATGAATAATTGTGCATTGAAAGCAACTGTTTGTTTATGAGCATAGAGAAAACATAGCAAAGTGGTACTCAACTCGTCCTTTATGAAGTAGCAAAACATAAATGCCAGGACACCTTTAAAGTTCAAAGGGTAACTAGATAAAAGTAATTTAAGAACATGCAATAGCATAATCACGAATCAATCAATAAGTCTTGGGACTATGCACATTATACTCAGAATTACAACTATGCTCTCTTAATTGGTGCATAAAGCAAGAAGATGGAGACTCAACATAAAAGTAAAAGAAAGGCCCTGCGCAGAGGGAAGCAGGGATTACTCATGCACTAGAGCTTTTTATTTGAATAAACAGAGGTGTTGAAAATGTATTTTGAGAGGTATGTATGTCTATGTCAACGAATGATATCAAACAATTCATCGTCCTTTCATATAGTTACTTCAAGAGCGGCTCCCATAGAGCACACCATTATTTAGGATCTCTCCAGTACATAGTGTGCGGAGCTTTTTGTTTATTTGTTTATTTAGGTTGGGCTGGGCACCCAGTTGCCTTGTTCTTTTTGCAATATTAAGGACTGAGCACATTATTCATGCTAGTCAAGTATGAGGTCATGAAAAGACAATAAACCATTCAATACATCCTCATGAGCTAAAACCGGAACACAAAACAGGTAACAGTTTGAAGGTTTTAAAGGTAGCACACAAGAAATCTACTTTGGAGTGGCAGTAAAATACCGCATATAGGTAGGTATGGTGGACACAATTGGAAAACTTTGGTTTTTAGGAGTTGGATGCACGAGTAGAGCTCATACTCAGTACAGGCGAAGGCTAGCAAAAGAGTATGAGCGACCAACTAAGAGAGCAATAATAGCCATAATCATGCATAGCAACAAAACGATATTAATCCAAGCATAAAGTGATATTACAAGTCAAAAACTAAATGATCATAGAGGATTTAGTTGACTGGTTGGTAGTCATAACATGATGTAAACATGTGCCAAGTCAACCCAGTAAAGCATCAAAGGAGAATATAACAGTATTATGCTTCTTATGATGAAAACAACACATGATACTTTCAATGGAACATTAAGCACTCTAAGCTATTTGAGACAAGTCATGATACAACAATAAATACTAAGCATATAATAAGAATAACATCCAACATGACATGCGAAAGTCTATGCCACAGTCTAGACAAGCTTCCTTTTGCAATACTATAAGCACGAAACATTTTACTCGTCTCCAACACCAATCAATTTATTTGAAACAACTCTCAGAGATAATAATGACTAAAGACCAGAGAGCTAATCATAAATAAATAAAGAAAACTAACAAGCTCTTAACAAAATAATAATGGAAAACCAAGAGCTAAACGCAGTACTAGCAAACTAGAACACCCACAGAACAATAAGAGTAAAAACTAGAGTGTTCTATGCAATGAAAACGGAGTATGTCTCTCTCCCACACAAGAATGCTAGAATCCAACCATATGCTACAGCAAACAAAACAAAAGTAAACTAAAAACAAAAATAAAGACGCTCCAAGAACAACATATATCATATGAAGCAATAAAAATATAGCGTCTTGAAAGATGACATGATACTTTGTTGACGAAGAAGGGGATGCCTTGGGCATCCCCAAGCTTTGACGCTTGTACCTCTTGGATATTTCTTGGGGTGACATGGGCATCCCCAAGCTTGTGCTTTTGTCTATTGTTCATCTCATTATATCATTCTTCTCTCCCTACACTTGAAAACTTCCTTCATACAAAACTTCACACAATTCTCATTAGCAGCATTAGTGCAATCAAAATAACAAATCCACTTGGGTTCAGTTCTAACATATATAAAACATCCATTAAAACATTAGCTACTGTAGAAACTCCTTAAAAAATCCCTTTCTCTTAAAAGAACTAAAAAAGAAAGAGAATAAGAGGCAAATGCAAATAGTGGCAGAATTCTGTCAAAACAGAACAGCAGGTAAAGATCATTTTTTCGAAACTACTCTGTTGCTCAAATCGAAAAGTGCAAAACTAACGAAAGTTAGATAATAACCCAGGGCATATGCTAAGAAATTGACAGCTCAATTTACGTCCTGGCTGGGACTACAAAAGTTTTTGGTAACAACACATAATTTGTTTCTCGACAGCAACTTCCCCAAATCTTACTTTCTTCCTATTAGCGAATAAAAATGATAAGAAGAGGTTGTTACAGAGGCAGCAACTTACAAGCCTCAACAAAAGAAAAATTATAGAAAATAAACATGGGTTATCTCCCAAGAGTCTTTTTCTTTAACGCCTTTCAGCTAGGCGCAGTTGTTTGAGAAGATGCTCACATAAGAAATATGAATTGAAGTAAAAGAGAGCATCAAGAAGCAAATATAAAACAAATTTAAGTCTAAACCACTTCCTATGAAAAATAATCTTGTAAAGAAACAAGTCATGGAAGCACAAAGCAACAAGCATAGGAAAGCAAAACATGTGCAACTTCAAAATTTTCAACATAAAGAGGTGAAATTTAATATTATTGATATACATAGAACCATGTTTCCCTCTCTCATAATGACTTTCAGTATCATCATGAATAAAATTAACGATATGACTATCACATAAAACATTCTTATCATGATCCATATGCATAAAATTGTTACTCCCCACATAAGCATATTCATTCTTATTAATTGTAGTGGGAGCAATCATTATTATTCTCATCACCATAATCATCAAAATATAGGAGGCATATTCTAATCATAATTAATTTTCTCCTCAATAGTAGGTGGACTAAAAATATCATATGCATCATTGTAATCATCATATATTGGTGATATAGTATCATCATAAGAAATATGATAGTTATCTTCCAAAGTGTGTTCATTTGTAAACATATCATCACTGGAAGGAACATGGATAGTACTAATAGTACAACAATTATTAACATCATCATTTTCAGAATTGGTACCAAAGATATTTTCAATATCAAAAGTAGTGTGCTTTTCCCAATCATGATCACTACTATAGGTAACAGGCATAGGCTCATCATCGAGTTCAGACTCATCAACAAAAATTAAAATAGGAGCAACATGTTTAGGAGAAAATACCGTTTCCTCTCTCCTTTTACTCATCATCCTCTTCTTCAACATGTTTAGGAGGGAGAGGCTTGAAAGGAAGCTTCTCCACATACTCTGGTTTATTGTCAGAAACAATAGAAGAAACTTTGAAGATTCCTCCTTTTCATTAATAAGAGCAAAACACATCCTGTCATATTTTGGTAAAGTTTCATCTTTTACAATATTTTGTAGAGAGTGGATTCAGTGATCAGGGGGATACGTGTGCACCCTCTCTTTACCGTTGGATTTGTTCCAAGATTGTGACTTCATAGACGGCAATGAAACAGCGTCAAATCTGCATTCAGCCACGCGCCCACGCGGAGAGAAAGTGGTGGAGGGCCCACCTTATCGTTTTGCTGCTGTCTTCCTCCCCGCATCTCGGCGCCCTCCTCCACCGTGGCTACGGCTCGCACGTTGGGGCGCGGTGGCTATGGCTCGCAGGCGTAGGCGCGTTGGACCGCCGAGGAGAGCCAGGCCATGGCTTCCGCCTCGACAGCGGGACCAGGCCAAGACGCGGGCGCGCCGCCGTCGTTGCTGCAGCGCCAGGGCTCGCTCACCCTACCCCGCACCCTCAGCGCCAAGACCGTCGACGAGGTATGGCGCAACCTCGTGCGCGACGACCCGGTCACGGGGGTGGTGGCGGACGGTGAGCCGTAGCCCCATCGGCAGGCCACGCTCGGGGAGATGACCCTGGAGGAGTTCTTGGTCAAAGCCGGCGTGGTGCGAGAGATCCCCACCGCTCTGGCTCCTCTGCCGCCCCCGCCCATGCAGCAGCCGCGCCCGGTCCCTATTGCTCCCAAGGGCGTTGATTCCTTCTACGGGAACTTCCCGACCGCCAACGACGCCGGCGCGGTGACGCTGGGGTTCCCGCCGGTCGCCATGGGGGATCTGGCCTTGGGCAATGGGCCCATGCCGAGGGCTGTGGGTATGGGAGGTGGCGGCGCCCTTCCTGTCCAGACTGCGGTGAATCCGGCTGATTCTGGCAGCAAGGGGCGGCCGAAATAGTACGAGCTCGAGGGGGGCACGATGGCGGACGCTCGAGGGCGAGGCCATGGCGGCCGTCTTCTGCGACTCCGGGAGCCGGACCACCGTCGAGCGCTGTAGGCCAGGTCGGCGGCGCTCTGATGCTTGTCCGGCAGGGGAGTAGGCCCCCTACCTCGAGCTCCTCAGTAGCCGCTCCACGCCGCCCTCCGTTGAGAGTACCATGGACTTGCCGGCCCAGAACCACCGCGTGATGGACTCGCGGTCGTACGTCTGGCCGTTGGAGGACACCACCGGGTCGCGCATCAGGTCGAGCGAGATGGGGCAGCGGAAGTCCTGCGGCGGCGCCGTCGGCTAGCGCACAGCGCTCGCGCGGGACGGTGACATTGAGGCTCTCATGCGGGGCAACAACGGGATGGACTCCCTTTTCTTTTCCGTTTATTTTTTGGGATTTCTATTTTCGTGCCCTCGGGTCCTTAGTTGTACTCAGTTTTCCCCAGCTCCTTAGTTTTTCCTCAGTTTTCCCCAACTTCTTGTCTATAACCCGCAGAAAGAGCTCGGACGGAAGGAATCCCGTTTAGTTGACGTTGGTTGGTGCTGGCAAGTGGGGCCGCTGTTGGTGCCCTGCAGTGGACACGTCTCCACTTATCCAGATCATCGTGGGACCCACAACTTGTCCACGTGAGCGCGCCGGACCCACAGCTTACCCAGGTGACCGTTGCAAAATGGGAGCCCGAGCTAGCCCCGCGCCCGTGCCCGTGCCATTGCTTCCCCTTTCTTTCTCCGCGCCCCATTGTTCTTCTTCTCCGCCAGCGGCAGCCCTTCTCCGGCACGCGGGTGATGTCTAGTTTCTCTTCGACCTCCCGTTCTTCATGGCCGCAGTATGGACCCGTGCCTTTGACAAGATGCCCTGACTGCCCACGCCAGGAGCCTCTGAAGTCGATCTGTAAGACGGACGAGAACGGCAACCGTGGACGTGAGTTCGTTGCATGCGAGAGCTTGCCATATAGAGAGGGGGATAAGGTTAGATCTCGCTCCAATTTCTCTGTTTTCTCTCGATTTTCTTGTTATTCCCTCGAATTTGGGATTTAGGGTTCACGTTGTTGTTTTCAGATCTTGAAGAAATGCAGGCATTTCGAGTGGATCGATGTGTACGTTCAGAGGCTTCAATTGCAGGAATCAATTGGCGCTATTGGGGCGCAATTTGGGAGGGGGGGACTTGCTGTAGAGAATGCGGCGGAGAGAGGAGCCGTTCCGATTAGGGACCTTCCGATTATGCCTAATGCTTCCAATGCAGAACTGGTGGAAGTGGGAACTGAAGAAAATGAACAAGCAGTTAAGGCAGCTGATCGAGTTGAAGAAGCAAGCTAATCTGATGGCTGGTTGTTTTTTGTTGTATAATTACGATCGGATTCTTATCATTGCTCACCAGGCGCTAGAAGTTGTTACAAGGGATACCTTGTTACAAATCCATTATTCAATTACATGTACTTGTAGTTGTTTTCAAAGTTAGTGTGTGCATTCACCGAAATTACCAACTATATTCCCTAAAAGAAAAGGAAAGCTAAAGATAGTTGATAATTGTTAGAGGGGTGACAAATAATGCAATCACCGAAATCCGCAAATATGTATGCCTCATGTTTATACCAAAATTATACCACTTTTAGGCCTTTCCAAAATACCAATACCATATCCCAAACTATATTCCCTAAAAGAAAAGTAAAGCTAAAGATAGTTGATAATTGTTAGAGGGGTGACAAATAATGCAATCACCGAAATCCGCCAAATATGCCTCATGTTTATACCAAAATTATACCACTTTTAGGCCTTTCCAAAATACCAATACCATATCCCAAACTATATTCCCTAAAAGAAAAGGACAACTAAAGATAGTTGATAATTGTTAGAGAGGTGACAAATAATGCAATCGCCGAAATTCGCAAAAATGTATGCCTCATGTTTATAACAAAATTATACCACTTTTAGGCCGTTTCAAAATACCAATACTATATCCCAAACTATATTCCCTAAAAGAAAAGGACAGCTCAAGATAGTTGATAATTGTTAGAGGGGTGACAAATAATGCAATCCCCGAAATCCGCAAATATGTATGCCTCATGTTTATACCAAAATTATACCACTTTTAGGCCTTTCCAAAATACCAATACCATATCCCAAACTATATTCCCTAAAAGAAAAGGACAGCTAAAGATAGTTGATAATTGTTAGAGGGGTGACAAATAATGCAATCGCCGAAATCCGCAAAAATGTATGCCTCATGTTTATAACAAAATTATACCACTTTTAGGCCGTTTCAAAATACCAATACTATATCCCAAACTATATTCCCTAAAAGAAAAGGACAGCTCAAGATAGTTGATAATTGTTAGAGGGCTGACAAATAATGCAATCACCGAAATCCGCAAATATGTATGCCTCATGTTTATACCAATACTATATCCCAAACTATATTAAGTGGCAAACTCGTTATTGCATTCTCCACCGACAGAGAGAGAGAGAGATGGGTGGCCACGAATAGAGAGAGAGAGAGAGGTTGCCACGAAGAGACGGATAGGGGTATACTGCCCGTTAGATCAGTGGATCAACGGTTCGTGGAGTCGATCCGTGTGACAACGGCTCAACCAATCAGGATAAGTTTGGGCTTCTCAGAGCATTTGTGACAGTACTTGAGGGCAAAACTGAGTAGTACTAAGAATCCAAGGGCACATAAATAGTAAATAGACTAAGGGATTCAAACAAAAGAATTACAAAATGAAAAATGTGTGTTTTGTACAATATAATTCATATTGGGCTACATCAAATTATTTGCAATTCAAATATACATGAGTGTGACAATTATGGCATCATTTAGACAAACTATGTTTTGGGAAAGATGTTTTGCAAAGGGGTTTGGGTGGAAAACCATGCATCTTCATAGCTACACTAGTGATTCCGAGAAGTGGCAATTTGTGGTAAAACTTGATTTATATATGTTTGTTAAGGTTTTCTAGGTGGCAGGTTGCGTAGGAAGACTCCATGAGTAGTTGCCACTATGTTTTTATTTTTTGGATTTTTTTGCGCATGAAATGACTCAATTAGCTATGTTAATCTCATTTGTTGACTCTCTGTTGACCAGCTACTTGAGGGTAAAACTGAGTATATTGCACTTGCCGGTCTAAGTCCTCGAGGGGAAAACTGAGTACAGATAAAATTTCTGTATAAGGCCTGAGGTTATAACTGAGTACACCAAACGTCCCAGGGTTAGACTCGGGTGCGGTGCACGCTGCAGCCGTGCATAGCGGACGCGTGTTGCGGTACACGCCACCTTCGTCTTTATAGAGCCCCTCTTTCTCTCCCTCGACGCACGTTCTCACTGGCTCACTGCAACCGCCTCTCCTGTCCCATCATCTTCTCCACAACCGAAGAAAAAACCCCGAAGAAAACCGCCGGCGATGGAGAAGAATGAGATGCCCATTGGCACATCAGCCGCCGCCCCGTCCAGGCCCCACTTGCTTCCAACGTAGCAGCCGGCGCATCGGCCGCCGCCCCCGTCCAGGCCCCGTCGCTGCTTCCAACGTAGCGATCGGCGCATCGGCCGCCGCCCCGTTCGTGCTGCTTCCAGCACGTGTAAGCCGGCGCATCGGCCGCCATGCCACCGTCAGTCCCCGTCGATTGGGACCCGTCACTACAAGAAAAGTTCGATAGACAACGTCTCAAAATCGTCCGCAAAGGGTATTTTTCGTCGCCTATGGGCTAACGACGATATGGGTTGTTGTGAAGCTGCGTCGAGCAAAGTCCAACGACGTTTTTTTGGTCCGTCGCGCTTGGGCGCCCTTCCGCCACGGAAAATCGGACCGTTGGCAAGTGTTCAGGAGCCGTTGATGCGACGTCATGCAAGCGACACGTGGCGACGCGTTTGGCAGTTAACGGCGCTGGCTGAAACCCCGTGGTAGATGGTAGGCCCACACGAGGCCTGCCACGTCTTAAGCGGGCCGGGCCAGCTGACATAGTTTGACCGGTCAACTATATAGCTGGGCTGGTCCATTAGTTACGTGGGCCGGGCCTAACCTCTAAGGTTGACTGGTGGGCCGGCCCATTTAACATGTGGGGTCCACCTTACACAATGGCCGGCCCAAGAAGCAAGTGGGCGGGCCAAAACACAGGTGGGTCCCACTTTCTGTTAAAGGGCCGGCCCATTTAGTGTGTGGGGTCCACCATATAGCAAGTGGGCCGGCCCAACAACACAGTGGGTCCCACTTTCCGTTACAGGGTCGGCCCATTTAGTATGTGGGGTCCACCATATAGCAAGTGGGCCGGCCCAACAGTGGGCCGGGCCAAAAACACAGGTGGGTCCCACTTTCTGTTAAAGGGCCGCCCATTTGGTGTGTGGGGTCCACCATATAGCAAGTGGGCCGGCCCAACAAGATAGTGGGCCGGGCAAAAGCACAGGTGGGTCCCACCTTCCTGTTAAAGGGCCGGCCCATTTAGTATGTGGGGTCCACCATATAGCAAATGGGCCGGCCCAACAAGATAGTGGGCCGGGCCAAAAACACAGGTGGGTCCCACTTTCCGGTTAAAGGGCCGGCCCATTTAGTATGTGGGGTCCACCATATAGCAAGTGGGCCGGCCCAACAAGATAGTGGGCCAAAAACACAGGTGGGTCCACCTTCCTGTTAAAGGGCGGCCCATTTACCATGTGGGACCACCATATAGCAAATGGGCTAGCCCAACAAGATAGTGGGCCGGCCCAATAAGCATGTGGATCCCACTATCGTGTAACCGGGCCGGCCTACTAAAGAAGTGGGCCGGCCCAAAATGAAAGTGGGTCCCACACTACTGTAAGTGGGCCGGCCCAATCTGTTGTAGTGCCCTACTTGTTTGACTAGTCAACTTGCATTAAATTTATCAATGATACACACAATTACATACACAAATAAAACAAGTAGGAAAATTACAAGGCAATTAATGTGCCCAAATAAAAAAATTACATAGAATCATTGAGGACTTCTATTAGCATCATCAATAACACGTTGACATTTGGCAATCGCCTTGATTGAATCTTGTGTACTCTTTGTCAACATATCAGCTACAGATCTTAAAGCAGCAATACCATGTCTTTTATAAAGTACAGCCTTGAGATATTTACTGTTTGATGAAAGCAATGGTCTAGGTTGACGGCTATGAGAAGATGCATCAGAAGAAATATCAGAACTTTTTGTGGGCCTCACTTCTAATGAAGATTGCTTCATCACAACTGCATTCTGATAATAATGCAAAAAGAGTTAAACGATGAACTATGCAAACATTTATTATGCAATGTAGATATAAGATAATAACAAGTTGCATAAATAAGACAATGTATGGAACTTGTACTAAGCACAAACTTACATCATAATGTTGCACAGGGTCGCTACAGATCCTTTTTTGGCGACTATCTTCTAATGATGACTGCTTCATTAAAACTGCATTCTGGTAACATTGCAAACATAGTTACAACAATTAACTATTCAAACATGTATTACGCAATGTAGAGATCAGATAACAGCATGTAGCAGAAATAAGCACAAGATAAGATAAGATGCATGTACTAAGCACATACTGGCTCACTGCAGGTCCTTCTCTTGCGTGCACTAGTCGTGGTCAACATGCCTGTCATTTTAGGTTCAGCCATCAAGTGAAATGCTAATCCTCCTGCTCCATTGTCCTTAATCTGTGTTTAGATATCACATTTAAGACCAAGTCAGCTGGTTTCAAATAACAAAAAACTTGAGCTGCCAAATGAATAAGCCAATATTTACCAGATATCAGATTAAAACCAACTAGATGTTGCTTTGCATGAGATACGAATTTCAGACATTCAGATTTAGAGTAGGGTAATGCCAAGGTTTTCCACATAAAGTAAACTGGCATTAAGAATGACCAAATGTCAGGTTCAAATCACCTTCGCAGTTTCTCCAAGACAAGCATATCAAATAGGCAGAAACATAGTAAAGCATGAATGGCATTGCTATGGCAGGGTTCCAAGTGTTAATCTCTTGCATAAGGAACAATGCATATAGGTTATAGATAATAACGGAAGTAAACTACCAAAATTACCAACCAAGAACTCAGATTCCAACCTTCCCTAGCGTCCCCGCTGTTAATGTTGGATGTTCTAATAAGTGGTTCGCATGATCAAACCCTAGGAAAAATAACATTGACAAGTCAGTCTACGATAATACAAAGACCAGACATGCACGCAGCAATAACTATATAAGCTAAAGACGAGGTATAAGAGCAAGCAGATTGGAAATGCACATAGCATGATTATAAAAGCAGTGTGAGAATAGCAGACACGAGAAAACAGCTAGCAGCTAGCGGTGAGCTAATGACGTGGTATAAGAACAAGCAGATTGGAAATGCCCATAGCATGACTATAAAAGCAGTGCGACAATAGCATGCAGTACAAAAACAGTTGGCAGCAAATGAATGGGTATAAGGCTATAAATATGTGGATGCACACAGGTGTCAGTAGAATGAACAGGATGGTAGCGACCGGATAATGCTTTTGTACTGTACAATATTTAAACAAACTTCATGCGAAGCAACACATCAAGAAAGTTAACGGCATATGAGATCTGCAAATAACTACACAAAACATGGCTAAAGAAACACCGCGATCTAACGGGCCAGCGTACTAACCAAGATGCGGCGGGGTGGACGGGGCGGCAACTTGCATTCCAGCGGCGGCGAACGCGGGAGACGATGAATCGACCCTGTTTCAGTAGAAGCGGGCGTTAGTGAAGCAGATCTGGTTGGCTGGCAAGGGATTCGGTGAAGTTGATACAGCCGCTGCGCCGAGGTAGTCGGTGGCGAGGTCGGCGGTGAAGCAGATCCGTCGGTGGCGAGGTCGGCGGTGAAGCAGATCCGTCGGTGGCGAGGTCGGCGGTGAAGCAGATCCGTCGGTGACGAGGGCGGCGGGGGAGCGGATCAGGTGGGTGGACAGCCAACACGATCAAGGCTACGCTGTGGAGGAGTATGCCGGCGGCGAAGCAGATCTAGTACTGTAGAGAGTCAGAGCTTTGGCGTGTGAGAGTATTTTTGAGCTAATGGGGCGAATGGTTGGTGGGTGGGTGTGGGCCTGTGGGGAGGGTTCGGGATCTAGGCAAGATATTTCATTGTTACCGAATGAGCCCTCCATGGTCGGTGGGTTGTAGCTTCCGGACCAGGGTTAAAAGGGTAAAACTGGTCACGGGATTTTCGAATGGATGCGGCGGGATGATTTGGCGCGGGGCCGAAATTTTCAGTTTCAAGCTACGAGCAGAACGACAAAAATAATGTTCTTCCCCAGGGAGCTCTCATTTCTTCCTCTTCTCTTTCTCTCTCGAGTCTCTCCCACTCCCCCGGCTCCTCTCCCCCTTCTCTCCGGCGGCCTCGCCGGCCGGAGACGAGGCCGACTTCTCTCTGTATATTGTACACCCTCCGAACTAAATTAATTGATTCAACTTTCCTTAGACGTGTATGTATCTAGAGTAAAAACATGTGTGGATACATCCATATTTAGATAAGCAAAGTTGAGTCAGCTAATTTGGATCCGAGGGAGTTAGTGTTGTTGTAAGCTTAGATCCAGTGTTTCCCATGAGCAGAATGGCGCAATGGAGTCGGGGATCTCGTCATCGGCTTCAGATCTGGCCTATGGTGAATCTGGCGGATCTTGCCGGCCAAACCCCGATCTGGTGCCATCAATGTGATGGCGCTAACGGTGAGGCTTGCTTTGGTCAGTGCTTCAGATCTGGCCAATGGGGAAGTCAAGCTGCTAAAGTTCACAAGCTCGGGGCATACGACGGCGTCATCCGTCTTGCCCGTGCACATCTTGGCCTTTCAGCGGCCCTTCTCAGAGCCAATATGCCGTTGCTGAGGCCCTTCTTCTCCTTCGTCCTGGCGACTACCGGCGACACCGTCCCAAGTGGTGCGTCCCCGGCGACGGAGTTGCTGGAAAGGATGCGGAGCAGAGATCTGATGTGCGGTCGAGAAGGACTCGATTGATTTTCTTCTATATGTTTTGGGGTCCTTTTTGTAAAGTTGCAGGTTCTATTAGTTATTGTCTAGTACTTTTGGTCCTCTATGTAATTTTTTGGACTAGTTTCCATTGGCACTGATAAACTTGAATTTTGACAAGTTCACGGGAAAAAAATTCCTTTGCACATATGGCCTATCATGTATAAACATTCTTGAGATTTAAACTATATGTAATGTGCCATGCATTAACCCTAAACCATATATATGTAACTAACCCTAGCTGATCAAACCCTACTTAATTAAAACAAATAACCCTAAACTATACGCATGCACTTTATGCGCAAAGGCGCGGGTGCCTCTAATAATGTGTGTGCGCACTCGATCGATGATCCCTAAACCTTATACAACCCTGAAACCCTAATCCCTAATCCCTAAACCCTAAACACCCTAAACACTAAACCCTATACCCTAAACCCTAAAACCCTAATTAAACCCTATATATAGGCCAACGACACTTAATTGTGCATCAAGCAGGCCAGGGGTGCCTCGCGGTCCTCTAATTAAATTAAATGTGCCATGCATTAACCCTAAACCATATATATGTAACTAACCATAGCTAATCAACCCTACTTAATGAAAACACATAACCCTAAAGTATACTAGCTATAACCCGATCTAATAAAAACATGCTCTATATATAGCAGCTAGCTAGCAAACCGTAGATTAACACCAATTAATATATACATGGCCTATATCGATCATGTTGTATAACATATCCCTGAGATTCATTAATTAATTATATAATTATCGTGATAAATTAATTAACTCTAATTTTGACAAGTTCTCTCGAATGAAAACACATTTGATTAAGTTGCCTCATAATATATATATAATTAGTGTGCATGCATGGCCTACCATGCATTCGTGCATATATTTTAATGTATATTCGAACATATTCTTGGGGATTTCAATCTCTCTCTCTCGATCATCTATATATCGTTGGTGGCCAAAAAACACACATATATATGCATGCAATTTATGCGTAAAGGCGCGGGTGCCTCTAATAATGTGTGTGCGCACTCGATCGATGATCCCTAAACCTTAAACAACCCTAAAACCTTAAATCCCTAATCCCTAATCCCTAAACCTAAACACCCTAAACACTAAACCCTAAACCCTAGACCCTAAACCCTAACCCTAACCCTAACCCTAAACCCTAGCTAACCCTAAACCCTAATTAAACCCTATGTATAGGCCAACGACACTTAATTGTGCATCGAGCAGGCCAGGGGTGCCTCGCGGTCCTCTAATTAAATTAAATGTGCCATGCATTAACCCTAAACCATATATATGTAAAACTAACCCTAGCCAATCAACCCTACTTAATTAAAACACATAACCCTAAACTATACTAGCTAGCTATAACCCGATCTAATAAAAACATGCTCTATATATATATAGCAGCTAGCTAGCAAACCGTAGATTAACACCAATTAAAATATACATGGCCTATATCGATCATGTTGTATAACATATCCCTGAGATTCATTAATTAATTATATAATTATCGTGATAAATTAATTAACTTGAATTTTGACAAGTTCTCTCGAATGAAAACACATTTGATTAAGTTGCCTCATAATATATATATAATTAATTAGTGTGCATGCATGGCCTACAATGCATTCGTGCATATATTTTAATGTATATTTGAACATATTCTTGGGGATTTCAATCTCTCTCTCGATCATCTATATATCGTTGGTGGCCCAAAAAACACACATATATACGCATGCACTTTATGCGTAAAGGCGCGGGTGCCTCGATCTAATAATGTGTGTGCGCACTCGATCGATGATCCCTAAACCTTAAACAACCCTAAAACCCTAAATCCCTAATCCCTAATCCCTAAACCCTAAACACCCTAAACACTAATTAAACCCTAAACCCTAGACCCTAAGCCCTAACCCTAACCCTAACCCTGCCCTAGCTAACCCTAAACCCTAATTAAACCCTATGTATAGGCCAACGACACTTAATTGTGCATCGAGCAGCCCAGGGGTGCCTCGCGGTCCTCTAATTAAATTAATTAAATGCGCCATGCATTAACTCTAAACCATATATATGTAACTAACCCTAGCTAATCAACCCTACTTAATTAAAACACAAAACCCTAAACTATACTAGATATAACCCGATCTAATAAAAACATGCTCTATATATAGCAGCTAGCTAGCAAACCGTAGATTAACACCAATTAAAATATACATGGCCTATATCGATCATGTTGTATAACATATCCCTGAGATTCATTAATTAATTATATAATTATCGTGATAAATTAATTAACTTGAATTTTGACAAGTTCTCTCGAATGAAAACACATTTGATTAAGTTGCCTCATAATATATATATAATTAGTGTGCATGCATGGCCTACAATGCATTCGTGCATATATTTTAATGTATATTTGAACATATATATTCTTGGGGATTTCAATCTCGATCTCTCTCTCTCGATCATCTATATATCGTTGGTGGCCCAAAAAACACACATATATACGCATGCACTTTATGCGTAAAAAGTGCCTCTAATAATGTGTGTGCGCACTCGATCGATGATCCCTAAACCTTAAACAACCCCTAAAACCTTAAATCCCTAATCCCTAATAATCCCTAATATGATCCCTAAACCCTAAACACCCTAAACACTAAACCCTAAACCCTAACCCTAACCCTAACCCTAACCCTAACCCTAAACCCTAAACCACCCTGAACCCTAAACCCTAAACCCTAGACCCTAAACCCTAGACCCTAAACCCTAACCCTAACCCTAACCCTAAACCCTAGCTAACCCTAAACCCTAATTAAACCCTATGTATAGGCCAACGACACTTAATTGTGCATCGAGCAGGCCAGGGGTGCCTCGCGGTCCTCTAATTAAATTAAATGTGCCATGCATTAACCCTAAACCATATATATGTAATTAACTAACCCTAGCGAATCAACCCTACTTAATTAAAACACATAACCCTAAACTATACTAGCTAGCTATAACCCGATCTAATAAAAACATGCTCTATATATAGCAGCTAGCTAGCAAACCGTAGATTAACACCAATTAAAATATACATGGCCTATATCGATCATGTTATATAACCCTGAGATTCATTAATTAATTATATAATTATCGTGATAAATTAATTAACTTGAATTTTGACAAGTTCTCTTGAATGAAAACACATTTGATTAAGTTGCCTCATAATATATATATATATATATATAATTAGTGTGCATGCATGGCCTACAATGCATTCGTGCATATTTGAACATATATATTCTTGGGGATTTCAATCTCGATCTCTCTCTCTCGATCATCTATATATCGTTGGTGGCCCAAAAAACACATATATACGCATGCACTTTATGCGTAAAGGCGCGGGTGCCTCTAATAATGTGTGTGCGCACTCGATCGATGATCCCTAAACCTTAAACAACCCTAAAACCTTAAATCCCTAATCCCTAATAATCCCTAATCCCTAAACCCTAAACACCCTAAACACTAATTAAACCCTAAACCCTAGACCCTAAAAACCCTAAACTAAACCCTAGACCCTAGCTAAACACCCTAAACACTAAACCCTAAACCCTAAACCCTAGCTAACCCTAAACCCTAATTAAACCCTATATATAGGCCAACGACACTTAATTGTGCATCAAGCAGGCCAGGGGTGCCTAGCTCGCGGTCCTCTAGTTAAATTAAATGTGCCATGCATTAACCCTAAACCATATATATAACTAACCCCTAGCTAATCAAACCCTAGTTCATTAAAACACATAACCCTAAACTATACTAGCTAGATATAACCCAATCTAATAAAAACATGCTCGATCTATATATAGCAGCTAGCTAGCAAATTAAACGGTAGATTAACACCAATTAATATATACGACATGGCCTATATCGATCATATGTTGTATAACATCTCCCTGAGATTCATTAATTAATTATATAATTATCGATGATAAATTAATTAACTTGAATTTTGACAAGTTCTCTCAAATGAAAACACATTTGATTAAGTTTCCTCATAATATATATATATAATTAGTGTGCATGCATGGCCTACCATGCATGCATTCGTGCATATATTTTAATATATATTTGAACATATTCTTGGGGATTTCAATCTCTCTCTCTCGATCATCTATATATCGTTGTTGGCCAAAAAAACACACACATATACACATGCACTTTATGCGCAAAGGCGCGTGTGCCTCTAATAATGTGTGTGTGCGCACTCGATCGATGATCCATAAACCTTAAACCCTAAATAAACCCTAATCCCTAATCCCTAAACCCCTAAACACCATAAACATTAAACCCTAGACCCTAGACCCTAAACCCTAACCTCCTAACCCTAAACCCTAAACCCTAATTAAACCCTATATATAGGCCAATGACACTTAATTGTGCATCAAGCAGGCCAGGGGTGCCTTAGCTCGCGGTCCTCTAATTAAATTAAATGTGCCATGCATATATATATGTGTTTAATTTGGGGATTTCAATCGCTCTCTCGTATGTAGCTCTCTCTCTACCTCTCTCTCTCTCTCTCTCTCTCTCGTTAATTGGTGGCCAACAACACACACATGCACTTTGTGCGCAAAGGCATGCGCCTCTAATAATGTGTGCGCAGTCGATCAATCTAGTTTTGATTAATCATAGCACACAAATAAAGAAGTTGTATTTGAATCCACACAACCTAATCTAAAACACATAACCCCTAACATGGCCTAATTAATTAACCCCTTCTCTCTACCTAATTAGTGGAAATTGCACAAAATCAAAAGGGGTCCCTCACTAATTGTGCATATCTGCTAGATTGTGATAAACTTTTGCCCCATATATATTTGGTGGATGGGTGCATCTTGGCATGTAAAACAATTAGTGTTTGCAAATGGCGTTGTCAAAATTTATGTACAAATGATTTCTTTCCATCCAAAGTGCATAAAATGGGAGTTTTAATGAAGAAAGTACAAATAAAACAGCTCAACATGCTTCCACACCCCGATTTTCACACGAAGTAGAGCATATTTAAAGGATAATTCCAGAGTTTTACTATTTTTCAAGCAACTTTGCTAATTTTCCCCCACTCACATGACTTTATGTCGATTTAACGAAAATATGGCGAATTTAAACTACATGTGCGGGATAGTTTGAATTGTGCGCGCGGCAAAGGGAACCGCCTATTCCTCAACCTTGTGCACGACAAATTACACACGCAACTCCATTAAACGCCACCTACCGACCTTAATTATCACCCCGGCGGCCCGGCCGCATGACCCCCCACCCACCCCTACACAACTTATCCCCGTCCGTGCGAAGAGCTTCCCCTCCCCGTCCCGTCCGTGCGAAGAAGAAGCTTCCCCTCCCCGTCGTTCTTCTCGAGACGCACCGGCGGTCAAGTTGATCCACGGTAGGGCTGCTATCTCTAGCTCAATCATGTATCGGGCAAGACGGCCTAACGATTTATATTTTCTTGATGCTGCTAAAAAAATCGTCAGTATGCTCGAACTAATTGGCACTTTATAGTTTTCCGCTCGATTTGTCATCGATCAATTTGTTCATTTGCGTGGGCATATAGAGTCAGTTCTGCACTCGATCCGTTAATTTGCTGAAATGCCATGGCAGAGTTTTGTACACGATCTGTTTGCTAAAATGTCGATGGGCATTTTTTGTTTTGTACTCGACATGATTGCTGAAATGCATAATCATGTAGTATAGTTTTGTACTCGATGGATATACATTTCCTACTTCGCCTTAAATTAATCACCAACCACTGTATCTCATAATTAAACAGATGGACAGAACTTGGATACTGCATGGACACTTATGTTCCCCTTCATATATAAATGGTGTTCAACCCTTTATGGGGTTTATTAGAGCTCATGAAGGTCACAACCTGGACGTGTATTGCCCGCGCTGCACATGTATGAATGGTGAGAAGAGGCCTCACCCTGTAGTGGCAGATCATTTACACATTTTTGGGATGGACCGCACATATGTTAGGCGGGTTTAGCATGGTGAACCATATGATGATCCTTTAGCAGGAGAAGCAGATCTTGCTCACACTGTATGTGTGCTGGCATATGTAGTTAATTATTTATATTGATGCTGCCGCTGTTTCAATCAATAGTTTGCATTGCTGTGCAAGGTTCTGTACTCAAATTTAACTTGTTGCAGATGGATGGACGGGAAGGAGAGAAAAAGCGCTTGCTTCAGGAAACGGGTTTCAGCTCTGGGACATGTGCTGTGCCAGATGAGAAGGTAAATATGTAAAACGGCATTTGTTCAGGTTGCATCCCTTAGATGTTTGTCTAATCGGTTGATGTACTAATTGCAGAAGCATAGAGTTGAAGAGGTCTCTCAGTTTGATGGGAGATTTGAAGATGAATCTCAGTTTGATGCACCTGTGGATGGTACTGATGACGAGCCTTTCATAGATGAAGGTCCTGCACCTGAGATTATCCAGCCTACAGAAGGAGGCCGTGGACCGAGTACACAGCTTTGCGTTGAAGTGGATGCACGCCCGGAGATCATCAGGGGCGTCCGGGTAGTCTCAAGACCACCCAGCCCTGATGCACCTGTGGATGGTACTGATGACGAGCCTCTCATAGACGAAGGTCCTGCACCTGAGATTATCCAGCCTACAGAAGGAGGCCGTGGACCGAGTACACAGCTTTGCGTTGAAGAGGATGCACACCCGGAGATCATCAGGGGCGTCCCGGTAGTCTCAGGACCACCCAGCCCTGATGCAAAATGTTGAGCTACTTTATGATTCGTACTCTTATGTTCTGGTGTTGTAGTATGTTATGATTTGTACGCCTTTGGCGCTAGATTAAGCATTCAGTGGATGATCGCGTTGCAAAATTCGACACCCACACAATCAGTTCATCGTATGAGTAGTAGCACAATTACTTCTACAGCGATTCCTGCCAGCGCATTAGTTGGTAGCATGAAACACTTTCAGGTACTCCCCTCTGATTCATATTAATTGACTCAATTCTGTCTAGATATGGATGTATCTAGATGCATTTGTTAACTAGACTAACAAACTTGAGTCAGTTAATATGAATCCGTATAAACCGCCCCAGTCCTCGAGCAGCTAGTTTATTGACTCTGGACTCCAAGCCTCTCGCGGCAAGCCATCGACGAAGCTTTGACCAGATCTTGGCCCGCAATTTTTTGTGTGTGGCGAATAGCAAAGCTTTGACCAGTTCCTCTCGGGATGCAGCACGCCGGTGAGCTTGCACGGTTGCCATGAGCACTTTCCGGCGGAACTTCCTCTTCAGCGCCCTCAAGCCGCTGCTGCGAGACAGCACGCAGTGCCTCGAGGTGGACGGAATTCTGGATCTCGGGCGGGGGTCCGCATCGTCCGGGAACGATCTCCGGCGGGTTAACGAGGACATGCATGGCGGCCGGGGATTTGTTTTTTTTGGTTTGAGCTTGGGATTTGGGGTTTTTCGGATAGGGGAGGAGGAACCGAGGAAGAGGAAGGAACAACCGCGTGCTTGGCGCGTGGCGGTGTGCTTGAATTTCGAATTTTTGTGAAATGTTTCATTTCCCCGCTACAATTCGGGGGTTTCTTGACGCGCCAATGCGTCCCGCCGGGCAGCTTCAAGTGAATTTGGGGTGCCACGCTATGGGCCCTAGTTTCAGTGAGACATGTAATGACTAGTCACATCAGTAAGTTCACTGTGTAATAAAATATGTTACCCCTCCCCTTTATGTAGCACCCCTTCTCTCCCGATCGAGTGCCGATTGCCGACGGATGCAAGCCGCTAGCTCGATCCCCTCCTTTCGCCTCCACCGTCCAGGCATCCAGCTTGGAGGGGCAAGCTGCATCTAGACCAAGCGGATTAGGTAGGACTAGTAATGTTCTTTCCTTTCTCGAGATCGGTTCTTTTTTCCTCTCCTCGATATCTTGCGCATCTCTTTCCTATTCTGGGCGAAGGGGTGTCTTTCTGGTCACCCTCGAGCTGGGAGTGATTGATGGGGGTGGGGGCGGGGGCTACCTTTGCTTGGATTGGGGTGTTCTTCCTTTATTTGTCGACATTTGCAACCTTTGTAGTTTCTGCTGATCCTCACTGTATCTTTTGTCAGCTTGTACAGGAAAGGTAAGACCTCGGCGGTGGGGGCAATGGAGCGTAAGGCCACCACGCATGTGGGCAGTTGGCTGAGCCTGAGCTGCGTCCCCAGCCCCGCAAGCAGGTACTCCGTTTGCTTATCCACTCTTTACCTTTTAAGTGTCTCTCTGCATCCTCAATCTGTTCCTGTTCTGGAATATGCTTAAAGTAGCACATGTCTTCAGCTGTTTGTGCGTAAAGCCTCTGTGACACCATGCTCTATATTCTCTGTATCAGGTTGGTACCTCCAGGTTCCGTGCTGAGGCTATGGGGAACGAGAATAGCGCCCCACCTGCTGCAGGAGCATGGCCCGATCTGCAGCACAAGAAGCGAAATGCCACTGCCGAGCTGGGCAGGGACCGCCCAGGGGTAATTTTTTTAACCAACTTACCATGATGTAGTCTGAATCTGATACTCCCTCAGATCCAAATTAATTGACTCAACTATCTGTAGATACGGATGTATCTAGATGTGTTTTAGCTCTAGATACTACTGCCTCCATCCCAAAGCTTTGGGCTTATATTATTTTTAGAAAGTCAAACTATACCATGTTTGACTAAGCTTTTACCAAAATCATTAATATCATTAAATAGATAATAAAATATATTTTCCTACGGTATCTACACAGTATTATATTTGTTGATAGAATGTTCTAAAATTTTGGTCAAACTTTGCTTGTTTTGATTTCTCAAAAATAAATAAGGCTTAAGCTTTTGGATGGTGGTAGTACATTCATATCTAGACAAAGCTGAGTTAACTAGTTTTTTGTCTGTCCATAGCTAGTGTTCACGCTGCAAAAGGCTAAGAGCATCCACTATATGCATCAGTCTATCTCATACAGTAATTCAATATCACTGCTGAGGTCTGCCTTTTGTTTTGCTATTCATATGCAGACTGAAACTTTAGGGCCTTTACTCAAAAGGAAGATCAAAACTGCGGCTGATCAGGCTGCCAGTATGTTGATGCCGCCCCCATCTTCTAAATGCCTCTACAAGCACAAGGCCACGCGCCAGCTGGGTGGTGATCTTTTAATGAATATGGTATATTTTCTTAATCCACAAAACATGCCTTGATTTTTCTCTGTTTATTGTTGGTTTTTTCTATGCTTGCCAAAAGTTTACAACAACAACAACAACCAAGCCTTTCAGTCCCAAACAAGTTGGGGTAGGCTAGAGTTGAAACCCATAAGATCTCGAAGCCAAAAGTTTAGAAACACCAAATTCGTTTGCTTACAATCATCATACAGTAATGTTCATCTACTCCAGTTCCCCTAACCCAACAAAAAATGATGTTAATTACGATTTTTAGATTAAAAGAGCACCATTAGGCGCTGTTAATTACGACTTTGAGATTAAAATGTCATTTGCAATTGTTAATTACAATTTTGAGACAAATGGTTAGTTTAACCTCGATCTTCTGCTCTCCATTTATCCCAACCGAACAAAAATTTAACCATTCCATTCCTCTGAAATGGAACCATTCCATTCCATTCCACGCTGTTTCAGAACCGAACACACCCTTGCATTGTTGTGAACTGTTGTCCATACACGGCCATACCCTTCCACTTACATCCAGCACTATATGCATCAGTCTGTCTCAGAGTCATTCAATATCACTGCTGAGATCTGTTCCCATTCTTATGCAGGCTGAAACTGCTGCGCCTTTACTCAAGTGGATGCAAAATGAGGCTAATGAGGCTGCTGTGAGGACGATGGTGCCGGCACCATCTTCCGAAAACCTCTACAAGCACGAGGCCATGGGCCAGCTGGGTCGTGACCTTTTAATGAATCTGGTATATTTTCTTAATCCACATACATGATTTCATTATTATCTGTTTAATTATTGTTGGCTTTGTCTAATGCTTACCAAAAGTTCAGAAACACTGCGTTTGCTTACAATCATCATACACTAATTTTTCACTTTTCAGTCTGTCTCATCCAGTATATAAACTGTTGATTTCCATTGGCTTCTTTTGTAATCATTTGCATTGTTGTCAACTGTTCTCTATGCACAACCCTATTCTTCCACTTACACCCGCACTATTTGCATCAGTCTATCTCATAGATTTATTAAATATCAATGATGAGTTCTGTTGCTATTCATATGCAGGATGAAACTTCTGTGCCTCTACTCAAATGGATAAAAAATGATCCTGATGAGGCTGCTGTGAAGACGATGGTGCCGCCACCATCTTCTGAAAACCTCCTCAAGCACAAGGCCACGGGCCAGCTGGGTGGTACCCTTTTCAGTAAGCAGGTATATTTTCTTAATCCTCATACATGATTTGATTTTTGTCTGTTTATTGCCGGCTTTGTCTAATGCTTACCAATAGTTCAGAAACACACACACCTATTCTTACACTTACATCCAGCACTATATGCATCAGTGTCTCATAGATTCATTTTATATATCACTGCTGATGTTTGTTGCTCTTCAATTTTCATATGCAGACTGAAACTGCTAACCCTTCATTGGTCAAAAGGATTGCAACTGCTGCTGATGAGGCATCTGCAGAGGCTGCCACCAAGTTACTGTCAGCCCCACCTTCTGGATGCTTATATAAGCTCAAGTCCAAGGACCAGCCGGGCCGTAACCATCCAAGGGTTCGGGTATATTTTCTTAAGCCACATATACATGCCATGATTTATGTCTGATATTATCACCGGCTCTGTCTAATGCTTTTTGGAATTCGGAAACACCAAATTAGCATGCTTATATTCATCATACACTAATTTTTCACTGTTCAGTTTGTAACATAGTGTTATGCACTCGCTTGTCAACATTTGCATTGCTCTGAACTATGCACTTTACACAACCTAATTCTTCCACTTACATTCAGCGCTATGCACCAGTAGTACCTCCCATGTTTCCTTCACCATCCCGATGCCGAGCTTGCGGGAATATGGCGGGCCCATGTACATACCCCACATATAACACCTCCTATGGCTCTATCTACCTTTCTAGTAGCTCCTTCACAGAGTTACAGGTATGTATTCTCAGTGGTTTAGCATGAATTGGCATATAGTAAAGTCTTGTTTTTAGTCTTCTGCTTCTTACATTTGTATCAATTTTCACATGCAGACTGTACCTTGTGAACTTCGTCCAATGATTAACCAGATGTGTCCGCATGAAGGGTCTTTCACTATGCATGGCAATGGCAAATTGATGAACACCTACACGGTCTATGAGGTGTATGTCTACAAGACGCAGGCCATCACATATTTGTATGGACATGATTGGAGAAAGTTTGCTTTTGACTACGGTCTGAAGAAGGGCGACGAGCTGAGGATCAGAAACTCAAACGGGCAGATATACGTAACGCTTACAGAGTTGGAGACACTTCCAAATATATAATATGTAACTTTTTTCTACTCATATCTTTTGATAACTGCATTCTGAGCAGTTGTTCTAAACCATTCCCTCTGTTCTAGCTTGCTGGGTTTAACATGATCAAAGCTGCAGATCCCCTGATGGAACATGAGCGGATGTCACAAAGGGCAACCACACCAGCAGGCACCGGCCCACTCTCCGCATCAGCACCGGTCTCTGCGGTTCCGTTTCACATCGCCCAGCAGTCCCCTACATCAGCATTGGTTCTGTAGAGGCCCCATATACTACACCTGCCCAGCAGGCTCCTCGCATCAAGCACTGGTTTCTCTAGCTGCACCGTTTACGCACCTGCCCAACAGTCTCACATCAGCACCGGTTCCTCTAGAGGCACCGTTTCTGCACATGCCAGCAGTCTCTGCATCGCACCAGCTCGTGTACCAGCCCAGGCTCTGCACCTGCCCCACCGGATCACCGAGGTCTCAGCTCATTGCTGTGGCCACCCGTGTGGTGACCAGGACGCATCTGAAGGCTATGTTCGTGAGTATATGACAGCATAACTGCTCTTATCTTGATGTCTTCTCTGCTCAAAGTCTCACATGGTTCAGTGCATTGGTGCCATTGACTAATTTTTGGTGGTATCTCTTGCTTTGAATCAGAAATTGCCTAAAAGTATCTCCAAGGATCTCAATGCTGGCCGAAGGGGCAAGATATCCCTCGTCATGGAGAGTGAAGGTCTCACCGTGGAGGGACGGTACTCTGTCAGTCCCACAGATGGCCGCTTGGCTGTTACTTCCAGGTGGAAAAAGTTCATTGACGGTGCCAAACTTCGCATTGGATCAAAGTTGAAGGTCAAGATCTTTCGATGCCGCTGTGACATGCTGGTCATAAAGTTCGCGGTTGTCTAGTTCTGTTGCCCCATGAGCCCTTAGCAAATGCATTTGTAGTTATACTTATATAAGGTTATCTTATCTGAACTGCTAATTAATTGTATGGGTGGTAAAACTCTGGCAAGCTTTTGCTCTTAGCAAGTATGTATGTATGATCAGCTATTATGATAACTAATGTTTGTGTTCATCTTAATTTGCATTTCCGTTTTAGAAAAAACTTAATTTCTATTTTGGCTGACCTGTTAGAGAACTATCAGATTGAACCCACAACATGATTCAAATAGATTCATTACACCGAGCCACATGTCTTGACCTTGCTATACACTACTTCCATTAATCAGTGCAAGAAGGCTTACCTGAGCTGCCTGAACCATGGCAGATTCGAATCCACCTTATCTATCTAGAAATACAACCTTTGCAGAAAGAGGATTTGCAGTATGGGGAGGCTGACATTGGGGACCCATGAGCCAGCAGCGTGTCAACGTTTTAAAGGTGGCGGGAGATCGAAAGAAAAATAAGCCAAAATCAGTTGGTAAACAAATTCAAGAAAAGAAACATTTACCTTTCTGAGAGGATGACATGCGGGACCCATGAGGCAGCAGCATCCTCAACTATTTCAAGGCGGCAGGGGATCAAAAAAAAGGAAATAGCCAGAAATTAATTAGGGTCAAAAATAAATCCATCAAAGGAAACTTTTATTGTTCATAGAGGATGACATGTGGGACCGACTTGCCAGCGTCGTCATCGTTTCAAAGGGGGCAGGGGATCAAAAGAAAAAGGCAAATAGCCAGAAATTAGGGGAAAAAATAAATCCAACAAAGGAAACTTTTATTGTTCATAGAGGATGACATGCGGGACCCATGAGCCAGCAGCTTCCTCAACGTTTCAAAGTCGGCATGAGATTGAAAGAAAAAGGCAAGTGACATAATATCAGGGAGCCAAATAATAAAGAAAACTTTATTGTACATAGAGGATGACATGGGGTCCCATTTTGTAGCAGCGGTCTCAACGCTTCCAAGGCACAGGACCGAAAGAAAAATGAAGTAGCCAAAAATCAGGGTGTGAAAAAATCCAAGAAAAGAAAGATTTCAATTGGGCTGTATCGGACATCTGCCTTCGAACTATCCCGGCCTTTTGACTCGTACAATTTCAGCCCACTCCAAAACGAAAGGTCGGATTTTTCTCAAAAAAAAAGAAAGTCCTATGCTTGGCAAAAACAAAAAACAAGGAAATTCAACATATAAGTTTGTTTATGTAGATATAAAGATTTAATTTATCCGTTTGCAATAGCTCAGAGCGAAATACAACGTTTATTGTCTGCAAAATAAAATATCACATGTTTCTTGTACGGGGGCGACATCGGGAACCCATGAGCCAGCAGCGTGGCCAACGTTTCAAAGGCGGCAGGGGATCGAAAATAAAAAAAGCCAAAAATCAGTTGGTAAAAAAATAGAAGAAAAGAAATTTATCGTTACGAGAGGATGACATGCGGGACCCATGAGGCAGCAACATCCTCAACGTTTCAAAGTCGGCATGAGATCGAAAGAAAAGCCAAGTGACATAATATCAGGGGCCAAAAATAATCTAAGAAAAGAAACTTTATTGTACATAGAGGATGACATGCGGGTCCCATTTTGCAGCAGCGGTCTCAACGTTTCCAAGGCGGCACAGGACCAAAAGAAAAATGAGGCAGCAGCATTCTCAACAATTCCAAGGCGGCAGGGGATCAAAAGAAAAAAAAGGAAATAGCCAAAAATTAATTAGGTGTCAAAAATAAATCCACCAAAGGAAACTTTTATTGTTCATAGAGGATCACATGTGGGACCGACCTGCCAACAGCGTCCTCATCGTTTCAAAGGGGGCAGGGGATCAAAAGAAAAGGCAAATAGCCAGAAATTAGGGGTCAAAAATAACTCCAAGAAGGAAACTTTTATTGTTCGTAGAGGATGACATGCGGGACCCAGGCCCGCAGCTTACTCAACGTTTCAAAGGTGGCATGAGATCGAAAGAAAAAGGCAAGTGACCAAATATCGGAGCCAAAATAATCCAAGATTTATTGTACATAGAGGATGACATGTGGGTCCTATTTTGCAGCACAGTGGTCTCAATGTTTGTAATGCGACTTGAGATCAAAAGAAAAAGAAAGTAGCTAGTAATTAGGGGTGAAAAAAAATCCAAGAAAATTGATGGACATAGAGGATGACATGCGGGTCCCTTGCCAACAGCTTCAACGTTTCAAGGGGGCAGGGGATCAAAAGAAAAAGGCAAGCCAAAAATAGAGGGTGAAAAAAAATACAACAAAGGAAACTTTTATAGACATAGAGGATGACATGCGGGTCCCATGGCCAGCAGGTTCCTCAACGTTTCAAACGTGGCATGAGATCGAAAGAAAAAGTCAAGTGACCAAATATGAGGTAAAAAAACTCCAAGAAAAGAAAGTTGATTGCTCATAGAGGATGACATGCGGGTCCCATTTAGCTGCAGCGGTCTCACTGTTTGAGGCGGCAGGGGATCGAAAGAAAAGGCAAGTGACCAAATATCGAGCCAAAAATAATTCAAGAAAGAAAGTTTTATAGTACATAGAGGATGACATGCGGGTCCCATTTGCAGGCGGTATCACCGTTTGAGAGGCGGCAGGGGATCGAAAGAAAAAGGCAAGTGACCAAATGAGGGGCCAAAAAAATCCAAGAAAAGAGTTTTATAGTACATAGAGGATGACATGCGGGTCCCATTTAGCAGCAGCGGTATCACCGTTTGAGAGGCGGCAGGGGATCGAAAGAAAAAGGCAAGTGACCAAATATGAGGTGCCAAAAAATCCAAGAAAAGAAAGTTTTATAGTACATAGAGGATGACATCGGGTCCCATTTAGCAGCAGTAATCACCGTTTGAGAGGCGGCAGGGGATCGAAAAAAAGGCAAGTGACCAAATGAGGGCCAAAAAAAACTCAAGAAAAGAAAGTTGATTGCTCATAGAGGATGACATGCGGGTCCCATTTAGCGACGGTCTCAAGGTTTCAAAGGCGACAGGGATCAAAAGAAAAAGTAGCCAAATCGGGGTCAAAAAATCCAAGAAAAGAAAATTTGGTTCATAGAGGATGACAAGCGGGACCCATGATCCTGCATCGTAAACGGCTCGATCGGAGAGTGTTGAACGAGATGGCGCGATCGAGAAAAAAACAATGCTAGAGAGGCTGCCATCTGGGCCCTACATCCCTGGGCGGTGCGGATTTGCGTTGACTCGGCCGGCGAACCCGAGAATTCGCGATGCACCACGTCCCGGGCCACCATACGCGACGTTTTGGCCGCTTTCGTCGGGCTAGGTGGCCTCAAAAACGAGAAAAAAAACTTTTGACATGCACCACGGAGGGACCCAAAATCGTCGGCCATGGTACACCACCAACCACGGCGCGACTTCAACCTCGTCGTCCAGGCCCCCTTCGATTGGGACCCGTACGAACCAGTGCAGTACGACGCGCCGGAGAACCCCTACGACACCACCATCGTCGACAACGAGCCGGAGGTAACCCTTTGTTCCCTTGTTCTTATCTCATTTCAATCATTTTGTGTTAGATCTAGCGTTATTATGGTTCGTCTGTTCCTAGTTCAATCCTTTTGTGTTAGATCTTGCGTTATTACGGTTCGTCTATTCCTAGTTCAATCCTTTTTTGTTAGATCTTGCGTTATTACTGTTCGTCTGTTCCTAGTTCGATCCTTTTGTGTTAGATCTTGCGTTATTAGTGTTTGTGATTTGCTTTTGTTTAAGATTTGTGCCGATGATGATGAATATTTGGGCATAAATTGATTCAGGGTTTGGTCAGTAAACAATTGGTGTGTACAAATTTGTTGTGCATGATCTTTGGTTTGCTGACTCAAATCCTGGATATAAGTGTGTCCAATGTAACTGAGGCTACCTCTTTTTTCGAGCCCATATTATCATGCATGATTTTTTGTTCACTCTCTGTTCCATCATCGTTGCAATTGACTCCGTGTTTTTTGCACGATCTTTGGTGCTACGTGACAGGTGCAGAGCAGCGACGTCGACAGCGACGACGAGTCCTTCCACACCAAGACTCGTCACGTCCTCAGGAGGCTGCAGTCCGGCCATTACGATGGCCCCTTTGCTCGAGGCATTTACAAGTGCCCCTTCTGCAACAGGAAGCTCCGCGCCACCGACTTCAACTCCCTGGTGAACCATGTTGAATCCATTGGCAGATGTGGCGCTAGAGTTGGAAGGACCGTGAACGTGCATGCGTACATGGCCAAACACAAAGCACTTGGGATTCACCTGCGCAACCTCCAAGCGAGTCACACACGCTACCTGGACGTTGAACGTGCCTACTGCACTCTCTGTATGTGACTGCTCTATCTGTAGAGCAGCTTAATTTCATGTAAAATGTAGCTTATGTTGGATCTATCGGTACTACTTTTGGATATGTCCTGAATATATCTATGCTATGTTGGTTGTTGTATGCAGCTTATCCTATATTTTCTCTCTGGATTTGTGCCCTAGATTTCCTACCTGATTGGGTAAAAACGAAGGCATAAAGAAATGAATGGCATTAAAAAACAGAAGGAGAAGCTGCTCTAGATTTGCTACCAATTTGGGCTATCAAATATGAATGAGATCGAGCGATAGAGAGGAAAAAGGTACATTGAAAACTGCTGGGCGAAAGAGACAGAAACCACTCGTGCCCCCGTCCCGGACCCACACGGCTCCACACGCTACGGCCCCACACGCTACGGCCACACAAACACGGCCTCGTCCTGTCCCACGCGGTCCCTTCCTACCAGCCCCACACGACGCGGTCCCACACGACGCGACCCCACAAACGACACGACCCCACTCGTCAGCACGGAACGGTCAACTTAACGGATTCCTTCCGTCAGGCTCCTTTCTGGGTTAGGACAAGGGCTTGGGGAAAACTGAGGAAAAACTAAGGAGCTGGGGAAAACTGAGTACAACTAAGGACCTGAGGGCACAAAAATAGAAATCCCTTATTTTTTCTGGAGGGAAAGAGCCGGTTTGGTGAAGCAACGTCAGTCTCTAATTTGTCCACTTCACGCGTTAACAGAATAATGGATGACGTTAAACACGTGTCGAGCAGAGAGAGGGTGCTCACGTATCCCCCTGATCACCGGGCTTCATTCCATATTTTGTATGTGAGTATTTGCATGGCAATTATCAACAGAATAAAGATGACATCCATGCAGGATGCTATTCATATCAAAAGCACTCATATCTACCAAAGAAGTTCCCTCGATAACTCTTCACACCCCAAAAATAATATAAGTTCATCATGCTGATTAGGAGTGATCATGTCATCACAATACAAACTTGCAGTACTCATTGGATTCGAAAGGCTATTATCATTGAAAATTGAAATGACCTACTTTATATCAAAGTTAACAAACAAAAGGATATAGGGCACAAACTTTTTCACCAATATCATTTAAAGCCCTGTCCCACATTCTAGTTTTTTAATTCCTGTGATGGATACAATATTATTCTTCGATTTGATTCTTTTCACAAGGTCTAAGTGCTCCACAAAAATTAACATGATTATAAGAAATAGTACTTTTAGAAGTTTGAGCATGTGTATGGAAATCATTAATAACAGTTTCATTTTTCATGCAAGTGTCTTTAAAAGGTTCATGATATATGTCTCAATTTCCTTTAGGAACATTAATATGAGAAGCAAAGGCTCTACACCAATCAACAATAATTTGAGAATCAAGACCATATTTAGCACTAAGCTCTTGAAAATCAGCAGTTTCAGCGAAAGACTTAATGCAATCATACTCATAGTTTATACCTGATTCTTTACCTTTGTCGTTATCCCAATCTTCGGTATTGCTTTGAATTGTTTCAAGAAGATCCCACTTAGCTTCAACCTCCTTACTTCTGAAAGATCCCTCTAAACAAGGGGAAATACACTTTGGCTCATAGGAGCATTTGCTCTCACTATGTGAATCCACATTTTGAAGTGTCAAAAAATTCTAAACTAAATTTTTACATGTACATCTAGACATTTTATGTTGGTACACAAATTTTCAAAAAAAATTTATGTGGCTCCTGTAAAAAAGACAAATTTTGATGCTGTAACACGACTACGTACAACACATTTTTTTGTCTTTTTTGTACACACCACACAAAATGTTGTTTTTCCACGAAAACTTGTGTACGAACATAGAATGTCACGATGTACACCAAAAAATTTATGTCAATTTTTTTTGACATTTTTAAAATTAATTTTTAAATATTTTGTATAATGGGAGTATTTGCTCCTAGGAGCCAAAACGCCACCTCCCTAAACAAGCATCTAGATAGTCCTTGTATTGCCCTGGAAGCCTTGCATAAAAATTATTAATAACAATGTTACGGGGACTCATGAATGGGACATTTGAGCATTAGTAACTTCCCATGCTTGGGCAATACTTTCTCCATCATGAGGATGAAAATTATAAATACAATTCCTATCTATATGCATTTCACGAGGAGGATAAAATTTAAAGTAAAAGAGAGATTCAAGCTCCTTCCACTCTGAATGATGAGGATCATCTAGTAGCTGATACCACTCCCTTGCTTTGTCCTTAAGTGACAATGGAAATAATTTCTTCATGGCATTTTCTCTTGATAAACCTGCAACCTTAAACAACTCACAAAGTTCTTTAAGTTTCAACAAGTGATCACTTGGATGGACTGTTCCATCCCCTGCATAACGTTCATCCATGATCTTTTCAACAATTTTCATAGGTATTTTAAAAGGAATACTTTTAGTAGGTTGATTTAAAATCTCACAAGCATCATCACATGTGGGAGATAAAATATCATCAGAGCAAATTTTCTCCTCTAAAGCTGGGGGACTAAAAAGATCATGAAAACAAGCTTCCCCAAGCTTAGAATTTTCCATAGTATTAGCAATAATGGTGTTCAAGGCATTCATACTAATAACATTGCTATTAGCATGCAAACAAAGTTCCATAGGTTTTTTAATTTTCTCTTCAAACACCTCATGTCCTAACTCAAGATAAATACTATAAAGATCTCTAATTTTTTGTTGTTGTTTTCCATTAAGCCAAACTAGTACGTGAAAATAAAAATAAGAAACAAAAAGATATAATTGCAGAATCTAAAGGAAATAACTTCGAGCACTCACCAGCAACTAGAAAACTTAGTAGCCAGAGGATGTGAGTACCTTTTACCTTACCTCCCACGACAATGGCGGAAAAGACTTGATGTCACGCACGCTTCTATTCATGAACAGGTGTTGGGCCTCAAAATGCGAGGTTGTAGAGTGTGCAATTTTCCCTTAAGTGGATCACCCAAGGTTTATCGAACTCGAGGCGAGGTCAAAGATATCCCTCTCAAGCAACCATCAATTACGATGAAGAAGTCTCTTGTGTCCCAACACACCCAATACACTTGTAAGGTGTATATGTGCACTAGTTCGGCAAAGAGATAGTGACATACAAGTAATATGGATGATTACAAGTAAACATGTAGCAGAACTGGTTGTAAATGGTGTTTCAATGCTTGGAAACAAAGTCTAGGGATACTTTCACGAGGGACACCCAACGCGGGGCCAAACGGAATACGGTAGATATTAAGGCTGCGGCTGGCCCCGGTCCCTCGGAGCTGACAGCCCACAGCCACGGCGCGCCGATCCGGGTCGCAGGCGTGCCACGACCTATACCTGGTCAGGAAGGTGTGGATGATGCCTCGCTTAATTTCCTGCAGGGCACACACGTACACGTTAAATACGAGCCTCGATCGGCTCTCAGGTTGTCCTGTGAATCGGCTAACCGATCCACCCAGTTCGTCCAAGGTGGCCGAATATGTGGTGGTCCTGCTTGATCATGGTAGAGCTAATGAGATCCACGACGATGTGGGGTTTTCACCGCATAATCGGATCATCCTACTCTAGGTTGGGCCTCGCGCTTACGGTGATCGTAAGCACCTAAACGAGGCCTAAAAACCAACACAAGGTTGATCCTCGGAACATCCCGTCTGGGCTCGCAAACGACACCCTCGTCCGCTGGATCCTCCACCCCTTTGTAAGGCCTAACTATTGCAGATATTAAACTAATCCTTGTAGAACAAGGAGCGATCGTAACGGATCAGATCTACTAAACTATGATCAAGCGGGGTGCCGCCCCTGCACCCATGATGAGGCACAAGGACGGCTAGATGCGCAAGGGTTGCACTACGAAAGCATGCAGCATGAAGAACAATGCTAACCCTAACACATCTGATAACTACGTTGCTCGCCATCAAAAGCGCTTCAGTACGAACAACGCATGAACAACGTAGGCAGGCTCGTGCTGCCTAGATCGCAAGATGCGATCTAGGCAACATGATGCTTACCGGAGAAACCCTCGAGACGAAGGGTTGGCGATGCGCCGAGATTTGTTTGTGTTGAACGTTGGTTGTTGTTTATTCCATAAACCCTAGGTACATATTTATAGTCCAGGGGACTTTCTAATGGGCGTGCACTAAACCGTGCACGAGACAAACTCTAATTTCTAAACTAAGATACACGGGCTAGCTAGCCCAAACTTGGTAAATAAGGCCGATTCACATATCTGTCCACGCATATATCTTCAAGTCCATCTTGATCGCGGCCCACCTCTGACTTGGTCAAATTCTGGTGATAACACATGCCCCCCTGGTTTTGGAAATAACATTTCCAAAATCATCACGCTTTCCTTCGTCGGGTCATGTCATGATATAGCAGAGTCGTCGCAGCATCCGTCATCATTATGCTTTGTCAGCTCTTCTGGAAAACTCGATAGCTCTGCATCACTTCCTTGGAAACTGTAATGGCGTTAAATTTCCTCCAAGCTTCCCATTATTCAACCGTGCTAATTGATCAACCCTCTTCATCCTCTGATCTGGCCACCGACCTTTCTTTCCAATCTATTCCCCCAAATGAGCCAATGTTGGAGTCCGAGCGGGACTTTAGTGAGGACGATGACGATGACGCAGAGGAAGAAAACTCCAGTCACAGGCTAGAGCAGCGGTGATGAGGCATTCTCCGGAAACAGTGCTGGTGACAGCTACGATGCTGACGACGAAGGCAGCGAGGACTAGTGACATAGCACCAGCAAGATGCGAGCAATCGGCTCTTCTTCTGTTCCTCTTTGAACCATCGGCTCTTCATTGCAACAAACCCTCCTCTGTCAATGAAGAAGTATTCTTCAATCAATTGTTTTGCCGATGGTCAAAGTCACGCAGTCTCCAAAGAGAGCCGATGGCATTGCATCGGTCTCTATTATAAAAATACGAGGAAAGTCGACCTAGCCGCCCTTCCAAACGGTAACCTGCGACCTCCATCTGAAAAGGCGAACTCAGATCCCCAAATCGCCGCCTGAGTAGCTCCAACCCACAACCATTTACACAGATCTCGGCCACGCCGCCCCCGGCTCCTTCAACGCATCCCATGGCGGAATCATCCAACACCGATACCACGGCTTCCGGACTGAAGGTAATCTTCAACCCCCTCTCGCTGTTCGACTTGACATGAGATTAATGGCAAACTCCTGAATTAATGTTTCGCTCCGCTACTAATTTAGGCTTCAGATATCCTTCTGCCACACCCTTCTCTCGCAAATTCGATGTGCCTTGGTCCTCGTTCTTCTGAGAGTCCTGCCCTGTTAATTTCGTGTGAAGCTAACAGAATCCCCTTTGTGAGCCAAAACCTAGATCTAACTTCCTGGGCCGACTGCCTACGAGCCTGGCCTAATCCTCCTGAAGGTTGGGTGGCATGGTACAATAGAGTATCAAAATCCCATTTGGGAAACCATAGGGATAGCCGATGCCCTGTCACTATCATTATCTCCTCTTGAGAAGAACGAGAACATCTTGAAAACCATCGGCTACTTCTGGTCTGATGCACTGAACTGCTTCATGTTTGGTCATGGCCCTATGACACCAACCTTACTGGATGTGGCCATGATCACGGGGCTGGACATTGCATCCCCCAGCCCTTCTGCATTCAAACTGCCAAAAGTCCCTTTCACCCTCTCCTCCAAAAAAGAGTGTACCAGCTGGGGTGCCTACCTCAATCGTTACATGAAAAACAAAGGCCCCGTGACAGAGAGGGAGCACACAGCCTTTCTGAATTTCTGGCTGGAGCACTTCATATTCTGTGGCCCATCACTTGCTCCTACCAAGAATTACCTCTCCCTGGCTTATGAACTTGCTAAAGGCACCCAACTCGGCCTAGGCAAACTATTCCTTGGAGAGATTTATCGATCCCTCCAACTGATGTCTGTCAAATTGTTCCATCGAAAGACAGTCAAAACTGGCGGCCCCTGGTGGTTCATTCAGTTGTGGGCACAACTATACTTCCAAAACCAAATACCAGACTTCCCACCACTGACCACCTGCACCTTTCCGGATGTGAATGGAAAGGAAATCCGATGCACCAGCTACGGCCAAGCCCTGTATGGTCTCCCGGGCAGCAGGCTGATCCCCAAGGAAGCAGCAGGGTGGTTCAAGATTTTCTTCCAAGGTCTGGACAACCCCCTGTTTGATCCTTATACTGAATCGGCAAACTTTGAAAACCCCGTCTCTTTCCGATTGGGTGACCTTGCCGATGACGCCGGCACACAGCATTTGTACTCCATCATGATTCGCCCTTGCTTCCTCCCTGTTGGCATGAGTACCTCAAACCGGATCACAAAGCCCGGTTATGAGTGCTACCAACCGGTAGTGGCGGCCCGACAGCTTGGTCTCGGACAGGTGCCTCACTTCTTCTTACATCATCTGACAGCAAGTAGAGCTGACCTGCCTGACATCATCACCGCCCAAAGGTGTTATACCTTCTTTGATGCTTTGGCCATCCCAATTCCTCACGACCTCCGCTTCTCCTTCACCACCGATGGTTTTGAAATTGGTGGTCTATGTGGAAGACCCACGTCTTCCGGAAGGCTCTAGGACCGCTGCTGAAGCTCGACGCAGATGTGACATCCCTGCAGACCAGGTACACAAGCATTTCTGTGCACCTTATGGTGATTATCCCTAACTCTTTCTCTGGCAGCAACAGATGGTCGGCTCCCCTCAGGCGACGGTTCCCCTTCGTATTCCTCCCCCTGCACCGTGGTTCTCTTACGCGGAACTCGCCACCTCGAAAGTCATGTCGGGGGTGCGGGTTCGCGAAATCGGCTCCCAAGTAAAAGCATTTCGGGACCGGTTGCCCCCGAGCCTCGACTCGAGCGGGGACGTCGGTGAGGAAAGGTGGCTGCCAGGAAAAAACCCTGAAGCGTAAAGCTCCGGCTCCACAGCTTGCGTGTAAGTCGGTCTCAACCCTGAGACGTTTGTCCGCTTTCAATCATTCGTGTATGATGCGCTCGTGTTCTTCCCTACAGCCCTCCACTGAAGGAACCTCCAGCGGAGCCGAGGAAACCAGTCAAGGGGACTCAAGCTCGGGCAATTCCGAGAGGTCCACCACCCAAAGCCAGACGGCTTCACCGGCGCCGGCTCTTAAGGAAAAGTTGAACACTGAACCTCCTGCCCCCCAAGCCCCGAACAGATCGGGGTCACGCACAAAGAAGCGCTGTGTCAAAAGGGCTCGCAAGAACCCACGACCCTCTTCATCAAGCCAGGAGGTCTCAAATGTAATCATCTTCTTGGTCATGCTTAATGCTTTTCCCGTCGTTACATATAGATCGGCTAATCATTTCCTCTTGCAGGCCGAAGAAACTTCTAGCGGAGACGTTGAGGAGATACAGATTCCGTCCGCCACTCTGGACCTGGCCACCCCGGCGGTGACGGCTGCCCAAATGGTTAACCCATCTCAGTCCACAGAAAAGCCGATCGTCACTGCATCGGCTGTTCCCCCTTCCTTGGGAGAGGTATGTCTTTCCTTCTTGGTCCCATCAATTCCACCATTGCCTGCTAAACTCACTTTGTTTGCCCTGCCAGGGTTATGATCTCTCGAGCTTGCTTTCGTTCGATCCAGACTCCATCGAACCAACTTCTTCCAAGGCAGGTGGGGAGCCGATCCCTAGTACGGTCCGTGGTCCACTCCAGCGCCTCAAAGATTTGCTTTCTGCCCCAACTGAGACTTTGATTGAAGATTCCGCGGAAGCCAAAGGCATTCTCGAGGATATCCAGCTTCATCTCCCTATGACCCTGCAAGTGAAGCTCTGGCCCGCTGTTACCCTGCCGGTCTTTAAGTCAAGGGTGCAATCGGCTCGCCAAAGGATTGCTCTTCGCCACTCCCAACTTCCGCTGAGGGCCGATATTGCCGAAAAATGTCGACGGCTCAATGAGAAGAAGGCTGCTCTGGACGCCAAGATGGATACCTCTGCTACTCGTGCTGAACTCGAGACCCTGCGTGAGCTGGAGGATCTTGAAGAGAGGGTAAGGGTGACCAAACAGCTCATCCAGGACAAGGAAGCCCTTGTTGCCCGTTCTCAAGACGAAGCAAAAGGCCTCACGGCCGGTCTGAAGACCGATCTGGCTGAAATCCGTACCCTGAGCAATCAGCTGGTGACGGGTAAGGACGAGGATGACAAGGCTGAGATTGCTGAGGCGGATCGCGTCCGTGTCGACGCCATTCTCGCCCTCGGTGTGTTTCTTCAGTAGGGCCTTCAGAGACAAATGATGTTTCATTGGACTGGATCTTTCTGTACTTGCTACATTTTTTTTTTTTTTTTTACTGGCCGATTTTCCATCGGCTCCCGACATTTTCTTGCCCATGCGTCTGTCTGATAACCGTATGCACCTCCCCCGAGCCGAATCTGACAGGTGATTGCAGATATCGGCTTTGTATTATGTCAATGCGCCGTACTCGTACCTCGGCTCCGTTGGGATTCGTGTAGCCGACGTGGCCGCCGGTCGTTAGATCACCGTTGAAACCAAGCAGACCGTGTAGTGAGAATAATCTTGGCCGACTCGCTGGATCGAAGCGCTCCATAAGGTTTCGTAATATCCCTCATGTAATGTGGAGCACTAGGCCCCGTCGGGAGGACGAGCACCGTGTTCGTACCAGCCGATGTTTCGTCATCGGCTTTCCTGTCCAAGGCGTGCAGAAATGTGTTGGCGTCAAACCACAGTGGACAGTGGCCAACACGGTAGAGCGGGAATGACTAAGGCTGCGGCTGGCCCCAGTCCCTCAGAGCGACGGCCCGCAAAGCCTCCTGGTCGCGCGCCGATGCTGGGGCGTGCCACCTGAACTATACCTGGTCGGGAAGGTGTGGATGATGCCTCGCTTAATTTCCTGCAGACACCACGTACACGTTAAATACGAGCCTCGATCGGCTCTCAAGTTGTCCTGTGAATCGGCTCAAAGAGCCGATCCACCCACGGTTCGTCCAAGGTGGCCGAATATGTGGTGGTCCTGCTTGATCAGTAGAGCTAATGAGATCCACGACGATGTGGGTTTTCACCGCATAATCGGATCATCCTACTCTAGGTTGGGCCTCGCGCTCACGCCACGGTGATCGTAAGCTTGCCCTAGACGAGGCCTAAAAACCAACACAAGGTTGATCCTCGGAACATCCCGTCTAGGGCTCGCAAACGACACCCTACGTGCCGCTGGATCCTCCACCCCTTTGTAAGGCCTAACTATTGAGATATTAAACTAATCCTTGTAGAACAAGGAGCGATCGTAACGGATCATCTACTAAACTATGATCAAGCGGAGTGCCGCCTGCACCCATGATGAGGCACAAGGACGGCTAGATGCGCAAGGGTTGCACTACGAAAGCATGAGCGAAGAACAATGCTAACCCTAACACATCTATGATAACTACGTTGCTGGCCATCAAAAAGGCTACGAGCAACGCATGAACAACGTAGGCAGGCTCTGTGCTGCCTAGATCGCAGATGCGATCTGGCAGCATGATGCTCGGTAGAAACCCTCGAGACGAAGGAGTTGGCGATGCGCCAGATTGTTTGTGGTTGAACGTTGGTTGTTGTTTATTCCATAACCCTAGGTACATATTTATAGTCCAGGGGACTTTCTAATGTGGGCGTGCACTAAACCGTGCACGAGACAAACTCTAATTTCTAAACTAAGATACACGGGCTAACTAGCCCAAACTTGGTAAATAAGGCCGATTCACATATCTGTCCACGCATATATCTTCAAGTCCATCTTGATCGCGGCCCACCTCTGATTTGGTCAAATTCTGGTGATAACAGGATCATACTTTCACTAGTGGACACTCTCAACAATGATTCCATAATTGAATACATAGATATTATCACTTCACTACGCTACTCTGAACCACTCTCCGATTTGATAATAAACACAAATTCACTGCGTAGGGCTGCATAAGCATTCCTTAAAGTTGACATTCCTAATCTATCGACACCCCACACTATCACCTTGAGCATACAAATTGTAGGATGACGTAGCATAGAAAACAAAATTCGGCGAACAAGCAAAGATGCAATCTAGAAGACGGTAGCAACGAGGGGATTATCGAGTCTCACCCTTGAAGGGATTGCAAAGCCTACAAGATGAGGCTCTTGTTGCTGCGGTAGGCGTTCACTTGCCGCTTGCAAAAGCGCGTAGAAGATCTTGATCACGGCGCCACGAGCGGGCAGCACCTCCGTGCTCGGTCACACGTTCGGTTGTTGATGAAGGCGACGTCCACCTCCGTTCCAGCGGGCAGCAGAAGTAGTAGCTCCTCTTGAATCCGGCAGCACGACGGCGTGGTGTCGGTGGTGGTGGAGAACTCCGCGGAGCTTCGCTAAGCGTGCGGGAGAGAAGGAGGAGCGGGGCGGCTAGGGTTTGGGGAGAGGGGCGCCGGCCATCGGGTGCGGCCACCTTGTGGTGTTTGGTGGCCGGCCCCCCTCCCTTGGTCCCTCATTATATAGGTGTAGCCCCAAGTGTTGGACTACAAGTCTCAAGACCGGAACCCAAAACCTTCCATGTGATAGGAAACCTACCAAGGTGGGAATCCCACTTGGGGTGGGATTCCCCCTTCCATGTGGGGGGTGGCCCCTAAGTGGGAGTCCACTTGGGACTCCTCCCCCTTAGGGTTGGCCGGCCATGGGAGGTGGGGTCCCTCCGGGACTCCGCCTTCCTTAGTGGTTTCTTCCGGACTTTTCTAGAACCTTCTAGAACCTTCCATAAAACCTTGAATCATTTTCAAACATAAAATGACATCCCTATATGAATCTTATTCTCCGGACCATTCCGGAACTCCTCGTGATGTCCGGGATCTCATCCGGGACTCCGAAAAAATTTGAACTCCATTCCATATTCAAGTTCTACCATTTCAACATCCAACTTTAAGTGTGTCACCCTACGGTTAGCGAACTATGCGGACATGGTTGAGTACTCACTCCGACCAATAACCAATAGCGGGATCTGGAGATCCATAATGGCTCCCATATTCAACGATGACTTAGTGATCGAATGAACCATTCACATACGATACCAATTCCCTTTGTCACGCGATATTTTACTTGTCCGAGGTTTGATCATCGGTCACTCTATACCTTGTTCAACCTCGTCTCGACAAGTACTCTTTACTCGTACCGTGGTATGTGGTCTCTTATGAACTTATTCATATGCTTGCAAGACATTAGACGACATTCCACAGAGAGGGAGTATATCTATCCGTCATCGGATGGACAAATCCCATGTTGATCCATATGCCTCAACTCATACTTTCCGGATACTTAATCCCACCTTTATAACCACCCATTTACGCAGTGGGGTTTGATGTAATCAAAGTACCTTTCCAGTATAAGTGATTTACATGATCTCATGGTCATAAGGACTAGGTAACTATGTATCGAAAACTTATAGCAAAGACGTGATCTTATCCTACGCTTAATTGGGTGTGTCCATTACATCATTCATACAATGATATAACCTTGTTATTAATAACATCCAATGTTCATGATTATGAAACTAATCATCTATTAATCAACAAGCTAGTTAAGGGTTTACTAGGGACTCATTTGTTTGTTTACATAACACACATGTATCAATATTTGGTTAATACAATTATAGCATGGTATATAAACATGTATCATAAACATAAAGGGTTGATTGATTTGTCTCTGATTTTCCCCAGCCCCTTGGTTTCCTCAGTTTTCCCCAAGCCTATGTCTGAAACCCGCAAGAACTCGAGACGGAAGAATCCGTTTATTTGGACGTTATGTGACGTGTTGCGCCGCGTTGTCGCGGGGGCCGCATCGTGTGGGCCGCGTCGTGTGGGGCCGCATCGCGTGGGGCTGGTAGAAAAGGACCGCGACAGGACGCGAAGCGTTTGGTTGCACGTGAGCCAGGAGCTGGGTTTTGTCTCTCGTGGCCCAAATTGGCATTTTTAAGAGCACCTTTTCCCCTCTTTCTCTCTCTGTCTTTTCACCAAATTAGTATCAAATCTAGAGAAAGCTTCTATTTCTGTCTTTCTTCAATATGGCAGCAAATCTAATAGCAAATCTCTGGGGTTATTTATGCCTTTTTGGCCCTCGTTTTTTGCCCAATATGGCAGCAAATCTAGTAGCAAATCTAGAAGCTATTATATGATAAATTCACAGCAGCATAATCAGAAAACTAAGTATAATACATAGGTAAACTGCATACATCAGCCAAAAGCAGCCAATAACATTGTTAATGTTCACTACAAACTAAGCTGAAAAAAAAACGCACGCAATGTATGGCCAACAAGAAGATTAGGATACCCCAGGATGAATGAATTTGTTATTCATCCCTCATATATTTCTGCGTCGCTCCATTCGTGCATTATCCCAAGGAAATATTCATTGAACTCCCGCCGTCTGCAGTGTGCGGCCAATACATCCTCCAAACGGTATGGCCTGTCTTCATTTCTCAGACCGTAGCTTCCTAGTCTATGCACATATTGTGGCGACTCATCCCAGGAATTTGTATCATGAAAGTACTCCCTGGTATAACCTAAATCCGCATAGTATATGCAGCCAGGTCGAAGAGTCGGGTACACTCTGGTGTTCGACGGAGATACACCGGATAATGCACAAAGAAGGCATGAATGCCAATGTTGCGACCGGATGAGAGCGGCTCTGAGTGTCACACGATTTTCACAGAGCGTGTTTTCATCAACACAAGCAGCGAGATCACCATCCGACTTCTGAGTGGGAACATCACGTCCAAGTTCTGGAAAGCAGAAATTAGTGTCTCCATAATATTGTGATGCTCATGGCAACCTTATACAGTACATTGGTGCACACTATTCTTCCGGACTCAAATTGTCCACAGCTATTGCATACAGTTCACCATTGAACGGGGTAATGCAACGCATACTATGGTTCTTGATCGAAAATCTTCCTTCTCCCCAATCTTCATATATATCCTTAGTTGGAGTGCTCTCATCGACCCAACCAAGTTCCTCCGGGTAATGTCCGCAAGTGAAGACCATAGTCGGGGAGTTGATTGCAGCGACTGAATCCAGAAAAACAGTTGGCATCTGCGCCTCAAACATAGTGTTTGATGTCTTTGTGAGTGGGTTCAGAAGCCGTATCTTGTGCGGCGGGTTCTTCTGGGCAAGCACGATGACGCCACGGGAAAAGCCGACGAAGTAGAATCTAAAATATATTGATGAAGATAACATTCAGCACTAAGATTGAAAATAAGAATAGATTAACCCTATAGATATGGAGGAATTTGAACCTTGCACGAAATGCAGATAGATCTATGGTGACGTAGCGGGATGTGCCGAGATGGAGGAAGGTGAACTCAGCGGCGTGTGGAAGGGCGTGGTGTAGCATGATCCATTCGTGCAGGTGCACGTCGGGATCAGGTAAACCTGAGCGCCAATTTCTACAGACTTGCCTCATAGCAGAGTAGGTGTCCACGTACTCCTCTTTCGCCAATAAGCATTCGCCGATCTTGTGAAGTGGTCCGTCGACCCCGTGAGGCCGACCGGTTTACGGAGCGCCAGCAGCCTGAATCTGTGTCCCTCTCCCGAAGGCGGCCAGGCTCGCTGACTGACAGGCTCGGCAGCGACGGAGCTCGGAAAGGCAGCTGTGGGCTCGAGCGGCAGGCTTGGGGAGATAGCCGCCGGCGCATTGCTAGCCTTCTCCACATCGCCGTGAAGCTTCATCTGGCGGTTGGGGTTTATGTGGAGAAGTTGATGGGACGTGAGAGGGGTGGTTTCGTGCGTGAGCGAGAATGAGGCATCTTGTGTGCGAGGAAGGGAGAGAGGGGCTTACGCGTCCTAATGCGACCCGCGTCAACAATGGCACGTCTTCCACGTCCTGCACCGCGACACGCGTCAACAATGGCACGTCTTCCACTTCTGCACCGCAACACGCGTCCTCGAGTCTAACCCTGGAAATTTAGATATACTCGGGTATACCCTCGAGTCATATACTAGCATTTTTTGTGTGCTCAGTTTTTCCCTTGAGTGCTACTACTGGCTAGTGCAATATACTCGGTTTACCCTCAAGTGGCTGGTCAACAGTCAACAACTGGGATTAACTAGTTAAATGAGTTATTTAATGTGCAAAAAATTCCGAAAAGTGGCACTTACTCATGGAGTCTTTACCACAAATTGCCACTTCTCAAATCCCCTAGGATAAATCCTAGATAAATCAAGTTTCACCACAAATTGCCACTACTCAAATCACCTAGTAGCTATGAAGGTGCATGGTTTTCCATAATAAGCCATACCCAAAACAGCTTTCCCCAAAACATACTTTGTCTGAATGAGGCCATAATTTTCACACTCATGTAGATTTGTATTGCAAATAGTTTGAGGTAGGCCACACTACAATAAAAGTTCTGATAGACAACGTCCCAAAATCGTCAACTAAGGGGCATTTTTCGTCGCCTATGGGCCTAACCCGACGATATGGGTTCGTTATTAAGCTAGTCGAACAACAAAGTCCAGCGACGATTTTCGGTGCGCGTCGCTTGGCGCCCACTCGCCACGGAAAATCAGACCGTTGCGGAAGTGTTTTTGGGGAGCCGTTGACTGCGACGTCATGCAAGCGGCACGTGGCGGACGCCGTTAAGCGCGATTAACGGCGTTAGCAGCTGGCTCAAGTGGTAGATGGTAGGCCCACAGGAGGCCTGCCACGTCTTAAGCAGGCCGGGCCAGATGACATAGGTTGACCGGTCAACTATATAGGTCTAGGCTGGTCCATTAGTTACGTGGGCGAGGGCCTAACCTCTAAAGTTGGCCCAGTTCAAAAACTTAAATGGGCTGACACATTTAACATGTAGGTCCTGTCTGACAGCCAGGCGAGCCCGAAGCAAGTGGTAGGGCCGCTGCAGTGGGTCCCACTTTCTACTGTTGAAAACCGACCATATAGTGTGTGGAGATCCCCGTATAGCAAGTGGGCATTTAACAAGCTGGTGGGCAGACCAAAAAACAGGAGTGGGTCAGCTTTCCGATTAAGAATTCGGCCCATTTAGTATGTGGAGTCCACCATATAGCAGTCGGCCGGCCCAACAAGATAGTGGGCGGGCCAAAAACACAGGTGGGTCCCACTTTCTGTTAAAGGGCCGGCCCATTTAGTATGTGGGGTCCATCATATAGCAAGTGGTCCGGCCCAACGAGATAGTGGGCCGGGCCAAAAACAGTGGGTCCCACATTCCTGTTAATGGGCAGCCCATTTGATATGTGGGGTCCACCATATAGCAAGTGGGATGGCAACAAGATAGTGGGCCGGGCAAAAGCAAGGTGGGCCCCACTGATAAAGGGCACGACCCGTGAGTATGTGGGGTCCTGTGAGATGGGCCGGCCCAACAGATAGTGGGCCGGTCCAAAAACACATGTGGGTCCCACTTTCATTTTAAAGGGCCGGCCCATTTAGTATGTGGGGTCCACCACAAAAAGCAAATGGGCGGCCCAACTAATTAGTGGGCCGACCCAGTTGTGGGTGGGGTCCTCCTTAAAGCAAGTGGGCCAGCCCAATTAGAGTGTGGGGTCCACCGTAAATCAAATGGGCTGGCCCAATAAGTAAGTGGGACAGCCCGTTTAGTTGCTGTTTATATGCCGGCATAATAGGCGCTTTAGGATTTTGCGGGCAGGCACATATGTGATTTCGCTTAATTGGGCCGTTTAAGGGATGGGAAGTCGTGATTTAGATACTGAGAATATTTACGCAGCATTGATTTCTGTCGGATAGCCTCACTTACCACAAGCACCAAAGAAAAAATACGCGAAAGAACTATAAAAACTAACTAAATATTACATCAGCTGCAAGGCATTGAAAAAATATTACAGAACCCAGAGAAATTGAATGGTAATTAAACCTAGCAATACAATGAAGCGTCTCAGGCAATCTTTTAAGTTGTCCATGCAGCACCTATATCTGAAACAAAGACATTATCAAGTTAAGACAACAACAATGGAAAGGCAAAGACACTAAAATATTGTTTGGCAAAAGAATTTGGAACTCATCATTTAGATCGTTATAACAAGATCATTGTAATGCTATAATAAGCAAACAAAGAGTGCATCCCGCATACCAACAGCCAATATAAGAGAGCATGTTAGAATGAAACAACAGACTTACTACTGTCGAGTCCCATGCAAACCAACATGTTCAGGGAGTACAAAATTGGCATGAACAACATAGTAGCAGACTATAAATTTTGTAACAACGACTGAGCAAGATGAAGTTACGATGGCTACATCTACAGAGCAGGGAATGTAAACCAAAAATAGAAGTTACGATGGCAAAAGCTAAAGAGGAGGGAATGTGAACCAACATGTACCAAGTGCAATTACTTCATTTTGGCCGTGAACTAAATAATACTCCTGAACTTATAGTGAAGGGGATGCAAATCAAGATGTTTTGGGATATAAACTTGTAATGAGCAACACATAGAGGATAGTTAATGCTGGAGCTTAGGATGGACCAGATACGGAATATAATAGTGGGATCACCTGTGAACTTGTATAAGAGGGAATGCAAACCAATATGTTGAGCATTCCATATGTGAGCGTCATGCCAAGTCAAAGAAACAAGTCAATAATGCAGCTTTTGAAGAACAAGATGGCACGCAAAATTATTATCTAGTAGTATAACAAGTTTATTTGTACTACAGGCTAGATAGCAGAGTGATAGCATGCAAACTAAGTCCTTACTTTGTTAGCTTACAATGAACTAGATACAAAACAATGGCATCACCTGTAGTACAGGGAATGCAAGCCAACATGTTCATGGAGTAAAAAAGTGGCACAAACAACATAGTAGCAGGCCATAATTTTTGTAACAACGACTGAGCAAGATAAAGTTATGATGGCTAGATCTGCAGAGCAGGGAATGTAAACCAAATATAGAAGTTACGATGCCCAAAGCTATAGAGCAGGGAATGCGAACCAACATGTGCAATTACTTAAAATTGGCCATGAACTAAATAATATAGGATGTTACTATAATACCTATAATTTTTGTAACAGCGACTGAGCAAGATAAAGTCATCTACAGAGCAAGGAATGCAAACCAAAATGTTCAATCGCTTAAGTTAGCAATGAAGTGAAAATAGCAATGTTATGGTCATAGTAGGAATGAACTAAAGCTTGAGACAAACAAGAATCGAACCCAGACATGGCGCTAAAACAAGGGACTTACATTAGGAGAAGCACTCTGTAAGTCACAGCAGATCTTCCTGGGGTTGATAGATCCGGTGATGAAGTACGCTACATGTGCTACTTGGGGTTGGAGAAACGGCCATTACACTTCATGGTTACTCATCTCTGCAAAAACGTAACGGCGCGTCGTTAGCACAAACAGGTTCCCCCAAGATTAAACAAGAACTTGCAGGCAAGCAATAGAAAAGCGACAGTAGAAGAGTTTAGATCATGCACTGCGCCGGTGAAGCAGAGCCGGTTCATGCACAGCGGTGTCAGTGAGCAAGATCGATGCGGTGGACCGACGGATCCGGCGACGCTCCGGTGGGGTGGACGATACCGCAGCTGAAGCGGCTGCGGTAGACTGCTGGATGAGCATATGGTTTCGAGTTTCGGCGGGGATGATCCGGTCCGGTTGATGACGGCGTCGATGAAGCGGCTCCGGCGGGCAGCCGGATGACGCGGATCGCGAGGCCTCGGGTAGGCCAGGGAAGTCAGGATGTTCCGGTGGGGTGGTCGTGGAGGTGGGAGAGAGGGACTTGGGAGGTTCCGGTGGGTGTCTGAGGGAAATGAATTTTTTTGGGAGGGTTTTCGGGCTAGGAGGTGGTGATCCAAAAAATGACAGGCCAGACCCCCACCAACCGACTTATACATGTACCAGGGGTAGAATCAGAATTTGGAAGCGTGTGAAATTTTTGTATTTTGTGGGGGGGAAGTTTTGCCGCTATGAGATTTTGAATTTGGCCACCGTCCAAGTATAATGATAAAAAATTGTGAGACCGTACTAGTACCTCTGGTTCAAGGCCGAGTGCAAAATCAAATCATCATCACGTTGAAAATTTGTTACCAACATACCATGATCAGATCTACCTCTGAAAATGGGCGCATCCACTAAAACTTGCAAGTATAATGATACAAATTTGTGAGACCGTACGTACTTATGTTCAAGGTCGAGTGCAACATCAAATCATCATTACATTGAAAAGTGTGTTACCATGATCACGATCTATCTCTGAATTTGGCGCATCCACTAAATCTCGCAAAGTATAATGATAAAAAAATTGTGAGACTGTACTAGTACTTATGTTCAAGTTCGAGTGCAACATCGAATCATCATCACGTTGAAAATTTGTTACCATGATCATGATCTATCTATGAATTTGGCGCATCGCTAAATCTGGCAAACTATAATGATAAAGAAATTGTAAGACAGTAGTGTACTTCTGTTCAAGGTCGAATGCAACATCAAATCATCATCACGTTGAAATTTGTTACAGTGATCAAAATGGGCGCATCCGCTAAAAGTTGCAAAATATAATGATACAAAATTGTGAGACCGTACTAGTACTTATGTTCAAGG